>JARWIR010000012.1:1244687-2489375 GCA_029959085.1 Nemophila menziesii | reverse complement strand
AACATGAAATTCCATGTTTAAAACATGGAATTCCGTGTCTGCGAAAAAAAAATTAAAAAAGTTTGAAAAAATTAAAAAAATTCAAAAAAAATCAAAAAAATTCATAGACGTAAATATTAATTAGATTTATTCAAAAATATTTTTTTTTTAATTTTCTGATTTTTTTTGAATTAGTTATGACGATTTTAAAAAAATTTCACTAATAAAGGTATAGAAAATATAAAGGGGATGTTTTCTATAAATAATTATTTCATTAGGCATTTTTTTATAAATAAGATTATTGAAGGCATAAAAAAACAATTAGAGAATTTAAGGAGGATGTTTTCAACAATAACCCCTAATTATATAGTATTTCAACTATTCATCATTGGTGATTAGTATTTTGATAATTAAGAAATTTTATCAATTGAATTTCTTGTTCCCTTTTTCGTCCAAAAAAAGAAAAATCAATGATTTTTCTTTAAGAACATATTAATAAAGCAATCGGGGCACTGGATATGAATAATGTAACTCTCCCTTTTTATATTTTTGTTGCAATCATACAAGAATGTTTTCTTTTTGATATAAAAAATTCAATATAAATAATCATAATATTGATCCAGTCTCAAAAAGTGAGGAATATCGGAAGGTGAGTTGTGATTGCGATGATGGTTATTGTTAAAATTAAGAGTAATGTTATATGAGTCAATTGTTGATTAATGTTTATTAAAATCCTTATTTAGAAAAAGGTACCTACAATAAGATACTTTATCGAAAACAGTCTCATCCTAAACTATCCTTATAATTAACAATTAAAAAAAGCAAAAAGAAATTAAAAAAAAAAAGAACAAAAACTAATAAATACGTGCGTCCGTGAATTTTTTTTAAAATCGTCATAACTAATTCTAAAAAAATTAAAAAATTATATATGTGTATAAATCAAATTAGTATTTACGTCTATGATTTTTTTTTTCAGAATCTTCTGAATTTTTTGATTTTTTTAATTATTTCAATTATTTTTTTCGCAGACACGAAATTTCATGTTTAAAACATGAAATTCCATGTTTATTTCACGGTTTAAAACATGAAAATCCGTGTCTGCGAAAAAAATCAAAAAAATCCATAGACGTAAATATTAATTTGCTTCATTCAAAAATACAAATTTTTTAATTTTCTGATTTTTTTTGAATTAGTTATGACGATTTTAAAAAAATTCACAGACGCGCGCGTGTGATGGAATTAGTAGTAGGTGGTGGTGGTGGTTGTGGTGGTGGAGGTGGTGATGGTTGTGGTGGTTGTAGTGGTGGTTACATACATGGTGGTTGTGGTGGTGGTGGTGGTGGTGGAAGTACCCTATTAGTTGTTTAATATTTAAAAATTAATATTGTATTAAAATAAAATTATATATTTAATAATAAGGGTAGTAAAGGTATGAAAAATATAAAGGGATTGTTTTCTATAAATAATTACTTCATTAGGTATTTTTTTATAAAATAAATTATTGAAGGCATAAAAAAATAATTAGAGAGGTTAATGAAGATGTTATCAACAATAACCCCATGTTATATATCACCTCTTCACCCCTTATGTGGAGCCTATACGTGGCATTAAATAAAAGAGAGAGAAAAAAGTTATTTATAAAAGAGAAACATCATTATTGGTTTTTAAAATCCCCACATAGGCTCCACATAAGGGGTGAAGAGTTGAAGGGGTGATATATAGCATTACTCTAAAATTAAATCTACATGGAGTTCACAGATATTCAATAGAACTTAAAAAAATATTATCTAGACAATAACTATCCTAAAATTCAAGAATCCCTAAAAATCTAATCATCAAGCATCATGGAAATTTTGGCATCTTTGTCGCCGATCCTGCTGCCCCCTCGCCGCCCGACCCTCTAGACAAGACAATTACGCTTCAATTAGATACGAACATGGTAGAGGATGGAGACGTTGATTTTTTTCCCTCTTTAAAGCAACATGTGGGTGAATATGATTCTAAATCGATGCTTAGTTGAAAATTAATTACTCTTAAACTAAGTGTCCATTCCTAAGAGTGTGATGAATAAATCAACACCCAAGAGAGCTACTACCCGCAAGTGAGGGGTTATCCTTCTCCATAGGGACTATGAGATTAATGCTTTTGTGTTTTAAAGAAGTGTAGAGGGGTTGAGTTGCAATTAACTAAAATATAAAGGATATTTGTTTTGTTTTTCAAGTAAGAGACTAAAGTGCAATAAATTGAAGTACTAATGACAATAAAATAACTAAAGTGGTGAATTTAAATATTACGAAGAAATTAAGAAGAGAAGATATCTTGAGAGTCACTAGTAATTCCCACTAGTTCTGAATTTACACGTTCATTGATTTAAGGGTGAATTGATATTTTATCACTGGTCGAGATTCTGCAATCTCCCCAAATCCTTTCTGGGTATATAAGGGCTATCCTACAATGCCATGGGACCTCTCCTGAGTGACCTTACAATGCTTTTAAATGCAATAGATACTAAATAAAATGACTATCCGGATCACTAATAAACACGAACGTTTATATATTATTTTCCATAATCCGACCCCCTCCCGGGAAAGAGTCAAGATTATTATACCGAACCCACTACTTGATCAAGGAAAGGGCTGAAAAATTCAATATAAATTTATAAGCAATGCAAAATATTCAACATTTCAATAATAATATCCCAAAGACAAATAAAACATCATAATTCAAAAGTTAGGGTTCATACATTAAGTGTTTCTCAAGTTAATTGAAAGTTTAGTTTATAATAAAAATAATAAAAATAATGAATAAAAGTATAATAATAATGTTTAGAATGAGAACATATGAAGAATTAAACTAATACAATACTTGATGTACTGATGGATGGGATAATGTTGAATGGTGCAAATATGGTGAGAATCCCTTGTTGTTTTCTTCTTCGTCTTGCTTCAACTATTCTATTGAGTTTCCAAATTGTGTAACCCCTATTTTACTCCCTAATTTATGATATATTAAGTTTCCAAAATGGTTTTGGAGTTGTGGAACCCATTTAAGTGGTCCAAGTCAGCACAAAAATGTTTTAATGAATGTGGATTGGTTCAAACCACGACATCGGAAAAATTAATAACTATTTCAATTCAGCTCTAAATCACGAACCGTCATTTCCTATGCGCTCCCAACTTCAAGAGATGCCATGAAATCCAAGGGCTTATCTATAATCCTAACTGATTTCGCGTGGTGACTCCAACAAGTCAATTTCTAAATCTAGTTGGTAATTGCTTTCGCTTTCCAAAAGTGGATTTGTGGCCATTTATTGCTGTTCTTGGGGATTTACTTGACTCTGCGACTTCTTATCATCAAGTCAGTGTCTCGTATCATCCAAGTACCTATGATCTGCACAGTTAACACAAAATTACCGCACAAAAGCTCTAAAAGTACACAAAAACCGAAACTAGACATGAATTCGTGAAACAACAAATACTAGGGAATAATCCCTCAAATAAGTCCAATAAACCCCTAAAAATATGTCTCGTGATACTATTATTTTATCACAAAAGGCGAGACATCATTAAGTTAACCAAGATGACTTACATAAGATGACCAATAACTTAGCTGGTTAAGAATCTATCATATATATACAAATTAGACTAAGTGAACGAGTATTAAAGAGTGAAGGAACAATCTAAGCTAGAATGAAACAACCCTATATATAGATTCTCTTAGACAATATATCAAATACCTAAAGGATTATGCAATGGGAATTATAGGCTTTGACAACTAAACTAAGAAAGATAGAATACGATATGTAAAATAATAGGAATAGAGAGTACCCAATCGTTTTAGGGTGGATCGCACTCCTGAGGGCCTAGTCTACTACCTAAGAGTATACACCCTTAGGATTTTAAGACTTTTCACTAAGCTTCTGTTTCCTTAAAGGTGAAAACAAAACCTTTACAATGAGGTTTTTCTGGGCTTTATCACAATCGATCTTCCGGGACTTTTACCTGCCAAGTCACAACCCATGTGAGATTTTTACAAGGATTAATTATAACCTTAACCCGCTCTTCTCTAATATAGAGCAAGAGTAAAAGCCTAATTGTTTAGATGAATAATAAAACAATTTAATACATTCCTTAGTGATCAAATAATCCATTTATAATGTTGAACTTTTTTGATGAGTTAATATGAAAGTGAAGCTTGACTCCTTTTATATAGATGATTCAATGATGCTTTGTAACCTTATTTTTTGAGTTGATAGTATAATTCAAGTGCTTATCAAGCCTATATGAGCTAAGATGATGAATTAGCTTGATATGGATTGAATTATCTCTTGATTTTAGCTCAAAAGAATCGTGAAAGTTGTAGGAGCAAGTGTTATGTGAAATGTGGAAAATAAGCCTCTACAGGATTTTTGTGTTCCCATATGAAGTCTACATGGCGTATAACGTGCCACAAATATTCTAAATCGGCATGTCGGTTTTGGCAAAGGGGGTTTCCTCTTTGACTCCCAATGACTAGTTTACATGTGGCTCTAAGTGATCGAACAATATTTTGAGCTGGCTTATAACAAAATCGTAATTTTTGAAAGAGGGTGACGTTTTTAGCTTGTTTTCGGAATCTCAATATGAAGCGGGTTGACGTTTTGTAAGAAGTGGGTTCCCGTTTTACTCTCTGTATTTGAGACATGATAATCTGCTCTGCTTAATAAATAAATTAACTTTCTACACAAGAGTTGTTAGAAATGAGATTATAAGAAACTTTGTAGTTCAACTCACGATCCAATTCTTAAAATATGAAATATTATATTCAAAAAGTGAAAATCTTTATGCTAGTGAGAAAAAAAATCTTTTTGCCTAAGTAAAGATGCTTGGATGCTTTTTAGATTAATTTCCTGCTGATAATCGCAGAAATAAAGAAATATAAATAGAAATGTTATCATCCATTTCATGGAAAAGCAACGTATTATCCATTACCAGATTCTTCATATAAAACTATTAGCGTAAAGGTTATATTTTGATTGATAACTGATGACAAACCAATATTTGAACATGTTTGGTAATACGATGAAACCGAAATTGGTAGTGACATTTATGAGATGATAGACAGGGAAATCCAAAGAAATAAAGAATGTGAAAATGAGCTACAAGGAGATGATGCTTGAATATATAAGATGAAGAATCTGCGCTTGTGCAAATATACTTGGACAGTAATGAAGAAGAATATGCTAAGAAGATGGATGGGAGTTTGGTTGATGAAGAGGAAGACTGGAAGCATAGCATCAGACGTTCAAAAAGTTAAAAGGTGGAATGCCTAATACGGTCAACAAAAGAGACAAAAAGGATGAGCTACCTGGATCTCTGAAGTGAAGACTAGGCGGAAGGCCTAAACCCATTGGATATTGGAGCTGAGAAAATGTCAAGACCGGAAGTCCGGATCAAGACTAGGCTGAATGCATAAACCTATTGGATATTGCATCTAAAAAGAAGTTGGGTACGGGCCTACAAAGCTAGAACTAGATGGAATGACTAAAATTATTGGAGAATTTTCTTAGAGGACGAAGATCAAGATACAAATCAAAATTGACCAGATGCTCGATACAATTTATCTTTAAACTTTGGTATTACCTAAAGTGCATATCCAAACTTTTAAGATAGAGTATCTGATATGTTAAATATAACAGGTAGAATGCACACAATAGAGTTGTTAGTGTACTATTTTTCAAGTAGCTATTCAAGCCACATCACCGGGATCCAACCCAGAAGACATAGATGTATGTGGATTCAAACAACATCCAACTGGAGAGTGGCATGTGGACAAATACATTGGAGGATTTTTGCATATAAATAGAGGTATTGTATGAATTCACAAAGTGGCTCTTGCTCTCTACAAATTCAAAACTTATATAAGGTATCTTATATATTGCTTTGTTTATTTCTTGCCAAAAAACACTTTTGTAATCAACTCATTTAGGAATTTAGTGGCTAGGCTAAATTAATCATGGGTTAATCGTAAAACCTAGGGTTTCACTCTTGGTTTGGTGAAGATGGTGTTCTTCCATATACTAGACATGGGTGAGTTAGAAATAGCGTAGGAGAGACACATAAGACTTCACGAATTGTGAAGTGGTTTATTGATGTAGAAATTGTATACTAGTCCTTGTGCTTTGATACACAAGAGAAGGCTTCACGTGATTGTGAAGAGTCACATAGGAAGTGGAGATTGTTTGTTTTATTTTATAGGATTCAAGACAAAACTTGTGTTGTCCTTCGAAAGAGATTTCAAAGAAGGTGTACAGGTTTTGCTCATTATTTAATAGCCACAAGGATTTTTAGGGGAGGAGCTTGAAATCCTAAGGATGCGCATACCTTAGGTACTAGAGTAGTGATATCGAACCACTCTAAATCGTTGTTGTTTTCTCTCTTTTAACTCTATACATTTTTGCATGCCTTCAATCCCGTATTTACCTACATATTGGTTATATCCTTAGTCTTAGAATATTACATGATTAGTGATTGTTAAATTTCTTACCCGATGTTTGACTAGTGTTAAAAAGAGATAAATACACATATAGTTTTATTGGGTATTTATACTCTTGTATCATAACTCTAAGTGTATTCTCATGATGATTTGAGTTGTATTCTCAATGTTAAAAAGGGCAAACTTCCTGTTAGATATCTTGGGGCTCCTTTAACTACAAAAGGTCCTAATAGCCTAATGTGTGCTACCCTTATTAATAATATTGTGGGAAGTGTTGAAGGGTGGATGCATAAATTTCTTACATTTGCGGGAAGGCTTCATTTAATCAAAAGTGTTTTACAAAGTAAAGCTAGATATTGGTGTAATGTAATGATACTTCCAATGGGAGTTATTCATGAGATAGAATCACTCTTGAGTAGGTTCCTTTGGAAAGGTAATACTAATGATTTTCATGGTGCTAAAGTGGCTTGGAAAGAATTATGTCAAAGCAAGGAAAATGGAGGACTAGGCATACCTAATCTTCTCCAAATCAATCAAGTTGCTATTCTTAAAGCTTTTTGGAGAATGTATGGCTATAAAGATAATATTTGGTCTCAATGGGTCTACTCAAATTGGCTAAAGAACAAGAGTATATGGAGCATTACATGTGATAATAGCCTTCCTTGGACATGGAGAGCTATGCTTAATATAAGGTACCTTGCTTTTAAATATATTATACATGAGGTTGGAAATGGCAAGAGAACCTATATGTTAGATGATAGATGGATAAAAGGGAAGTGTGTAGGTGATATTTGTGAAAAAAAGGATGCTATCTCTTTGGGAAATTACAATATTAACAAAAAGGTGGTGGACTATTATGTGGGGAAGAGGTGGAGGTTTCCACCTAGGCTTAATAAGGTGTATGAGGTGGTAAAGGATATGGTGCTTAATGAAGAACATGACACTATAAGATGGGGAGATAAAGGCTTTAGGACCTCGGATGTTATGTATGATCTAAGGGGTCCTAATGAGAAAACTAAATGGTATAGTGTGGTGTGGCATAAATGGAGTATGCCAAAGCACAAGTTTTGTGCTTGGTTAATTTGTAAGGATAGGCTTAGTAAGTGGGGTATGGAAGTGGACAAGATGTGCAACCTTTGCTTTGAAGAACATGAATCAAGGGATCACTTATTTGTGAATTGCAAATTCACTAATTTGGCTTGGAAGGAGATTTGTACTCTTCATAGTTGGCACAACTCGGGTAATACTTGGGAGGAAAGGCTTGATTTTATGCTTAAGTTTGATGGTAACACCTTAAAAGATACCATATCAAATATTACTTTCCTTAGCTTTCTTTATTGTATTTGGGATGTGAGGAATAAAAAAGAGTTTAAGATGATGCATCCTAAATATGAGGATATTGTGAAAATAGTTGTGAAAGATGTTCAATACACACTTTGGAATAGAAAGTTATTTAAGAGGAGTGTTGAGAATATGAGATTGATAGCAAGATGGAAGCTACATGGAGTACTCAAGGGAGGAGAACAAGAATATCAAGGAAGATAGCTTGGAGCTTGGACCTAGTATAAGTCTTTAGCAATTGTTGTATAGGGTTTAATTTCCTAGCAATAGTTGTATAGGTGCTTTTACTTTGATTTATTTTTCTAGCAATGGTTGTATAGGTTGTCTTGCAAGTTGATAGGTTTACTTTCTAGTAAATGTTGTATAGGGTTTGTTTTCCTAGCCATGCTTGTTTTTTAGTCAAAAAAAAGTAGGGGTTTGATTTGTACTTGTCATTTTGTGGATATAAAATGGTAGGTTTGATAAAAAAAAAAAAAAAACTCTAAGTGTATTTCTAGCCACTCTATCTAAAGTCCATAAAGTTTGAAATTTCATGTAGGATCGAGTAATCCAATTTCAAGTTAGACTTCTAATTCTGTATTGTCCTATTCTCCCCCCTCTAGGACACTTTATTAGGTTTCAAAAATGTTAATGAAAAATTGAAATCACGTTTACTTGCATTCACCAAACAAAAAAACCAATCATAATCATTTTGAACGATTATAAAAAAGTAAAATATTAAATAACTTGCTAGAGATGAGACATGGTGATGCAGTGACCGTGGCTTATTTTTTAGTGTCTTCTCCGGTGGATAAGTGGTGGAGTATTTTCATGTACTTTTTTGTGATACATTCTGATACATTCGAGATATCATTTTGGCGGGTTTCAAAATTAAATGTTGGGATTTATCCCCTGATTCGACAAATTTGAATTCTTAGCCAACTTGTGAGATTTAACGTGTTCTAGAGCGGTTTAATGTATTTTATGTGTTAATTGTACAACTCTTAAGAACATGGAGGATCCAAGGATCAAAGGTTAGTCTAAGGAGTCAAGGGGGAAAATGCAAGAGGCTTGGAAACGAGACTAAGAGAAGACAAATAGTCAAATGATTTAATTGAAACTCAAGTACTAAAACTGTAAATAATGACATCATCAACTTAGAAGAAGTTTTTTAATTACACTTGAGAAGGGGTATCATAGGTGCAATTATATAATAGAAGTGTGGTATACTTATTGAATCGGGAGATCGTAGGAATTTACATAGCTATTAATGGGTAAAAATAACAAGCGCCTAACAAATTTATAAGTCTATTTGGGAGGAATTCCTAGATTTAGAGGGCAGTCACCTAATCATTTGGGAGAGGTTTATGAGGATATTATAGCCCATGTTAATATAATTAGTTAGACATTGTTCTTAATCAACTCAAGTTCACTTTTATGGGTTTTTGGTGATTCAAGTCAATCTGGAAATATTTTTTCCCTTATTTTAAATTTTGTCATTTGAATATTGATAATTGCTAGCTTAGTCCTTTAATTTTGTTAGTTAATAGAAATTTCACTCAATCACTCATATTTTATATTTTTTTATCGCAAAACTCTCTTATTTGAATTAGATTAATACACGTTTTAGTTCATCAATCCTCGTGGAGACGAACTTTACTAATCATTTTAATACTTGGCGACCATACACTTGCGGGGCGTAAACTCCATTGTGTTGATTTTATATCACACTCAAAGAGCTACTAAGTATTTAATTTGTATGATTTTCTTCTTTGGTGTGTGGTTGTAAGGCTTGTGACATTAGCGTGGATCGATTATTTACATGAAGCATGCATGCAAATCTAATTATTTTGCTCATAACATATTTGTTTTTTTGCTTTGATTAAGGTAGTTTTGGTGTCTTAGTGGTATTTCATGCGCAAGGCGGTGGTGTCGTGCACTACTGATTAGTTTCACAATAAAGGCATAACTTTGCTTTTTGTTGTGATTTGTGTTAATGAAACGAAATAATAATAAATAGATATGGTTTATTAATCTAAAAGGATTTTTGTGTAAGAAACCCCTAAAAACTGATTTTTAGGAATAAAATAGATGTAATGATATAATGAGAATAAAAATGAGTATTGTGAAATACAACTGTCAATGTTCTATATTTAAAACCATTATGATTGATAATAAGATGAGTTAAAACATGAATGGTAAAACAACTTAAAAGGGGAGAAAAAGTTAAAATAAAAAAAAAATAGAAAGCATAAATATAGAATGATATTAGGAAAATAAAAAATCCAACAAAAAAAAAAGGAAAAGGAAAAAAACATAAAGAACTGATAATAAAAGTACATAGGGTTATATGTCACATTCCTCATAGAATCAAGCCTCAAGCATACCATTTCTCGATCACGTCTATGGATCACATACGTATTGAGCAACCAAAGTGATATAGTTAATGTTTACGTTCCAACTAATTCTGTCATAATTCTTGTATCATACAATGTAAATAACTTTCCAGTTAGAGTTACTATATGCAACACGGGTAAAATCACTACTTCAATTGTTTGATCCTTTTCTTTTAGGGTAACTTTCTCTTCTGTTAGATATGTGTTCTATATTGTCAGATGGTTACCTAACTACCAAGACGGTTGTCCGACAATTTCCACGCTATATATTTTCTTTTAAAAAACGGTAGAAGTAATTGAAATTTGTTTATCTTTCACACTACAATCGCTTATATTACATCTATTTAGACACAGATTCTATTTGGATCTCTATTATAAATCACTACTGACTTCGAGGGTGGGAGTGTAATTGGGAACTCGATTCTCGAGGATGTTATCGCACTTGTTTATTGTACATGTTCGCATTGTAGATTTTGATAGAATGTATAAGATAATTAAGTCGTGACACTTCATTTTTAACATAACATCTAGAGCAAACACTTTTTTCCCTCATCACTGACGAACTCCAACCTTAACAAAAAATAACAGAAACTATCACGAAGCATTGTCCTAATGATAAAGTGAACTATATCGAATATAAAAAATTGAGATAGGTTTTGCGATCACATTATGATTGTCGTTTCTTTTGTTATTTTGGGAATGCTAGTGTATTAGAAATAATATTCTTCATCATAACTTGATAAAATTATATATTTAGCCTTGATTTAAATAACCTTTTTAATTCATTTTTTATAAATTCATTTAACTTAATTAAAATTTAATTCACATTCTTTAATAATCCATTTTAATTGAATTCATTATCGAATTAAATACTATTGCCGACTAAAAATATTTCCTCAACTTGTTAAATAACTTTCGCCTAAAAAGAAAAAACAAACTTGTTAAATAACATTCTTCGATCAATTTCTAACCGGAATAAATCCGTATTTGACTGAACATACATTACACAACCCACAGAAACGTGCACTTTGGTCATTTGCTTCACACGGGGAGTCTGCTACTTTCCAGCTCACAAGTGATATAGAAACTAATACTGAGATCTTGTCTCTCTTTCACTTTCTGCTTATTATATTATAAATGCTTGTTATCTAAGAATGTTACAGTTACATTATTAAAATAAAAGCCCATGAATCTGTCACGTATCTTGTGTTAGGTGCTAGATATAGGTTGCCTTTTACAAACAATTATCTCTCATTTCGTTTTAGAAATACGTACCATTTCAATTTAAGTACCGATATATAACTTTGAACACCTTCTAGATGATGAAAGATTTGTTAGGCAGACTTATCAGGCTATCATGCACAATAAAATAAAAATATAAATAAAAGAACAATACTTAATTTTCATTTATAATATTCAAAAGACTTCTTTTTTTTTTTTGGTCAAAAAAGACTTCTTTTAAAGACTACAAAACTATTGTAAATGAAAACCATGACCACTATATTTTACTAAATTATTTTTTAATTTATATAAATACTAAACTATAATTATATTTAACAAATTGCTAATAAAACTATTAAACTATAAATAAATAATACCTATATTAGTAAAATTACTAAAAAATTATAAAATTAATTAAAAAAAACTATTACAATTATATTATTTAAACAATGAAAATAACAATACTTTTTAATAACTCAATATCTATTTTATATTGCATCATTTTCTCCAAGATGGAAAAAATTCGTACTCGATTCTACAATCGGACCTTCGATAAATGTGTTATTATCAAATGGAGGGATTGGAAGAGTTTGGAATTCATAACAATAAAAACATTGCTTCAAAAATTCGGTCCCAAAAAGATATAGGTGTATGATTATGAGAACTTCAATATAGATTCAACTTGGAGAGGAAGATTGATATTAGGATTATCATGAGGTGCTCGTGTGCCAAATCTCAGTAACATTCAAAATCATATAATAGTTTGCTTCATTTGTATGTGATATAAATTTTTACCAAATTATTTTCAATTCACCTTTCCCTTAACTGAAATTGAACTAAATATAAAACATTGTTTACCACAAAACCTACATCCTACATTTTTGCATTCTCTTTAACCAGATTACCTATTGAGACATATCGACAATAAAATTGCCAGAATATAAAAAAAATTACCAAATCTTAGTAGAGGAAAATCAAGAGACTCTTCACATTCAAGTAAATCAATTTCTTCAAACCCATAAGGGGGATATATGTTTCATCATCGTAAATCGGGCAATCAAACCGATTATCATGGTACACAACAACTGAGATTTTTACCCAAGAGGTGTTGAATACATCCCCTATAGACACATGCACATCTCTTCAATTTTCTCTTTTTACTAAATGGCACAAACAAATTTAACACTATAGGCAAAAATCCCCTTACCCATTATACCATTTTTGTTCTTTCCTTCATATTATTTTTTTCAAAATTTATTTTGTTGAAACCCTAAATCCTCATTCCTCTCTCCTCTTTCCTTTTTCCCTAAACTTCACGTAGCTTTTTATTCAAGCTTTTTGTCTTCCTTTTCTGTTGCAAACATGGCCGCTGGAGAACCACCGTAAGGTTTCAAGAGCCGAGCTCCATCATCGCCGGAGCTCAGATCACCGCTGGATCTACTTTGCAGAGACAAAGTCAAGCTCAAGTCGCGAGAACAAGTCAAGATCGCTACTTCTTAGTCGAGTTCGAGATATGGTTCGAGCAACTGCACAATACCACCACCATTGTTGTTGAAGCTTACAGCTTCCGAGGAGACCATCACGAATCCGTTCGAGCATCTCTACAACATCTTGTTGGAGAAGGACCACCGCGAAGCCATTCACGCAACCAAGTTTAGCTCCGGCCAACCATGTATCGTGTAGAGTTGTTGAGCTTTATATCCAGCTCCTTCTCTAGTTTGCAGACATGGAGGATTTGTGCGATCTTATCTAGGCGCCATGTTTCAATGAAGAAGGTCGGATGTTCTTTAATAACCAAGTCCGCCGATTTTTTGGAGAAGATTGTCAGAGAGATTTGTTCGGTGAGCCATGGCGTGAATAGTAGATGGCTTTGAATCTAAGTTGTTTCTTAAATCTGATTTGTTTGGCAACCCATGAGAAGAAGCATTGTCGGGAAACCTCTATGCAAGAAAACCGCCGCTACGCTTGAGCTAGGTCACGTAGGTGGTCTGCAACAATGGAAGTGGATACTCTGAGCGTCAATCCCGTGTCATTCGAGATCTAAAGACTCTGAGCTTCACTTCGTGATTAAGTACAAAAGCGTTCAAAGTTCATACTAAGAATAAAGCTCCTTATGCACATAATTGGTTCGAGAAGAAAGCTCATACCTAAAAGATGGCTTTGTTTATATTCACCTTACACAATGAAAGAATTTATCTAGCTTATTACTTTATATTTTTATTTTTGATGTTCAAATACTCAACAGTTTTCTGAGTTCTTTTTCTTTTCTTTTTCTTTTGTTGAGTACCATGTACTACTTATTGAGTATGTGTGTTGTGTGATTTTATCTTCTTTATTGTTGAGTATTTTGTATTTTTCCTTTTTCTTTCTTTTTTATTTGTATTAATGTTTGAATTTTATGAACAGATATAATTTATTTAATTGTACATACGTGGATAATTTGATTACTTAGTATTTTTGAATCATTCACATGAACTTTACTAAGCATACTCAATATTTTAAACCCAATATTTAGTAAAAATCATCGATACTCAGATGATTTTTTTGAGTTCTCGGTACTCTTTCTAAGTACTCGCTACTTTTTTTGAGTACTCAGTACTTTTCTTGGCGATACTGACGGTGGTTGTGGTTGGAGTTGGAAAGTATTGATGCTCAATAAAAGAGAAGAGAGAAAAATGGTAAGGAGTAGAGAAAAAAATTATTTTTTGGTTTTTATATATACCTTAAGGGTATTTTTTACCCAAAAAGTCTAAAAGAATTCTTTAGAGAAGAAAGAGAAAGGATATTACTTTTGGGGCATATAGATGATCTATAAGACCCCATAGGTAAATAATCCCACAACAACCTATTTCGAGTCAATTTTTTTGAATTTGTTGATAAAGTTGTCTATACTTAGCAATATTGTGTTGCTAAGGTTTTTATCCATCGACACAAGGTAGCATTTTGTCTCGGGACATGTTGTCTTTCATTGTAGGAGTTTTAGCAACACGTCTTTTTGGAGTCATCAATTCCAATATAACGGTATTTGTATACCAACTTACACGCATTAAGATAATGAACACCCAAAAAAAGAGCAACGCTCATTTTTCATTCTTAATAATCAGTACTTTTTCATTGGGGACTACAAAGCTACCTAAAATATTGTAAACACAAACCTTTCATATTATATTTTTTGGTCAGCAACCTTTCATATTATATTTCTCTAAATTACATTTATACATAGATCAATAACTCTACTAAATTAGAATCAACTTAAGTAGTAAACTACTAGAAAAAAAAATTAAATTAACTAATATAAACAAGCATAATAAAATTAATTAAAAAGCTGAAAATATTGATAACTTATGATCCATTTCATATTACATCAAATTTTTAAACTAAATGCATTATAGACCATTATAACCATTAAACTCTATAATTAATCATAAAACTCCATCACTCCACCATTATGGAGTAAAAAGACCAATAATCCCTAACTTTCAAAAATAATGCAAACATTTTACAACTCAAATACAATATTTTTACGCACAATTCACATCACAACAGTACACATGGTACTCGTTTCTATTATATTTCTCTCTCAAGACTAACTGAAATTAAGAGACTTCTTTATAATCAGACACAAACTTGATCACTAGAGTGTTGTCAGCAACACGTTCACCTTGGTGTTTAAGCC
Organism: Nemophila menziesii; assembly: GCA_029959085.1. Classification (NCBI taxonomy): domain Eukaryota; kingdom Viridiplantae; phylum Streptophyta; class Magnoliopsida; order Boraginales; family Hydrophyllaceae; genus Nemophila; species Nemophila menziesii. Next base: position 2,474,309 of record JARWIR010000012.1, on the reverse strand, counting down.
CTTTGTTTACTACAAGTATCAGCATCCGAGTATTAAACAGATTTGAGGTAGTTCAATAGCAAGCTTGAGGTACCCACTATGTTCAAAGGTTCTTTTACTAGTAGATTATGTTCTACCTGGTAACTCTCTCAGTGAGAATCGAATGTAAACCCTTACGGAGATATACAACAATCAAAATGTTCCAAACAAAGTAAGAGCGGAAAACAAAGAGAGCAAAATTTGGAAATTCATTAAATTTATCTGCAACAATATAAGTATTGAATATTTGGTCAAATCAAGCTCGATTTATCCCATTAGCTAAGGAAAAGAAGGCTTATATATTTGAGATAAAACTGTTAACTTAACTAAACCAAATGGTCAAACTAGCCAGACTAAACTTCAATATGTTCTTGGTGGGCCCGGGTATGTGATGAAATAATGAATGTGATAAGCGCACACACCTCGAAAACCATAATTAACTCTCCGCAAGTGTACATGTTGTTGCAAGGAATAATAAGTAAAACAAGTTTGTTCTCAGGGATTTAGGTAGGTACTTTAAGTCATGTTGAATATTAGAATCTAAGTGGTTTGATTGAAAGCTAGTAAAGTGAATATTTTTTTTCTAAATAATTAAACTAATTATGCAAGTAAGATCATAGCTAATCTTGCGAGTATGAACCTATCCTATTGAGTTGCGTTTCTAGGAATGAAGGTTAATGGGTAATCTCACATTAGCCGGGATTCAACTATCCTTCTAACTCTCGTTCAGGTAGACTTAGAAGGCAACCTCCACACATTGGCTTTATATGAATTAAGTTTCTACCCTATTGACTACCTAATATGCAAGACCTCCTTGTTCAATACCTCGCACTAGTCGTCTATATGCTAGTTCCACAATTAAACCCCCTCGGGTGTTAGCTTAATTGTTTGAGATACTCACTATTTGATCATAACACGGGTAGTATTATTTCAAACATATATTCAATAGAAATTCTTAATCCCAATTCATTTAAATACAATAAATCCCAATTTTCAATTAAAAATAAAACTATAATAAATGGTTCTTACAATCACAACCTAAGCAAAAATGATTAATTGTGCATAATACAAACTAAAGATAAAAATAGTAAGATTAAATTAAATACAATATAATCTAACTCTAATTACCTAATAGTTTAGAGATGGAGAGGTGCAGAGGTGTGCGATGAAGCTCCAACGATGTTTCTTCCTTCTCTAGATCCCCCTGATCGCTTATGTGGTGAAAATTCTTATTGGAAATTAAGCTCTGGTAGCCAAAAGATGAGTTTCTTATGTTTATAGCTAATATTTATAACTTAAGAACGTTTATGGGTCATGTTATAGGGTTAAGTGACCTAGACCATCCCAAAAATTGATGTCCTTCAAGAGCGGACAAGATCGAGTCGCGCCAGCTGCAGAATGTATAACTTCTTCGTTGCATCTTCGAATTGAAAAATCTCAGTGGCCACACGACCATAATTAAGATTACTATATTGGTGTTAGAGGGCTCATCCAAATTCTTTGTCAATCTCACGTAACTTAAAAACAATTCACTTTCTTATTTTGGCAGACAACTCTTTCATTTTCTAAAAACAGTTTTTTTTTAGCCTTTACTCTTGGTTTCCTTCTTTGATTTTATTTCCTCGACTTTTTATCCATTTATTTACATCTCATATCATCCATGTACCTAAGATATTCACATTTTACAAATAAATTACGCGCAAATACCTGTAAAAGTTATAAATCTCCAAAATAAGGCAAGAAACAGGAATATATAAAAAAATAGGGGAAAAACCCTCAACTGAGCACAAAAGAAACATAAAATAATGTCTCACGATGTGATTTATTTATCACAAAAATGGATACATCAAGACCCCCAACTCAAAACTTTGTCGTCCAGACAAATAAAGATAAGAACAATAGGGAAGTGTCTAAATATCAGCTGAGGCAAATAAGCACGAGAGAGGAAGAATGTAAAGAATAGTCCAAAAGCAAATACTTTTTGAGTTTTATGTAATAATATTTATAAACTAGTTAATATATGTATACTTATAATACAAACAATAAACACGACTTAAGTTCAAGATTAGATTAGTTTTACAATACACGAAGGAGAGGTTCTTTCTTAGTTTGATATAGAGGATATAATGTGTTCATATATCCTAAAATAGTCTATAATGGTTCATCTAATTACTCTATATTTGTATAATCGCTCTAAAATCACATAGTCAAGAATCATAAGGTCTTTATGGTTGTAATGTAGGCTTAGGGTTGGTATGATCGTATATTTGAATGGTTTAGAGTGAGATTTTGGCTCTCTTCTCACTAGACATCAACGATCCGCCATAGAGCTTGAGTTACTCACATAATATTTTCTCACTCAACCCAACTTTTATGCATTTTATTCGCATCCCAAATAACCAATACAAAAACCCAGATGATTATATAAGAATTAATCCACTTTGTCGGTCCTTTTTTATATTCAATATTTTTCATATCATTTTCTTTGCAAGTTAGCTATGACTCTATTTTTTATATGAGATGTCATGCAACTTCAATTTCATATTTCTTTAATTATCTTACTTTTAACCCAGCAAAGGGTTACAATATAAAACAAGTGCATCATCAAATAACACAACTACATAGCTAAAAAAACCACCCAATAATGTTTCTCATAATCGTTCCTACCACCCCAAAATAGATCTCTAAAGACGAGTGTCTAAGCATCATGATTCGAGTAATATAGAAAAATGACCTATAATCTAAGGGGTATGGCTTGTAACAGGGCTAATAAAATGTTGTAGAAAGGCTAGAGGGGAGTATCAAATAACTGCCTTAATTACTTTCCGAACTATGAAATTTTGGTACTTTATTACCTCTAGCACGTTCATTAAACAGGGTTTATAAACTAGCTTAGATCTCACTTCTACACCACTCAAGGCTCCCTAAGATCAAAACTTGCTTCTGCTGCATTACTTACTAATCTTTTATTTACAATTAATTTGTGTTTTCATGTTCATATTCAAAGCATATAATACAAAATAGTTTGCAAACAAATTATGTACTATCATTAACTTGCTAAAGATTATGATTTTAGGCAATTAAACACATTCTATACCAATGTCATCTAACAAAAATCTACCTAAAAAGCAATAAATAATATATAAAGTGGGGATGGGGACAACAAATCCCCATCCCCAACTCGAAGGTGAGCCGTGACTCGACTCGAAACAAACTCAATAATATTAAAGACAAAACACATAATGTACAAATAGAGAAATGTTATAGAAGGAAAAAACATACTCTTCATGACTATTGTCTCGCGTTTCCAACACCCAAGATAGGTATTGGTGTGTAGCTTACATGTAATCGTCTAGTATCACCATGATTCATCCTTGCTCTTTCTCCTACTGTGATCCATCCTAATCATTCAACTCTATAAATATCTTTACCATTCCAATTTCCTCTGGTCCTTACCCACTTCTTAGCATAGATTATTTCTCATCTTCCTCATATTATTTAGTGTCTTTGTTCTTCGCGTCATCTTCCTTGACCTCCAACTCAAAAATACACTATAGGTTAAATTTGAGTTAGAAAAAGTGTTAGGAAGATGTTTTTCTATGTGGGTAAGATGGTTTTGTATTTGGGTGAGAAGGATTCAAGAATTTTGGAAAAGGTTTTAGAAAACTTTGCAATTGAATCTTGATTTCCATGATTTTTGGAATGATTTGGGTGTTAAATTGTTGTTTGGAATGATGTAAGGATAAATCTGGATATGAATTTTAGGTGATTGGTGTTGTTTTGATGTAAGGTGAAGGTTTGGGTTGAGTTTCAATGGATTTTGGGTGGTTGGAGAAGGAGAAAGAGGTTATGTTTAGGTTTTACGTATAGTTGAAGAACATTTAGCCTTTTCTTTTTTGAAATTCCCGCGACAAGGTGTGGTTACTGCATGTATGGTGTGGTGTAACACACATACCTTGCGTACAACCCAAATCTTCCGACCTTGAAGTATAGGGCTATCTTCGTCACGCATAATAACCTTGCAGTATACCACAATTGGCGTGCGGTGTACCGTAAATATTCACCTGCTCTCAACTGATTATACCGTTTCAATTTTAGCTTCCACGAATCAAATTCTCTCATGCGGTGCTCCGCGGATGGGGTGCGTTGTACCGCAAAATCATCAAATATTTCTAACTTCGAGAGCGTGGGGATATCGTTGGGACGGTTTGTCATCTCGCGGTGCACCGCTGTTGAGGTGCGGTGTACCGCATAGACGTGTTATTGGGCTCGAATCTTCCAAATTTTCACCCCAAACTCAATCGTTTAATCACCAACAAATAAAAAACAATTTTCTACCTTTCCCATTAAATATACTATACACTAAAACACATAAAAATTTATAATAAAAACTAAAATTCTAAACTACTAAAGCAATTAAAACTTTGAGTGTCTCCCAAGAGCACTTTTGCTTAACGTAGTTTAAAGTTCTACGTGTTACCTCCATTATTCCTTAAATACGACCTTCCCCGGCAGGGAGTGAGGCTATGAACATCTCCAATTCAAAGCTTTTGACCTCCCATGGGTCGTATTTCCAGCAATTTTGCGGTCACGACTAGAGTAACAAAAAATGGTCCCATCCAAGCATTCTTGAAACCTCGTGTCTTATTCTCTTATTTGTAGGCCTTCCAAGCAAACTTAGTTCCAACCATAAACTCATCTTTAGCTCTCTTCTTCATGGGTTCATAGTGTAGTCCTTCTCTTTGACCTCCTCGGTCACTATAGGTATAATGGGGAATTCAATTGGCTCCTTCTCAAGTATCTTGTCTAAAACATGAACTGTTTCAGATTTCTCTTCAATCATGAGGAGCACGGTTTCTTCCTCGACCTCTACACTTGCACTCTTACTAGTTTCTGAGATATTTTACATGAACACTTGTTGCAGTGTGAGCCCTTCTTCCTCAATTTTAAGCATTTGGGTGTTGATGTTATCTTCGTTGAACACCTCTACAAATGCTTTGTAGATGTCACCCTTTGAACAATTAGTCTTCATAGGAACGAGTGGTGACATCAATGGAGTACTAGGTGGCAAATCCACCCTAGTCTCTTCTTCTTTTGTCTTTTTTCCAACCAAGGTCTCAAAAACAATTGATTCCTCTAAACTCGGCTTGGCTGGGTCTTGAACGGCTGAAATATCATCTGTACAAGGTTCAAATTCATCTTTAACTTGATTATCAACGATTACCTCGTCTATGTTTAGCGTGGTTGGTTCTTCTCTCGTTGGAATCTCTAGTTTACTAGGTGAAACTTGTGGTGATTCCACTTCCTTCTCATCTTGTAGGCTAAACTCTTCAAACACCTGGACGTAACATCACTATCATTTTGAATGGCCTCAACATTAATATTTGTACCTTGTCCAATTTGCATAGATGGTACTAGTTGTAATTTCTCAATTGTTTAAGTGTACTGAGTCATTTGTTGCTCCATAAATTGATTTTGTTGTTGCATGCTTTGCACTAATGATGTGGCAACATCGATTTTTGCCTCACTCCTTGTCATAATATCCATCGAAGCTTTGATAAAACGAGTGAGAGAGTCATCCAAATTGTTGAACCTTTCTTCATTGGCTCTTGCGTACCCTCGTGTCACGTTCATGGAAGACTACTGGTGTCGACTAGGGTGTGATAAAAATATGATATAAATAAGTGCTAAAATAGACACCCTAGCCTAGAACGGTTCTGCAAGTATTACAGGACGTATGCAAGATTTAATGATAAATAAGATTCGTTCCTCAGAGACTACGAAAGTTAGAGAGAACTTATACAAATTATCAAGTGCAAATATAAAAGCTAGATTGAATAATACGCAAAGAAGTAAAAGACTAAAGAGATTTTTGTTTGATTTTGTAAATAGAAAATTAAACTAATAAAGTAAAGACAGAAAAATAAATACGAGGAGAAGATACACTTTCTAATTATGGCTGGCAACTCTTTCACTTTCTAAAAATGGTTTCTTTCTCCCTTTACTCTTGGTTTCTTTCTTTGATCTTCTTTCCTCGACTTATTATCCATGTTTTGGCATCTCATATCATCCATGTACCTAAGAGTTTCACATTAACACATAAATTACGCGCAAATAGCTCTTAAAGTGACAATTATCCAAAACAAGGCAAGAAAGGAGAATATATTAAATAATAGGGAAAAATTTCTCAGATAAGCACAAAAAGTACATAAAAAGATGTCTCACAATGGGATATTTTTATCACAAAAAGGGAGACATCAGGTAGCTTAGAAGGCAACCTCAACACTACGAAGGGACTCGGGTAATAATTCCTTGCGCAGAGATCGGTGGTGAGAATCTAAACCCTCATGACTATCTATTTAGGCCAAGCCCGCCAGGATCACTACTGCACACCAGAAGATTATGTATTGTTTTAAGCAATTAAATCCCTTGTTAGGGTGACAATCCTAATTAGTAAAAGCAGTTCTAATGTGATCAAGGCTAGGGCTGAAATAAAGGCAAACACAAAATACAGTTTTATAAAATAAAAGGTCGACTCAATTAAATATAATCCCAAATAACATAGAATGGGAAAATAAAATTCAAGGATTTTACGTACTGCAAATCCAAGCTATGAAAAAATTAATTCATGATAGCTTGAGAAGTCATCTCAATCATAGTGACATTGAGAGACCAAAAAATTCCATATCTTGCCAGATATATTTTTAGTATAATTGTGAATCCAATTAAAATTGTTAAAGCTAGAAATAATCTTACTGTTATTGTCAAACTTGACTTTAGTATCAAGTAAGCCATTATTGAATCCTCTCATATTCCATGATTGCTATATTCATAGAGCAGGTGGAATGGTAAGCTCTTTACCACCTATAATCTTGTCCATAGGTGTCAGAAGATCTTCATCCAGTTTAGGCACTTCAAGATTATGAATGAATTAGTGATAATAACAAAGCACACTCCTTTCTCTATGTTTGATTTAGCTTTATACTTGGTTTTTTGAGAAACAACACTCCATTCTTCATATGTGTTGACTGAGTGACTTTGTTTATAGCTAGAGTACTATGTCTTTCTTCATTAGTTGCATTATTAAATTTATCTTCAGCTTTTGCTTTTGGCCTCCGAATTTGTTTAATAGCTTTGCATTTACCTTCAAGGTGACCTATACTCTTACATTTGCTGCAGATTAAAAGCTTCCAATCATTAATAACCCCAACATCATGAATATATCATCACCATATCAATGTATACAGAATTTGGAAGAGGATATAATGTGTTTATTTCAGCACACACACTAGCATAGCCGAGTCTAGTTTTTGACTCAGTAATGGAGTCCATCTGTATTGGAGTACCTACATCACTTGCAACATAACTTAATCCATCATTAGTGCAAAGAGCTATAGGAATATTTTCATTTTAGTCCATCAGAATTTTCTTAGGATCAATTTTTTCAAAACTCATGCCAACTTTATGCCACATTTGCTCTAAGAGCTTGGTTACATACATCTATATTGATTTTCAAATTTAAAGATAAACACGCCATTATCATTACATTTAACCTTGGTTTTTTCCTAATTTGCTCCAATGATATTTAACAAATTTGCTAATCATGTAAAAATGGGGTGGATAATCAATAAATTGACCAACGAGGCAGTTATTCTGCTGTTTGGCTCCATCTTCAAGAACTTTGGTTGGCGGTTTAATGTTTTTCCATCCATCTTGTATCACCGGAGCGTGATATTCAAGCTTCAGTGATTCCTTGATGTTACCTTCAAAAAGATTAGATTAGTCCATGGAGTTCTTAATGCCGATTTAAGCTCTATTTGATCTTCGATCTGTTCCTTAGATGTGATTTGACTTATGCAGAAACAACTTGGGGAATAAATTAAAAGATACATGTTCATTATAATACTTTTTATAATATTTATGTACTGATAAAAAATTTAATAGGTAATACACAGAAATATACATAGATACATACGCACTCCAGTTTTAGTAGTTGAGTTAAGATCAACGCTCTCGGGTTTGGGGTATCATGTTTACCTTTATGTGCAAAGATACCACTTCCATTCATCTCCTTTAGCTTATAACCAGAACATGGTTTCCTATAACATACAAAATATAATTAAGAAATGGAAAATCTACACACACTAAAGTATAAATCGTCTAAATTAATCAAAATGTACATAAGCACAAATTAATTAAATTATATCCCTAATCAAAGTATATCTGACGTTTAGTATATAATTTTAGCTAAATCTGCATTATCTGTTGCTCTAGACTTCACCAATCCTCCTCTAGTCAACACCAAGATAAGCGTCGCCTTAGCAGAATTAGTTGTTCGCACTTCATATAATGCAAGACTCTCCAAAGGGCTCATCGAAACTGGTGTGTTATTCATTAGATGTTTAAACACATCTGAGTAATCGATCGTCTTTCAGCTTCTAGACTTATTTTATCCATTGTCCTTTCTGCTAGTTCTGGATATGCCCCAGCAGCAGTTTCACAATTAAGCAACACACAGTCTGTTCCATCTAGAACCGCATTAACAACATCTATAGCCTATGCTCGAGTAGGCCGGGGGGACTTGATCATGGATTTCAACATTTGTGTAGCAGTTACAACTGGCTTACCTTGGATGTTACACTTGTAATCTATCGCTTTCTGAACCAAATCAGAACCCTTATGAGCAAAAGACAAAGCCATCATGTCAATTTGATTTAGGACCCCCCAGTTTACGATATCCCAGATATCTTTTTTCTCCTATATGTTTTGTGCTTTATTTGCTCGATGAGATTTTATCAGTATAGCTGCTCTGCTCCAATTGTTTAGCAAGAGAGAATCCCTTGAACTCCATTAGAGGAGCCACATCTCTAGCTACAGTAACACGAATGATAGCTTCACCTACACCTGTAGCAAAGTTTGCAATCAAATTGTTTGCATATCACCAATACACCCCTCCATCTTATTGACTAACCCACAAGTAGATGTAGCAGAGGCCAAATTTCCAAAACTAATAACAGCTACACATCTAACTACTCCAATCTGAATATCCCCATTTTTCGAAACTTCTGGAATGGGTCGTGTGTAAATAATTATTAATCTATAAATGTAGAGATATATATATATTAATGCATGGTTCAAAATTTCAAACAAAATAGGATTAAGAGAAATTGTATACTTTAACTCTATTAGCTTCTTTTGGTTGTTTTAGCCTCTCTATGTTTTTTGGAGTAATGAAATGGGTTGAATCAAACCGTTTCAACACCTTGTTCTTTAGCGAATGCCTCTGCTCCATCAAAAGCGAGGTACACGTGAGGAGTTTTTTCCATGACTAATTTAGAAAAAGAAACGGGATTAACAATTGTGGGTTGAATCAACAGTATTCTCCATTATGAAAGCTTCCATTTCAATTGTGCCATTGCTATTTAGAGAGAAAGAGTTTATATAGTGAAAGATGGTCATCAAATGGTATGATAGCAATTTGTTTCGTCGGGGGAACAAAGCGGCGAAACGAGAAAACTATCCAACTCCATACAAAGATCTATCAAGAAAAATTAAAGTGAGTGATTCCTAATGCTACTATTCCGAGAAGGAGGGGCCTCGCCCCTCAAGCGGAAAAATACCACAATAGTTTCAAGACAAGTTTCGGGAAAATTCACTCCGTAGCTCGCCCCGCCGTAAATATCAACACCCCAACCCGTAGATCTTTAACCTCCATCTATACACAGTCCACCATCTTCGACATTTATTCTTGCCATTAATAAACCATCTTCTCCGTTGAAACTGCCGCCTCGAAGCCCAATCGAAGTCAGTCCATCACCATCAACCCCGCCGTCGACAACAAATCTCATTAACCGTTCTCAACTTCGAATAAGAAGCCAAGCCCAACCCCTCGCTGCCTACTAATGCCGCCATCACCGTGTCTCAACAACGCCGTCAAAGCCCGCCCTTGCATATTTCAAAACCGTTTTCAACTCAAGTGTCTCCTGTTCCTCAACTCACGTCTTCTTCAATACCAGTGCCGCCTGTTACTCAAACAACCAAACTGTGACTGGGTGGAAAACGCAAACGGTTGATTACCCAAGCTTCAAGCTTGTTATAGTTGGCGATGGAGGAACAGGGAAAAACAATATTTATTTACTTCCGCAAATTCACTGATCTTCAAGCTATGAGATTGAGGGAAAAGGAATTAGCTACAGTTATTAGAGATGATAGCAAACGAATAAGAGCTGGACAAGAAGGTGGCTGAAAGAACATTTTGTGTCCGTATGAGAATGCCTGTTTTTAATTGTAACAGTTCAACTTCCCACCTAATCCACAGTTTTGAACATATTGTGGATAAATTGTGATATGCTTCACGTTAGCAACTTTACCTTAATACTTGGTCTATGTAGAAAGGAAACAAAATGTAATTGAATTCAGTAGAGTCAGGCCAGCATGGAATTGATTGGAGTCATTTCTACAATATCAACTAAGATCATTTAGTCATACTTTAGCGGTTTACTCCCAAAAGGGTGACAAAATTTTGGATAATTTTTGGGGTAGTCCGAAGACTGAGTTATTGACGATCTGTGCGAAGTTTGGGGTGTTACGAATCTGTGAAAGGTTATCCGAAATAATCATATTCATTATGGTCTTCAATTAAAATATCCATGGCTGAGAATTGCAGGGACAAAAAGTGCAATTTCTGCAGAATTTATTTGTGCAGAACCATGTTTGGTTGATTGAACAGAGGACCAAATATTAATATTTTGGGCCGAAATTTTTTTGGGGAGTAGAGCGTATATCACATTACCCCCTAAAATTACCACCTTACCCCCTCTAAACCACCACATTACCCCCTAAAATACCATGTTTGCCCCCCAAATAACATATTTACCCCCTAATCTCCTCTAATTACCCTTGAAAAAACAAATTAAAAAAAAACTACTTAAAATACATCCCCCGTAAACAAATTTGAGTGTGGTTAGTGGCTTGGGGTGGTTCGAGCGGTTCGAATGGTTGGTGCTGGTGAGCTGGGTGGGGGTGGTTCGAATGGATGGTGGTGGATCTAGAGGGGGTGGTTATAATGGTTGGTGGTGGTGCGCTGGGTGGGTGTGGTTCGAACAGTTGGTGGTGGTGCGCTGGGTAAGGTGGTTCGACCGGAGATGGGTGGTTCCTGGTTCGTGGTGGCTCGTCGCGAGGGGGTGGTGGATCTGAGAGTGAGTGGATCCGAGAGTGGTGGTTCGAACGGAGAAGGAGAAGGATCTCGATCTGGTGTTTGGGTTGTTGTTGGTGGTTCTGATTCGATGTAGTGGCGCGAGTTGGTGGAGAGAAGTGGTGGCGAGGGTTGCAGAAGCGCGGTTCGTCGTGGTGGCTATGGTTTTTCGTGATGACGACGGCGATGGCTTGGTGTGGTGGTGCGCTGGCGCAGTCTCCATCGTGGTGGCCTCGAAATCGTAGCAGCGGTTCGTCGTGGTGGCTCTGGTGGTGCACGAAATAACAGTAGCAGCTTGGTGGTGGTGCTCGACATTACAGCAGCAGCGGAGGTCGTGGTGGTGGTGGATCTAGACTGAGTGGATCTCGACGGCAAGGTGACGCGTGGTGGTGGTGTTGCTGGGATGACGAAGGCGATGGTGGGAAGCAGATCTGGTGCAGCTGTCGAGAAAGAAGGGTGAGGGGGAAGGGGGTGGGTTTTTCTATCGAGAAAGAAGAGGAGTTGGTGGGTTTTATGTGTTTTTTTTAGTTGGTTTCCAATTGGGGCCCTATTTTATAAGATAGAGGTGGTCTTAGGCCCTAAAACCTCTTTTACCCTATTCTAGGCTATGAGGTTTCAGATAGTAGAAAAAAGCTCGGTTGATGCCGAATATAAGGGCTCGTTTGGAAGTGCTTATTTTAGAGTAAAAAAGCGCTTTTAGAATAAAATTCAAAATTTTAAAAAATTATTAAAAATAATTTTGAAATCTAAAATTATTTTAAGTGCTTTTTCTAAGAAGCATCTATTTGGTGCTTCTTAAAAAAGTTCTTTTCAAAGTTAAAAAAACTTTTAAAATGCTAAAAGCACTTTTAAGTGCTTCTCCAAAAAAACACTTCCAAACGGGCACTAAGGGCCCGTTTGGAAGTGCTTATTTTAGAGTAAAAAAGCGCTTTTAGAATAAAATTCAAATTTTAAAAAAATTATTAAAAATCATCTTGAAATCTAAAATTATTTTAAGTGCTTTTTTTAAGAAGCACCTATTTGGTGCTTCTCAAAAAAGTGCTTTTCAAAGTCAAAAAAACTCTTAAAATGCTAAAAGCACTTTTAAGTGCTTCTCCAAAAAAGCACTTCCAAACGGACACTAAGTCTCGTAAAACGCTTAAAAAATAAATAAAAACTACTGAATTTTAGGACTCTGGAGCTGTTTTTGGGAGGACATGACTTTCGCATAATAACTTCAAATTCATGTATTCAATAGTCTGACGAAAATGAAAAAAAAATGTTTACAACTTCTTGTTTAGCATTTTAATAGATACGATACGAATCAAACTTGAAATCAACCCTAAAAGTCCCTGAATTAATTCTATTTTGCCCTTATTATATCGTTTTTTAAGCAAGGTCAAAGATAACTTTTTGCTCTCTAAGTGTCGAAATCCATTTGTATTAAATAGACATAACTTCATACAATGTTTTATTCACAAAAAAGGGCAAACCGAAATCAGCCTCTTCCATGAATGGCAAGGCATACAAATCGATATCGCAAGGTTTGTACTGAGCATACATAATTTCATACAATGTCCTATTCCAAAAAAAAATACCGGTTTAATAATAAAAATCAACAAATTAATAGATTTGATTCACCGGCACTTGCTGGTTTTTCATATAACTTGATTCCGATGATATTTGACGATAAAGCATGGAAGATACAAGTTCACGATCGTCATGTATCTTACTAATTCCGACTATAGTACCGTTCTATAAGAGTAAAAAACAAAGACTAAAATAACCAAATTAACCAATATAGTCAATTTAAGGTTCAAAATTAATATTATCAAATCAAGGGACCTATATTGCAATAATATCCATTAACAAGTACTAGAAATTTTTCTTCCATTTCCATTTTCATTTGGAGACACATATTAGTATAAAGCCAAAAAAAATTGCACTAAGGGTCACTATATTATGCAAAATACACAAATTAACGCTCAATGACTTCTATCATACAAATACTAAGAGTCCCTACCTTAGGAAATTGGTCCATAAAAAAAAATATTGACTAAGATACACTAAAATCTCAAATTTCAACAAATAACCCATGAATTAGTATATATGACAAAAGTTTTAATTAGATCGGTTCTCCAAGAAGTTATTTGTTTTTGGTTTTGTATTTTTCCGATTCCGATTGGTGTTCGAGATCGTGTGATTAGCATATGCCGGAATTTTTATTGGGAAAATAAACCTTCTCAAGTTAGTTGGAATAAGATTTGTCTACCAAAAGATGAAGGTGGACTTGGGTTAAAAAATTTAGAAGCATGGAACAAAGCATTACTATTAAAAATGCTTTGGAAAATTGTAGAAAATAAGGATTCAGTTTGGATTAAATGGATACATGGAGAATATTTTCAAGCTTGTGGATTTTGGGAGTGGAAACCGAGAAAGGGTGATTCTCCTTTATTGAAAAATGTTTGGGAGTTAAAGGATATTATTTGTGGGTCCTTAGGAGTGGAAGACCGAGAGAGTATTTTGGCTTTGTGGTTTTCCTCGAGAAATGCGAGTCACATTACACTTCGGATATCGAGTAAGGAATTTTATTCTTTACATAAAAAACCTTATGATTTATTTCGTCGAAAATATTATATTAAACCTTGGGCGAATATTATTTGGGACTCGTGCGTATTTCCTAAACATGCAATTATTGTATGGATGGCTTTGCGAGAGAGGCTTAAAACCAAGGATCGTATTACTTATTTGGAGTTGGATCCTCTTTGTAATTTATATGGAGAAAATTTTGAGTCAAACAAGCATCTCTTTTTTTATTGTGCTTATTCGAGGGCTATTTGGTTGGAGATAAAGTCTTGGCTAGGATTGGAAAAGGAGATTAACACGCTACTAAGTGCTTTGAAATGGCTCAAAAAACTTAAAGCTAGAGAAAATTGGAGGAGAAAAGCATGGAGGATTGGTTTTGGAGCTACCGTGTATTGTATTTGGAAAGCGTGAAATCACCTAGGTATAAGATGTGATTTTTCATCTAGAGAAACGGTTATCAAGGAAATTAAGTGGTGCATCTTTTCTATTTTATTTTCCTTGTTCCTTCATCATTCATTTTTAGATGATGGTGGGCGATTAGCTTGTATTAATATTAGTATGAGGTAGTCGTTTTTTAGCTTCTTAGTTGCTATCTTTAGCCTTTTGGCTTACGTAAGTAACTCTCTCGTATAGTGGAGTTTTTTTTAAGTTTAGCATTTTTTTTATAAATAATTGGCAATTTGGCATAAAAAGGAAAATAATTTCAGATTTGGCACAAGGGTTGTATCTTGAACACAGTCCTTAGGCAAAATTGTATTTTTATTAAAGGCGGTGGTTGAATGACCGCCCTTACAATTTTGCTTAAGGGATGTGTTCAAGATACAGCCCTTGTGCCAAATCTGAAATTATTTTCTTTTTTATACTAAATTGTCAATTATTTGTAAAAAAAGTGTTAAAGATTAAAAAAAACTCCGTATAGTGTACAGTTTTTTTATTAATACAACCGTTTACCTAAACAAAAAAAAAAAAAAAAACTTGCAATTTACATGTTACTCCTTTGACAAAATGTTATGGGCAACTTCTTTGACAAAATACTACCTTCTTTGACAAATTGAGTTTCATGTATAAAAAGGTACTAATACTACCTTGTTGGCTGTTGCCTACTTGCTATGAATGGATGGTAAAAGACAATTATCAGTAAAGTTGTACAACATGTTTATTTGTCGATATTCATATGCGTTGACATGTGAATTGTGATAACTGATACGAGACGTCGAGACGCCGAGACGCATGCGAAGTGAAATTAATTGTTAAAACCCCTGTCGTTTTTTTCAATATACGAACATATGTTTTTTTTTTTTCTTTTTTTGGTTACATGGGTCCCGGGCTAGCTTGCGCGCACTCGACTAATCTCACGGAGATATACATGTCTCCCCAGGGACGGAACCAGGAAATTTTGTTTGGGGGGGCCGAAGGGGGTTCGGGGGCAACGCCCCTGAAAAAATTTTTTTAGACAATTATTGTATAAATCCCTATATTTTACATTAATTGCATTATAGGTCCCAAATAAGTTTAATCTTTTAATCAATTATATCTATTAATATAATTTATATAGTACATTCAAAAAGTGAAAAAAAAAATAACAACATATGATCGACAGCTACAGAACATGGAACAAAAAAAAAAGCTGCTGGCAACAAAGTCAGGCTTTTTTAAAATTTCTTTAATTCTTATATATTGGAAGAATAAAACAGTAGTACACAATTGCAAATATATTATCAATATCTATGTGCAACATGGAACAAAAAACAAATTGCTGGCAACAAAGTCAAATCAGAGGCTTTTTTAGAACTTCTTAAATTCTTATATATTAGAAGTGTTTAATAAAACAGCAGTACAAAATTGCAACAAAAAAACTGTAAAAATTGACAAACAAACATCAGTATAAATGAAAAAAAACAGCACTACTAAATAAAAAGTAAAAAGGCATTACGAAATGGCAAAAGAAAAAATATCAATGGAACATTTTCATTAAACATAAACAACTAAACAATATCATTAGAACCGAACAACAAAAATATGTTATATCAACAATCCAAATAAAGAAAAACTAGTCAGTTCATATCAGCAAAGTTTTAAGCTCCTCCAATAATGTAAGATCTTATCTTCAATCAATTCCAGTGGCATTAAACACAAGCTCTACTTTGGTACAACAGTTCCCTTTGTTCGAAGTTAAAACATTTATGAGCAAGCGGAAACACCTATACTAGTAATACCGATTTTCCAGCACAATGTAAAAGGATTAGAAATAAAAATATATGAACCATACTTAAATTATCTTTCAAAATAAACTTACAAATGCGAGTACAAAATCAATAATTTTTTTAGCATCCTTCCACGAAGTGACAAAAAGGGAAGAGTAGAGGAGGATTGCAATGAAGAGTGGCAACTGCAAAAAAACAACAACAAAACTTACTGTATCTCCAAATTTGTTTTGAAAAGAAAAAATAATTAATAACAAAGATAGACCTGCAAAAGATACAAAATAAAATAGTAGAATAGGGCGATTAACATAGTTGAACACGGCGATGTTTCTTAGCATAGAAATCATCAATAATCATATCTGTAGTAAATATTTTTGCTATCTCTTTCTCGATGTAAATAAGCAAGCAATCAGCAAGAAATCCATCTTCCATTTTGTTACGAAGACATGTTTTAACAATTTTCATACCAGAAAATGCTCTTTCAGTAGTAGCCGTTGAAACCGGAAGAGTCAATACCAAACAAATTACTCTATAAACTAAATGATATGTCTTTGACTTTCCTGTGACAACCAAAGAATGGCATAATTCCGATATCGTTGAGAGGTCCTTTAGAGCATGGTGATTGGGAATATCAACCGCATAATGTTGCAGCTGGTACATCAGTTGATTTTTCTCTTGGTCAGTGAAATCTTGAGGATAAAATTTATCAACCAGTAGCAAAATATCATCAACCTTAAATGACTCGAAGGCATTTCTCGGGTCCAAACTAGA
The DNA here is from genome assembly GCA_029959085.1 of Nemophila menziesii. Classification (NCBI taxonomy): domain Eukaryota; kingdom Viridiplantae; phylum Streptophyta; class Magnoliopsida; order Boraginales; family Hydrophyllaceae; genus Nemophila; species Nemophila menziesii. The sequence continues at coordinate 2,457,557 of JARWIR010000012.1, read as the reverse complement.
GAGAAGAGTACAAAGTTCCATAGTTCCCTCACTAAATCGATGATCTAATTCAGCCATTTGGGAGTCTGCAACCGCTATAAAGATATCAAATCGATAATGATGCTCGAGTGAAATTTGATTCATTTGATTACGAGACCGACCTCTCCCCTTTATATATTCTTTACTCAAATCTGGAATTGTAACTTTATGTGTTTCACAAAATAAATTAACATTTTCGATAAGAGTATCCCATCCCTGTTCTCTCATATTCTGGATAAGCTGTTTCGTTGACACCACCAAATGCATTGCATTTGATAAGTCTTGTGTTTCTCGTTGCAAACTTTGGCATAGCGTATCAGTGATCCCCATAATTTCCTTCATTACATGTAAAATGAAAACAAATTCATAAGATGTGATCATATCATATGCAGTGTCGGCATCTGCACGTATATTTGAAGTATTTCCATTATTTATTATATTCTTCAAGACGGTTTTAGTTGGCCCAAAGACTTTTATCAAGCTACAAACAGAATTAAAATGTGAGCTCCAACGAGTATCTCCAGCTCTTTGTAGTGCACAAATTTGATTTGCACCTTTTCCAGTAACAATTTCATCCATTGCAATTAGATTTGCAATTTCAGTAGCTTGAGCCTCCCGTAACTCATCTTTGCGCTTGCAAGATGCTCCAACCATATTAACGACTAAAGAAAGCTTTGTAAAAAATTGATCAACTTCCATTACATCTTTTGAAGCCGCTACGAGTGCTAGTTGTAATCGATGAGACATACAATGCACATAATATGCAAATGGACAATCATTCAAAACTAAAGCTTGTAATCCGTTCCACTCGCCTCGCATATTGCTAGCACCATCATATCCTTGTCCACGTATATCTTGAATAGAAAGACAATTTTTAGATAACACATTACTTACTGCATTCTTAAGAGTAAGAGCTGATGTGTCTTTAACATGGACAATATCAAAGAAACGTTCTCTAACAAATCCTTCTTGATCAACAAATCGAAGAACAATAGCCATTTGTTCTCTTCTTGACTCATCCCTCGATTCATCTACAAGTATACAAAATTTCGAATCTCCAATATCATCCCGAATTTTACTCCGCACCATATTTGCCACAATATTCAAAATATCTTTCTGTATAACTGGTGAAGTATATTGTGCATTTTTTGGAGCATTATTTAACACAACCGCTGCCACTTTTTCGTTATATGTAGCTAGCAACCTTATCAATTCAAGAAAATTACCACGATTTGTTGAGTCGTCACTTTCATCATTTCCCCTAAAGGCGCAACCTTGGTGAGATAACCATCTAACAACATCTATGGATGCCTTAAGTCGTAGTCGATTTTTTTCAATTTGTTCAGATGTTTGTTTATCCATCCTTTTGTCAATATGAAGTGATGGTGCCATTAGGCTATCACAGTACTTTACAGCATTGTTATGAGGAGAACATGGATCTTTACCCATATGAGATAAGAAAGCACAATTTGATCCATTCACTTTCTTCCAATTTTGAAATCCTTCAGAAGTAAAAACATCAGATCCTGGTCTTCCAGTTGGTTTTTTGGAAAAAATATAACACGGAAAGCAATATGCGGCATCTTTTGAAGGAGAGTACTCCAACCAAGCAAATGATTTAAACCAATCTTGCTGGAATCGGCGGGGATGATCTTCATTTCCAGAATAAATATATTTTGATTGATGTTGATCAAGACGATATGGGCCCTCTTTTAAATAAGATCTACGAATCTCGTCTTGTAAATTAACTGGAAAACTCCATATTTGTGAACGTTTTCCAGGATCACGCTCAAGAGAAGAGATATCACCAATCTGTGCTTGAATTCGTGGAATCTTTGGAGAATTTTGCTCAATGATGTTGTTGTTGATATTATCACTACTACTAACATTCTTCCTCTTAAAAAAGGAATCGATGGTCTTTCCTTTAGTCATGATTGAACCTGGAAATTAAATTTGATTGAATTAGATCAACAGTAATCCCTTTTTATCAACAAATTTACACTAAATTGCTCCAAGATTGGAGCACCATTCTTCCCCACCCTCTCAGGCCTCCCCTGTTTTAACATTTAACAGTAAAAAATAAACATTTATATGAAATAATGAAATTGCACCAAAATACACTAAAAATCACATAACAAACACATAATCTATCATTATAACAAAACAAAAGTAAGAAATAATTGTAGTTAAAAGTGGAAGAAATCTTTAAAATTACCATTAACGAATGAGATTGAAATTTTGAGATACAACTTCTTTAATTCCTGCTATGAGTAAGATAGTAGATGAAACGTTGTTTAAAGATAAATATGTTTCTATAATTTTCAGAAGCGAAACCCTATCATTGACGAAAGCATTTTCTGTTTCTGTGTTTATATTTGTGGATAAGGTTTAATTTATAACCAAACAAAGAAATTGAGATATGTCCGGTAAATATCTCTTTAACCTTTTACTGGGCCAAAAGACATTCTATACATATTTTTGTTATTGGGGGCCCAATGTTATATGTATATATAAAAAAAAAAATTAACTTTGAAAATTTTGGGGGGGCCCAGGCCCCCCCAAGCTAAGCCCTACTTCCGTCCCTGTGTCTCCCCATATATATTCTCATGGTAAATCAGAACTAGGTTGCCTAGTATACGAACATATGTTAAAAGAAAGGGTCATTTATTTTCTAAAACCAATCAGCTATTAGACTTTATAAATAAAAACCAACCTTAACTAAATCTATTAAAAGCTAACTAATAATTTAAGAATACCTATACTACCTTCCCAAATCCCTATACCTATTAACAATCGAGAAAAAAAAACTCATTATCTTCCCTTTCTCTTCACCCTCCCCTCCATTCTCCTCTTCTTTTCACTGCCCACCTCTGTTACCACCAACCTCCATTACCACCTCTCCCCCCACCTCCATTATTGCCCAACTCTATTACAACCTACCTCCATTACCACCCACCTTCACAAACAGATCTCACCTTCCACAGAATAAAACCTGATCTCATCTGACCATTTCAGATCTCCGCCACCCTCCTTCATCACCATCACCATCACCATCGGCATCACCATCCAAGATCCTGTTCGCTCTCACTAGGAAGCCCAAATTGAGGCCCATATCGAAGCCCTTTGACGCCCCTCACCCTGTTCGTCGTGGATAATAGTCGCACCACCACCGCCGCTGATCTCCGCCTTCCTGTTCCAGCTCTCCGCCATACAGCCGTCCTATGCCGCCTCACCACGAACCCCGCGCCCTACGCCGCCCTCGCCACCAAAACTAACCCCCTTTGACACGTTCATCATCATCACCTTCACACCAAGTTTTACTGATAAACCTGATCCCCACCCTCATCATGATCAGAACCACACCCCCTATCATCAGAACCCGTCGCATTTGCAGGGATTTTTTTTTGATAGATTAAAATGTAAAAAAGAAATTCCTTTTCGTTATTGCGAGCCGTGGGTACAACCGAAGAAGGTATTTTTTTCCCAACGAGAGTATTGATGGGTGTTAGTGGACAATGGTACAGCCCGCTGTTGTGAATAGAGGTGGGTTGGCCCATGGGGCTATGTGGTTTGTTTCATGGGTACAGCCAGATAAAAAAAATTGTTCATCACCACTGTTCGACACCAAGCCGCGTTGTTGTTCGTCACCAAACCACACTCTCTACATCTGTTGTTCGTCGATTCAATTTTTTTTAATGTAATGCGTAAATGGGTCCAGCCCCAAATGTTGATGATGGGGCCAGCCCAGTGTGGATGTTGTTGGTAATGGGCTGGCCCGTTATAGGTTCTATTTTGGTGTGGTTTTTTTGTACATAATGGGTATAGCCTATTTAGAATATTGTATTTGATCCAAAAAATAGTTCTAGTTGTTTATGTTGTGTTTGTTTTTTTCTATATAGGTACATCCCACATGATTTTGATCCAAGAAGTTTGTCTTGATGGGTCCAGACCCAGCACTAGTTTATAATTATATGGGTACAACCTATATTGACAAAATAACAAATAGCTTAAAAAATGAATGAAGGCTTAAACAAAACGATAAAATATTACACGGGTCCGTACCCATATGGTTTTTATGTAAGAGATTAGTAAAAATACTTTTGGACGTAGGTCTGTACCAGCGAAGAAGAAATTTTGTTCAGCTCAATAAGGGTAAAAAGGTCAAAACCCCAAACTAGAAAATTGAAAATTGGCTTTAAAAAGTATTTTTTTTCAATTTGGACTTAATGTATAAAAGTGGTGTTTTTTATTGCCTTCAAAAGTACCTTCAAAAGTATTTACCTCTTGTAGGAAAAAAAAAAAGTATTTACCTCTTAAAGAAAAATAGACTTTTTGCCCAATTTTATAGTCGGTTAAGTGTCGAAATTAATTCTCTTTATTGTCCCATTTTAATAAGTTCATGTAATAGCCCTTTATGAGATAATTACACTAGGGGTCTTGAAGACACACCCCTTCTTCGAGTTGGGGACCTGGCCTAGAGCCTCTTCTTACTAAAGACCTTTTAAACTTTTTAACACATGAACCCCAAAATCCCTATTACGTTTCTACCCTCTTTTGTTTTTTTAATTCCTATATATACTAAATTATAGAATTTTACATTTCCATTCACGTATTATCTCACTTCTCTCATACCTCTCTCCTCCACTACCTCTCTCATACCCCACCTCCCTCCCAAACCGCCACCACCACCACCATAACACAACCACCACCGTAAATGCAGAAAACCACCACCCCTACCTCTATCTCCTCCCATACTCTATCCATGGATGAAATCACACCACAAAGAAGAGTACGCACCACCACACCGAGCTTCTCCTCCTCGTTCGAGCTCGCCGGAGCAAGTGGAGGCCTCCTCGCACCCCTCGCGCCACCACTCCTCGCACCCCTCGTTCGAGCTTCTCCTTCTTCGCGAGCTAAATGAGATCCACAGCCATGGGTTCTCCTCCTCGTTCGAGCTCGCCGGAGCAATTCATTTCCATGGCAGTGACGAGATCTGGTTTTCATTGAAGCTTCTCCACCTCCGCTGCGACCTCCGTTCTGTTGCTGTTTCGCCGGAGGAGAACCAGTGCAGCGGCGTACTTCATGGGATCTGGAGAAGCACTGCGGAGGTTTGCTGTTTCGCCTGAGAAGTTTGCTGATGGTGGCTCAAGCTTCGTTTGCTGCAATGGTCTTGCTTCGCCGGGGTGCTGCACTGGTCGTGCTTCGCCGGAGGGTTGTGGGGTTCGTTCGTGCCGGAGAAGATTTTGGTTGCTGCGTTAACGCGTGAAGGTTTAGGCTTTTTTTTTTTTTTTTTTTAGTTTGAAATGGTTGACCAGATCTAGATCTGGTCAAACCACTTAATGTTTTTAGTTTTTTTTTTTTAATTGTATATCTTTTTGTAATTGTTTAAAAAAGTGTAATAAATGTGAATAAAAGCTTTTTTTGGACTATTTTTATGCCTTGTTTTTATAGAGTATTTATGTAATTTCTAAGAGTACTCCATCTATTTTATAGAGTACTCCGACTTTTTTACAGAGTATTCGGTTAAATTGTTAGAGTATTCTTTTAATTCTCGGAGTACTCTCTCTATTTTCATAGAGTATCGGGAAAAACTTAGAGTACTCTCTCTTTTTCATAGAGTACTCTCAGTTTTTTCCGATACTCTATGTTTTTTCCGGTGACTGGTGTCGGGAAAAACTAAGAGTACTCTTAGTTTTTTCAGATACTCTATGTTTTTTCCGGTGACTGGTGGCCTGAGGTGGTCGGTGGTCGGTGGTCGGAAGTCGGTGGTCGGTGGTCGGAGGTCGGTGGTAGATGGTCGGAGGTCGGAGATGGGTGGTAGGTGGTAGGTGGGTAGTGATAGAGGAGAGAGAAACAGTGACATCATACTATTTTGTCTTTTAGTGTTAGTAAGGGTAGGAAAGACTATTGTCAAAAATGAGGTCCCTAAGAATAACAACTTTCAAGACACTACTCTATAGAGAAAAAATAGTGCTCCTAAGGCCCTATAGATAATTCACCCTAGTTTTATATTTACGATATCCATGTAATTGCATGGCAATTTCAATTTAACTTATTTCAGCTTATTCGGTCCCAAAAATGAATGGTGGAAATTAGGTCAGTAAACGAGTTAAACCGAGTCGATAGTAGACATGCAGACTTGTTTATTTATTTATAAATTTAAACGAGCCTGTGAAATTAGTGTTCGAACTCGACTAACAAAGTTCGAGCTCGGAAACCCGTTTAAAAGTGTTTCGAGTTTGAGTTCGAGTTCGAGCTCAAAACCTTGTTTAAATCTATTTCGAACTCAAAAGTTTTTTTTATCTCGGGCTTACTTGGACTAATTATAATCTAGATTGTTTCAAACCTTTTAATTATATAGATTTTCAATTAAAATATAATTGACCGTTGTAAACTATCATTAAATACAATTACATACTCTCTCTTTGGTTTATAAAATTTTGAATGGTCTTGTATAATTGGATAGGTAGAGGGGGAGAGTGAAAGGTAAGTGTTGCGATAAGATAGATTCTTGAATATAATAATTATTTTTAAATTTTTACATTGTCAAATATTGGAAAATAGTCAATATATATTTATAATTTGATTATATTTTCACGAGCTTTTATGAAAAGCTCACGAGCAGGCTCGACTCAACTCGTTTAACAAACGAGCTCGTTTTTTGGGTCGAGTTCGGCTCGTTTAATTTTACGAACGATATCGAGTCAAACCCTTTTCGAGCCGAGCTCGAGTTGCTCGCTAGCAGCTTGATTCATTTACAGCCCTAATGTAAATTTCATTTTTAGGCCATTACCTATGGTATAAAAAACATTTTTAGGTCAAAAGTTTAAGAATGTTTATTTTTAATCCAAAAGTATTAAAAATGCCTATGTTTAGGTCATTTCCTTAATTCGGTGAGATATTTCGTAGATTTCAGAGGTAATTTGGACACTTTAAATAGAATTCCTAGTTTGTGCTATGTCAAATAATGTTATAGTTTGATTTAAATATCTAAACTGCCCTTAAAGTCTTCGAAATATCTCACAAGTTAGTGAAATGACCTAAAAAGGACATTTTTAATACCTTTGGCCTAAAAACGAGCATTCTGGAACGTTTGGCCTAAAAATTGAATTCGCTTGATAAATGAATTATACGTGAAGTTGTATTAAACGCCCTAATTAATGTTTAATAAGATTTCTTATTCAGGTTAGGACCTGACACTTTGGAAACCCAAAACGAACTCACGAAATAGGAATCCTCTACATAAATAAACATATTAATATTATTAGCATGGTTCAAGTTCTAGACCTCATTAATAAAAATATGCAACATTACCACCAAACTAACAGTACTGTTATTATTCAATTACTAAATCGAGGATATATATATATATATACACAGACATAAAATATTTAATGATCGGGGGCCCATAAAAACGTCACAAAATTGGGGCCCTATCTCACGCATACACCCAAGATTGGCCCTGATACTAATAGAAGTATATGTGATGTTTGGTGGCCACAATACTTTCATTTGGGATGCTAGATGATTATTATCCCTATGTCTATTCCTCCTTACTACTGTGAAAAAATTGAATTTCTTAAGTATATAGTCGATCTTTTTCATTATTCAATTAAAGATTGGATACATAAGTTTGTTCACACCCTATTCTCTTGTAAACAAGCAAATTATATCCTAAAAATACACACCTTATGGGTAATTACCGAAAATAATTTATTTTAGCATTTAGGCAATCAAAATGTTCATTCTTGGAAAATAGGCTGCAATTGTGCCTTATTTGACTTATCTGGTCTAAAAAAAACTCATCTAACGTTATCTCCTCCTATACCATTAATCGAGAAATACTTAAAAGGATATTATCATCCTCCATCTCCTCCTAAATACAAATTCTTCTTGTGGACGGTCCTCATGAATGCTCTCTCAACTGAGAAAGATAAATTTATTAGGAAAGACCCCCTCTTCATCTTTGCATAATATGTCTTAAATAAGAGGAAACTGTTAACATATATTTTTAAGGTGTGATTGTACTAGAAGGAATTTGTGTATGTCTCATTTGTATTGCAGTGTTTCTCTAAAGAATCGTCTAGAATAGACCATTGGTTGAGTATTATGCTTTCCCTTTTACCCTCAAGTCATTATTTTATTTTTGTCTTGATAAATTTTACAACATGCTTCTTGACCATTTGGAATGTCAGGAATAGGGTAATGATTGATAATATCCCTATTTTCTATGATAAATGTTTGTTTTTACTTACTCTTTATGCATATATCTATTTGAGGCTAAGAATTTGTCAACTCATACAATCGTCCCTATACAACTTGAAGCTCTTAGAGTTATTCCTTCCTAGTGGATTTCTCCAGCACAAGGCACCATTAAAATCAATGTAGATGTTTCTTATGACTCATGAAAATTAATAAGTCTTCATGCAGAATTGGAAAGGAGAGCTCATTGGTGGTTCTGCTAAACTAGTGTGTGCCTCCTGCAACTTTGAAGCAAAGTCATTGGAAATCGGAAGTGCTCTTCTGATGCCCAAAGTCAAGCCCCGTTCATCATCGTTGTTAGCCTAACGACTATATTTTGATAGATGAAATGGTGATAAAACAATACATTTTGAACATCCTTATCTTATGAAGAAATCGAGTTTTGTAGTTAACTTGCAGGTTCAAGGAAGCATGAAGATGATGGTGATGAAAATAGAGATAACCTAGAATATGAGGCATGAATGCTTGGAAGATGAAGAATGATAGTGTGGATAATGATGAAGAAGTTGGAAACAGAGCATCAAACCTCCGAGAAGCTACATGAGTGGACATCTAAGCCTACTTATACGAGACACTTATGTTCAACAAAGATTACTAGTTAAACCTCTAATTCTTGAGCTAATTTTTTTTGTTAGTTGTCATTTTTCCATTTTTTTTTTGTTTTTTTCTTTTAGAAAGCATTTAAACATACTTAACGGGGATGAGAAAAACGAGTATCCCACCCTTAACTCAGCATAAGTAGTGGCCCCACAACTTAAAAAGACTTCAAAGCAATAAAAAATTATTAATATGCACCTAAACACATATTATACAAGGTAATAGGTGGGGAAAGAGTATTTACCTTCGCAAGAATAGCTCAAATCCCAAGATAAAGGTTGACGTTCTTGGTCCATGATGCTTAATTGATGATATGTATGGAATTTTGTAGCATTATGGGTCGCTTCAGAGCCAAAGGGGCGTGCAAATTTGAGAAGACTCCTTCATTTATAGTGTCACACCTCACTGTTTTGATCATAACTTTATCATACGACATCCAACTGAGTCGCGGTTGATAGAAAAAAGAATATAGACTTTTCTAGCTTTCCAGTGGTACAATGATCTCCCTAAAATCCTAGCCTATTGCTTGCAATTTATTTCTAAATTTGGTATAATTTGGGGAATCTCAAGGATTTGACAATAACTTTTTGATGGGCGCTTTTATCGAGATGTGGTATGTGGCACTAATTAGATCTGGAAAAATATGTGATCGAGTAATTGTGGCTATGGGGGTTTTCCACCTATTTTTTTATTTTAAACGGTCTTTAAAAGAGGGTGGGTAGTTATCCTGTTCCAGCGTCTTAGTCTCATGACTAAATACATTCTTAACAAGGTAGTATTTGATGGATGTCTTGGAAGGTATAAGCTTTTTTATCTTAAATTACACATCCATATTATTAAGGAGAGAGGTAGTTCCCCATCCTTACTATTTTTCTTTCACGATGTAACATCTCTATCCCAAGGTATTTGTTGACCGTCTTTGATGGTATAGGTTCATCTGGTCCTTCTAGTACTCGTTTATCTTCAACGAGTTTTGCTCTAAATTCTTTCACAGCTCTCAAAGTGAATGGTGGTGGGTTAACTTCTTGATCGGTGAGATCTTGGAGGGTCAGATCTTTCTTCTTGTGTTTTAGATAGTTCAAGTAATCGCTTTAGGACGGTAGGAACTTCTTTAAGTACGTTGGCTTGAAGGATTTTGCATATTTTCATACCTTCGACGATGACTTCTGCGCATAGGTTTTCATGCACGTGGAGTTTATCAATCATTGGCTTTAGTCAGTAAGCATGAAATGAACCCAGTTGCCAATCACATACTTCTTCTTACCAGAGTCTTCGTCTCCATACTTCTTCTTGGGTGTATCCGAAATGGTTTTGGCAGATTTTTCTTCACCGAAGTAGTTAAAGATTGGATTTGTCACGTTGTTCAAAATCCATCCCTTACACAAAAAATTGTACATCACCCATTTGGCTTCGAGATTTCGGTACCTTACTAGTTCATCCCCACTTGCATTTGAGCGGTTAAGCGAAGGAGGTTCCTCGAACAAGACATATTGGAGCTCAAGTTGCTCAAGACAAATCATAAGGTTTTGTTCCCAAGTATATGACATTTTAAACCGTCTCCGATTACAAATATACCACTTTGTATCAAGAAATTAACATAATGTTTTATTTTTCTTTTCAATCCTAGAGTAAATTGATGACATGTATGCAATTTTCATAAACAAAGAATATCATATGTTTGATTTTTTGTTTGGATAAATAATATCATAAAAGTAATGGGAATTTTCGCTTACTAAAAACTTGAAACACCCTATAATATAATTTGGAAAACTTAACCTATACCTAGCAAACCAAACCGATAGCAAAAAAACCATATCGGATCGAACCTAAACCTAAATCTAACCTAACACGTGCTTAACCAAACCTAGGTTACATTATGTTTTGACTTTTACCAATCTAAAATCAAACCGAGCCAAACCTTTAAGCAAACAAAGCGAACCGAACCGAACCGAGCCGAACCAAACCAAAACTAATTAAGAAAGAGTTCAAACCTGAACCGAATCATACCGAAGCTAGCATTTACCAGGCTAACTTCTCTCCATTTAGAAAAGAATTCATGAACAACCTTAAGCCGGAACTCTAGATATCAATAGGGAAAGAGAAAAATGAGAATGCGATTAATTTGTCACATGTGAAAAACTTAAAGAAATGTAAACACTAAATGCATTCTTTTAATTGTTATCTTTCTACACAATGATAATAAAGATCGGTACTTGTTGTAATAAATAAACTAAATTAAGAGTTAAATTCATCCAAAACAATAACTAAATAAAAAAAATATAGACATGAAGCAAGTTAGCATCAACTAGAAAATACATGGTTGGGGTTGTAAACGAGACGAGGCGAGACGAATACTAGATGTACACGCTTATTTGTTTAATATTTCGAGCCGAGCCGATCTCAAATTAAACGAGGCGGGCCGAACCCGAGCATCTAATGATCCAAATAAAAAATGTTAGAACTTGTATGTTTAACTTATAGAACAATCTTTTGTAGAGTCGAGCACGAGTTGTTCACGAACAGTTAGTTTTTAAGGGTTGAAATGGGATTTTCATGAACAGTTGATATTTGATGGAGTGTGTTGTATGAAAATATGAAACATAACATTAATGAAAAAAATAAATGTTTAAAGAAATTAAAATATTCAATTTGATATTGAACGTTTAGTAGATAATATAACAAAATTTATAATTCATAATTTTTAACGAGCCCACGAACTGAGCTCGAGCAGGCTCGTTTATTTACCGAGCTTATAATGGAGCTTGAGCTTGAGCTTGTTTATATCTGAGCCGATCTTGAACGAACTTTTTTCCGAGTCAAGTTCGAGCTGCTCGCGAGCGGCTTGGTTCATTTATAGCCATACACATGGTAATGTGAACACCAAATGCATTCCTTTTAACTGTATAGGAGATAATAAAGATTAATGATTATTCTAATAATTAAACTATTTTAACGATTAGATTCATCCAAAATAAATAACTTTTGAATCCAAGAATAGAAATATAAACTTGGTTTTTTTTTTTTTTTTTTTGGGCAAATGATATAAAACAAACTAACACATCAAACTGAAAACCAGATAGTCACCCAATGCCCATCCTCTTCATACGATCAGTGATTTGTAGTGAAACCTCTTGTAGCTGCTTGGCTCCGTGTCTAGCGTGCTTTGCAAGACGGTCTGCCTGACTATTGTTCCTTCGGGGAATGAATTTGAAGGATATTAGTCCTGCTTCTTCCGCTATCCGCCTGATTTGACGAATAATCGGCTGAACTGTCCATCTCGCCACTGACACCTGCCGGATACCTTGTATTAATTCAAGGTTGTCTGAGCAAACGGTCTTCGTCTCCTCCTTCGATTCATTACATAGTTTAACCGCTTCCAGGACTGCTAATGCTTCGCCTTCTAGGATTGTGTTGCACCAGACAGTCCCACTTAAGTTTGATTTCTTGTCTTTCTTCCGATCATTTATCTGTATACCTATTCCGGTTGGTTCGTATCTTGTGTTAAAAGATGCATCGCATGTGAAGATGATATCTTGATTCGAGATCTCCGTCTCGCTATTGATTTGGATAGTTTGGTTTCCTACCGCTTCTTGTCTTATCCAATTATTTCCATGTAATTCTCCCATCAGTTTATTCGTGTTTTTGATAATTTGATCCACCTGGATACTTGTCCCTTCATGTATTGTCTTCATTTTGGCCTTCCATATATTCCAAAGTAGGATTAAGATGTAATTTGTAACTATTTTCCGGTCCCATCCTCCTTTGTTGTATGTTTCAATGATCTCTAACATCCAATCCCCAAGGTTACTTATTTCTTCTTGTTGAATGTTAATTTGTAGTGATGATGCTGCCCATATCGATTTGTTAATATTGCATTGTAGGAGTATGTGCTCTGTTGTTTCGTTTTGATTTTGGCACCAGGGGCACCCTGGAGAATCTGAGCAGTTTCTATTAAAAAGGTTAGTTGCTGTCGGTATCGCGTTGTTACATGCTTTCCAGGAAAAAAGTCGAATCTTTTTCGGTGTGTTTCCATCCCATATAGTTTTCCAAAGAGTTGGTTTAATATTGTCCATCTTTGTTGTTGATGCTTGTGGTTCTTCCAAGATTGCTTTATCAGTGAGTATTTTGTATCCTGTTTTTGTATTATAACTTCCTTCCTTTGAGTATGGCCAAATAATTCTATCTTGTTGGTCAGTATTCATTATTCTGATTTTTGTAATCTCCGGTATTAGCGGTCTTGGGAAAATTTCATCTAGTATCTCTTCATTCCATTCATTTTTGTCATGCTTCCATAGTTCTCGCACTTTTTGGTATGTGCAGTTCATCGGTTCCTCAAGTTTCCAACTTGTGTCTACCCATTTATCAGTCCATATGTTGGTTGTCCTTCCATTTCCGATCTGGTGGATCAGGTGTTGTTTGATGAAGTCTCTTCCTTCTATTATGCTCGCCCAGCTCCACGTTCTGTTTTGTCTAAGTTTGATATTCAAGAAATCAGATTTGGGATAGTAGATACCTTTTAGAAGCCGAGCCGCAAGAGAATTTGGGTTATTGAGTATCCTCCATGCTTGGGCACCCAGGAGCGCCGTATTCATTCTTTTTAAATCTTTGAATCCGAGTCCTCCTACAAGATTTCCCACAGTTAATTTTTCCCAAGCCATCCAGTGTATTCGGTTTCTTTCGCCCGAGCTCCACCAGAAGTTTGCGATAGCTGAAATTAAACGCTTGCAGAAAGTTATTGGGTATGAGAATATTGACATAGTATAAACAGGTAGTGCTTGTAAAACCGCTTTTATAAGGAATTCTTTCCCTCCTTCCGATAATAATTTTGCTTTCCATCCTTCCGTTTTCGAAAATAACCTCTTTGCAATCCATTCTAGCGCTTCAATTTTTGATCTTTTGTGGCATAACGGTATACCTAGATATTTACCTAGGTCCTCCGTTTCTACCATTTGAAGCTGGTCTGTAATTTGTAGTCGTGCCTCCTCAGGTGTGTCTTTGCTAAATAGAATCGCAGATTTATTGTAATTGATTTGTTGTCCGGATCCCTCGCAGTAATCTGTAAGACATTTCTTAAAAGCATCTAAATTAGTATTATTAATGGTGATAAAGAATAACGAATCGTCCGCGAACAAAAGATGTGAGATTTCCGGACAATTCCTCGTAATTTGAATTCCTTGTAAATCTAACGTTCACATTGGTGGTAGGTTTGGACGTTACTGAAAAGGTTGAAATTTCTTTATATAGTGATCATAAATTGTATTGTACAATTAAACCTCGACGAAAATACAAATTGAGTTTTAATTTGTATCATTTTTTAATTAATATTCTAATTAGAAAAAAATCCTATTAAAGTCTTAATTTCAACTTTTTGGTTTGATTTTTTACTCTTTTACCTCTGTTTTTGCTGGGAACGGACCCAAGCCGATTTCTTAAGATTTTAAATTTTTATTTGATTCGCTTTTAGTTTGGTTTCGCCAGCTATTCCAATTAACTGCACATATTAGAGTTGTACCCACGACCACAAACAAAAAACAACTACTCACAACACCAATCACTTGGAATTCGAACAAAGACAAATGGAAATCATCATTCATATATATAGGATCGGAAAATAACAAAGATAAATCGAAGATGAAACGCCAAACAATTTTTAATTTTTTTTAAAAATCGAAGATATACAAGTCGGGTCTGGCCCCATACAAAACAACTACCATATGGGCCTGGCCCCATAAAGCCCCATATAAGTTCGACACTTAAAAAAAACCTTAGATCCACGAACAAATCTGAAGACGAAGGTGAACGGTGGAGAATGGTGATCAATGGTGGCGGTTTTCTTGTCCACGAACGGCTGATGGTGGCGAAGTTGCTGGAAGGGAGAGGGTTGGGTGGTAGACAGCTAAAGGGGTGGTGATGGTAGACTGGTGGTGGTCTTTAAATGCTCCAGGCGGAGATCTGAACGGCGGCGGCGGCGGTGCATTTCTTGCGCTAGAGCTGAATGATGTCTCCTCTTTTGTTCTATATTTATATGCTTAAGAGACATCAAATTAGGTGATTAACTGACTATTGTGATAGACTTTTGGACTAAATACGCAATAATCCGATTTTCCTCTTTAATTTCTAGTGTTTTTAATTTATTAAACTTTTGCGCGTAATATTGTGTATTTTAGTGAAAAGTTTGTAGGTTTTGAATACTAGCTAGGAGAGGAATCTGAGAATAAAGTCAAAGATCGTGAGATGGAGTCAAAGCATGAAGACAAATCCCGAAAGAATTGATATATTAAAGCTGCAAATCTGGAACACTGATAAAGATTGCTGATTTCGAGCCACCTAAGAGTAGTTTAGCCGCTGACCCTTGAAGAGAAATTGTGCCCCATTGAGTTACGGAACTTTAGCAACTAGAATGAGGTCAATCCGAGTTGAAACGAACCGACTAGAGCTGATATAGTGGAGGTGGTGCAGCAGTTGCGGGATTTTGGGCTAAGATAATGGACTTGAGCCTTTATTATTTCATATAAACATTAGCCTAAGGTTCAAGTCCGATTTTTAGAGTATAAATAAGGCTTTTGACCCCTATTTTTCACACAATGCATTATTTACAAAGTCAGACAACAAGAGAAGAAGCAGAAGCAAGGAAAAGAAGAAGTCAAAAGCTAGAGACTGTCTATATATCCACTTCGCAGCCGAATCAACTTCCTAATTAGGTTTCTTATTTCTATTTCTATTTCTTTAAAACAATTATGAATTCCTTTCAATTTGTTCTCTTAGTTTTTACGATTATGAGCTAATTCCATTTGGTACTTGAGAACGCGTAATGGGTTAAACCCCAATCTATTTCATTTGATGTCTTTGAATTTAAGATTAATTTAATTGAAATCGAATTGGGTATTTAATATTTTTCTTTAATTTACACTTATTGACTATTATTGAAGTCATGAATCAATATTAGGACTTAGTATTTAGGCTATTCCAATTAGTGGCAATTGGATCACCTTGACGGGGGGTCTAGGTACGGAACAAATTAACGAATATAGGATAGAAATTATTTGACCTTGACAGGCTTAATTAATCCTACGGCCTATTGGGTAGATAGACTTTAATCATTCGAAGGTGTACAATATTCACCCTGACGGGGTTTGTAGCACCTGAGAAGAGCTCCTTAGTCCACCCTGACGGAGGTAAGGAGATATTTGAATCCCGACCAATATTATTTACCGAATTTGTCCCTTAAACAATACATGGAATGATTAGATTTAGGTGAAATCCTAGCGTTGCTCGAGTACTACCTCTCATATCTTGCGTCCAGTTATTTTTACTTGCGTCTAGCCTTATATTTGCATTAATTTAGTCTTTTCATTATTTGTCTTAGTTATTAGAAAAACAAACAACCAATCTTAAAATCATTTACTTGCTTTACGTGCAATTAATCACGATCTGATAAGCATTAGAGTCAACCAATCCGTCCCTGAGAACTAATCTGTTTTATCACTATTAATACTTGGGACAACCGTACACTTGCGGTTGTGGTTCTCTTTTCTTATTGCATTTATTTTAGAACACACAAAGGACCACTACTGGAGGGTTCAGATCTAAACGGTCAGGTCCATAGGTTGAATGGAGGCGGCGGTGGGTCTGTGGCGCTGAAGAATGGTGCTAGCACGACGGTGGGTTTATTGCGACATAGAATAGCGGCGGTGGCTCTCCGAGAAAAAGGTTAGATCGGGGTTTGGTGGTGATGATGGGGCGGGTCTTCTGCAAGTTAGGGGTGGTGATGGTGATGAAGGTGGGGCTGATGAAGGTGGAGTTGATGAGTGGTGAGTGGTTCGGTGGTGGTGAGTGGGTTGTTTGGTTTTCCAGAGAGAGAGAGAGAGAGAGAGAGAGAGAGAGAGAGAGAAAAAAGAGAGAGAGAGAGAGAGAGAGAGAGAGAGAGAGAGAGAGAGAGAGAGAAGCTAAAAATAGGATGTGTTTTTCATCTGATTGCTTAATAGGATTGGGATGGGTTTTTGGGTGTTCAATGTGTTAATGGGTTAGATTTGGTATATTATCTATTTTAGTTGGACTAGTTAAGAAGTAATTGAGTTTAGAATTTAAAAGAAAAAGTGTTATAGACTTTTGGCTTTAAAAACTAATTTCCCCTTAAACCTTTGTCTATAAACTGGTCAAAATCTGTCAAGGAAAAGTGTGTTAGTTTTCTACACGGATAACTTTTTCATGGTAACTATTTTTAGAGGTAATAACTTGTTAATTCAATGTTGGTCTTTCTCATCTATTCCTTGGAAGAAATTATCTCCGTTTTTTCGTTTCTTTGTTTTTAGTACCATTTGTAAAAGGACAAAATCCAGCCCAACAGTGCCGGATTATATGCTTGTCTGATGCAACGTACACCTTTATTCGATCCGGATTATTGTGCGTCGGTGCTCCAATTTATATAATGGAATAACAAATAACATTGAACAAAACTTAAATAATTAATCAATTGAGTTAGTTCAGTTGTACTGAATATTACTATTTTTTTTCAACACTTAAAATATATAAAGTAAAAAGTAGTATAAAAATCGAACCATTCCTTGAACATTAGAACCTGGTTTTAATTTACTTGAGTTTGAGTTATGCATAAGGAGGTTTGCATATTTTTGTAAGATTAATCACGGTGAATATAAATTGGCGCAAACCACCCACATACCAAAAATAAATAACTAATATTATATAAATAATTAAAAAACTAACTACTCTCTTAAAAGAATAAGTGGGAATTCATACTATTTCTATCTAAGTTGTATATCTATAAATTTATAGTGATGAACTTATTAACAAGTAAGAGTTTGAATCTTAAGAAAACCTTGACCTGGTTCAAGATATTTTAAAAAATTCAGGTTTACGATGACAAATTTCTTCAATCATTGCCGAAATGAAGAGTTGGCTTGTTAATTTTCCTTTGTGGCAGGTCATTCATATCAATCGATCTTTTTACTCCGCAGCGGATACTTTGGCAAAATGTACTGAGCGTAATATGAATCTTTCACAATACTAAGATTACTCTCAATTTGGAGTTGTTAATTTTCTTAACTTAATGTGTAATAACGCTTAACTCGTGTTTTTTTTTTACAAAAAAAAGACTCTTACTAATCTCTTGATAGAAGTGTTGATTGTTACTCCTTCTGTTCCACAAAATTTGACCACTAAACTTTTCACAAATATTAAGAAACATAATAAATACATTCATCATTACAAAAATACTCCTAATAAAGTATCTAAATATTTAAAATGTGTATTGGAAATATAAATTTCAATTATTTAATAAAAGTAATAGTGGATAAAGTATGAAAAAGTGTCTTGAACTCTTAAGTTAACAATATATTTGAAATATTATTTTTAGTAAATAGACAATTTATATGGAAGGAGATAACTTATTTAATATGCTTCATTTTTAGGACATTATCAAGCTTAATTTTATTAGAGGGAGAAAATTGATGATAAGAAATTCTAGACTATCAATTTTAGAACTTTAATATATGATTATCATAATATTCTGAATAGTATATGTGTATATTTTGGGTTATTTTATATTCAGAGTTGCTTGGAGTTAGGGCTCTACAAATCCTGCCTAACCCGCATCACATGGTAAAAACAAGGCCCAAACTGGTACCTTTTACCCCTACCGAGACCATGTTATGATAGCCTATTTCGGTTTACCTTATAGAAAACTAAAACCATTTTAGTTGTTTAGTTGTATATTTTGAGTCGATTGAGTATGATTCAATTTTTTAATTGTATATTTAGAGTTGTTTGAGTATGACTTAGTTGTTTATATGTATACTTTGAGTTGTTTTAGTGTGATTTAGTTGTTTAAATTTATAAAAATGAGTTTCTTTGAGTATTATTTGAGTTGTTTAACTATAACATGGACGAGGTAGCCCTCTGATGTTGCTACCATGTATACACAAATGTTGATTGCCTTCTGATATTCCCGGGATCGTTAACCGACACAGTATGAGTCTGGTGATGTTCTTAATTAAGGCCTGTGATGATAAACTTTGGTCCCAACCATTGGTTTAACTTTAATATAATACATTACAGAGGCAACTTCTTTAATATAAATTTGGTAAATAGAAATATAGAGACATACAGTTTTCTGAGGCCGAAAGAAGATCAAGGGTGAAGAGTGAAGACGAAGATTAGAATTTGATTTTTTTTTGAATGATAAGTGTAATACTATATGTTTTATGCACCTATGTAGTTTTTTTGAAGTCAATTATGTATAATAGTTGGAACTTAAGTAATTTTAAGTAGTTTTTGTGCATTGTTGACGATTTTTAGATATGTTTAGGCGTTAGTGAAGTTTTTTTTTATAATAAAATAGGGCATTATTGAAGTTTTTTTGAGATATGATTGGGCATTATGAAAGTTTTAAGAAATTTTTTGGCTATTAATGAAATCACCCCAGGCGAAACTTACCCAACCCCTGTAAAACATAACCAACCCAGTGGTAAAACAAAGGGCAAAACTTACCCAACTCGTGGTAATTTATACCCACCACGGTTTGTACCCTTGGTAAAAATTACCCAAGGGTGATACCAAAGACATTTACAAACCCAAGGACCTCACCAACTATTTATCCAAATCCCCAACCTGTGCCTTGTCCTAACACATAAATTCTCATGGTCAAAGTGTTGACCTAGAGTTGCAAACAAGGATTATAGGGTCTCGAGAAGAGTATTTGAGCTTTATAAACCCCTATATGACGTTTTTGACGTCGTTTCCATATAGGCCTTGGGTGAATAGAGGTTGGGATCATGAGTAACCCCAAAGAATGTGGTAATCGTTTAGACCGCTATCCAAGGCAAACTTTGACCAAAATATTGCATGGAGTAATTGGAGTTGGACCCAATTTGTGGGGTTTGTGGGTGTGATTTTGAGACTAATAAAGACTTGTTTTTAGTGTGAAAAATCGATGATGGTTTGGAGGGAGGTAAGGAAGTAGGTTGGCAATACGAGGGATATGAACTATCTTATGCTTCCTTAATTGACTCAAAAAGATAGAAATATGGATGTCTTGGAGAAAAAAAGTGAGACAAATCGCCTTTACGACTACGGTCTACTTTCAATGGAGAGCGAGGAACAAATTAGCTTGCGAGGATGTGACTCCCTCTCATGATGTCATACCTTAAGAAGTTAAGACTTGTACGTTTCCTATTTTATATGCATTGTACACTCATTTGTCTTTTTAAGATAATGGAAGATTTATCCTAGATGTCTATCAATGATTTTTAAAATTTAGGATTTGAAGGACTACTCTAAACTTTCGACTTGAGTAGCAATTTTGATTATACATTGTATCATTTAATTATTAATACAACCAATTATCTCAAAAAAAACATTGCAGATTCGATCTATACTCCTAAATTCTATCCTTTTTTTTTCAAAAGAAGTAAATATTAGTTGAATAATGTACTCATATCTACTTAATTTAGCTTAACTAGAAAAGAAATAAGTTAGTGAGATAAATGGTTATGAATAGATGCCCATAACAAATTAAGTTTGACATGTTTTATGTTAATATTTTCTGAACAACTATATATAAATAACTTCAAGAAAAATATTATTTCTTATTTCTACATACATTTGGAATATTTTACTTTTCCATTCACTATTATTTGAGAAACAAAACACAATAGGATGTCTTTTAATATCTCTTCAACATATAATAAAAGATCTAATAGTGTTTGTAGTGTGAAATAGCAATTTTTTTGTTATTTTAATAGATTAAATATCAAAGTATTTCAATTTATAATTGAGAATCCTTTTCAAATTTTTATGAGCTAAAAAAAAGTGTTCATTACTAGTCCCACTTTTTTTTTCTTGTCGAGAAGTCCCACTAGAACATCTTTTTACTTACTTTGTTTGTGGAATTTGGGATTGCAGGAAACTCTTTATTTTCTCTCTCTAGAAAATGCTCTGTAAAAACAAGTCTTCTTCCAAATCTTTTCTTTTACATTAAATTAGTGATTCCTCTTTAACATGTTTAAATCCTGCGTTCATATCTTGCTTTTCTTAAGATCGTTCCTCTATTCAATCAAATTCACACATGATCCAGGTCCTAATTACAAGGGGCGAGAGGACCTAACTTTGCTAATTTCCATAGTTTAATGCTATGGCTTCACATGCAATTACAGTGCAGCTTTCTTATGGTCTATTTCAAGGTGTAAGACTACTCTAATGTCTTCAATTTGATTATCCAATACCTTTTTCTACACATGCAAAGAGTTCCTAAAGCTATTTCTGACATTGCCTTTTTGGTGTTGAATTTTCCTGCTCTGTTTCTTATTTCGAGTAAATTGGATGCTGAATCAAAGATTTTTATTAATGACCCTAGACATGGAAACAAAATTTGGAATAATCGGTTTAAAATCCCTACTCTCTCTATTATGCATGTGGGTGCTATGAATTCTTTGAGCGATTTAAGGTGTTATAATTCTTACACTTTGTTCAGAAGGGAGCTAGGCTATAAGATTTCTCTTATCTACCCTAAGATCCTCCTGGATAATGTAACAAGTATGTGTTCTATCTCTTCTTTTCTTTATTTTCAAATGTATTGCAGTGCTTCGGTTTTGCAAAGAGATGGCCTGTTAGAAACCCAAGAGTATTATTCACTTTATCTGTTGGAGTATGGTTTTCTTATTGTTCTCTTAGTTACCTGTACCTACGCCTATAAGCTAAGTTGTAATATCCTTGCTACCAATGGAGAAGTGTGGCGTGATTCAGTTTATATCTGCTCTGTTGATTTTAATTTGACAACTCACATTCTTGACTTTACTGTTAGATATACTACATGCATCTGCATCAAAGATACTCTCCATATTCTCTTATCATTTATCTTGTGTATATATGGCGATCTTTGTTTGCAAAAATATCTGTTTTGTAGTATCAGGCTTCATATCTGCTTCTGCACAACTTCGCGACATTTGTCTTACCTGTATTGCTTAAATTACAAGATTAATCTTCTCTACTCTTCGTTTCCCTTTCATTTGGGATGCATTCAAATTTATAAGTTGGGATCTTTTAGATGTTGGATTATCAGTTACATCCACGAATATTACTACTTCTGTATATCAGTAAATTATGTTCTCCCTTTTGGCGGCGGCGATTTCAATGATGCTGAAACACAAAAGAAGTTTTTGTGTGATCTTCAAAAAGTTCCTTTTCAATTTTATTTCTTGGTGTTGTTTATTATTATCTCCTTTTGGCTAAGGAACAAAGGACACGCTGTGCAACAGATTATCACTAGACGTTTCAGAAATTCCTTACATCTGTTTTGGAAGCTCAACCTGATTGGATTCCTAGAGCTCAAGGAATGCTTGCATTGGGCGGCTAACAAATCTGTAGAATTTTTTTACTTCTCTGCATCAACTAATGTCGAAATTTACATTGATCACTTGGGTTTCTTTTTCTGTTGTTTCAATCACGAGGTGAAAGATGAAAATAGAAAAAAGATTTGGGATTTTGAACATATAGCAGAGATTGCTAAAATTGTTGAGGCTAAAATGAGTTGCATAGAGATTGTTGACCCAAAGATTGGTGATACAAAGATCGATGGCTTAAAAATTGCTGGTGCAAAGATCGATGGCGCAGAAATTGGTAGAGGTTTATTCCAGTTCTTTCCTTTAATTAGAATGATTGAGGAATATTCAACTAGGAAAGTGTATTGGCTTGGGGTTCATGGTCTGGGGATCGAGCTTAATCCCGATAAGCTAAGAACCTATTATTGTAAAGGTGAACATTGTCTTACTCTTTTTACAGCAAAACAGATTTTCCCTACAGCTTGGACTTTTTCTTTTGATCAAAGAAAAAGTATATTGGCCAAAATTTGCTACAATGACCTTCTCTTACACATGCATGGGTATATTGTTTCATCCAACTCATGTCTCAAGGCGAAAGACTCCCCTAATGTCTTTAATCTCATGATTGTTGACCTCTATGAATATATGCAATCTAGTTTCATACTCTGTTTTTGTCTCACTGTTTTCATTCTGCTGGTCACCTTCATCAGTTGTGATGATAATAATAGTGGATTCATTAAGCTCAACTGCAATGGAGAGGGATTCCAATCCTCTTATGATCGCATCCTTTCAGATCACTTGCCTATTACTGAATATTTTGCTGTCCTTAATGCACGTGAATTCGACATTGATGGTTTATATAGGAAATTCACTCAAGACACGAATTATAATGATGGTGGTAATATTTCTGCTTTAAACTTATTGGGTAACACTGCTGCTTTAAGCGTTAATCAAGGAGAACAGATTGGTTTCCAAGGCCTCAATCAAACTCAAGTGGACAATCCAACTCAGGAGCGCATAAATGTCAATAACACACCGGAGATTTATCACAATGATCCTAAGGGCAAAGCGATTATGGTTAATGACGATGAAAAAGAATACTCATACGAACCTCAAATGGATACACCAAACTCACAATCAGTACATTTCAGAAACTTTCCTAGAAGCGAGAATGAAGAAGAGGTTAATTGGCGCACCAAGCCAAGAATGCGTGTTTTCAGTCCAAAGGAGAAATTAACTTGGCCTATGGATCTTAAACGAAAGAGTGCACCTGTCCCTATTCAACAAGAACCGAAGAAGAAGATGCAGAAGCTTAGTGTGAATGATTTTAACTTGATGGAGAAAAGAATAAGTGATATGCAGATGTTCGTGGATGAATTATATTCAAGTTTCGTTGAAGTGCGAGACTAATTCTTCTATAATCAAGAGAAAGAAGAAGACTTCTATGGTGATAATATTCGAGCTAATGGAGAGCTCTTTTTTTATAAAGGAGATGACTGTCAAGGTCATCATGATGGTGTTTTAAGTGAAGAATCCTCTACTGACAAGGCCACGAGTACACAGGTAGTACCCGTGATGGAAAGTGGGCCTTTACTTGCTCATGTGGATGGCGGCCTGTCACTTAAGAGGGCCGGGGTTGATGGATAATTGTCTTGTTTGGAACTGTCGAGGAGCGAGGGCACCTTCGACAAAGAGTATGTTTAAGTCCCTTATTTCGAAATTTCATATTTCTGTTGCTTGTTTGTTAGAGGCTAAGTTAAAGTCTAGTAAGTTTGCTTATTGTAACCACTTTAAATATTTTGATCATTCACACATAGTCGAACCCAAGGGAAGATCTTATATGTCTGGGGGGATTCTATTGTTGTGGAAAGATTCCGTGAATTGAGGGTTATAAACTCTACCTCTTCTTTTGTAATGGTTGAAATTATGGAATCTAATAAAGAAATTTGGTACTTGGTGTGTGTGTACGCTCCTACTTGTGAGAATGAAAGAAATAAGCTATGGAAATCACTTTCAAAATGGTATTCAAATATAAAGGTACCTACTCTTTTCATCGGGGACTTTAATGATATATCACGAACATCGGAAAAAATAGGTAAAAGAGCAGCTAATTTTGATAGAATCATAAAATTCAACAATTTCATTAATCAAAATGAGTTGTTAGATTTACCAAGTAAAGGTTGTTATTATACTTGGAGGAATAAACGTAAGGGTGATGAAAATGTTAAGGGAAGATTAGATAGAGGCCTCGCTTCTTTATCTTGGTGTGAAAAATTCCCTAATGCTACAATTCAAGTACCTCCGGCCATTGGATCCGATCATTCTCCGTTAATACTCTCCTTGGATGAGGCAAAAGCAAGGTTTGAAAAATACTTCATGTTTGAGTCAAGATGGCTAGAAAATGGAAATCGCAAAGAATTTATAAGTAAAACTTGGAGTAAACAAGGTAATGTCCTTTCAATTAAAGATTTTTGTACAATGAGGGATGCCTTGTGTCTAGCTCTTACAGGATGGAGTAAAAAGATGTTTTGCAATAACCGGAAACTTATAGAGAAATATCAAAAAGAACTAGCTATAATTCAAGACGAGGTAAGAACGGATTCAAACTGGAGGAAAGAGAAGGAAATATATGGGAAACTAGAAGAAGCTTGGAAGCAAGAAGAGCTTTTTTGGGCGGATCGAGTTAGGGATCAATGGATAAAAAAAGGAGAAAAGAATACAAAATATTTCCATGCGAAAACTGTTTCTAGAAGGAAGATCAATAAAATCAAAGTAATCAAAAACAAGGATGGAATATGGACAGAAAATGAAGATGAAATTAAGAACATAATCCGAGATTATTACATAGATTTATTTACAAATAAAAGCACAAATCAAGGAAAAAATATTTCAGAATATATACCTAACAAAATCTCCGGAAAAATGAATGAGGAATTAATTATCTTACCGGACGTTGAAGAAGTTAAAAAGGCTGTGTTTGATATGTCAGGATCAAAAGCTCCAGGGCCGGACGGATTGCCAGGTAATTTTTATCAAGAAAATTGGGAGACTCTCAAAGATGATATATTCACAGTTGTTAGGAACTTTTTTGAAAACAACACATCGGTAAAAGGTATAAATGATACGCTTATTACGCTCATCCCTAAAGGTGAATCTCAAGAATCAGTGGCGGACTATAGACCCATAGCGTGTCTTAACTTCATTTATAAAATTATATCTAAGATCTTGGCCAATCGATTACAACCACTTATGGATGACATAATATCGCCTACTCAGTCAGCGTTTATAAAGGGAAGGAGCATACAAGACAACATCTTATTTGCCTAGGAAGTTTCTTTCTATCTTAAAAATAAAAGAAAGTCAAATAAGCATGTTGCGGCAGGCAAAATCGATATGGCAAAAGCATATGATCAAATTAATTGGGGATTTTTAATTCAAACTTTGAAAGCTATGGTTTTTGTGATAAATGGACAAATTGGATATATAATTGCATATCGTCGGTCTCTTTACAAGTTAAAGTCAATGGACAAAGACATAAGAAATTCTCACCGAACAGGGGAATTAGACAAGGCGATCCATTATCTCCTCTTCTTTTTTCAATCCTCACTGAAAGCCTTATTGGACTAATTAATTATCAATGTCGAAGAGGATGCATAAAAGGTATTAAAATCACTAGGAACTGTCCAAGCCTTACGCACCTATTATTCGCAGATGACGCTTTTTTTTCATTAACATTGATGCTAAGGAGATTGAAACTTTCAAAGATACTATAAATCTTTTCTGTCAAGCATCGGGACAAAGGATCAACTTCCAAAAATCATCAATCTTATTCAGCAAGGAACACCTGAAAGTATATGTGAAGAAGTAGCCAGAAATCTAAATGTTACAAGAACATCTTCATTCGGAAAATATTTGGGAATTCCTTTCTCTCTTTAAAGGGCAAAATCAGAAAATCTGAACTATATTAAAGATAAGCTTCTAAACAAATCATCTAACTATTTTGCTAATTTACTGTCGGATGGAGGTAAGGAGATACTTATCAAAGCTGTACTTCAAACAATACCAAATTATGCGATGTCCATATTCGAATTCCCTAAATCATTATGTAAGAAGTTATCAGGAATTATAGCAAACTTTTGGTGGGACTCAAGTAATAAGAAGAGAATTCATTGGGGAAAATGGAAAAGAATTGCGAGAGCTAAAAATATTGGAGGAATTGGATTTAGAGATTTCCAAAAGATGAATTTAGCACTCTTAGCCAAACAAGCATGTAGATTAATGGACAATCCTAACTCGCTAGTAGCTAAGGTTCTTAAAGGTATATATTCTCCGTTCGATAGTTTCTTTAATGCAAAATTATCTAATAAGAGATCATGGAGTTGGGCTAGCATATATAAAGGAATCCAATTCATCAAACAACACTCAATTTGGAGAACTGAAAATGGCCTGAGTATCAACATATGGGATCATAAATGGGTCAATAATAGGATAACTCTGGAGAGACCGGCTGGATGCAAAGTGGAATATGTGGCACAACTTCTTAATGAGAACATGACAAATTGGAATGTGGAACTACTTAGACAATTATTCCCTCCGAACATAGTAAGTGATATTTGCAAGATACCGTGCTTAATTAGCAAAGAAGATGATAAGATGATATGGCCTTTCTCAAAAGACGGTATTTACAGTACGAAGTCAGGATATCATAGAATGGTCGATTTGGAAGTTCATAATGAAGGCCAATCATCATCACAAGGTAAACATGAAAATAGTGACCTTTGGGAAATCATTTGGAAATCAAATGTCATGAATAAGATCAGGGCCTTTGGCTGGAAAATATGCAATGGAGCCATACCCACTAAAAGAAACCTTAAAATAAGGAAATGTATCAAAGATGATATATGCGAGTGGTGTGATTTAGGTAAAGAAGATATAGAGCATCTCTTTATTAAATGTCCGCTAAGTATGGAGATTTGGGCCAAATCGAGGCTACAATTGCTTATTGATAAAGAGAAGAAATATGAATTGGGAGATTGGTTAATTGAAACACGTAAAAAAAATATCAAAAATGGTTGGGATCAGAATGAGGTCACGGCTTATCTGCTACTAACTCTTTGGAACATATGGAAGGCGAAAATGAAGGGATTTCATGAAAAATCGCCATGGGTAGTCAAAGATATCTTGTTCAAAATTCAATCAACAACGGACGATATGTTTAAAAATAGAGATATTATTAAGAAGAGCATAAAAGAAATCAACGAAAAAAGAGTTGGTAATAATGAGGAAGAGTTGATTGACAAATAACCCTATTCTTTCAAATGATGCAGAATATATCTTTATGAGTGATGCCTCTTTCAAAAAGGAATACGAACCTGCAGGAATGGCGGCAATTTCTATTGATAAAGAAGGTAAAGTGGCCCATAGGATTGAGTCGAGATCTATTATTAGAAGTTCTATTGAAGGAGAATGTTGGGCGGTCCTTCTTGCTATGAGAAGGGCGGCTAGTTGTGATTCACGGAGTGCCTCTTTCTACTCCGACAACCTTGAACTGATTCAAGGTATTTCAAGAGAAGCAGGTCTTCGATGGCAAATTTCACCTTTCATTGCCGAAATGAAGAGCTAGTTGGCGAAGTTCCCTAATTGGAAGGTCAACTTCGTTAATATGAAGTTTAATAACGTCACAGATCTCGCAGCTAAAAGTGCAAGACGGAACATTGATACGTCGAAATGGAAGAATGGGTCTTTAAATGATTTTTATATTTTTTTAAAATTGTTGTATAAACGCTCGTTTACTTTTTCCTGAAAAAAAAAAATGAGCCAAAAAAAAAACAAGAGTATAAAAGTAAGGGAATATGCTTTGCATCTCGTGCATCACCATTATAGAAAGAAGTCTAATATCTTAATCATAAGGAAAGCACCAATTTGGAAAAAAAAAAAAGGAAAAAAAGAAGAAGAAAGCACCAAGTCATTTCGTGATAACTAATTTTTTAGTCTTTTTTTTTTGTCGATAAACTAATTCTTTAGTCAGATCATAATCTTCTTTACCTTGTCAAAATGCATTTTATCAGCTGCATCACTTTAATAGCCTCTACAATTACAACCTCCATTCATTGCTCGCCACACAAGCAAAAATATGACGTGTTCTTTATCCACCGTTTGTGGACACTTTCCCTTTCCAAAGCCATTTCTAGTAGTAGAATAAAATATCATATGATGGGAAGCACGGCTTGCTAACCTCCTTTAACACAATAACGACATTTATGAATCTATCACGCAACAATGACTTGACCGCCCCTTCCTTTTTTAGCATTTTTTGAGCGAAAGCATTTTATTAAATCTTGTCAAAACTTGACCATGTCGTAATTTTGAAGAAGTGAATATAATATAATCAATATTTATGCTCAATCAATAATTTTGTTTTACTTCACATTCATTCGAGACTTCAACCTCAAGATGGTCCAACTTTAATGTGCTTTTTATGTTAAAAGAGGGATATGACTACAACTTCTCACATAAGTTATGATTTAGTTTTCTTTATCATTTAAGTTTTGTTTCAAGTGAAAAACTTGATTATAAGAAGATAAATTAAGATTATGTCCTATAATCAATTGTATAATTGACACATATTATTAAAAAGTTGATTATATATAGACATTCTTATTTTATGTATACGATAATTACTTTTTCGAAAAATGAAATTGTTCTCGACTAATCAAACAATAACTTTGAAATAGTTTTGATTGTCCTTATATAAAAGTCTAATGTAATCAAAGACGTAAATGTCAAAATCTCGACCGAACTTCTAATATCTATCATAGTTTTCTCTACGTCATAACACCCCAAACATCATCATCCTTGATAAAATTTTATCATATTCGGGAACCGCAATCTTTACCTTTATTTGTAAGACAAAGGTTATTTTGAATTTTCTTTTTCAAATAATTTACTAATTTGATGAATAATCCATATTTAGAAATATATGTTTTTTTTTTTTAGAACTTTACATACATAAAAGTATATTCACTTTTTTTAGTTATTTATTTTTACTTAAAATAAATTTGATGCTCTTTAAAAAAACATACTTCCAATCAATCACTTATTGAAAAAAAATAGATATATCAAAAAAAAAAAAGCAAAGTTATCAATCTTATTTATAAACTAAAAAATTGTTTTTAATCAAAAAATGTCCGGTAAGAGGGTGTTTGTTTGCACTTAATAAGTTCTTAATCTGGTTTATTAAGTCATTGGATCGATAAAACTGTTTGTTTTTCTTGACCAATTCACATCTGAATACCTATTAACTGTTTCATTAAGATTTGAGAGCAACTCTGATTCATTCAGACACTTAAGAAAATCAAACGACACCTAAGACTTTTATTGTATATAGGATGGTCCAATATTAGCATCTTAACTATTAATCATATAACACATGTCATTAGATTAATTAAATAGCTACCATAATTAGTTTTTCTATTACATAAACCTGGAGTAGGTGTCATAATACAACTGGGTAACCACATCTTATTAGGTGAAAGTATCTTCGTAAACCATTGGGACTAGCTCAATGGCCAGGACCTTGTCTCTCATTTAGGAGGTACATGGTTCGAATCCCCGCGGCCTTGTTATTTCTTGAGCCCTTAAAGGGGGTAAACAAGAGGTGCAAAGGTTCGAGTCCCCTCCCTAAACATGAGTGACCTAGTTCTGATTAAGTGGGAGTATGCATGAGGAGGCGTGTATATTTCCTATGGGAATAGTCGTGGTGAAAAATCTTCTTATCTCGAAAGATATTTAGCAAATTCAATAGTACTATATAAAAGGACAATTTAGTCTTTTTGATTGATGAGACTCCTAAATCGGTATCTCAAAACGGGAAACATAAATTACTTAAAAAAATATAATATTAGTAATAAATTAATGTATTGAGTGTGAGAAAGTACGAAGAAGCAAGGGAAGAAAGCGAAGCAATTGAAGCGTTCGCCTTTTCGCTGTTTGGTTTTTGCTTTTTTTTTTCTTTTTCTATTACTTTTTGCGTATAAAACAAAGAGAATAGATCTCTTCTCATTTCGTTCTCTCACTCTACTTTTTTCTAGAGAGAGAAAACTCCATTCCTGGCTTCTATACCCTACACTACACCAACAAACACCATCAAGCAAATCCCTCACTTCTGGTAAATTCTAAACCCCTCGCATATACATACATATTATATATACATATGTATGTGTGTATGTATTTATTTATCTGCGTTTAGTAGCGTATCAGTGTCTGTTCTATACTAAATGTTCTAGATCTTACGTTTTTGATATTTTTTGATCTTTTAAATATTTTCTAGGTTATAGAGGTAATATGCTGATTTGATACATGATGAGATTCGTTTAATGTTTTCTTTTTCAATTTTTTTCGAGGAAATCCATTGATCTTTTCTTTTTGATGTAAATTGTGGATGAATTTAGGGTTTGGTGAAAATGAGGGCAAAATTATAGGAGTCGTGAATATATTGATCTTTAGATGACGAGATTTATTAAATATTGTTCAATTTTACAGGGGAATTTTGCTGGAAATTAAAATTGGTATTACACTGATAACATTTGATGGGAAAAGGAGGGCAAAATTCGAAGAGTGTGGGAGGTAAAAGTGAGACAAGAGGGGGTGAAGTTTTTGCAGCTTGGGGAAAAGATGTGAAGGAGTGTGAAGAGAAGTATCAAGTACGTAAAGAATATGGGTTATCATCTGATGAGGTCTTAAAGAGGAGGGAGATCTATGGTTCAAATGAGTTGGAGAAACATGACGGGCCATCAATTTTCAAGTTGATTTTGGATCAATTTAACGATACTTTAGTTAGAATTTTACTTGTGGCAGCTGTGATTTCCTTTGTTCTAGCTTGGTATGATGGAGATGAAGGTGGTGAAATGGAAATCACAGCATTTGTAGAACCAATCGTGATATTCTTGATCTTGATCGTGAATGCCATTGTTGGAGTATGGCAAGAAAATAATGCTGAAAAGGCATTAGAAGCTTTGAAAGAAATTCAATCAGATCAAGCTGCTGTGATTCGCGATGGTGTAAAGAATTCAAATCTTCCTGCTAAAGATCTTGTACCAGGTGACATAGTTGAGTTAAGGGTTGGTGATAAAGTGCCAGCAGATATGCGTGTTTTAAGCTTGATCAGCTCAACTCTTCGTCTTGAACAAGGTTCTTTAACTGGTGAAAGTGAAGCTGTGAGCAAAACTACCAAAGCTGTAGCTGAAGATGTTGATATTCAAGGGAAGAAATGTATGGTATTTGCTGGTACAACTGTAGTGAATGGGAATTGTATTTGTTTAGTTACTCAAACAGGTATGAACTCAGAAATTGGTAAAGTCCATTCCCAGATTCACGAAGCCTCACAGAGTGAAGAAGATACACCATTGAAGAAGAAATTAAACGAATTTGGAGAAGCTTTAACTGCTATAATCGGAGTTATATGTGTTCTTGTATGGCTTATTAACGTGAAATACTTTCTAACATGGGAAATAGTTGATGGCTGGCCAACAAATTTCAAGTTTTCATTCGAGAAATGTACTTATTATTTCGAAATCGCGGTTGCTTTAGCAGTAGCTGCTATTCCTGAAGGTTTACCTGCAGTAATTACTACTTGTTTAGCTCTCGGTACACGTAAAATGGCTGCTAAAAACGCGCTTGTTCGAAAGTTACCAAGTGTGGAAACTTTGGGTTGTACAACTGTGATTTGCTCTGATAAAACAGGTACATTGACTACTAATCAAATGGCTGTAACTAAGCTTGTAGCTATGGGTGCTACAGCTAGTGCTGTTCGAGCATATAATGTGGAAGGTACAACTTATGATCCTAATGATGGAAAGATTCAAGGTTGGCCTGTGGGTAAATTGGATTCTAATCTTCAAATGATTGCAAAAATTGCTTCTTTGTGTAATGATGCTGGGATTGAAAAATCTGGGACCCAGTATATTGCTAGTGGTATGCCAACTGAAGCTGCATTGAAGGTAAAATTATTCGATTAATTTTACTTGTATATACTTGTCAGAGGGTGATTATATATTCGAATCTTACAAATATCATGTTTGATTTCAGATTTTGGTTGAGAAAATGGGGCTTCCTAAGGGAGTAGATTCTGGTTCAGCTTCGGGTAAATCTGATATTCTATGTAAGTTACTTCATACTTTGTATATAACAAATTTTTGTAGATCGAGATGTTGGTACTAAATCAAGTTGTTAACAGATTGCTCAAGCATGTGGAGTAAATTGGAAAGGCGAATTGCTACTCTTGAGTTTGACCGTGACAGGAAATCTATGGGTGTTCTTGTGAGTTCTGGCTCAGATGGAAATTCATTGTTTGTCAAGGTATTTTTTTTTATTTTCGTTTTTCTTTCATTAATGGTATACATACTGAATCGGGTTTATTTATACAGGGTGCAGTAGAGAATTTATTGGAAAGAAGCTCATTTGTTCAATTATCTGATGGTTCAGTTATAGAACTAAATCAAACTTCACGTAAGAGTATTATGCAAAGCCTTGACGAAATGTCTTCTAATGCATTACGTGTTTTGGGATTCGCGTACAAGTCAAATCCTCCACAGTTTGCTACATACAATGGTGATGAAGAACATCCAGAGCATCAACAATTGCTCAACCCTGCTAATTACTCTTCAATCGAGAGTAATTTAACCTTTGTTGGCTTGGCTGGATTAAGAGTGAGTGAATCAACCAATACTTTGATTATTTACTTGTTGGGTCACTATACTATGCTAAAACTGTTACTTGGGTATTCTTCAGGACCCACCTAGGAAAGAGGTGCGACAAGCTATTGAGGATTGCAGGACAGCTGGGATTAGAGTTATGGTGATTACTGGGGATAATAAGAGCACAGCTGAAGCTATTTGTAGAGAAATAGGTGTGTTTGGAGCTCATGAGGATATTAGTACGACTAGTTTAACTGGGAGAGATTTTATGGGGCTTCGTGATCAAAAAGCACATTTAAGGCAAACAGGTGGGTTACTTTTCTCAAGAGCTGAACCAAGGCATAAACAGGAGATTGTGAGGTTACTTAAAGAAGATGGTGAAGTAGTTGCTATGACTGGTGATGGAGTTAATGATGCCCCGGCTTTGAAATTAGCTGATATTGGAATTGCAATGGGAATTGCTGGAACTGAGGTATATATATAATAATTTATAACCCACATTTCACAACAACTTTATGTTACTAATGAAGAAATCATGTCATGTTATTTCCAGGTTGCAAAAGAAGCTTCAGACATGGTTCTAGCAGATGATAATTTCAGCACTATTGTCTCAGCTGTTGGTGAAGGAAGATCTATTTACAACAATATGAAAGCCTTCATTAGGTTTTTACTTTATTTTCCCTCTTCTTTTCATTCTCTCTTGAAGAAAAACACCAAAAAAGACACTATAATGTTAAGAATATTATTATTGAACTTTTATCCTCTGTGATGCAGGTATATGATTTCCTCAAATATCGGTGAGGTTGCTTCAATTTTCTTGACAGCAGCTTTAGGTATACCCGAGGGTCTAATCCCAGTTCAGCTTCTTTGGGTCAATCTAGTCACTGATGGCCCACCAGCTACAGCTTTGGGATTCAACCCACCAGAAAAAGACGTCATGAAGAAACCCCCAAGAAGAAGCGATGACTCACTAATCAGCGCCTGGATTTTATTCCGTTATCTCGTAAGCTTTTCCCTTTTTATTCTATTATTTGGAGCTAGCTAAGCTAATTATGCGGTGTGTGGTGTTATTTTAGGTGATTGGACTGTATGTTGGTTTAGCGACAGTAGGGGTATTTATCATCTGGTACACTCACAGCTCATTCCTAGGCATTGATCTAAGTGGAGATGGTCACAGCTTAGTGACGTATAATCAGTTAGCTAACTGGGGACAATGCAGTACATGGAGTAACTTCACAGTCTCACCATTTACAGCAGGTGGTCAAGTCTTCAATTTCGATAATAATCCATGTGATTACTTCCAAACAGGAAAAGTCAAAGGGATGACTCTTTCACTATCCGTATTAGTTGCAATCGAGATGTTTAATTCCTTAAACGCCCTCTCCGAAGACGGAAGTTTATTAACAATGCCTCCATGGGTTAACCCGTGGTTACTTCTTGCAATGTCCATTTCATTTGGGTTACATTTCTTGATCCTTTATGTTCCATTCCTTGCTCAGGTATTTGGAATTGTTCCGTTAACTTTGAATGAGTGGTTATTGGTACTTGCGGTTGCTCTACCGGTTATATTGATTGATGAGGTGTTGAAGCTGATTGGTCGGTGTACAAGTGATTATCGATACGGTACGAGGAGGTTATCAAAGCAAAAAGCTGAGTGAAGATATGAATAATAATTGATAGTAGTGTAGTAGCCTTTCTTTTTATCCTCTAATATTCTTGGGGTTGATTTGGATTTATAAAAACTTAGTTTAGATTTGATAAACATTTGTACTCTTGATGATGATGATGATGGTACTTCATTATACACTATGAGCTGATCAGTATTTTAACAACTTTGGGCTGATCGATCTTTTAACTCTTTAGGAAACAAAGAGTGGATTTTTTTTCTTTTCTGGCAATATATGTTGCTTGTTTTTAGTTGTTATTGCATATGATGGTGGATATGATTAAAGCTAAATTAACATTTTTGTTTTAATTTATGTTATTGTTCTTCACATTCCATTTAGATTGGGTTTAGATGTTTGGAATTTGATCTAGTTTACAAAAAGATATAAATTTACAATCATGTATGCAAACAAGCCTATATGATTTGGGTTTACTCATCCATTGGCGGTTTGTATGATGGGTAAGACTTGAGCTGTCTTTAGGTTCAAACCTGCATCTTTCTTGGTGGTTGTTAAATGATGTTACTTAATGAAAATAATGAAAATATTTCTTTTCAACCAAAATTAGAAATGCAAACAAGCACATGACGTAATTTTTGTTCCTATTCTTCTTCCCAATTTATTTAGATATTGCCCTACTTATGTACGGGCATGATTTACTTTTACAAAAACGAAAAGGATGTGTTGGTTTCTTTGCAATCTATATCGATTTTGTCAGTTATCACCCACTTTATTGGGGTTTTATATATATGGAATTTGCTTAACTTACACACAAGTATGGGTTTGTTGGGGGTTTAGATATTTGGAATTTGCTTTACCACGCACAAGTATAAATTTGTTTGGGTTTTATATATTTGGAATTTGCTTTACCCACACACAAGTATGAATTTGTTTGGGTTTTACTCCCTCCGTCCATAAAAGTTTGTTACAATTTTAAAAAATAGTCTACGGAAATTGTCTATTTAAAAGATCAAGACACTTTTTCACTCTTTATACTATATTTACCCTTATTTAAATATTTAAATTTATGTTTTCAATAAAAATTTAAGATTTTAAGTAAGGGGCATGTTAGTAGGCATCTAATAATTACTTTTCTTAGTTTGTGTGCAAATGACAAACATTTATGGACGGAGGAAGTATATATTTGAAATTTGCTTTACCCACGCACAAGTATGGATTTATTAGGGTTTATATATTTGGAATTTGCTTCTACCAAGGTAAAAAAAAAAAGGCGACTAAATTAGAATTTGTAATGGGTGTAAAGTAAAACGTACAAAATTTGAGTCTTTCCTTAAACATGGGTAATCTAGTTTTGTATATTTGGGAATATACATGTGGAGACGTGTATATCTCTGGATCATCCATGTACCAAAAAAAAACTAAATTAGAATTATGTATACAAACAAATATATGCCGTGTTAAATTCTTTTCGATCTTGTAATCCACGTCCTAAATATTTGGACTTTGCTCCGACTAATTAAAAAACCAAAATTACATTCACGTATACAAACAAAACATATGATGTGTTTCCCAACTATTATGATCTTATCACCCACGTATGACATTGGATTTACTTGAGACTTATTATTTTGAATTTAGTTTAGATAGATATAAAAAACACTAGATTATAATCATGTATTCAAACAAATACGTGACATGTTAGTTTCTTCCCAATCTAATTTGATTTTGCTACAAAATTAAATTTATTGTTTTGGACTTTTCTTCGATATAAAAAATACAATCATTTCTACAAACAAACACATTGAGTGTTAGTCTTTTCCCAATCCGTAATGATCTAGCCATCCACATCCAAAATTGGATTTATCCTTGATTTATTATTTTGGATTTTGTTCTATTCGATTTAAAAAGAACACAAAACTACAATTATGTACACAAACAAACACATGATGTGTCACTTTTTTCAAACATAATTGGAATTTGTTTCTGCCGTGAGAAAACACAAAATTACAATAATTTATACAAACAAATACATGAAAAAGTAGATTTTTAACCGAATTATTTTAATGTGAGAATGTAGTTGACAAAACGCTTTAATCATGACACGTATATGTCACTTACTCATATACTTCCTCCGTTCCACTATATTTGTCCACTTAGCTTTTCACATATATTAAGAAACATAATAAATGCATCCACCATTACAAAAATACCCTTAATAAAGTATCTTGATATCTTAAATGGATATTGGAAATATAAATTTTAATATTTTAATAAGAGTAATAATGGAAAAAGTAGTAAAAATAGTGTCTTGAACTACTAAGTGGACAATATATTTGGAACATTAATTTTAGTAAGTGGACAATTTAAGTGGAACGGAGGGAGTAGTACTTTTTTCGTCCATTTTTATTTGTTCTAGACAAAAAAACAAAAACAAACATTAAATACACTTCATCTTTACTATATTGCCCAAATTCATTGAATAGAATGTCATTTAATGTACCATTGCTTTTAACTAATTAACTAGGGGTGATATTGGAAAAATATGAGAAAAAATGTCTTGATAATATAAAATGGATAAATATTGTTGGACACCTCCTTTTAGAAAGAAGGACAAATAAAAATGGACGGAGGGAGTAATATTTATGTAGGAAAGAATAAAGAGGGGGTGAAGGGGTGAGAGGAAGAGGGCCTCAAAACCGTGAATGTTTTGTTTTATTGTTTTTTAACTAAGAAATAGTGTGTTTTTTCGGATCCCCAACATATTGTTAATCCCTAAGCTTTATTGTAAAAAAGTTTTTACATCGATTTTTTTAATTTTTGGCCCCTATCCATTCTGAGCTAAATTCTAAATTCTGTCATGTATAAGAGTGGAAATCAGAAGGAACGGAACGGAAAAAAAGTCTTTCGCAAAAAATTCAATTTTTTTCGAAATAGATTTTTGGGTCAATTACCCAAGAGGACTTGAGGAGCATCTTAGTGCCACGTGAGAACCAAGAGATTCCTCTCTCCTACTTAGAGGCCTCAAAATTGACAAATGTCATTACTATCCTTATAGTGTATATAAGACAAAAAAATAGATCATTCTCTCTCCTCCATTACCATTATTCTCTCTCCTCCATTACCATTGATCTCTCACCCCCTTTATCATTTTTTCTCTCTCCTCCTTCATTAACAATCAATAATTTCCAGTTCCGGCCACAACACCGACCACCACCGGCCACCGCCGGAAAAAGTACTGGGCATATTTTACTGAGCATATTTTACTGAGCATATTTTATTGAGCATATTTTACTGAGTTTCAGAAAAAAGTGTTGAGCATCGAAAATAGTTGCTGAGTATTCGAGTTTTTCTGATGAGTAAATTTACTGAGCATGCTCGTATCCTCAGTAAATTTACTGAGTATTAACAAATCAGCTATACATTAGCACAAATCAGCTATACATTAGCACAAATCAGCTATACATTAAACACAAATCAGCTATAAATTAACACAAATCAGTTATACATTAACACAAATCAGCTATACATTAAAAGTTATGAGTATTAACATCTCCTGAGTATGGCCTCGAAAATTACAATGACCTATTTGAATAAGAAAAATGAAAAAAGAAAAAGAAATTGAACTTGCTGAGCATGGTTCGAATTTGCTGAGCATGGTTCGAACTTGCTGAGCACGGTTCAAACTTGTTGAGCGTGGTTTGAACTTGCTGAGCGTGCTTCGAACTTGCTGAGCGTGGTTCGAACTTGCTGAGCATGCTTTGAACTTGCTGAGCATGGTTCGAACTTGTTGAGCGTGGTTCGAACTTGTTGAGCGTGGTTCGAACTTGCTGAGCGTGGTTCGAACTTGCTGAGCGTGGTCCGAACTTGCTGAGCGTGGTTCGAACTTGCTGAGCACGATACCTGCAAATCTAAATTTGTACACCTTCGAAGCTTGAACATGAAAGAAATCAAATCCATGGCAGATATGAGCTCCAACTTCATGAAGCTTGAACACCTGCGAACCAGCTCGAGATCACGAAGTTTCATAGAGAGGTCTTCACGGCGACAGATCTCTCCATTAACGAACCAAGAAGCTTGCTCATGCCATGGCCGGAGCTCGCAACAGCTCCAACACGCTCGCAACATCGGATATGAAGCTTTGTCGCCGGCGAAAAACGTTCAAACCTTGTGCAAAATCTTCATTGTCGGATCTCCAACTCTATTCCATGGTTGTCTTCACTCGTCCGGATCCATGTGGAGAAAGAGAGAGAAACCCTAGAAGCCATGAAAAAGCTGTAACGTGTGATTGGAAAGGTAGAGAGGAGAGAGGAGAGAGGATGAGATTTAGTATATTTAAATAATAGCTGAAATAATTATTATATATAGGGAAATAAAAACAAAAGAGGGTAAGAAGGTAATTGGATTTTTGGCATATAGTGTTAATTTATGTTTGTGGCCTTTAGTTAGAAGAGTAAATCCAGCTGGTGTTGTTGGGTCTTGGAGTGGTGTGTTCAAGACTCTTTGGGTAATAATCTCTAGATTTTTTTCTTTCCTATTCCTATCTTATTTTTCGGAACTAGAAAAAAAAATCTGAATTCAAAATTTTGGAATTTACTGGAATTTCAGAAATTTCGGCATGGAAATTTTGGAATTTTTGGTTCATAAATTGCGAAACTAAGGATTATTAATCTGAACAGTAGTTCAAACTTATAGGAAGAGTAACCGTAGTTAAAACTAATATTATAAAACTTGCATGAAGAGTAACAATAGTCAAAAACTAAACTTAAAATTTACATGGAGTAACAAAATAACCATAGTTAAAAAAACAATGTTAAACCACTGTTACTTTTCCAATTACATGAAAAACAAATATTGCAAAAAAGTCTCAGAAAATGATCTTGCAATTTTGTTCCAAAACAGTCTTGCCTCCGAGCCTCAAAATGATCCTGCAATTTCCTATAAGTTGTTAGAAAAAGTGCGAAAACAATGTTGTATAAGTTATTAGAGAAAATGCAAAAACATTGCTTCAATTGTCTGAAAAGAAGATCACATTAGGCATTGTTGGATTGTCTTTCTTTCGACCATAAGTATCATTGAAACGGTTAAGGATGTTAAAGTAGTTAACAACATCAACAGGTTTACGGGTATTTTCAGTGATATGAAATTTGTTGGCAAATGCATGAATCTGTTCATCTGTTGAAGGTTTTCTTACAACATTAACAGTAATACAAGGAAAAAAGGGAAGCTAACTGCTGATCCTATTCAGAAGAAACTTGATTTGAAAAAGTTTTGGAAATAGAACTGGACAGTCTATATAGAAGCCAAGTTGATTTTCAAGTTCCAAAATTTTTCAAAAACCAAAGAAATAGACCATTAACTTTCATATTTCAAATATTCTATGCAATATTATTTTGAAATATAATTTATAATTTGGAGATAAAACCGGATTGGAAAACCTGTAAATTGCGGAAATTTATATATAGTTCCAATTGTGATCCGAATTTTTTCGGAAAAATCGGAAATTGGAATTTCGAAACCTTAAAAATCTGTTCCGAAATCGGAATTTTCGGATCGAAAAAAGTCATAAATCGGAAGTTTCAGATCCGATTCCACCCCTAGTCATGTATATGAGAAGCATTATAGATCAAATTTATTAAGTTGCACGAACATAATATCTTTTGTTAAGAAGCGTAGGATTTTAGTGGTTCTCGTACAAATTTTTTTAAACAGTTTAAGTTAACTTAAGCTATTTTTTTTCGTCTTGCAAAAACTTTAATTTAATAATTTAGACCAATTTAAGTCAAATAAGTGTTCGTCAAAATGTTTTTTTGAAAAACACTTAAAAGTATTTAAAATGTTTAAAAGTATTTTAGACTCTGAAAATAAGAATAACCTAAGAATAACTTCAGATACATATTTCTTAAAAAAAAACACCAAAATAATTTTAGATTTTAATAAAATTTAAATTTTATTCTTATAATTTTTTTTTTTTTAACTTAAGAAACGGGTCCTAAAAAAATAGTCGATCAGCCCTATACTTATCGATCACGGTTATAGAGCGCTCGACAAAACCTCACACAGAGGCATAAACCCCGCACATACAGACATACTCCGTTCTTGACCAGCACCATCACAGCCGCCGGAAAC
This sequence comes from Nemophila menziesii, assembly GCA_029959085.1. Lineage (NCBI taxonomy): Eukaryota > Viridiplantae > Streptophyta > Magnoliopsida > Boraginales > Hydrophyllaceae > Nemophila > Nemophila menziesii. Next base: position 2,416,901 of record JARWIR010000012.1, on the reverse strand, counting down.
TACAAAAATGGAGTTTTTCGACCTAAACATACCTTTCCACACCAACGAAACGAAACAAAAATCATTGACACGTCTAAAGCTAGCAATGAAAGCTATGGAATTAGGGTACAGCGGCGTAGCCTATAATCACACTATCAAAGGCGTCATGTCTGAATCTCATAGCTGTTCAATCTCATTATTCCCTCTCTCTTCCTTCCTCAAACTCTCTTCTCTTCTCTCTTCCTCTGTTGAATTTCATCGTCAGCTCCTTAACGTCTCCGTTACATCCCCTTTCCGTCAATATACTCGTCTCACCGTCATCATCGATAGCCTTCCCCAAGCCGCTGCTCTCAATTCTGGCAATCCTATTCTCAAGACTTATGATATTGTTGCTGTTTGTCCCGTTAATCAGAATGCTTTCGAACACGCTTGTTTAACTGCGCAGGTTTAGTCTCGAATCCTGTACCCATTGCTTTGTTGATTGTACTTTTAACTAAGGAAAAAGTTTTATTTTTTATCAGTAAAAAGAGATCTTTTTAATGGCTAGTAGTCCAGGGTATTAACAAGAACCAAAAAAAAAGGAAGATATAGTTGTATCACATTCAAATTCGTTAGGCTATTTTTCATGATTGTCTTTTGTTTTCAGAAAATTCGAATAAGCTTTATGAAAAGAGCAACTACATATCATATACTAGAGAAAATAGGGTGCAATGATAGTGAACTTCCACTGAATTGTATGTAATGGGTACCTTTATCAGTTTGACACTTTCAAAATTAATGGTGATAGAGACATTTTTTGAAGCTTTAACTTCTTCTAAGTTCTAACAACCTACAGTTAAGCTAGAGATTTCAAAACTTTTGGAAAACTGGAAACTCTAATGAGGGATAGTAAGTGTCACGAACAACAAAGGGAGCAAATTGAAATTAAACCTTTCTTATAATAGTGGATAGTTACTGTGTCCCCAGCTATTATGAATGTGTATGATTTGCATATATACTGAGATTGTTTAACAGGGTCATTTGATGTGTAGGTTGACATCATCTACATTGATTTTTCAGACAACAAGTTCAGGTTGAAACAACACTTGATCAAAGAAGCAATCAAGGTCATCTCTTTATTCTTTACTTGTTATCTATGTTTAGTATTAGTATATAGGTTTATAGATAATGTTTGACAATAATCTTGATGAAATAGTACCTATAGATTATTTCCGCTCCCACCCTAGTTTAACAACATTAACTGTTCATAGCTACATTTTGCCTGCTTTTGATTGACTTAGAAGGTCTCTCTGTAAACCTGTTATTCCTCAAGCAAATTAATCGTGTCCAAGGAAAACCATACACCAATTAAAAGATTTGTGGTTATATCATATATGAAACAGACGCGTATGTTTGATGATTATCATTGCTTATGGGAGGGACATGATCAAAGCTCTTTATTAATTTTGATATCTCTTATAAAAGAGTCATTTAAGACATAATACTACTTCTCCTTACTTTTGTTGTAACTTGTTTCTTATGACATGGTATTTGCGATTTGAATTCTCAATTGTTGATATATTTTGTGATTTCGTGCAGCGAGGGGTGTATTTTGAGATTGTATATTCCAACCTTGTCTTAGATGCTCAAGTAAGAAGGCAAATGATGTCTAATGCAAAGGTAATTCCAGAGACACTGTTTTCATTTTGATTTATTAACCTCTTTGTTCTTGGTAACTTAACATGTAATCATGCATGAGTGAATTTGTGATTGCATGATTGTGTTGAGAGGTTTGTCTAACTATCAAGACTTGTTCATCAAAATTATTACTAGAAATAAAAAAAATGTTGATCATTAATATGAAAATTATTTCAAAACACAATCTATTCCTGATGATACTTGAGCCTACGAAGAATTACGTGCTAACTTTTCTTTATTAATAATCAAAAGACAATCTTGTCTTATGTTTTTTAATAAAATAATAAGATATCAAAAAACAAAGAAAGATAGTGGCAATGACTTTTTATTGTGACTTGTAATAAACATTTCTAGTAAAATTTGTCATGTTTTGAAGGTCTTGTACAAAACTTTACATATGACTCTAATAAAAATAGTTTATAGTAAAACGTAACATAAATTCATAAAAATTGTAAGAGATTTCATTTAAATGAGATTTAAAATTATATGTAAGATAGGTAGATTCTTATTACTTATATATAAATGAAAAGTATTTTTAAGTTATTTCTTAAAATTTCACTTCATTATTACTTAAATTTAAAATCAGATTTGTTTCACACTCACAATTTAATAAGAAAATGGATTGAATTAATATAAAATTTTAGAATTTCATAACATATTTAGACTTTATATTATTCCCTTAAAATATTATACATATTAATTATAGAAAAACATAATTATACGTATGAGTGTAAAGTAGAGCAAATCCTATTTTTAAGCCATTACCAATAGCCTAAAAACACATTTTTAGGCCAAACTTTTCAAAGTGCCTATTTTTAGACCAAATGTATAAAAAATGCCCATTTTTAGGCTATGTGACTAACTCCATCCAAAAAGTAACGGATTTTGAAACATTTGGGCTAAAAATGTTAACTAGCAACTAACATAAATCTGTTACTATATGGATGGAGTTAGTCTCATGGCCTAAAAATGGGCATTTTAAATACCTTTGGCCTAAAAATGAGCTTTTTGAAACGTTTGGTATAAAATGTTTTAAGCATAGGTAATGGCCTAAAAAAAGAATTTGCTTGTGCAAAGTATACTAACTACATATTGTAATCAACATATAAAAATAAGTACAATGAATGATAATTATAACTTTTTTAATACACCGGAGAGCCACTTTGGACTTGGAGTAACCTGTACCGCTTAGAAGAAGAACCAAGGCCCTAGCCAGTGAGCTAACCCCAACATGTTAATAATTATATTTTTTATAATATTTATAAATAATTTACAACTCTGTTTCGTATTACTTATATTTAAAGGAGCAATTCTTCTTTCCTTTACTTGAAGAGTGTCAATTATATCTATAGGTCTTCTTTATCAGATGAAAAGTGATAATTTTATATTTTATATTGAAATTAGTTTCAATATGATTTGGTAAAACTATTTTAGGTGTCTTAAACTAATGATTTTTAGCCAATATATTTTTTTAATATGTAAATTTTGTTGTTGTACATCTTTAGGTAAAGTATAAGAATCATGTACACGCAGAAATAATATAAATTCGCCTTTATATAACAGTTGAATTCAAATCTGTTACTCTTTAATAGGATATTACAATGTTAGTTCAAGGAACTTTGCAAAGGACTTGATATATTCAAGGAATAGGTTTTAATTTAACTATTAAAACCCACGAGCAAAATTGAATTTTCATCCAACACGAAAAGATTTATAATAAAAACAATATCTTACAAATTGCATAAAATAATCACCATAATATTAGGCCATCCACATATAGTATAATCGATTGATATAACATATCAAATTCATAAGTCAACTATAAAGGAAAAAATATATTTATTTCACAAATTAAGATATAAATTGATATTACCTAACATAATATCACTTTACATATCACACAATCCATAACTAAGATTACTCATGTACATTCATTTTTCACTAACAAATTTTATTTATTTCTTCATATAAACTAACCCACCAAATCATATAAAATAGAGAATGTGTTGAGTATCAAAACTAGCAAATTTTTTTAACTTTTAGTTTGTGTGTTTAACATTCTGATTTCAGCTACTAGTTGATTGGACAAGAGGAAAGGGTCTTATTTTCTCTAGTGCTGCTCCTTCTTTGACTGAACTTCGAGGCCCTTATGATGTTGCAAATTTATCATCTCTTCTTGGCCTTAATATCGAACGAGCCAAAGCAGCACTTTCAAAAAATTCCAGGTATTCCAACTTACAAATAAATCCGTTATCTGATATATTACAAGAAATTTCTAGTATCCTAATTCCTGTGTATTACAGATCTTTGATAGCTACTGCTTTAAGGAAAAAACATTATTACAATGAAGCCATTAGAGTTGAAAGAGTACCTAAAGGTGTACAAATTAATTTTAATGATTGGTGTAATTGGGATCCTATCTCAAGTGGTGAGGGTGATTTGTTATTAGATGACTTGGACAAGTCTTTCTCTTCTATAGCTGCAAAACCTATTGACTTCACATCAACTTTAAATGGCCTTCCATCACATGGTTTCCAAATTAAAGACATGCTATCCTTAACAAAGATGGAACTAGAACCTTCTGAAATAGCTAATAGTGAAATAACTATTGTTTCTGAAGATACTACTACAACACCTAAAACTTGCACTGAAGATACTGAAATTTCACCATCAGGTGCAGAAATTTCTTCTCCATTAAAAGATCTCACTTGTATTCCTTCTCTTTCTGAAGAGTCCAGGTTAGTTAATTCCTGTAGCACAGAGTTATGTACTCCAAGTGTCAATGTTAATGGAGTTCTTGAAAGAGAAGTTTTAATGGAAGAGGATGATTCTTCTGTTATGGTTATTGATGAATTAACTGAGGAGAAATCTCATGATCAAGTAACAATTGGAAATGAGTGTTTAGCTCCAAATGATCTGTCTGAAGAATTTGTTGAAAGAGAAAAATTCACGGAAGTAAATGATTTACCTGTCAAGGAATGTTTCGATAAGATGATAGTTTTGAATGAGTCTAAGGAGGAGGATAAAGAGAGAAATGAAACACCGAGAGATAATCAGGTTCATGGCAAATCTCGATCAGGTAAACAAGCTATTTTTTTTTACTGTGATATAATTTCATAACTTTTACAGACATATAATCGCTTTTAATGATGTTAACATGTTCTGCATATCCAATTGTATGTAGGGAGAAGAAGAGTAAAGCGAAGAGCATCTCACCTAAGGTTTCTAGGTCCTTTCAGACATTTTTTACGCTCTAAGACTTTTAAGAAGAAGGCTAGAAAGTCAAACTAATTTTAATGATGTAAGTTTGATCTCTTGATGTCCTTTTAGTTGTTAGCATTTGTATTATAGTTGAGGATATTTTTTTTATTCTTTTGACTCGTATTTTTTTATATTTAGACTATTGAATACTTAGTTGTAGTCAAAATTTTGGATTTTCTTGTTCGGCTCTTTAATTATAATCTAAAATAAGTTGAATTATAGTGCTGTATTATATGTTCATACTTACAAAATACGATGAACATACTCTTTAAGTGTTTGGTGATTGTATTTGCAATTCTTTGGGTTATGTAACTTTATTTCAAGTCATTCTTTGTTCTATTGTGATGCAGTTGGTGGTCTAAATAATTAGAGCTTGTTGGTAGGGGTGAGCACGGTTCGGTTCTGTTTTTTGCCCAAAACGAAACAGAAACCGAACGGTTCTGTTTTTAGGGGTGCCGGTACCGAACCAAAGGTCTTTATCGGTTCGGTTTTGTCGGTTTTCAGTTTCCAGTTCGGTATATGTTTGGTTCGGGTTTTTTTCGATTTTGGTATGTGTTTGATTCGGTAATTGGATAGATTTCAAGGGAGTATACTTAAGACGTTTTATTCTCTAACAAATCCATATATAAAGGGTTTGATTTTCATGTTATTGACCCATGTAGAAATGTAGGAAAATTGTATTTTTGGAAGTGAAATATTATGTATTAAGGGGTTATTGTTGAAAACATCCCCATTAAACTACCTAATTGTTTTTTTGTGCCTTCAATAATCTTATTTATAAAAAAATGCCTAATGAAGTAATTATTTATAGAAAACATCCCTTTTATATTTTCTATACCTTTACTACCCTTATTATTAAATATATTATTTTATTTTAATACAATATTAATTTTTAAATATTAAACAAATAATAGGGTACTTCTTTTTCCTCCTCCTCCACCACCACCACCACCACCACCACCACCACAACCACCACAACCACCACCACAACCACCATGTATGTAACCACTACTACATCCACCACAACCATCACCACCTCCACCAAAACCACCACCACCACCACCACCACCACATACTACTACTAATTCCATCGCACGCGCGCGTCCGTGAAATATTTTTTAAAATCGTCATAACTAATTAAAAAAAAAATCAGAAAATTAAAAAAAAATTATTTTTGAATAAAGCAAATTAATATTTACGTCTATGGTTTTTTTTGATTTTTTTTGAATTTTTTGATTTTTTTGAATTTTTTTGATTTTTTATTTCGCAGTCACGGATTTTCATGTTTTAAACATGGAATTCCATGTTTTAAACATGAAATTCCATGTTTTACACCGTGAAATAAACATGAAATTCCATGTTTAAAACATGTAATTTCGTGTCTGCGAAAAAAAAAATTAAAAAAAATTAAAAAAATCAAAAAATTCAGAAAATTCCGAAAAAAATCATAGACGTAAATATTAATTTGATTTATCCAAATATAATTTTTTTTTATTTTTTTGATTTTTTTTGAATTAGTTATGACGATTTTAAAAAAATTTCACGGACGCGCGCGTGTGATTATTAGTTTTTTTCTTATTTTTTAATTGTTAATTATAAGGGTAATTTTGGGATGGGGCTGTTTTCAATAAATATTTTTTCCTAGGCACCTTTTTCTAAATAAGTTTTTTAATAGGTATCAATCAACAATTGGCTCATGTATATTAATTGTAAACAAAATTTAAAAAAAATATTTAATAGTTTAATGCGTATACTTTACTTTCAAGAAATTTCAGTAAGTGAAAGATTTTTTAAGATGCATCGACTAATGATTTATGTAAAGATATGTTGCATATTATGATATTTTAGAACGGTGCATGCCATATATGAGTATTTTTGTTTTTAAAAATTGGCTTTAATTTTTATTCTTTTATCATAGTTTTTTTTAAAATATAAATTAAATTCAAGAATGACTTAATAAAAAATAAATGAGAAATTATTCAAACTTAAAAAAAATTAAAAACATAATTTAGTTTTTGTATTTTTCTTTTTTGATTTTTTTGTTTGGTTTTGCATTGAAAAACCGTGTTGAACTGAACGTTTTTTTATCTTTTTTAAAATGTTTATTGTCGATTTTTGGTTTGTTTTTCTTTTTGGTTTTTGGAGTCTGTTTGGTTTTTCAGTTTTGTTTTGCTCAGCTAGAGCTTGCTCGTAAGAGAAATTTAAAATTTATTTTTAGAAGTTAGAACAAGTCCTGATTTTAAATTAGACGACAAGAACTTTATCATCATGGTAAAATATTTCTTACTCCCTTTATGTTTAATTTTTTGTTTTTCTGCATTTAATCTTATTTGTCTATTTTTGGTATCAAAGTCACTTTTTTCCAATTTTATTTTTAATTAATTAGTTAAAAAAAGTATTTTTAAAATTTATAGTTTTGAGTAGGGCCAATTTTATAAAGAAAGGTTAATATTTTTTTTTTAATCTTTTTTTTTTTTCGATGTATGGGTGTCCGGGCCAGCTTACGCGCACCACGACTAATCCTATAGGAACTAGGTTAATCAGGGAGGAGACTCGAACCATGCATCCCTTGCTTACCCCCTTTAAGGGCTCAAGAAATAACATGGATGAGGGGATTCGAACCCTGCACCTCTTAGTTGAGAGACAGGGTCCTGGCCACTGAGCTAGTCCCAGTGGTTTTTTTTTTTTTTTTAATCTTGTGCATATACATGTTGATCTTGTGCATATAAAAGGTGGATAAATATATTTTGAGAAGGAATATATTTTCGGATTTGTGAAGCGGCTAGATATGCTCATACTCACGTGATAATGAGTGTGCGTAGTCTATGTTATAGAGTTTATTATTTGGTGTCTGGTGACCCAACACAGACAAATATATTGCGCTTTCCTCCCCACTCCTATTTGTAGGAGCTACCTTCACACTAGCATTTACTTAAAATATGTCTAGATTCAGATTCTTGTCTACCAGTGTTTGAATTTATATACTCTTTGCTAAAGAAATGGAGAGGAATGAGGGTCTATTTTCTGAAGGGAAAAGATATTTACATCCCTCCGTTCTTTTAGGGGAGAGTTTGGTTCGATTTTAAGGGTATTGCTATCAAATTGGATGGTTTAATATAGTCCGGTTTCATTCGATTTTTGGTTAGATATATATATTTTGGTTTTTGTATATGTTTAATTCGGTATGATCTCGGTTTCGTTTGTTTTTTGTTGCTTGGGTTAATGTGCTCTGTTAATATTTAATCTTTTAGTTTGTTTTCTTTAGTTTTACCCCAAATCTTAAAATACATGTTTAATAGATTATTGATTTACTTTATAGTTTATACTTGCCCAATGTAAATGTACATTATTCATTGATCAGTTACACAAACCATCAATGTTATAATCAAAGAGAGTAATAATTACAATAATTATAAAAATACACAAAATCAGTTTATCATTTCAAATTAATATACAAAAGTTCATATCTTATAGTAAAACAATTTTTTGTTGCGTTTGATTTTTTGGTACCGTTTAACATAGAAAAACCAAAATAAATTGAGTTTTCCGGATTTTTAAAAATGCTAATACCAAGCCTGAATGATTTTTTTTTTTTACATTTGTTTAAGACGGTTGATTTTCAATTTTATTTTGCTCATCACTAGTTTTTTTTTAATACATGAGAGAGCTCACAATTTTATTTTGCTCATCACTTTAAACTTAGAGTAAATGACTCCAATGAAATTCGATCTCAAGACCTCTAACTAGTTTTTATGGACTGAGATAATTAGAGCTCACAACTTTTTCTTTTATCAGATTCATTCTTCTCCAAATTTTCTTAAAAGATACAATTATTATTAAAATTAATGCAAACCTATTTATTTATTCAAAATATTAAAAAAAGAATTAATTCTTAAAAAGACATCTTGATAAGAATACTCTTTACTATTATATATAATTCTACATTATTACTATATATAATTCTACACTTATTATTATATATTATATATAATTTTTATTTCATTGCTACATTAAAATTCTTAAATAACCACCACCTTCTCCACCATCTTCGTTGCCGTTGGATCGACCATCTCTGACCAGCCATGTTGCCGCCGTCGACCACATATTAGCCTCTTCCTACCTACCAAAATTACACAAACCTTTGTATCAACGAAGAATAAGTGACAATTTTCTTACCATATGAATCAACAAATATAGTGAATGTATGACAATCTAGAAAAACTCGACAATCAAACATCTCAGTCAATAACATATTAGCCTCTTCCCACTAACCAAAATTTCACAAACCTTGGATCAACGAATTATAAGTGACAACATTTGGGGGTATGTCCTTATCTTTCATCTCAGCAAATAGATTAACTGCATCATCCACCATTCGGTCTTGCAAAGACAGTCAACAATAGTGCTATAATCTTTAATATCTGGTTTAATATTCCTTTTTCTAATACCCTAACCCACTCGATAGCCTTAAGTGTGTGCCCTGCTTTGCATAGCCCGTTTATTAAGACCCCAAAAGTAACTTCATCATGCTCACAAAGTTTCTCCATTGATATTTTATCGAACAACTTACAAGTTTCTTCTCCTCTATGTTCAAGAAGCGCATTTCTGAATAGCAAAAGAGCAACAAGGTAGTTTTTCCTCCTCGTAACACCGTTTAATAGTTTATTATAGTCCACAACAGAAAGCTTGGGTTGCCTTCTGATCATTTGATATATAGTAAAACGAGCATCTTCGACACTATTGATATCATCAAAGGATGAATAAGAAGATGACATTGAAGAATAAAAGAAGAGGGGAAAGATGTTACAGGTTTTGTTCAAGGAACAAAGAGAAGATCTAAAGCAGAACAAAGAAGAACCACTCAGTTTCATTATGACCGAATATACCCTAACTTTGTTTTATAAGTGACAACATTTAGGGGTATGCCCATTGATTTGAAGAACCCAAAAATTAGGGTTCTTCATCTCCCCCAATTAGAAGATAATTTTGTTTTAGTTTTGGTTTATTTTTGTTTTACTTTTTTTGTTTATATATGTTAGGGATTAAGAAATGTCAATTTTTCCCTTGTTAAAAAATAGGTTTTATTTATTAAATCAGAAAAATAATTTTTTTAATTAAAAAAAAATAGGACACATGACCTGCATGTGATGACTTAACGGAGAAAGATAACAAATTCCGCAAAAAAAGGCCTACCTAGTCACGGATATGAAACTTAAGGGGTATCTAATACCAAAAAATGTAGTAGGGGGCAAACTGTCAATGCGACCATACTTTAGGGGGTAAACGATGTATTTACTCAAAAAAAATTAATGACGTGTAAATGGTGTTGACATCGTGCTGAGGTGGAACAGACGTGACGCTGAGGTGGCAATAACGTGACGCCAGATGACGTTGACTAACGGTCAAATGTCAAATTCTAGAAAAAAAAAAAGGCTAACACTGATAAAAAAAATAAAGTTAGAGGACCACCCAATAGGATTTTTAAAATAAAAAGCGGTTACTACATTTTAGATAAAAATCAAGGAAGGAAGAGCTACTTTGTGATCTTTAACCTTAGATTTATCAGTAACTTATTTTTCCTGTGAGTTATATCTTACGATTAATTCATTTTTGCCTTCGCTTAGCACCCTTAATGATAAGACAAGATTTCCACAAATTGCGTCCTTCAAGAACATGGTCAGAAACCCAAGCATTGGCTCCATGTCCATTTCGGTGCGGATCGACTCCACTACAAATATCCCAAATTCCTCCCTGATGTTAGAGATTAGCCACAATTATTATTATTTTCCTTTTTTTTTTATGAAGTTGGAATGTCCGTGACATCCGGATTCCACCCAGCCCAAATACTAACACATTGAGAATTCCTGTGATGTAATGATTTAATTTGAGAATTGATGGTTACAATATGTGATGAATTTGAGTTGCTTATGCATTGTCTATGTCAGAGTGCGATAGCTATATACCTAGCTAATATACAAGCTGAGTTGTTTGTAGGACTAGGTAACGTGTTACTCTGTAGCTGGGAAATCATAGTTTTCAAAAGTTGAAACTCTTTCAACTTTTTTGTTCAAACTTATTTACAATTCTTGCCAAGGTTAGAAGATTATTGTTCAAACTTATAATTATAGACCTAAGGGTGGGTTTCTTAACTACATATAATTTGTAGGAGGTCTAGTGATCTAAAACCATCATGAGATTTGAGAGGTCCGCGATAAGATAGAAAAAATCAAGGTTTTCTTTTTAAATTTTTAATATATATGTAGAGTATTCGGAATAATATTAGATTTGGATAGGAATAACCCGTTTAAGATTTTTTTTCCTTTTTTAAAATAATTACGTGGAGTGATTTTAGATTTTTAAAAATGTTTTAGGTTTTTTTAAGATGAGTAATGCTGGATATCACCTCAAATCACATTACCTTTTCATCGCCTCCTATGTGGACCAGTCATAATAGAGAGAGAAAATGATAAATCAGGAAAGAGAAATTATATGATTGGTCTATTTGAAATCCACATATGAGGCGATGAAAGAGTGATGTGATTTGGGATGATATCCAGCATTACTCTTTTAAAATTATGCTTAGAAAAAACTAGATATGTGATTATTAAAATAATTACTCAAAATAATTTTAGATAATTGTAAAAGCTTTTATCTTTAAAATAATCATTCACAATTGGGTTCTAATTTTTCAATTATTGTATGGATATTCTAATACATTAGGTAAGTATCTTTAGCTCTCGATAAAATAAAATCAATGAGATAAATTGTGAAATTTTTATCCAAATATTTTTTTTACGTTGTTTTTAATAATTTCGTCGTCGAAATCCACTTCTACCAAATAAGTTATCACATACATTCTTCTCGCAATACATAATATCAATACTGTGTATTAACACATTTTTCGACCAATAAGGTAATTCGTATTATGTATTCTTTTTCAGTCAAATTGTTGACTGGCCGTTTTTCTGATTGCCTAGCCAACCAAATCTTTGTATCTCTTCGAGAATACAAAGGTCAAACCGTCAAATTGTGTTTGGATACTAGCAAAACTATATTTTTTAGGAGGAGCTCTATATTCATTCTTCGGATACAAAGTTGTGGTTTTTGAAAAGGATGTGAAAGAGGTAACCATCTGCAGTTATCAAAATACACTATCCTTTATTTAACCCAAAGGAAAGACGCAGTAGAACCTATGCCCTCTGGACACGCTTTGTAACCGTATCCCATCCAACCGCTGTGTACACGATCTCATTAGATAATCATCAAATGTATACAATACGCATCCACACAAAACAAATACTTCAATGTGCCTTATAGGTAGGATGCTTGGACCCTACAACATGTTCAACTCCTTTATCATAAGACAAAGGACTACATCCAAATCTTTCACTGGACAACGCAGACCAGGAATGAATAACATTAACATGAGCGTGAATTTTTTTCATGCATAACCACAATGCTAATTTAAAAACATTCATCATAAATGACCACATGCTATACGAATTGTGTTGTCCTGAAAATGGACAAAATCCATCAAGGTCCAAGCTCAAACAAACATTACGAGCCTCTATAGCAAACTCCTGGTGCTGCTTGTCAAACATCTTCAAACTTAGACCACCAATTGACGCCACAAACCATCCTCGTATGTTGATTTTCAAATCTTGTGTCGAATCGTTTCCTTTGTAGTGTGCCTCAAAGCGTACAATTGCTGTAACCTCGGAGCGATAGGAAAATAAGGTAAATTTTTATGTGACACTCTATTCTCCTTCTTCAAGTCCCACCCGCATATCTTACAAATTAAACACGCCTCCGATGATTTGTACTCACCTCGGTACAAAATACAGTCGTCTAAAGACACATCAATTGTTTCGTAACCTAAACTCAAACTCTTAAACTTCTTGTTAGAGTCTTTATATGATACGGGAAAGGTATGTCAGTTGGGAAAAGTACAACTTAACAACTATAGGAGTTCCGTGAATGAAGTATGCGTCTATTTATTTTGACCTTGATGTGCATCAATTTCGCAATAAAATTTAACGCATCCATCATCGTGAAACCGGGATACAACTCGGTATTCATTTTTCCAACCAAAGTATCAAAGAAACTTACATTACTTCGTGGAACATTCTCGTTCATCATTTTCGTGTCCACTTTGTTAACAATGCCTCTCGAATCGTCTAAACATTCATCATTTTCTAATCTACAATAAGGTTTGACTCAAAATTCAAATGAACGAGATCAATTTTTCCATGCAAATTCTAAACTTCATATGAGAATATAAAACCCTTCATCAAAATACGAGCCTTGCCTCATTAATGGTTTTTTTCACGATTCTTGCAACAATTGCACGTATATTGAATCGAATTAGAATTATCCATATGTTTTGAAGCAGATGTTATGAATCTATTCACGCCTTTTACAAAAGCTAAACTAATAAGTTTAATATCACAATATAAAGTATAAACAAAGGAAATTGCATGGTCTTTCATAAAAAATATGGAGAGTTACGTTAAATAGAATGGTGCATTAAATGGTAAAAATGAGTCCTATTGAGGTGGGAAAATCATATATAAATTAATAAAAGTCAACCTAGATAGAGGCTTACATCACAAACTTTGGGATGATATTTTATCACAAGCTTGGAGTGTAGTGATCCCGTCCATTGGGTCAGATCACTATCCCTTAATTCTTCAGCTTGACACTGAAATAAATAATAGTAAAAAAAGATTTTACTTTGAATCTTACTAGACTAAATAAAATGATTGTTTAAATATAATTAAAAAAGTTTGGGAACAGTTTAAAACACTGGGAAGAAGTCCAACTTCAGTTATTAATTATAAGCTTATATATTATAGTAAATAATTAAGAAGTGGAAAAAACTGGAATCTAATAAAAGAAGAAAGACCATTGTCTGTCTAATGGTAAAACTAGAAACTATATCAAATGAACACCCTCCCAACTTTAGTTGGGATGAGTATAACTCTATTACAAATATCTTGGAATAAAACACCAAATTTTACAAATCCAAAAACTTATGGTTAAAAAAAGGTGATAAAAACACCAAATTTTATCATGCTAGCACAAAAGAAAGAAGAAAAAAACCAAATCAAAAAAATTATTAATAAGGAAGGAAATATGATTGAGCATCCAATAGAGATAAATAAGAGATTATACAATTTTTAATAAATACTTACACAAGCATATGCATTAAAATTTATGAGAATATACTAAATTTAGTAAAACCCTCTATACCTGAACAAATGAATAATAGCCTGAATAAGGCTATTTCTAAAACAAAAGTCAAGAAAGCAACCTGGGCACTGGGGCCTCCAAAAGCCCCATGACCTGATGGATATACATGACAATTCTATAAAAAAACATCAAAATATTATAAAACTAGATGGTATAAGACTCCTAAACAACTTCTACATTAATAAAGGTAACCTTAAAGAGATTAATAATCCACTAACCTCACTAATACCAAATTTAATATACCAGTTAACCTCAAACAATTTAGACCTATTAGTTGTAGTAATTTTATATATAAATTTATAGCAAGAATAATAGTAAATAGACTTCAACCATTAATGCAATTAATAGTTGAAGAGAAACAATCAACTTTCCTGAAAGATTTATACAATCAAATACACTTATAACACGTGAAGTAATAACTTTCCTTAAAAGAAAAAAACATCAAAAAAAAACTTTGTAGCAATAAAAGCAGGTGTTGAGAAAACATATGAACATATAGAGTTTAAATCCATAAGAGATCTCATGATAAAATGGGTTTCAAAATCAAACTGAACAAGAAAAATAATGAAATGCATCATCTTAGTAACTTACTTAATAAATATTAATAGGAAATACACATAATAGGTACCCCTTCAAGGGGTATTAGACATGGGACCCCTATCACCCCTTATATTTTGCACTGTGTCATAAATCTTAAACATACTAGTAAATGAAAAAAAAAAATTCTTTTTAATGGAGTGCGAATTGGAAAACATTGCCCCCACATCACATTTGCAATTTGCAAATGATATGACATTTTTCCTTAAAACTGATAAAATAGGAATAACAACATCCAAAAAATTAGTTTATAAACACGCAACAGGGTTAATCTTAAATCTCAATAAAGGTGGGGCACTTTTTAGTCCCAATTCACCAGAATTTATCTTAAACATAATATCCAAAAGACTTAATATTAAAGTACAAAACTTGGTGAATTACCTTGGTTTACCCACTAAGTGGGGTAGAGCCCATCCAAAGATTTACAATTTATTATAAATAGAATTCTTAGAATAATTGAAAATTGGAAAACACTCTACCTATCCTCATGAAGAAAAGAAACTCTAATTAAAGAAATACTACAAGGACTCCCTAATTATATAATGCCAACCTATCTTATACCTATCAATATATGTTATACAATCTATTAAATTCTAGCAAATTTTTGGTGGGAAAACAAAAAGAAAAAGAATATCCACGGGTGTAAATGAGACACATTAACAAAATCCAAATTTGAGGGAGGCTTAGGTTTTAAGAACATACACTTAATGAACCTAGCTCTACTAGAGAAACAAGTATGAAATTTGACTAATAAGAAAAACTCTCTACTATATGAATTGTTAAAAGGAAAATATTTCCACACCACAGAATTCCTAGAAGCTAAAATTTGGCAAACTCCCTTATAGGGGATGGGAAAACCTCATCTCTTGTAAGAAAGTTTTTCAAGATAATATTAGATGGAAGATAAGAGATGAAAACCCCATCAATATTAATAAAGATAAATAGATTAACAGTGAAGATGAAATATGCAAACCACTTAACAACAACTCTAAGCTTCTCAATGGGTTATTAAATAAAGATAGTAAAAGATGGAATAATAAATTACTTAATAATATATACCCAATAAATATTATTAATAAAATTAACTAAACGCATATCATGTTGTGTTTTATTTGTATAAACCAACAATATAATATAAAAATCAATTCATTTTAAAAATAAATATAAATAAATATATTTACTTGTCGAGACTTGGATTGGATCCGATGTCTTGAAGGTATTTCGGCCAAGTACCAGTGTCTTACGTTGGCTTCAACCTTCAAGATACAACAACAAAACTATTTAGAAGAAACATACACACAAATTCTTCAGAATTTCAACTAATTTAATAAAGCTGCTTCTTTTCTATCTCTTTTTTATGTTTTTCTAATGCTTAATGCTTTAAAAACTGAATGAATAAATATTTTGAGCTATCCAACTATTTATAGAAAATGAATAGGTGGCTAGTCATCCATTAGAAAATGGTGTGACTTTAAAATTTGGAGTTGTGTCCTTTAAATAAAAGACACGTTCCCTTAGTATTTATTATAAATTTATTATTTAGCTAGATTCAATGTTAATACTACGACTTGCACATGAAAAAACTATTAGACAATTTTTTTTCTTTCTTTCACCTTTACTTTTTTTTGGTACATGGGAGATCCGGGATTGCTTGCGTGCACCACGACTAATCCCACTGGAATATACACGTCTCCCCATGTTCCTTCACCTTTACTATATATATAAACATATAAATAAATAAAACTATTTATTTTTTTCCTCCAAAATTTCATAATTCAATTTCTCATTCAATTTCAAATAAATTTTAACGAAGTGAATATTACGTTAGTCTTTACAATTAGATAAACGTATTAATCAAGTCATCGTCAACCCGGGCAACACTTAGAAAAAATCTATTTGACCAACATATCCCACTCTTTGAATGCAATGATAACATTTTCTGCAGTATAAGTAAAATTGGTGAATATACTGTTAAGGAAGCTTACCAATTTTTAATAAACATTAAGGAAGAAAGTGAGAAGAAAAAAGATACAAATTACCATGCTAGTTCACATTCGGTAACACCGAGTTACGATGACTAATATGAAAAAGAGAAGCAGACCCCAAAGTAAGAAACCTTATATGGAAAAATAAAAAAATCTACTATCAACTTAGGAAAGCTAAATGAGAAGCATATAAGTAAGAATAAAATGTGCAAAATTTGTAATAAATGATAGGGGTGAGCAAAACAAAACCGAAAAACCGAACCGAACCAAAAAATCGAAAAAACCTAACCGAAAAAACCGAAAACCGACAAAACCGTTCGGTTCGGTATAAGCTTTTTAAAAAACCGAAAAGTTCGGTTCGGTACGGTTTTTCTATGCTAAACCGAACCGAAAAACCGAACCAAAAAAAATATAAAAACTAAAACATTCTTGAATTTAATTTATATTCTTTAAAAGATTATGACAATGGGATAGAAAATGGTGTAATTTTTGAAAACAAAAATGTTCATATATGACATGAATCGTCCTTAAAAATGTTATGATATGCAACATATTTTTACATAAGTCATGAGTCGATATAATTTAAAAAATCCTTCGTTTATTAATATTTGTTGAAGGTAAAGCATAAACATCAAATTATATAAATATTCCTTTGATATTATTATTCGTTTACGCCTTATATAATATTTGAGTTTCAAAAATATAATTTCTTACATGAAACATGAAAATCAAACACTTCATATATGAATTTTCTAGAAAATAAAATGTCTCAAATAAAATATATCCAACTATCGAATAAAACATATACCAAAACCGAAAAAAACCGAACCGAACATATAGCGAACCGAAAACCGATGAAACCGAACCGATGAAAACCGTTCGGTTCGGTACCGACCCCTTTAAAAACCGAATGATTCGGTTTCGGTTTCGGTTACGGCCAAAAACCGAGCCGAACCGAACCATGCTCACCCCTAATAAATGAAATCATAGCATATTGCTTGCTCTTGGGCGAGATGCACATGGTTTAAAATCTACGTGAATGTAAACTTGCAACTCTTCTACTAATAGATTAGATTCTTGGATAATCATGATTAATGGTGAATTCAATAAACATCACATAAAAGAAGAAAAATTGCTTGAACTATTTGATATGTAGTAGGACAAAATTGGAAGGATAGAAATAACGAAATACATAATAATATATAATATATTAATACGTGATCCTATTAAAACATATAACATAGCACTTAATGACAGGAGAGAATATAGAAAAACTAACAAGGAAAGTATAGATAATTCAAAAAATAACATTAATAAAGTGACAAAAAGGAAATGATTTGATGAATTAAATTTTGTTAAAGGAAGAGAAACACGAAAATAAGAAGGATAAATGGCAACCACCTCTAAATAATTATTACAAAATAAATTGTGATACTAGTAATTTCAAAGATAATAAATCAACAATTGCATGTATAGTGCGAAATTCAAAAAGTATTAATGACAAAAAAAAAAAAAAAGTATTATAATTATAGAAAATTCTTGGAAATTCAACATAGAAGCAATCCTTGATACCAAAGCAATATGAGTACTAAAAGTAATAGAATTAACGGGAGATAACCCAAACTAGAAACGTCATCATCGAGAATGACTCTAGTTCAATCATGACCATCTAACTGACAATGTTTCCGTTAATATACAAAATATTTATAATATTGTGAAAATTATCTATGTTTGACCGAATTTTTAGACCTCTTTTACTTCTATTAGTAGGAATAAAAACTGTATAAGTGATTGGGTTGTTATAACTTTTTAGTGGGATTGAATGATCTCTACACAACAAGAAAATCAGGTTTCGCCGACTTCGTTTTGACCATTTAACGACCCTTTTAAAGCGTTGTCTTATCTTTGCCTGCACTTGATCCTATAGTGGCCTATACTCGTGTTGCCAATCTTATAACTACACTTTGATAAGATAGTCGGCTATTGTGACCCCGTTTCCTGGCTCCCTTCCAAACCAGTCGGCTATGTGACACCCTTTCCAAACTCCCTTCCAAATTAGAGTCGGCTATTGAGACCCTATTTCCCAGCTTTTTTCTAAAAAAGAGTCGCCTATTGAGACCATATTTCCCAGCTTTTTTCTAAAACAGAGTCGCCTATTGAGACCCTATTCCCAGCTTTTTTCTAAAATAGAGTCGCCTATTGAGACCCCCCTGGCTCCCTTCCAAAAGGATTCACCTAGTATTACTCGTTTGCTGTTGTAGCATCAAAGCAAGCCTACAAAAGAATAAGCTAATGAAAAAGTAAATATCAAGATAATTGCACTATAGGTCTGTGTGTATTTGTATGTGTGTATGTGTGTGTGGCTAATGAAAGATAATAAATGGCTTGCCTTGAAAAAACTTTTCTAGATTCTGGTGTACTGAAGCAGGGGCAAATATGTAAGAACCTAAATATATAAGGGCAAGAATGCAATATATTTTATTTAAATATAATTAGTGTAATAAAACATATTGTTTTAATCTAGTTAAGATCTTAAAATGTCATACCTGTAGGTAAGGATAATTTTTGAAAAACTCATGAAATAGATGACTTTTCGAAGACTGCAAATAGAGATTTTTGAATATATAATGATTTATAGTGTAAAGTACCAAATATGCCCCTGTAGTTTTAAAAATGACAAATACGACACTAATCAAGAGGATTACAATAAGAAGAATATTTTGCTAATTTGGCCCCTGCTTCCTGAGTACATTCACAAGGAAAAGCTTTGAAATCTCTTAATTGAGTATAACCACTTCCTCGTAATTCCACACACCTTATTTGTAAAAGAGACCACAGGGGGTCTTTTGCAATTAATAAATAGTTGAGGGTAAAGAGAGTAAAGAATATTCCTCACCTGATCCTTTCATTGTCATCTGCAGCTACAACTACTGGTGAAAGAGGCTGAAGTAACGCACTGCTCGCAATTTGATCGTGCAAATTACTCTATTAAGGCACAGAATCAAAGAAGACCATAACCTAAAAAAATTAAAAACAACCAAAGAGAAAAAGAAACATAAAAAACTAAATCAGCAGACCTTATCAAGTTTACATTGTAAACCATCAAGTAAGCGTTTGATTCTCTGAGAATTCTCGGGTAAGGCTTGGAATCAGACAAGACCTTTGCTTTTCCTACCTAACACAGTGCAATAATATCAGTTTTTTTTACACGGTCAAAAGATCAGTTTTGCTATTTTGTAATTGGTCAAGGTAAGAATCAAAACACCCATATCTCCTTGTGTATTCTCACAAGGGTGCAAAAAAGACATTGGAAATGTAAATCATAATTGCACTATAGGTCCCTATATTTTGCATAATGTAGATATATACCTTGAGTGTATCTTCATACGAGAGAAAAGTTTCCCATCCTTTGTTAGCTGTATAATCACGACGCACAAGTTGTCATCTTCATTAGTCGACCCCACATCATGTTTCACTTCTTCGGCCATTGCTTCTAATGCCTTGAACTGTGTCTAATATCACCATCAGTGTAACATTTTGTTCATTTATGAATAACAAGAACACGTTTACTCTGACTAACCTGTTGCCTAAGAGTATTTAACGCGTCGAACAGGTGCATCGTGTCTTCCTAAAATATCCTCTTTTCCTTTGTTAAATACAAGTCTGAAGCATCAAGAAAATGGCTAAGTTATGAGCTATGTTTAGTTAAATAATGCAGATGCATAGGAATAGAAAAGTGAAGTTTCGACTTTTGAACTCAGGAAGGATAAAGTGAAATCATGAGAGAGCTGTATAATTTATAAATTAGGGGTATATTAGACTATTAACACAGGGAACAACGGTATATTCCAAAATTTTCAGGTAATTGCACTATAGGTCCCTATACTATGCAAAAAATTGTAGTTATTTAAATTGATGCATAGTTTCTAAGAAATACGAAGCTTTACCATTTATGTTCTAAGTAAAGTGAAATTAGCAAAAATAATACATACATATCAGAGAAACAATGTTTGTTAAATAACAGCTTCAGGCTCCTGTGAAAGAGATAATGTATTAGCGAAAAGATGAAACAGAATATGTAGCAATAACAGTAAAAAAGTTAGGCACACACCACATCAAGTGAAGTATCATCATTAACGAAATCCCACTTTTCTTTCCTGAGATTTAGTATCTCTATATCTCCACCGGTATATGACACCTGGTTCATCAGTGTATATTGCTAAGCAATACCAATTTTTATGTTTTTATTTCTTTTGGGTGAAGAAATGAACTTACCTTATGCTACCTCTTTGCAGAATCAAAAGACTCAATATGACTCACATAATACCTGTACATAAACAAGCAGAATTAATCATTTTATGAATTACTATAAACGAGAGAAAATACTTATCTCATCAGCATGCCACCAAACTTTAATCATGGAAATAACCAAATTCTCGCTCTCATGTTCTTGGATTTCACACGACACTGACAAGAGATGATTTCTACCATTAGCATTTGAGGTGTTATTGAGAACAGAGAGAGCTTCTACAAGATAAACATGCATCAACACAGTAAATGAGTATGTACTGAGTACAACATTATTTTGCAAATATCACAACCATACCACACACAGTGAAGCAGAAAATTAATCAGAGATTCTCTACTTTTGGTCACTACATTCATACATACATATATCCAAAACTTAGCATTAAAAATAGCATCAGAAAAAGCTTACCCTGGTGTAGCAGTTTCCAATGAGGCCCCAGCTAATTTTTCTGTACTTGTCTCCACTAAATCGTTACCTAAAAAAATAAAAAATATCAGTTGTATTAATTCTAATGTTTATATTTTTCATTTTGTGATGCATTAAACAGATATCAACTCCATTAGAATCATTTTGTCTCTGAAAGTTATGCTCAAAATCTTTTTAACAATAAAATACTTTGTACAATATATGTGTATAAAACTATATATACATATATAAGTGTGAATTTGTAAAGAGAATAAAGTACAAATAAGTGAATTTAGACCTGAATCAAAGGCACAACAATTTTTAGTTTCTGCTTCTGTGATACTTATACGTGGTTAGTGAAAAATGTAAATGTATACACCTACAAAAAGATAAAGTAAGTGTATAACAGTTAAGGCCAGAATTTTTACTGGAGAGTATATTTATAACAGTAAGAGTATGAGTTCGAACACATACTGTAAGTTTTGCAAAGTAAATATCTTTGAGAGAATGGAAAAGTATTGAATTCTCCAATTACCTCAAAACTCTTTAGCAGTAGCGTGTCCTTAAATCATCTGCTACAAAAATAATCAATTTCAAACCAAACACGAACATAATGCAATTTGATGTAATTATGTCGAAAAATCATTCAGTGAAATCAAATTATTAGAAAAGAACATACCGAAACCTATTCATAGAAGAGAGAGAAGCGGGAGGTAGAGTTGATTCTGCTATTTTGATGAAACAGCGACTCCCATGGCAAACCCTAACCTCAAATCCAAACACTCCATTTACTCTATTACCGAATCCTAACCCTAGCTATCATATAAAAGCAATATGAATCCATTTTGATGCGTTCTTGGAATCATTTCGCGTTATACATATACATATATATATATATATATATATTATATATGCTTCCAATACTTCTCTTTAATCGCCTTCTCAATTCTAGACCTTCCGATATCGATTAATTGTTACCTCCACGCTTACGATGGTGCCATTAAATCTATGCTTGGAACAATTCCTCCTCTTCTGGAGATTGAGAGACATAATGAAGTTATTTAGAGAGCAGTGTAGGGTTTATTGATTCTATAGAGAATTATGGTGGCCTCATCCTTGATATTAAGGCGGAAGCAGAGAAAATTAGAAAGAGAGAAAGATAAATATTTTTAATTTAATGGCACTTTTAATTTGGCAGCTTCGGTAAAACTGAAAATGTTTTGTGTTTCATTTTATAAGATTAGGTAATAGCCGACTATTACTTTTAGTAAGTAGAGTGGACAATTGTAAATTATGATTTTTTTTAACGGCTATATAGTAGATAGTGGGGAATAAACAATTGCCAATTTCCATATTTCTTGTTGTGCTATTTTGTAACCTGCTATTTTACTATCTCACTACAAGAAATGGTATCATTAGGGACGATGTTATTGCGACAACATTAAAATGGCCTTTAATGGTATTTTTAAACACCAAAATGACCTCCAATTATATTTTGCCGCTAAAGATAAAATTAATAAAGACAAAAACAAATAATTTGCTATTAAAAGTGTTTTTAGAGACGAATTTATAGGGACGACGAAATAACAGCTATTAGCGGCAAAATTAAGATGTTTAGTGTTAAAATTTTTGTCGTTAAAGATACCTTTTCTTGTAGTGTCTATATAAACGTTTGAAAAGAAAAAGGTTGGGAGTAGACGAGAGATTTAAAAAGCACCCAGCTTCATCATTAATTAATTAATTAAAAACTCGTAACTAGAACACATTATAACACTAACAGTAAATTAAACATGCTCCAATTGTGATATTACGAGATCCAACACATGGAAAAAGCTTGTGGAACTCTTTAATCTAATTAATTATTAAATGAAATTTGCAGAATTATTATATGCATCCAGAAAATTGAGCCAATTTTCGATATCCGCTTCATCCTCCTCCTCATCGTCCTCTTCCGTCTGGACCCATCCATTTTCATAAGTCTTGTTAATCTCATCATTCCTTGCAAACCTTCCTCTAATACGTGGTCTGCTATCTGCTAGAGTCTTCCTACATTCGTACTGCTTCATACAAATTTAATGATGTGATCACTTATATCTTCAAAATAATAAATACATTACAACAGTAAGAGGTGGTTAAAGATTTTTTTCCAACACCACCCTTTAATTAGTTCACTTTTTATTTTTTATAAATACATAAAAAGAAAGTCTTATCTTTTATTTTCATTTTTATAATATTTTCAGATTAATTATTAATACATGTTTGAATGTTACAAATAATTGTTTTGGAAAAATAAAATAGAATAATGTATTAGTAATAAAATAAAATGATGTTTATTTTTTGGTAAAAACAGAAAATGAAAATATTTTTCAAGAATCAAACAAAAAAAAACCTGGATCGTTAAACCATCAAGTATTCAACCAAAAAATAAAAAGCATCTAATTAAATATAATAAGAATTGAATAGGAGACGAAAAGAAAAAAAAAGTTGTGGATAACGTGATAATTGAAAAAATATATAAGTATCTATACTTAAGATATGAATTTTTGGATACTTAACGTTTTATTTTGGTTTAATCGTTAGTACCCGTCATTTATTTTACGTTAAGAGCTACGTGATAAATATTTTCTGATTAAAAAGCATCTAGGGAAAAGACAGAGAAATAAGTAAGTAATTCAAAAAAGAATAAATAAATACTCATATTTTTACTAAGTTAAAATTTAACGATTGAATTGATAATAGGTACAAATAATTAGATCGGATAAAATCATTGGATATTTAAAAGTTCTTTTTTTTGTAATAAGCATAAATATTAGATGTTTTTTTTCAAGAATTGTATGGGTATCCATGATGTTTTTATAATGAGAGAAATAATATTTTTAGAGTAAAATAACTTTATACTAGTATATAGTTTAAAATAAGTGGTCAATCAAGAAATGAACAAAAAGAAGAATGTAGGTAGGTAGCTATAAGCTAGGTATAATTAGATTTAGTGGTCTAGAGTCCCAAGTTGAATTGTCAATTGTGGAAGCAATAATACACAGTATACGTGCTTGCATGTGTTGATATATACCCACGCCACAATATAATTTTGTCATCTACTGTCTCTATAGTTAGTCAAATCACTTTTTAATAATTAAAGAAGAAGAATTAAATATATATTAGATGAAGAAGACGCTTATGTATGAACTATGAATTAATTAAGTACCTTGATTTTCTTGTTGAAATTCCTCAAGTTTCTCTTGCTTCTATATCTCTCGATCCTCTCCTTCTTCTCCTCTGGAGTGTATTTGCTACAAGCTTTATTCATACTTTCAATTATACTTGTCTCAACAGATATTGGATTTTCTGACCACCTATGTTGATCATCATTGCGTCTCACCACCTTTATTTCCTATCATACACACTTAAGCATTAAATAAACAAACACGTTTTATATATATAAATATAGAAAGATATGATCATATCCTAATGTTTTATCATCAATAACATTGTGAAAATATAAAAGCAAGTACCTGTTGCTGCTGCATGTCACTAGTGCTGTAGACCTTCCTAACAGAGCTTGTCTCAGAATCAGCATACGCAGGTGTCGAAAAGCCTTGTATGGTATTTTTTTGTAGTGAAAGACTGCTTATGCTCCTTTGGAGAAAATTTGATGAGTTATTTGTCCCATAACTAGTTGGAGAACCATAGCTGCTACATCCACTACTACTATGGCTTTGGCTATAGCTATAGGTTAGCTCTGCCTTCATCAATGCCGAAATCGAATCATGTTCGGTGTAACTGGGATTCGCCATTAATGGAGATGGTAACAGAGTTGCTGTAGTACTTGAAGGGAATAAATTTGTTGGATTGATTGTTGAGAAATCATGATCATCGATATTGTTCATGGTATTATAACCATGATATGGCAAGTCATAGTTATATCCGAACATGCTGTGTTTTGTTGAGATTTTTATTATGAAAGAGAGAAAGATTGGAATTGAGTGTTAAATTGATATTCAATTGTACACTCTATTTAAAGGAACTTGACAAGCTAGCTGGTGATGTGGAAGCTGACGTCATTTTCATGAAGCGAGTTGACTTGATTAGCTTTTCATTTTCATGAGGGAGTTGACTTAATTAGCCTCATTTTTTTCAATTCTGACCTTGACAATACGTTGGTCTGCCAGCACTACTATTGGGTTCATAGAGAACCCAGCCCGTGATGGTGAGATGGGTTGCGAGAAGGACGGAGAAGAAAGAAAGAGCAAGTAGGAGTAGGGGTGAGCAAGAATTTAGGTTTGGGTAATTTGGTTAAAAAGGGGAGATAAAAAAAAGGGATATTGGGTATTTTTAACATTGGCCGAATATTAACTTGGGCCTACCATTTGAAAATCTGGACCCGTCGAAATTACCATGAGCCTCTCTTTGGACACTTAACACTCGGGTTGGACCCGTCCAACCCGACACTGTTCATCAATAAATATATATATATATATATATATATATATATATATATATATATATATATATATATATATAACGTGTTTTATCCGATAATCCAATTCATTTCTTTCCCTTCTCAGCTTCTCTGCTACGCTACTTTTACCCTTCACTCTTCTAAAACACGAAAAAGGCGAACCCTAAGCCATCAAATCTCTATCTTTTCTCAGCTTCTCTCCTATATCTTGTACTATATTATTATTCTTCGTCTCTTCTCTGCCGATTAATACCCTAACCCTGGGTCAACATTTAATGAATCCGCGTTTGGTTGTTGGATTCGAGAGCTTTCATTTAATGTGGCCTGAAAAAACCCTCTTTAAGGTCTGATGTAGCCTTTGTTGATAGATTCAATAACGTGTTGCCTTATTCTCATTTGATTAGCCATGGGTTTTTGGCTATATATTGGGGCTTTTTCAGATCGAGAAAAGCCACACCATTTCAAAGGTATTTCTAATCTCTCTTCTCTATCTATTTCTATTTCAGTTTATGTTAATTATTTTACCCGTATTAACTTGTTTCAAATTTTTTTTTGTCACAGATACGAATCACTATAGGTAATAATTTAATCAATTTCATGGTGTTTGTATTTTCTTTAAGTGTTCTTGTGTTGTTAATTAATTTTTTGGTTTTGTTTTTGTTCACAGGCTATACGCATTTTATAATCTAAAGCCTTCTTAAGTTTCTCAGGTGGGTAATTTAATTTCTTTTTGATTTAACTAATTTATTTCTTTTTATTGCCTTCTGATGTAATTAATTTCACACTTTTTATTGCAGATTGTTCTTTAACATGGTTGAAATAGAACCTGCTATTGCCATTGAAGTGGATGATACTAATCAACCCACTGAAGGTACTCAACCCCCACCTCTTTCTCAGGAAAATACCATTGTTCCCCCTACTAAAAAAGAAAAAATGTGACCTCGGCTATTGGTTGGGATCATTTTCATAAAATTTGGGTTAATGGCCTTAGGTATGGTGTTTGTAATTATTGTGATAAAAGATATGCTGCGAGTTCTGATAATCATGGGACTAATAACCTACACAAACACATGAACCCCTTACGTGCTAATCGTTGTCCAAAATATCCTTTTAATACTGTTGAAACTGGGCAGTCTACTTTAGGTTTTTCACCCAAAGGGGAGGGGGTTATGGAATCTTATGTTTTTACAGAAGAAACTGCTAGAAATGCCCTAGCTGAGATGGTAATATTAGATGAAATGTCATTTCGTGTTGTTGAAGGTGTCGGTTTTAAAAAAAATTGTTATCGTATGCAACCACTTTTTAAAATCCCATCTAGATGGACTGTTGCACGAGACATTGCAAAAATTTTTACTCAACAAAAAACACTTTTGAAAACTCGCTTGAGGGGGAAAAGAATAAATCTTACCACTGATACTTGGACTTCAATTCAAAATTTAAACTATATGGTTGTTACTGCACATTTTATTGACGATAATTGGGTTTTAAGAAAACGTATAATTAGTTTTTCTATGATTGATGATCATAAGGGGGAAACTGTGGGTTTAAAAATTCAGTCAGTTTAACAAGATTGGGGGACTGATAAAATTCTAACAATTACTGCCGATAATGCGAGTTCTAATAATGTAGCCGTTGATTATATAATCAATAAATCATTGCTTCCCAAACCACCCATTATATGCCAAAACAAATACTTGCACATTAGGTGTTGTTGCCATATTCTAAACCTTATAGTCAAATCTGGTTTGAAAACTATTTGAAATGTCATTGTACGAATTCGAGATGTAGTACGTTATGTTAGATCATCCCCTAGCCGGTTTTTATGCTTCAAACGTTATGTTTCTCTAGCTAATATCTCTGCTACGAGTGTTGTTTGTCTTGATGTTGATACTAGGTGGAACTCAACTTATCTTATGTTAGATGGAGTCGAAAAATATGAGAAAGCCTTCAATGAAATGTTCAAAGAAAATAAAATGTTCACCGAGTATATAGAGGGTTTAGGCCATGGATTGCCTACTGATATTGATTGGGATAATGCTCGTTTCTTGGTAACATATCTTAAACTATTTTATGACGCTACTTTACGCTTCTCTGGTACAAAGTATATAACTTCAAATTTGTACTTTGATGAGATCCTAATTTTGTATCGAGGAATGTATAATCTTGGCCCGGGAGATAACACGATTTTAGATTTAATGGCTTCAAAAATGAAGGAAAAATTTGACAAGTATTGGGGTGTAAATGCTCAGATGAATATCTTACTCTACATGGCGGCTATACTTGACCCGAGAAAGAAGTTTGCTTATGTTAGATATTGGTTAGAATTTATGCATGGTACTATTCAAGTTAGCCCCTTAATTGAGGAAATCAGTAATGGATTAAAATCAGTGTTTGAGAGTTATTTTGCTATAGCAAATCCAATAGTTGTGCGCACTGAACCAGCTGCTGCATCAGAATCATCATCTTCCGCAACTAGCGATTCCCGAAAATTCTTTAGAGATCAATTCAAATTATTTCATGATTCAACACAAACTAAAAGTGGGAATACTGAGCTTGACAAATACCTTTCGGAAGCTATTGAAGGCGATGATGATGAGCATTTTGATGCCCTGGTCTGGTGGACGGGAAATTCTCAACGTTTTCCTGTTTTATCTTTAATGGCCCGTAACATATTATATGTTCCTATTTCTACTGTCGCATCTGAGTCCTCGTTTCCAAACACTGTGGAGGCACTAATATGTACACAAAACTGGTTGCGCGAGTCATTATCGGTAGAAGCCACCATGGATAGAGTAGAAGAACTTGAGGCTGAATTTGGTAAATTCAACTCTCTTTACTTCATTCAAACTTAGTATATTTCAATTGACTAACATTCTGACTTGTGTATTTTAGGTGCATTTGACATTACACCATCTGAAAATGTTGGATAAAATAGAAGTAGCAAATTATTTTGGGTAAGCTAAACCCTTACCTTATTATCATTGTGTTTTAAATAAACATGTATTGGTAGCCGCCTTTTGTAGTGAGTTGCCTACATGTTTAAAACACAATAAGGTGATGAGGTATAGTTGGTTTTCCGGGAATCCTGAGCTATTTTCCAACTATATCTGAGGCCGATGAAAGTGATTAAAACACGAGGCCTATGATGATCTACATTGAGTATAAGCTATTACATTGCAGCCTATGATGACACTGTTCTGAGGCATAAGGTTTAAAGCCTTAATATGTTATAAACAACTAGTTGATATTGATTGGGAATTGTTTAAGTAACAGGATAATGGAATTCAATCAAGGAATTTGGAAGAGTTGAAGCTTTTGATTATATTGCAATATTTTGGAGTATTATTAGACTGTGTTTTAATATTTTGAATGAAATTGATTTAGTTGTAATATTTTGGAGCACTGGAATTCAGTTGTAACATCTATTTTGTGAATTTGAGTAATTTATGGGAGTAATTTGCAATTCGTAGTACTTAACTTGTGAATCATGTGTGATTTGATTTAAGCATATGATGACACTGTTCTGAGGCTACCTTATGTTCAACTAACTGATATTGATTGGGAATTGTTTAAGTAACAGGAAAATGGAATTCAATCAAGGAATTTTGAAGAGTTGAAGCTTTTGATTAAGTTGCAATATTTTGGAGGATTATTAGACTGTGTTTTAATATTTTGAATAAAATTGATTTAGTTGTAATATTTTGGAACACTTGAATTCAGTTGTAACATCTATTTTTTGAATTTGAGTAATTTATGGGAGTAATTTGCAATTTGTAATAGTTAACTTGTGAATCATGTGTTATTTAAGTAATTTAAGGGAGAAACTTGCAATTTGTATTAATTTTTTAGCTTTATATTAAAATTAGTTGCTAAGTACAGGTTTAATTACCATAGGGTAAACCCGAGGGTAACCCGTGTTTGGGTAACCCGAGGGTAGGGTAAAATTTAACCCTACCCTTACCTAGACCCCAACCCGGGGTAAACCCGGCCCGTGCTCACCCCTAAGTAGGAGATCACCTATTCAAATATTTAAAAGTCTAACGGCTAATAAGAATTCCATCCAATATTGGATGGTCTAATATTCATATCATGGTCATTGATTATTCAAAACACATGTTATTAGATTAATAGGTTAGTTATTTTGTAAGTTTAAAATATGAGATATATGTATTAATATTATTGGTATAGAACCATCAAATATTGGATGAATTTTTTTTCCTTCTTATTGATTCTGCAACAAAAAAAATAAAAGTTTGACAAATTAAAAAGGTAGACTACACATTCATTAACAAAGTAAAATATCTTTTAATTTTGTTTTAATACCTAATTTCGCGTTTTGTTTATCTTTATCGAAACTAACGAGAAAGTGATATTACATTTTTGCTAAAAAAAATTTAACTCATTAATTTTATAACAAATTTTCAGAATGGACTTGCATCTATCTTTTAAAACTGGTTTAACTAAAAAAACCATAGACGTAAATATTAATTTGCTTTATTAAAAAATGCAAACTTTTTATTTTTCTGATTTTTTTAGAATTAGTTGTGATGATTTTAAAAAATTTCACTGACGCGCACGTGTGTAATGGATTTAGTAGTAGGTGGTGGTGGTTGTGGTTGTGGTAGCTGTAATGGTGGTTAAATATATGGTAGTGGTAATGGTGGTGGAAGTACTCTATTATTTGTTTAATATTTTAAAATAAATATTGTATTGAAAATAAAATAATATATTTAATAATAAGGGTAGTAAAGGTATAAAAAATATAAAGGGGATTTTTTTATAAATAATTATTTTATAAAATAAATTATTAAAAACTTAATTTTATAATTAGGTACTTTTATTAGGTTTATTTTAGCAAATAATCCTATTTTTAATTTATAACAATAAAAAGGGCAAAAAAAATGATAATAGATTTTTAATTTAAATAGGAAAACGGATAATTTAATTGGATAGAAATAATAACATGTCAATTTTTGGTCATAAATTTTTCTAATCATGATTTAAATGAATATTTTCTCTAAAAAATACTTGTATCTAATAAAAAATTAATTAATTTAATTATAGAGATATTAACTTATATAGTCCTAGAACCCAACTTCACACCCCTATTAGGTCCAATCCCATTTTTTTCCTCCATCAGGTCCACCTTCCATTTTACTATCCCATCAATACCCCTACACATGATCAAATCAGATATTGACTTTCCTTATTTTTAGTTTATAACCAATTCCCTATTTTCAGCATATCTAATAAATCCCTTATTTTTAGCTTTTTAATATCCATCCAAATGAAAATCATCCTCCTCTTCCACAAATCCTGTATTGCTCAATGCTCGACCACAATAAACGAAGGAACCCAAGCCAGCCATCGCCGTTCTTCTCCATAACAGCAGCGACCATCACAGCATCCCCATAGTCTTCTTCCGATCGAAACTCCGATCCACCACCTTCATTTCCGGCCATCTCCAGCGACCTCCGAGCAGCAGACCCCACTCATCGCACTCCTCCTCTTCGAACCACGAACAACAACGAAGGCCACCATCCCGATGTCGCGCTCAGCGCCCCCTCTACTAGTCCGTGACCCCGATCAACACACCCAAATCCGGCCACATCAATCACATCACTGTTATGATGATTTGTGTTGAAGATCCCGTCGAATATCCGCCGAAGAGCGTCCATGGCATGGTGGCGAACGGCGGCGAAGATCCAGTAGCGAACAAGCTTCTCAACGAACCTAGCTGCGTGGTGGTGGTTCGACTTGGTGTTGCAAAGTGGTGGTTCTAGGTCATTGTGCAAGGTGGTGGTGCACATCACTGTTTTACATTTGTACACCATCAAGGTTAACTGTCAAACCATCGACTTTTAACTGTCATACCATCGTTGTGTTATGCACATCACTGTTTTACATTGTACACCATCAAGTTTAACTGTCAAACCATCGACTTTTAACTGTCATACCAGCGGTGTGCTAGTTAATATCGATGGGTTGTAAATACTGTTGTTTTGGACTGTATGAAAAACAGACGGGTTATGTTTGTAATATCGATGGTTGTAAATACTGGTGTTATTTTGTGCTTTGATTTAATGTATTTGGCTTTAATTTATTAAATATATATATATATAAGTGATTTTCTATTAGTTTATTGTTTTATTTTGTGCTTTAATTTAATATATTTGGCAATTATTTCATTTTTTTTATATTAATTGATTGATTGCATATAATTAGGAAATTAGTTTTGGTAAGTCAAAAGATATTAATGGAGCAGAAGGGCAATTTCGACTTTTGGGGTGTGTTGGACCTGATGGGCAACTGACAATAGTCTGTGGACTTCATGAGTAAATCACCCATAATTATAATCTAATTATATACTTTATCTCTATTTATAAAGTAAAATAAAACAAGAGATAGATAGGTGGCTTAGTGGTTAGGCTATTCCACAGAGACCAAGAGGTCCTGGGATCGAATCGAATCTCGTGAAATTAAAATGACTTCAAATCTAAAGTGGTTCTCTCATGTACTAAAAAAAAGACAAATAAAATAGAAACTATAATATCGTGAACACGGTGGATTATAAAATAGAAACTATAATACGTGAACACGGTGGATTATTACTAAATAATGTTAGTAATTCTTATGTGTATGGGCCAATTGTTGTTGTTGAGTTGAAATTGGAAGAAAAACAAAACAAATGTACAAATGTTGAGTTGCTTGGACATCAGTCAAACGCTGAAGCAGTAACAGAAAGCACTTTCGGTGTGGTCCTACTCCTATGTATGTATCTCTTCCCCCTTACTTTATTTTTTTCGAACCCCCCTTACCCATCAAATCTGGCGCCAACTTGCATTTTTTGACAAGAAACAAACGTATGAAAACACCCCACCCCACCACTAACTCTTACAAAGAGAAGAGAAATAACGAGTTAGCTCTATAGCCAAGACCTTATCTATCATTTAAAAAGTATATGATTCAAATTTTTTTAATTTTGTTATTTCTTGAGCTCTTAAAGAGCATAAAGCAATTATTTTTTAAGCCCTTAAAGAGGATAAAACAAAAGGTATAGGGTTTGAATCCCCTCAGTCTTAATATAAGTAACCTAGTTCTGATTAACCTGGAAATATACAAAGGGAGGCGTGCATATATCCGATGGAAGTAGTAGTTGTACGCAAAAGTTGGGTAAGACATCAATGATAATATAAATAAGAAAAAAAGAAGAGAAATCATTACGTTCTATTAAAACCATAATATTACAGTATGTTTTGCCCTCAAGGAGTGGAAAAAGATACAGAAAAGAACGTGCTCTAATAATTTTTAATGGTGTATAATTAGCAATAAATTCAAGATTTTATATATTAGAGTTTTTTTTCAATAATACAGAAGACTAGAAATAGTAGAGCAAATTAAAAACTTAAATTAAATGAACTCAATTTATACGGAGTACTGTGTTAATTTTTTAGATTTTGATTTAATTTAGTGTATATGGGATAATATCTATAATTAGCAATAAATTCAAGATTTTATATAGAATAGTTCTTTTTTTGTTACATGGGAAATCCACTTTGGATTCGGAGTCATTGACTCGGTTCGAATTTACACCACCAGATTGGATGACCAAGACCCTAACTAATGAGCTAATCTCAACTGATTTTTTTTTTTGTCACTAGATTTGATGAACAAGACCCTGGCCAGAATTCTTTTTCTTTTTCAATAATATAGAAGTGCCAACTCATTCATTTTTCACTGCCAACTTATTAAAACACGCACACAACCTAGTCGTTTTCCAAGGGCAACCCATGGAAAAGTGCACAAGGCCCAAACATTTTTTAGACGCAACCCATCTAAAAATTGTATATGACTAATTCATTTTCACATACTAGTTCATATTTTCAACATTGAATAATCACCTGATACCTCATAACAAATATTCGCTCAACCCATAAATAGCGCTCTAGTTTTTTGATTATTTTTCCACCTACAAAACATATTCCTATTTGATAACGATTATTTTTCGGTTTAAATTAATAAATCTTGGTAAGAAACATGATTTATGGCACCAATGAGTTGTTACCGGTGACTGGTGAAGGAAATAAAGATGGTACATAACTTAAGTCGCGTACGGAAGAACTTCATTTTTATCCAGTCAGTAATTAAAGTGCATTAATGACTATCCAGTGGCAAAATAGTACGATTTTGCACTGGATTTGATGTGGAAAATTTTAGGGTGAATTATACATAGGGTCTTGAAGACCATATTTTTTCTCTATAGAGTATGGTCCAGGAATTCATTCTTATTAAGGACCTCTGTTTTGACAATTGTCTTTCCTACCCTTACTAACACTAAAAGACAAAGAAAGAGTGATGTCACTGTTTCTCTCTCCACTACCACTACCCATCTACCTCCGACCACCGACCACCTACCTCCGACCTCCGACTACCGACCCCCGACCTCCGGCCACCAGTCACCGGTCATTGGAAAAAACATAGAGTATCGGCTAAATTTGATGAGTATCGGAAAAACATAGAGTACTCTATAAATATGCTGAGTACTCTATATATCCGACCACCGACCCTTGACCTCTCGCCGCTGGAAAATTGCGGAGTACTCTATAAATTTAGGGAGTACTCTAAAAAAATCTCGGAGTACTCTTAAAAATTGGTGGGTACTATTAAAACACATAAAGAGTATAGCTGGAAAATGCTAAAAAAATAAAATTAATGAGTATTATTAATAATTAGCACATTTACACATTTTATTACACAAATAAATAAAAAAAAAGGAAAAACCTATCTAGTTTGACCAGATCTAGATCTGGTCAACCATGTCTACCGAAAAAAAAGCAGTGAAGATTCTCTTTCGCCGGAGCAAGAAACAGCAGTCCATGGGTGCTGCATCAAGCAATAAACCTGCACAAATAACCACAGCAGTTCGGAGATCCAGTCTTAATCTTCGATCCAGTCTCACGGTGCTTGCCATGGCGTTTCATGGATCTACGAAGAAGACAGTCATGAAATCCAGCAGTTTCCGAGGTGAAGCTCCACTGCAACCTGTTCTCCTTCTCGTCGGAGCAACTTTCCCTTCTTCTCGTCGGAGCAGTGTTGCAGAGAATCACGAACGAAGCTGCAACCACCACTGAGAACCACACCAACACCACACCGGAGTTACAGAACCAGAAGCAGCATCCTCGGCGCTGTAGCTGGAGTGAAACTCTGGCGAGCTACAACCTTCTTCACCTGGATCTGGACCGCACGTGGTTGTTTCGCTTGGATCTCGTCTAGAAGATGGAGGGGTGGCTGGAGCTTAAACTGAGCAGATCCTTCACCGCTATTAATGGAGCTCCGATGCTGCGGTGGTTCATTACTTTGACTCGAGTGGTGATGCTGTTCTAGATCGCTGGTGGTGCCATTGATGGCGGCGGTCGGAGGTCCATGGCAGCAAAAGAGGGAGAAGAAGAAGTGTAGCAGTTTCCATGGCTGCTTGTTGGAGAAGAAGAAGCTGGAGAATGGTGGTGGTGGTGCTCGGCTGTTTTGAAGAGAGAGAACAAATAGGAGAGAGGTTAGAGTGACAAAAAATGTTACGGGAATGAAATAGTTTTTAAGATGTAGACAAATAAAATAATTATTATATATAGGAATAAAAAAACAAAAAGAGGGTATAATTGTAAATGGGATTTTTGTCTATAGTGTTAAATCTTAGTGGAGGTCTTTAGTAAGAAGAGAAGATAAGAGAGGTTTCTAATTAGAAGAGGGTGTGTGTTCAAGACCTTAAGGGGCATTTTCTCAAAATTTTATGGAATGTGGACTCTTTGAGTCAATTACCCTATAAATATAGGTAAATTCTAGTGCCAAGCAAAACAAAACTTATAATGAACCGTCTCGAAAAACCAAAAACTGTAATTCCACTCGTTTCGATGTCCGTGCTATAAAAAACAAATAAAATTCAGTACGATTTGGTTTTTCTATGTTAAACTGGACCAAAAAGTTGTTTTACTGCACGATGAACTTATGTATGTTTGACATCGAAAGTGATACATCATTTTAAGTATTTATTTAATTTTGTAATTGTTACTTAGTTTATAGAGATAGTTGGTTGTTTATTGATCACTAGACAATGTACATTCGTGTTGACTACATATAAAATATATTGATAACTCATTAGACATGTATTTCAAAAAGTAAGATCAAATTAAATAAAAAAAACTAAAGAAGTGAAGAATGATAGAGCCCATTAGCCCAAGCACGAAAAAACAAACGAAATCGAAAAAATATCGAATTGAATATATACGAAACACAATCATATATTGAGTCAAAACTGGTGAAATCTGACTGATTTAAACTGTTCGATTCGATAGCAACATTTTAAAGACAAACTATTCAATTTTAATCTGAATTTTGACCTAAAACAGAGTCAAATCAGACAGTGAAATATAAACAAAGTTAATAAACCATTTGTCAAATAAAATATCAAAGATTTTTTTTAACTGAAACAAAGATTCTAACTACTACTACAAGGCAACTGTACACACTATTAGCATGTAATAAAATGGATTCTAACAGTTAGTGATTTGGATTTTTGTTCTTAATTAATCGATTATTACCGACGTCGATATAGTACATTTATCAAAAATGGTCTGATTGATTGACTTGTAACATCGTTTCAGTCACATTCATGCATGTCAAAATCTCATGATATACTTTCGTAAGACTAAGTGCACTAATTATAGAGACAAGACTTACAGCTATCATAAATGATGTTATCCTTGGCATTAAGAATCAATTTCATCAATTTTGGTTTTAATTAATACTAACAGCTCTTAATTTTCCTCAATAACAAATATATTTGGTTCTTTATTTGTAATTATTATCTGGCTCCTTGTCTTTTTATAGATTTAACAAGAATTTTCCAAGAATCGGCAATCTCCTAACAATCCAAACACTCAAGAATCTCTGTATAAAACATCTATCCAAGATAATGTTTTTTTGCGAAACTAAGAATGCTTATCAAATTGTGTTTAATATTGCTAATATTATAAACACATACAGTTGATCCGTGGAAAATAAAAAAGGCTAAGCTTTGTTTATTCAAAAAATGTGAATTTAGTTGTTGTAGATAGCTGCATTGATTATATTCACGCTTATATAGATTGTGAAAATGACATCAAACTTTTTAATACCTTTGTTTATCAGTGCCTGTATGAAAATGGTAAAATTGATTCCTATAAACCGGACTAATAATTGTAAACCCCTAATAATATACTTTTATACCACCCAAAATCATACCATCCAAATGTCACTCAATGACGTGGCGTGAATTGGTTGGTATGATTTTGGGTGGTATATATAATTACTCGACTTTGGAATATTATAGGTGACTTTAATAGTATTAAATTTCTTAATAAAAAATTAAGTGGTATTCTATGTTGTAGATCTTGCCGCATAGGTCAACTCTTCACTCATTCGCTTACACCTAGTATTTTAGGCGTTCTTGCCTAGCGCCTTAGTCATCGTGGAAGAGACGTATAGCCCGCCTAGACGGCGATTAATGACTGAAAATATCCGCCAAGACGCCGATTAATGGCAAAAAATGACCACATAGGCCTTTTTCTTAGTGTCGGGAATTCTTGAATTTATATAATAACTCAAATTTTACAACATATATATTACTAAGTATACAAAATTACACATCGAGATTCAAAACGTGTAATCCCGCCTACGCCCCATGTAATCCCGCCTAGGCGCTAGGCCTCGGTCGACCGCCTAGGAACCGAGATCTACAACATAGGAGGTATTAAGGCTATAAACAAACCAAGTCGAGTCGAATACTAAATGTACATGCTTGTTTGATAAGATTTACGAGTCGAGCCGACCCGGACTCAAATTTCAACGAGTCGAACCTAGTTTTCTAAAACTTGTTTGTTAACATACTGAACGAGCTTCTTTCGAGCCGAGCTCGAATTATTAACAAATATTTTGTTTTTTATAGGTTTAATAATATATTTATTGATAACTAAAACATCAATTTACAAATCATAAATATTAACGAGTTAACGAACGAGCTCGAACGACCTTTTTTTTGAACAAACGAGTTCAAACAAATTTTTTTGTTCGTTAGCATAAAGGAACGAGTTTGAACTAATTTTTCCAAGCCGAGTTCAAGCTGCTCGCGAGCGGTTTGGTTCGTTTACATCCATAGGTGGTATTATATACCACAAGAAGGAAACTATAATTTTTTTGATAAATTTATTCATGAAAATTGCCTAGACATAAGATTTACGAGTCGAGCCGACCCGGACTCAAATTTCAACGAGTCGAACCTAGTTTTCTAAAACTTGTTTGTTAACATACTGAACGAGCTTCTTTCGAGCCGAGCTCGAATTATTAACAAATATTTTGTTTTTTATAGGTTTAATAATATATTTATTGATAACTAAAACATCAATTTACAAATCATAAATATTAACGAGTTAACGAACGAGCTCGAACGACCTTTTTTTTGAACAAACGAGTTCAAACAAATTTTTTTGTTCGTTAGCATAAAGGAACGAGTTTGAACTAATTTTTCCAAGCCGAGTTCAAGCTGCTCGCGAGCGGTTTGGTTCGTTTACATCCATAGGTGGTATTATATACCACAAGAAGGAAACTATAATTTTTTTGATAAATTTATTCATGAAAATTGCCTAGACACCTTTCTTTGGGTGCAAATTTTCCAGGACTGATAAAATGATTTGGAAATAATTTAATAAAAGCTAACTTGGATGGAGTCCTGCACAACTTAATATAAGCTAACATATATCCAAACTAATAGTTAACAGTTTTACCTGCCATTGGATTCGACCATAGTCTACTGATTTTACATCAAAATAAAAAAGTTATTGAAAAAAAATGTTTCTATTTTGAAAGTTTCTGAACAATGGAAAAAGACTATCTATATATTATTAAAAAAGTCTAGGATGGCCATAAAAATATCAGAGGCAATCCTTACGCTGTGATTAATCATAAAATTAGAAAATTTAGTCATGAACTTTGACTCTGGAACAAAATAAATTTGATAATAACAAAATACAAATCGAAAAGCTAATAAAAAATTAGAAATGATTTCAAAGAGCAAGGATTCTAACTACAAAGAGTAAACCTGGATATCACCTCAAATCGTATCACCTTTTTATCCCCTTCTAGGTGGATTTTAAATTAACCAATGATATGATTTCTTTATCCTGAACTATTATTTTCTCTCTCCTTTATAATTGGTCCACCTACAAGACGATAAAAAAATGATGCGATTTGGGGTAATATCCAGCATTACTCACCATAACTTACTTTACATAATTTTCACATAATTGAGTTCACAATCAAAAAGTAAAATTATTATCATAGAATCTGTCCAAAAGCTTTCTTTTTATTTCCTCTAATAGAATGTATGATAAAACCTAAGACAATAAGTGAAATAATATTTAATGACCCTAAAAGTAACCGTACGAATTGTTATAATAAAATGAAAAGGAGGAGAGTCGGAGAAAAGCTTTTTAGGATGTGCCTGTTGATTAGTAACGATCGTAAACCTATGTGTTGATATTTGTAAAGTCAAAGGGTTTGGTCAAAATGGTGAGTCAGCAGCTTATGTGGAGTAACACTTCAGCATTAGAAGTTGTTTACTTTCTCGGGTTATATTGTTGCACCGACTTAGTTACGTGGCTTGATCTTATGCGTTGGTTGATTAAACACTTTAGACGGTCCAGATTAAAACCCTTATGGGGTCATATAAAAGGCACGAGTCTTCAGCCTTGGTCATTCTTACTCTCTTGTCTTTGACTCTTCGCTCTCTTCTCTCTCGTGTTCTTCAGATACATCTTTAGGGTTTTCTTGTAAACATTAACAATCTAATCCATAAAGATTGTTAATTAGAATAGTGTAGATCAAGCCTATTGCTTGAAGATTGAGTAGATTTCTCGATTGATTCTTAGGGTTTCACGCTGAAACTCTTGTGGTGCTATTCTTGTAATCCTGTAACTGATCTGAAGTGTAACCGTGTTCTTATAGTGTGCGAAGCATCATCTGAGGGTGGCTTCAACGTGGATGTAGGCATTATTGCTGAACCACGATAAACCTTTGTGTTCTTTATTTTCTGCAATTTTCTTTTTAGGGTTTGATTAGCTTTTCAACCTTAGATCAATTTGACCTATTTTCGCCAAAGATTTATTACGTTTTACTAAGTGTTTTTACAACAGTGGTATCAGAGATTTGTTCGGTTGATCTTTAAAAACGTTTTAAGAAAAGATTTGTTTCTAATCTGTACAGATCTGTGTTTTGGCGTGTTAAAACTTTCTGAAAAATCTTTTCTCGACAATACAATTTCTTAATCTTGTATTGTAACTCACAGATCTAAAATCTTTAGGGTTTCCGAAACTTAAAAATCCTTGAATAAATTTTTCTAGGGTTTTTTCGATTTATACTAACCCTAACAGTTGTTGCATGTGTTGTGCCTTGTGTTTCTTGCATACAGTTAT
This sequence comes from Nemophila menziesii, assembly GCA_029959085.1. Taxonomy (NCBI): domain Eukaryota; kingdom Viridiplantae; phylum Streptophyta; class Magnoliopsida; order Boraginales; family Hydrophyllaceae; genus Nemophila; species Nemophila menziesii. The sequence goes on along the minus strand of JARWIR010000012.1, from coordinate 2,376,479 downwards.
ATTAAGAAATGGCAACAACCAGGCTAGAAGTATCGGTGTTCGATGGGAAAGGCGATTTCAGTGTGTGGAAAAAGAAAATGAAGGTGTTGCTGTCGCATAACAAAGTCTTAAGTGCTCTTGAACCAAATATGGATCATTGGCCTGAAGAATCAAGAAAGAGGGTCAATGAAGTAAAGGAAGAGGCCTTCAATCTATTGTTCTTAAATCTGTCCGATAACGTAATACGAAAAGTAGATGGAGCAGAAACTGCACTTGATTTGTGGGGTAAGTTAGAATCTCTTTACTCTTCTCAATCTGCTCCCAATTTGGCTTTCTTGAAAGGAAATTTGTTTTCGTATAAAATGGATTCTTCAAAAACTATTGATGAAAATGTTGATGAGTTTCTTAAACTTAATCTTGTTTTAAAAGGTTCTGATATGGCCTTAGATGAGACCTCTAAATGCATGATCCTTTTAAATGCTATACATGACTCTTATCAAGTTGTTAAAGATGCGTTTCAATATTCTACCGTGATTCCTACTTTTGATCAAATAGTTGCCTCTCTGAAAACTAGGGAACTTGAATTAAAAAACAATAAGCGTGTTGGAAACAATTTGTTTGTGAATCATAAAACTGATAATCATGAGCATGTTAAAAACAATAAGAATAAGAAAAAGTTTAAGGGAAATAAGAATAAAGAAACTCGAAAATGTTATCATTGTGGAAAACCTGACCATATTAAGAAGAATTGCTATGCGCTTAAGAACAAAAATAACAATAGTAACAATGAAACCAATATTGCATGTATGCCCCATAAGATTGATGATACTTGTGAGGTATTAAATGTTTCAGACATTGCTTGTAAAACCAATTGGATTTTAGATTCTGGATGTACTTTTCACATGAGCCCCAATAAAGATTGGTTTGTGGACTTAGTTGAATCTAATGTTGAAAATGTTTATATGGGTAATAATAATACATGTCAAGTAGCTGGTATTGGAAAAATTAATTTGAGACTTAACAATGGAAAAATTGTAACCCTTACAAATGTTAGGTGGATTCCTAAACTTAAAAAAAAACCTTATTTCTTTAGGTGTTTTAGATGATTTGGGTTGTGTGTATAAAGTCTCAAATGGTGTGATTAATGTGTTTAAACATGATAAACTTGTTTTATGTGGAAAGAAAATATCTGGCTTATATATTCTTGATGGCACTTGTATCAAAAATGATATGAATTCTGTTAGTAATAACCTTGAGAATGCAGCTACTGTAAAGTGGCATTTAAGACTTGGCCATATGAGCCAATTAGGCTTGAATGTGCTAAGTAAGGATGGAATGTTGGGTAAGGATTCTATCTCTAATCTCTCTTTTTGCGAGCCTTGTGTGTTAGCTAAACAACACAGAATGAAATTTAATGTGGGTGTTCATATGTCTAAATCTATACTTGAATATATACATGCTGATTTGTGGGGCCCTGATAAGTATGAAACACATGGGGGTAGAAAATATTTCTTGTCCCTTGTAGATGATTATTCTAGGCGTGTTTGGACTTTTTTGTTGAAAAATAAAAGTGATACTTTTGAAACAATAAAAGAATGGCTCATCTTATATGAAAACCAAACTATTAAGCATGTTAAAACTTTTAGAACTGATAATGGCCTTGAATTTTGTAATGAAGAATTTGATAATTTCTGTAAATTGCGAGGGATATTAAGACATAGAACTGTTAGAAAAACACCACAACAAAATGGTGTTGCAGAAAGAATGAATAGAACCTTATTAGAAAAGGTTAGATGCCTCTTATTTACCTCTTGTATGCCTAAGTCCTTTTGGGGTGAAGCCTTATATACTGCAACTTATTTGATAAATAGAAGCCCAAATAGGTCAATCAATATGAAATGTCCCATGGAACTTTTGAACAATAAGAAACCTGATTTATCTGATTTGCGTATATTTGGTTGTGCTGCATATGCTCATAATAGGGAAGGAAAACTTGACCCTAGATCTCTTAAATGTGTTTTCTTGGGTTATCAAACTATGCATGGTACTAAAGGCTATAGATTGTGGGATAAAAATTCTAGAGAGTTAAAAATTATCATCAGTAGAGATGTAATTTTTGATGAAACTAATTTTCCTTGTAAGAATGACTCTGTGATTTCAGGTATTGACACTAATAAGACAGATACTACACCTGAGAATGTCACAATTGAGGTGGAGCCCCTATCAACTGCTGGAGGTGATGAAGTTGACCAAAGTCAACCTAATCCAGCACAAGGAGATGACCCTGATGGAGTCCAGAATCCAGAGCAGCCAGCTGGAACTGAGCATACCACTGAGACTGAGACTCCTCAAGAGTCACTTCAGGAGAGCTTAACAAATTATCAGTTGACCAGAGATAGAGAAAAAAGAGACCCTAAACCTTCTACAAGGTATTCCTATGCTGAGTTAGTCTATACAGCTTTAGTTGCAGCTTCTGAGGTAAGTAAAGCTGAACCTGAGTCTTATAGTGAAGCTGTGAAATCTGAGTTTAAGGATAGTTGGATTAAGGCTATGAAAGATGAAATGAATTCTTTGTATGTTAATAAAACTTGGGTCTTAGTCAAACCACTAGTAGACTGTAAAATTATTGAGTGTAGGTGGCTTTTTAAACTTAAAGAAGGCATAACTGATTCTGATCCACCTAGGTTTAAAGCTAGATTAGTAGCTAAGGGATATACACAAAGAGAAGGAATTGATTTTCATGAAATATTTGCTCCTGTAGTTAGGTTTAAAACCATTAGAATGATGCTTGCATATGTTGCATGTTATGACTTGGAATTAGAACAATTAGATGTCAAAACTGCCTTTTTGCATGGTGAACTTGATGAAAACATATATATGCATCAACCTGAAGGATTTGTTGACCCTAAGCATTCTGATTATGTATGTTCACTGAAAAAATCTTTGTATGGGTTAAAACAGTCCCCTAGACAATGGTATAAAAGGTTTGATACATTTTTTTAAAGTCTTGGTTTTAAAAGGAGTGAATATGATAACTGTTTGTACATGAGATTTGAGCCTAATGTTATGTTATTCCTATTACTATATGTGGATGATATGCTTTTGATAAGTAATTCAGTGCCGAGAATTAATAAACTCAAAACTGATCTTAGTTCTGAGTTTGATATGAAGGATCTGGGCCATGCTAAAAAGATACTAGGTATTTGTATTGAAAGAAATAGAAAGGTATGTTCTCTGAAACTTCACCAAAAACCATATTTGCAGAAATTGGTTGAAAAATATGGAAATTTAGATGGTAAGTATGTTGAGATGCCTTTAGCTGGTCATTTTATCCTTAGTAAAAATCAATGTAACAAAACATCTTCTGAAAAGGTGAAAATTAGTTATGTCCCTTATTCAAATGTTATTGGTTCTGTTATGTTTGCCATGATTAGTACCAGGCCTGATTTAGCTTATTCAATGTCCTTGCTAAGTAGATATATGTCTAATCCTGGACTTGAACATTGGCATGCTTTGAAATGGGTTGTATCTTATATTAACAGTACTTTAGAGGTTGGATTATGTTATGGAAATTGGAATGTACCTTTTGAATTAGTAGGTTATGTAGATGCAGATTTTGCTAGTGATAGAGACAGTAGGAAATCTACAACATCCTACTGTTTCTCACTTGGTAGAAACTGTATCACTTGGAAATCTCAATTGCAGCCCTTAGTTGCATTATCTACTACTGAATCTGAATATGTTGCTATATGTGATTGTTTTAAAGAAAGTATTTGGTTACATGGGTTGACAAAAGAGTCGAATTTCACTAAGTCTTTTGTAACAATTTATAGTGACAGTCAAAGTGCTATATTCTTAAGTAAAAATCCAGTTTATCATGAAAGAACTGAACATGTGGATGTTAAGTTTCATTTTATTAGAAATTGGCTGGGTTCTGAGGATATTAAACTTTGCAAAATTCCAACTGAAGAAAATCCATCAGATATGGGGACTAAAGTGTTAACTGTTAGAAAATTTAAGCATTGCTTGGCTTTGCTTAACATTCAGTGATTTATTTTGATTATTGTGGATTAAGTTATTTACTAAACTTGTGGTTTTTAGTAATTATTTTTCAGGTAATTATTTTTGGAGCAACCAGATGGTGTTGAGCACACTTGAACACCTGGCTACGGCTTATGATGGTGGAGGTGCAAGAAGGAGTAAGGTGTTTGACTTTAAGGTGGAGATTGTTGATATTTGTAAAGTCAAAGGGTTTGGTCAAAATGGTGAGTCAGCAGCTTATGTGGAGTAACACTTCAGCATTAGAAGTTGTTTACTTTCTCGGGTTATATTGTTGCACCGACTTAGTTACGTGGCTTGATCTTATGCGTTGGTTGATTAAACACTTTAGACGGTCCAGATTAAAACCCTTATGGGGTCATATAAAAGGCACGAGTCTTCAGCCTTGGTCATTCTTACTCTCTTGTCTTTGACTCTTCGCTCTCTTCTCTCGCGTGTTCTTCAGATACATCTTTAGGGTTTTCTTGTAAACATTAACAATCTAATCTATAAAGATTGTTAATTAGAATAGTGTAGATCAAGCCTATTGCTTGAAGATTAAGTAGATTTCTCGATTGATTCTTAGGGTTTCACGCTGAAACTCTTGTGGTGCTATTCTTGTAATCCTGTAACTGATCTGAAGTGTAACCGTGTTCTTATAGTGTGCGAAGTATCATCTGAGGGTGGCTTCAACGTGGATGTAGGCATTATTGCTGAACCACGATAAACCTTTGTGTTCTTTATTTTCTGCAATTTTCTTTTTAGGGTTTGATTAGCTTTTCAACCTTAGATCAATTTGATCTATTTTCGCCAAAGATTTATTACGTTTTACTTAAAACACTATGGAAATTAGATAATCCTTGTACAAGTATATTTTGAATTGTGTTTATTATGATTTCTAGCAGACTTAAAAAATAGCATCTTCTAGTGTAGGACCTGGAGGATCACCTGTATCACTTCTCAATCTGTCATGAAATGATAGTTTCTTAGAATTTATACACAACCAAGTTACCAATATAATGCATAAAAAGTAAGTAACCAAAGAGTACCGACGTTTCGTTCCTTGGTTGGTCGATCACTAAAACTCAGAATTCTTAACCAATACCAAAATATCTTTTTATTTTTTAATATATAGAGAGAGAGGAAAGAACCAAATTGCAAAGTTCGTGACCACCTTGTATAGTTGTATATGAACTCTATTTGTGCAACTGTCCGAAATTCTGTATAGACCTAGTGATAAATGTACTATGCTCCAAGAATCCTGCGATCCCATTTATAAATGCATCCATATATGTGTCGATTTTTGAATGCGTGATAGGGATAGGGAGTACAAAAAGATCCAAAAGAAAGTGAAAATTTCTTGGTGATTGATACTGTTATACCGTTAGTTTAATTTGATGATCCTCAATGCAGCAGTCGATTATGACAGATTGATCCCGAAAGATGCAGCCAGGACATTTTATTTTGTTTTTAATGAGGGAAAACGCCCTATAAATGCTCAGATACATGAGGAACATGTTGCGGAGTTTTCTGGCACCGTCAATACATACACAGTGAATGCCATAATGAGAATTCTGCAATTTTAAATTCTCCATGAATCTTGCTTCACTATACATATGTGACGTTGTGTGAATGCTAATGGGAATAAGGTGGATGCTGGACGAATAATGATTATTCTTTCAGCTAACTAAATTGTAAAAAAACAAACAAAAAAAATTAAATAGACATTATCCATATCTTCACACCATTTTTTAATAATTTTTTAGTATTTAAGTGATGGCGGAAAATGAAATTAAGTTCACAAGCTTATAGGCGTGCTATCCTTGTCCAGTCCTCCAAGTTTATTTGTCACGTAGATTAGAAATAAGTGAAATTTTTGTGCTCATCTCATAATTTTTTGAAAACAGAGACATTTAATTATTCTAGTAGTTTCCTACCGTATATGGTAGAAATTAGACGGAACGGATTGGAAAAATTGATATTTTGGAAAACTTTTGAATTATTCCGGGATTTCTATACGAAAAAAGATTCCGAATTTAGAATGTCTAAACTTTGGGTTTTGAAAATTTTAGGCTGAAAGTCGAAATTTTTGAAATTAGACCACCCTATATATTTCTGTATTTAATTAATAACAATTTTTAAAACACAAATTTAACTAGTGGAGTTGTCAAATCAGTGTTGATTTTTTCAAGGTGTTTTTTTGTTACACAAGGAGATCCTAAAGAATCAGTAATACAAAGCAAAAGAAGACTAACCTAGTACATCTTCAATCAACTCCAGATTATAGACTACCCTCGGCGTTTTCCATCCTAATTTATCCTTTACAGGAGTCCCCCAAATACCATCCGGAGGGTCCCAAAGGATCAAAAACGGTTATTCTCTATTCATTCCCATTCGGGCCTGCCAATCCGCACATGCATTAGACTCCCTAAATATTTTCGTCAATGTGAATACTTTATTTCGTGCAAGGATTTCCCGTATAGTATGAATACAATCTGCACTAGGCCGATGCCCATCTTCTATCTTCTGCACCGCTTCAATAGCCTCCCACGAATCAACCTCTACCTCGATCTCTCGTATTCCAAGTCCCTCCACCATCCTTAAACCCTCACACAAAGCTATTAATTCCACAATTACTGGAATATCATGATAAATTCTCATGCAAAATCCCGTCACCCATTCTCCATTTCCATCTCTTATAAGTCCACCTCCTCCTCCGTTCCTACGCCACCTTTTACAACATCCGTCCATGTTTAATTTCACACCTCTAGTAAGTCTCTTCCACCCCACTGATCTCGTCGAGACCCTCTTAGAGTGTTCCCGTCCCGGTACCTGTCCCCAAGCCCGGCTATACGAAGTTGCTAACCATTAGGCCTTTCGAAGAACCTCCGATTCATTGGGAAACTCCCCGCCATTAAACACAATCGGGTTCTGTTCTTTCCAAATTACATCCATAAGCGCCCCGAAAAACACACACCAATTCACCCCGGCAAATAATTTATTATTTGATAAATTTTTTAACCACCAGGCTCTATCCGTCTCTGTCCCATTAGTCGCAAAGCTGTATGATTCTGTTTCCGCCGAACCTGTATCTGTTGCACCCTGACTCAAATATCGTCTGGGCCCAAATGTCCCTGCTGTCCCTGGACCGGACCAGTTAAACCCCCCTGACCATTCATGTGTTTGCGCTGCTGATCAACTGAGAAGCGCACCTGTTGAAGTATACCGCCAGGGACCCGTGTCTGCAATATTGAAGAATTAACTCCCTGCTGCAGAATTCTATCTGTCCTCCTATGTTGTCTACTCTCTACACCAAAGTCCCCAACTAACTCTGTACTTTCCAGTCTCCCACCACTAAAATCCCTTCCATTCTCGGCTACTCCCCTACCATACCTGATAACTTCCACTCGAATACGTGACCATACCTGTTTAATCTTTGGACAATCTCGAAACAAGTGCAAAACATCCTCATCTTCATTACCGCACAACGCACACATACCCGAAATATCTAACCCACTCCTCACGAGATTCCCCCGAGTTGCGATTCAATCTTGTACCGCTCTCCAAAGGAAGACACGTGTTTTTTTAGGACACTTCATTGAACAAATCCTTTCCTAGTTAAAATCCCCACAACTACCATTGGATACATCTCCCCACTCCACCGATCTAACCGAGAATTCGTCGATGACCTCAAACATCCATGACAACCTATCGTTACCTTCCGCACCTTTGCTCAAGCTTATGCCAGTAACTTCTAACAGCTTCAATGGAGATAGTGGATGCTGAAACGCTTCCCAATCCTAAGATCCATCCTCACGTAAATAATCCATTACACTCTTATCTTTCTCGCCATCATCTACCCTTCCTATAGCTTGTTCGATAAGGGGTGAATCCCCTACCCACCAATCACACCAAAAAGACACATCCTTCCCATTTTTAACGAGCCATCGGGATCCCCGTCTAACTACGGCAATACCTTCGACGATGGCTCTACACATTCGCGAATCACTCCGTTTCCCCACATACTGAAGTGGCGACTTCCAAAAATATTTACCCCTCATAACTATCGGCCAAAGGGTAATCTCGTCATGTATCAATTTCCAACCTAACTTACCTAATAGCGCCTCATTCATACGTTCAGCCGTGCGAAATCCAAGCCCCCCCAACTTCTTAGGCCGATAAATATCCTTCCACGCGACCCAACTAATCCGCTTCTGTGTACCAAAAGAACCCCAAATGAACTCCCGCCGAATCTTATCTATTTCGTCACAAACATAGCCCGGTAATTTCTCCACCTTCATGATATACATAGGTGCTGCACTAAGCACTGATTGTGTTAGTGTAATACGCCCAACCAGATATAACGTGCTCCTCTTCCACTGCGATAGCTTACCACGCAATGAATTGATTAAATAACCAAAGAATCCCTTAGGTCTACGCCCCAAAAGAATATTCACACCAAGATACTTTCCGATCCCCTCGCTACTACGAAATCCACTCAACGACGAGATGCTAGCCGCCAGCTCTTCATCAATGTTTTTGGAAAAATATATCATTGACTTTTCTTTGCTGATTGTCTGCCCCGCATCTCGACAGAATGCATCCAATGTCCCCTGTAGCAAAAGAAAATTATCAATGGTAGCTTCTGCAAATAAAACTAAGTCATCCGCAAAGAAAATATGAGATATAGGAAACCCCCTGCATGGAGTCGATTGGGCTTCCACTTTCCCTCCTACACAAGGTGTTGATCATCACATTAGGGTATAAGTCTAATTTTCTTTAATTTGTAAGCCAACAAAAATAGATGGTATGGGGATCAAAGATCTATACATTCAGAATAAAGTTTCAATATTTAAGATTATGTGGAATTGTTGCCTTCCAAAAGAAACTCTTTGGTGAATCTACTCAGAAATAAATCTTTTTGGCAAATTCAAATACCCTAGGATTACTTTTGGGATTGGAGGAAAATTTTAGAAATAAGATGTTTAGGCAGAGTGTTAATAAGATATCAAGTAGGCAATGGAAAAATATTTCACTTTGGTGGGATTATTGGATGCCAAACCAAAAATGCATTAATAATATCCAGTATAGTAATTTAGCATCAGGGTACTTTACAGATAACAAGCTTTCTCAGTTTATTCAAGATAGTAACTAAAAGTGGCCGAATATTCTCAGGTTCATGTATAAGCTAACTAAATATATATATGTAACAAATAAAGAAGATTCGGTTAGATGTGAATGTACAAAAAAAGAGACATTTAACACTGCTAAGGTGTATAATGAACTTAGAAACAAATCGATAACAGTTTCGTGGCATAAGGTCATATGGAAATCTAAAAGCCTTCCTAAGTATAAATTTATGCTCTGGATAACACAATTAGACAGGTTACCGATAAAATAAAGATTACAGAATTAGGGCCTTATTTCAAATCCAATTTTTGGATTTTGTAATAGCTCAAGTGAATATAGAACTCATCTGTTCAGAAGCTGCTCATTTACAAAATGTATTTTAGACAAATGTTGTATTAAGGCTAATATTTCGATTAAATTTGCAACATACCGATATTATAAATTGATTCATGAAAAATACACTGAAAGGTATAGAGAAGGAGATTACCAGACTTGTTCTTTCAATTCTAGTTTATACAATCTAGATTGAAAGAATAGAGTATTTAATTACAAGTTTCTGAATGAAGATGAAATATTCGAGAAAATATCCACTTATCAGGTTGAAAACTTGATAAAGTTAAGAGATTTCGGACAGGTGAAGATAGAAGATATGGCGAGCCACAGGAAAACCTAGGGTTTTCTGGTCACCGGGAGAGAAAGAGTTCTAAAACTACGCTGAATGAAAAATGTGACCTTTAGGGTTTGATAGTGTCTTTTAATTCATGTTAGTATGATATTGTTTGTAGTTAGCTGATTAAACCAGTCTTATGAGTTGGGTTGTTTGGTTGTAATATTCTAGTGGGCTTAGTCTTGTTTTGGACCGTTATATTTGTTTGTGAAATGTTTGAGTTTATATGATCTAAAATGGCTTGCTTACCAAAAAAGAAATCTAGTTTGCATCACTTTTTATCTGGATTCACGTGCATGCTCTCAATGTAAAGAAGGAACATTTTTTTGGTTAAAAAAACATGCATACATGTAAGAAACTCAACATCCTCCAAACACAAAGAGATATTCTCAAAAATAAAGAAATTTAGAATTACATGAAATTTTTTATAAAAACATGCAAAAACGCATGTGAGTCTTAAAATGATCTTGCAATTTTATTCCTAATAATTCTCGCCTTGACTTTTTTTTCATAACAACCCAAGACCTGTATATTTAAATCAATTATTGTAGCATGATGATATAAACTAATTTCATATAAGTGATTAGAGAAAATGCAAAAATAATTCTAAATGACACTCAAATCTGTTATGAAATATACCCGAATAATATTCGGAATGTAGAATCGAAAAAACAAATCAAGAATAAAAATCGTATCAAAAAATCGGAAATTTATATATAATTCCAATTTTGATCTGAATTTTTCGAAAATTGGAATTTAAAAAATCAAACATTACCTGTTCCAAAATCGAATTTTCAAAATTAAAAAATCGAAAATCTAAAGTTTCAGATATGATTTTCACCCCTAATCTGCCTCATAGGTCCAGTCCTTACCCAACCTCGTAGACCTTCTCTTCGTTGGTAAGGGGGCAACACCCAGTTAATTACAAGTTTAGCGTAAGAATTCTCGATTAATTACAACTTCAACTTAATTTTCACTTAAGCACATAAAGTTGAAAGATTAGAAAAATACCCATATAGCCTATTAATTAATTACTTTAATTATATATTAAACTTATTCTAACATTTTTTTAATTTTTTTCGATGTTTTAAAAAAAAAAATCGAATTTTTTTCCGAATTTTTTTAATGTTCTCCATGAATACGAAGTTTTGAGATTTGTGTGTTGCACGTATACACAGAATTGGAACAACCAAAATCAAGTTTTGTATATTCCAGGATTACATAAATTCGAGTTTTATGTGTTCCATGAATATACAAGTTTGAGTTTTATGTGTTCCATGAATACACAAATATAAGATTTATGCGTTCCAAGAATACACAATTCTGAGTTTTGTGTGTTCCACGAATATACAGAATTGATACAAACAAAATCAAGTTTTGTGTATTACAGGAATACATAAATTTGAGTTTTATGTGTTCCATGAATACACAAAATTGAGATTTGTGTGTTCCATGAATACACAAATCTGATATTTGTGCGTTTTAAGAATACGTACAATTCTGAAATTTGTGTGTTCTAGGAATACAAAGAATTGGAATAAACAAAAGGGTAAAGCCTTCCTTAAGCCCTTTAACTTTGCCGAAAGTGCGCCATCCGCCCCTGATTTTCATTTTTACCCTTTTTGGCCCTCGATCTCAATACTTTTTGACGCCGTTAGCCCTTTTTTGGTTTTTCTGTCAATTGACCGTTAGTCAACGCCATCTGGCGCCACGTATGTGCCACCTCACCGCCACCTATGCTCCACGTAGGCGTTGTGTCAACACCATTTACCCGTCATTATTTTTTTTTTCTAAAATCATTTTTTTAATTTTTTTATCTTACTTTTTCTTCTTCTTACCCATCATTCTTCTTCAATACAAAGAAGACCGCTACCTATCTCGATCCAGAAAACATTACAACCCATCATCAATACAAAGCTATAAAGCTCTACACTCCACCTTATCTCTACATTAAATGTTTTATATACAAAACTCATTAAAGAGATGGGCTTTCACATGTTGAAACATCTGCAAAACCTTCACGAACATCTCCTCTGCATAATGGGCACACACTGCATTTACACACACAAACATCATAATTAACAATTTTTATTTTTTATTTTTTGATCTATTAACACTAAGCCATTTATCAACACATGTTATAATACCCCCGAACAAAGACTTACTTAGCAACATCATCACCACATTCTAATATTTCCAGCTTTCCAAAACTCTTAACCGGTAAAGAATTCACGACCGATTCAGGAACTGTGAAACCGAAGGTATAGAAATTGACAAAGGTTGTCTATGAATTTCATCAAGTACCTATGAAAAACCCATATTAATTAATATCCACATTTAATCATCTAAATTAATCTTAAAGATTACCTCAAATAACGCTTCAGCAAGCATAACTATCCGTGAAATACTCGCTCGAGAACTTGTTTCTTCAGCCTCAAAATCGACTCACATGAACACGAACCTTCGGAATGAATCCCAGTTGGACAAAAATACTTCGTAAATTATTCACATCTAAACCGCCTCGAATCCTTTCTAAAATCTGCATATGTAACCTTCGTTCATAATTTCCTTGAGTTCTATTTCCGTAAGATCTAAAATCACCACCAGCTCCCTCACCCAAAAAGTCACCGGAAAAATCTAGCAACCAGCGATGGCAACGAAGCTCTGCTCGAACGGTGGCCGGAACTGGAGCTGTTCTTCTCGAACGGCATGCTGGCGGCGAGGATCGGCAGCCATGGATGCAAAGTAAAGGAGAGATAATGGTTTGATATGGGAGAGATAATGGTTTAATTGAGAGATATGGTAGAGATAAAGGAGAGATAATGGTTTAATCGAGTTTTTCATTTTTTATTTGTTCGATCAGAAGCAGATGAAGTGAGCTCAATTGGTTTGATATGGGATAAGGGGGTGGTGGTTTGGGTTTTGTCTTTTTTTTTTAATCGATTTTTTTTAGTTGCAATGAAGAATACCAAGAACACCAAGAACACCAAGAATGTGTGTGTTTTAATGGGTCAGTGTGTGTGGTTTGATGTGTTTGGGTTGGTGTAATTGTGTTATAAGGTTTAAATGACAAAATTGCCCTTGCCACATTGTACAAAAAATCCCAGCTGCGGGTGATGTGGCGCTGACGTGGATCTTAGGTGGCGCTGACATGGCGCCATGTGGCATTGACTAACGGTCAACTGACAGAAAAACCAAAAAAGGGCTAACGGCGTCACAAAGTATTGAGATGGAGGGCTAAAAAGGGTAAAAATGAAGATCAGGGGCGGATCGCGCACTTTAGGGAAAGATAAAGGGCCACATGAAGGCTTTACCCTAAACAAAATCAAGTTTTGTGTGACCTGGAATACACAAAACTCTAAAGCATAAACACACAAAAATAATAAAAGAGTGTTCCACAAAAAGATAATATATCAAGATAGTTAAAAACAAGTAAAAATAGAGTATATGCGATTAATAAAGGGGGCAATTATATAACAGAGCCCCATGACATACACAATAACAAAATAAAGCCCAACCACAAATACCCCATTACAACCTAACTAGTATAGGGAAAAAACCCAAAACACCCCTCCCCCTCACTTATACACTCCCCCTCTCTTATACACTGAAAAGAAAACCCAAACCCAAAACATTTTACCCTATATGGTTTGATACCCACCTTCTTTCTCTCTCTGTGCTCTCTCTGTAGCTGTACCCCCTTCCTACCATTACCGCCCCCTCCCCCTCCCCCTCCCTCTACCCAGAACCGTGACGCCCCCTCCCCCTCCTCCTCATGTGTCTCTTCCCCCTCACCTTTCTCCTCACCTTCCTGTAGAACCCAGCCTCACTATCCCACCACCACTACTTGATGCCCTCCTCCCTCCCTCGTCTGCAACACTGCTCCATCGCTGTGACGAACAACGCCGACGCCGCCTCACTGTAAAGAACAACACCGACGAGAACCAGCTCCACCACTGGCGCTCACCGTCGAAGTCATCGAAGCCAGATATGCTCATCATCGAAGACATTCCCGCCGTCCCACCTCCATCATCAACCTTCTCCACTCTCGCCGTCGCACAAACCTGACACAGACCAGCGAGCCTTCGCAACCGTCGCACTGACCATCTGCCAAGGAAGCCATTCTCGCCGTCGCTCAACAACAGATCTGGATATTTGCTCCACCAGGAAACCACCAAAACAGATCTCGCTGGAAATTTTCGCCACCAAGAAACCACCACGACGGAACTACACCACCATCACCGCCCAGATCTTGGCCTCCACACCACCAGCACCTTCCCGTTCCACCATCTCCTCCAGCGCACATGACTAAAGCACCATCGACGCTCTGTTCGTGGCCATTCGTGGCCTCTTGGGTTCATTTACGTGGGTTTAGCTAGCCCTCTTAGGTCCAGGCACGTCCATTTCTTTGGTTTTTTTCTTTTTTTCTTTTTAGTGTCTGCGCGTGTGTAAGTCCAGCCCATTATAGGCTGTAGGATGATTTTTAAAAAAAGGGTTACTTGTCTGGGTCCAGCTCTGATTGTCTAGACCTTGTTGGGATTATTTTTTGTTGAACAGTTCATTAGGTACAGTTTATTTTTTGTTAAACGTTAATCGCTGTTCCTTTTCTTTTCTAAACTTCTAGACCTTTTGTGTTGTATTTTTTTAAAAATAAACCTGTTATTTTTTGTGTCCAGTTCATTAGGGCCAGCCTGTTGTGTCTAGACATTAGGGCCAACCTGTTGGGTCTAGACATTAGGGATCGGTAGCATTTCTTGGATTAGTTTTTAAAAATTAAACCCTAATCTAGTTTGTTAATTTTGCACATGAAAATTAAACAGTAATGAAATACTAATTAAACACTATTGTGAAACTTTTACAAGTTTAAAAAATTAATATATGAAAAATAGTTCAAAAACAAGGATAAAAACGGATTTGTGTAAATACCATTGGATACACGAACTTGATTGGATTTTATTGGACATGCACTTGGACAAACCCGGGATATTGGAAATATACAAAAATCGAGAAATTGGGTACCGCCCCCACACTAACTGCACTTGTATAAAAATTCATTTTATCCACCTTGAAAACTTTAAAAAACACATAGGTCTGTACCTATAAAAAATGTAGATACATACCTTCGTGTATGTACCGGAAAAAAATCTTGAAATTTAAAGTAATAAAAACTCAGAAAAAAATTAATAAAAAATAGGAAAAAGAATTAAAAAAAATTGAAAAGGGTAGGAAAGTAAAAAAAGCTAACCATAAAATTGAACTAGGCTTTAAAAAGTAGTATTATCTATAGGCTTTAAAAACTCTCTTTTGTGAGAATTGGACTCTAATTAGTAGAAT
Organism: Nemophila menziesii; assembly: GCA_029959085.1. Taxonomy (NCBI): domain Eukaryota; kingdom Viridiplantae; phylum Streptophyta; class Magnoliopsida; order Boraginales; family Hydrophyllaceae; genus Nemophila; species Nemophila menziesii. The sequence goes on along the minus strand of JARWIR010000012.1, from coordinate 2,361,331 downwards.
CTTCTTAATAAATAGAAAAAAACAATTTTGTTAAAGAAGAGAATCCTTTAAATCGATTTTATGATTTTATGTGTTACATGAATACATAAATCTATATTTGTGTGTTATAACTAGGGGTGAGCATGGTTCAGTTCGTCTCGGTTTTTGGCCAAAACCGGAACCGAACCGAATATTTCGGTTTTTTATAGTTTAATAACTAAACCTGGTGGTTCGCATTTGGTTCCACATTCGGTTTTTGGTTCCGAATTGGTTCGTTTCGGTTCGGTTTTGGTTCGCTTCGAATTCAAATGTTTGGTCAATAATATTTTCACCTCATTTCTTGAAATACATTGTCCAATTAGACTAATATTCCAATACAATTATGCTACTATTACTTGTTCATGTGGGCTATTAATATATAAATTAAATATAAACTTATAATCTAAAAATACTTATCTTAATTTACAATACGACAATAAATTCAAATATGTTACTTTCTATTTCATACAAGTGATATAAATTAAATTCTTACTAATATCACCATCAAATAGTATAACTAAAATTTCACGTAGATGATAAATTCTTAACAAAAGTTTCTCCCTCATAATTCTTTTAAAAGAAGTTCACACATTCCCTATTTTTTCCTTCGTTGGTTCGGTTTTTGTTTGGTTTTTTTGGTTCGGTTTTTACGTAGTAAACCGAACCGAACCAAAAAATTCTGTTTTAAAAAAATTAAAAACCTAACCATTTGGTTATTCGGTTTTTGATTATTTTAGTTCGGTTTTTTTCGATTTTTTTGGTTCGGTTTGGTTATCTGGTTCTCATTTGCTCACCCCTAGTTATAATAACACATCGAATAGTATAACTAAAATTTCACGTAGATGATAAATTCTTAACAAAAGTTTCTCCCTCATAATTCTTTTAAAAGAAGTTCACACATTCCCTATTTTTTCCTTCGTTGGTTCGGTTTTTGTTTGGTTTTTTTGGTTCGGTTTTTACGTAGTAAACCGAACCGAACCAAAAAATTCTGTTTTAAAAAAATTAAAAACCTAACCATTTGGTTATTCGGTTTTTGATTATTTTAGTTCGGTTTTTTTCGATTTTTTGGTTCGGTTTGGTTATCTGGTTCTCATTTGCTCACCCCTAGTTATAATAACACATAAACCGGAATTTTGATTTTAAAAAAAGATAAAAAAAAATTAAAAAAAATCATATAAAGACAATAATGGAAGGTAAATATGATAATGTGTTTAATTGAGAATTAAATTTTTAATTAGTAAATAAATAAAAAGTAATTTTTTTTTTAGAATAAAATTTGTGAAATTGTTATTAATTGAAAATTATCTCTATTACTATTAAGAGTAAAGATATATATCACCATTTTTTGCTTCACCCATGTATCACCTCCTACGTGGAGGTTTTAAACACCAATAAAAAAGTTTTTCTTTCTTAAGTGATTATTTTCTCTTTCTTTTATTTAATGACACATTAGATAACACGTATAAGGTGATAAATGAATGAAACAAAAAAATGTGATATTCCATTTACATTAAATTTAATTCATATATTGTAACCGATGATGATTTGACTAGCGATCATTTTGAACCAAATAAAACATAATGCAACGTGATCGCTACTGCTATAATATTATCCATGGGTGAAAAGGGATTGAATACTTTTTTTTAAACACTAATCGTTTGTAGTAAATAATTGGGTGATCTTACATTTAATTTCGTTTCAAACTAAAATAGAATAACTATGATGAGTGAAAAATGTGGTTGAATATAGGTGTTTCCACATACTATGTACAACTCTCCTTCAAATCATAGTGGTGTCTCATCAAATAATAGGAATGTTTCTCGTTTCTTCCCGTGTTATTTCTAATGATTTTTAATTGGAAGTGACATTGGTAAGTGATAATTATATCAAACTAAAATCAAGGTTATATTCACTAACTATTTTGAGAGAAATACTTGTTTACTAATTATATTATGCAAGTTAATATTCAATTTAAGTCTTGGTTCTTTTTTTAAACGATACATGTACGAACTGAGTCAATGATTTCGAATTTAAAATGACTTTTAGATGAGATGTTTATTTTGTTTTTAATACACTGAAAAGTCATTTTAAATTCGGAATCACAATTTCACTAGTTATTTTCTCAATATTTTTAATTAAAAAACACAACACTACAAAGTACTCTCTATCGGAGCAAACATCACAATTTCACTAGTTATAAAATAGAGAAAATAACTTTTAGAAGCCCAAGATTCCAAATATTTAGTCATAAAGTTCTAACTAAAAAACATTCTGAGAAAATTCTAAGTTCATTTTTTAGTTAGAATTCTTACCCTTATACCCCTAGTCAGTTTGTCTTTGGTACAGACCAACAGTTTTTATGTTTTTGGTATAGACCAATGTTTGTTGTTTGGAATGTACCATTTACATTTTATTACACGTTCATTTTTTTTAATTGCACGCATGGGTCCCTAATAGTATTTTTCTAGACTTATATGGTATTTGGTTATGTCTGACGAATGTCCAGACTTATTTAGAAACCCGATCGAAGATAGCGTGTCGAGATCCACCCATTGATACGCGCCAAACAAAGCTTTTTCCGCAAAAATAATATACAAATCTATTCACGATAAAAACGAATTGGTACATTCCAAACACATCACTTTGGTACATTGCAAATAGATCTAAATCTATATCTAAAAAAACATATCTTTTTACAATATATATTTGAATTAAAAAGAAAAAGGAAAATACTAATTTAAACAGAAATTTTGAAAAAATTAAAGAAAAGAACAGCAGTTAACTTCAAAGCGGATTTGGAACTGGTGGGCCTGGCTCTAGGCGCTGCTGCTTGGGCCAGGCTTCTGTGATCGGAGATTGGCGTCGGTGGATCGGAGAAGGTGAGCGGAGATTGACGTCGGTGGATCAGAGTATCACCCACTGAATACTTCAAAAACTATCGCTGCTGTTGAAGGGATAGGAGATGGGTGGAGATCTAGACCGGATTCGTGTGTTGTCAGGAAACAGGTGGAGGTGCTGTGATCGGGGGGTTGAGGAGCGGCGTACAGTGGAGGAAAGGTGGATCTGAAAGGGTGGTGCTGGAAGGGAAGGTGGATCTGGAAGGGTGGTGCTGGAATGGAAGGTGGATCTGGAAGGGTGGTGCGGGAAGGTAAGGTGGATCTGGAAGGGTGGTACACGTCGCCGGGAAGGTGAGAAGGTGTGAAGGTGGGACGGTGGGAAGGTGGGGAGGGGCAGCCATGGTGGTGGGGAAAGAGAGAGGGGCAGAATCGTGTCGGTTTGGTGGTGCTGCGACAGTGAGGTGGTGGGGAAAAAGAGAGAGGTTGACATGGTGTCACAGCGAAAAAGGGTTAGGACGAGAGAGGGGGTTGTTACAGAGAAGAGACGGGGTTGGGAAAAAAACCCTAATATAGTTTTGATTTTTAGTTTTGGTTTTTTCCATGTATAAGAAGTAATGTGGGTTGTTTTGTGTTCTTATTTCGATTTAGTTGGGTTTAGTTGGTTTAGTTGGAATGTAAACTTTAAAAGTATTGTGTATGATATGAAAGCGTTTAAATATAATTGTCCTTCTAAAATATAATATGAATTGTAACCTCAAGACGGTTTCTAACAAGTTATGAGCAGCCCATTAATTATAAACTATATAAACATATGTTTAATTTATAGGGTATTTGACCTTGAATTGGACATCAAATCTTGACTTCTTTTTGTGTGGATCCTTTTGCACATTACTATTAGATTGATAAGGAAATTAGCTAACACAGTTAATCGATCGGTTCACTCTCCAGATGGTAAAGTTTGAAACAAGATGATTAAAAGAAAAATTGATAACGGACCCTTTAGAATCTAAGATAAGGCAACCCAAGCACTAGGGTCGTTTTCATTTGTGCATTTTTCTTCTAGTAAAGGAATTAAAGGAAGATATGAGTTGCTAAATAATAGGCTTTTTGGTTTGAAAATGTTCAACTAGCTATATTATGATTTATGGGGATCTATCAAATATTGGACAATGGTCAACTCTCTAGTGCACAAAGTTTTAGTTGGTTAGGTTTATTGATCATTGAAGACCATAATCAGCTTATTTTCCCTTTTTGTACAAGCAAACTTGAAAGATTTGGTGGAAATTGTAGGATTTATTTTCTTCATCTTTTTATATGTTGTAGAGTAAGCTGGGTGATAAGTTAATATGTTGGTTAGATCTAGAACAATAAGGAACAATATTGGTGGTTAATAAGTTTTATTTTTTGTTTTTTTAGACACGGGTTAATAAGTTATTAAGTATTTGAAGTTTATGGTAAATTTAGAGATTCAAAATTTACCCGGAGCAATTTATGATCAAGGCATATCTCAAATAAGAATTATCTTAGTTCATACAATATGTAGGCCAACCTAGCGAATATCAAAAGGACAAGTTTCATGAGAAGTGTGGAAAAAGGAAGAGACGATTCATGATTTATCTTCAAAGAAAATTAGTGAGTTTTGACACATGGTATGGAAAAATAATAATTTAAAAAGTAACGTTGGATATCACCCCAAATCACATAATTTTTTTATTGTTTTTATATGGACCAATCATTAAAAAAAGAGAAAATAATAAATCAGAATAGAGAACTCATATAATTGCTCTATTTAAAATCCATCTAGCAGTCGATGAAAGAGTTATATGATTTGAAATGATATCCAACATTATTCTAATATAAATTAATTGTTAATTCGGAAAAAGTTTAAAGGCCAAACTATATGTTTAGGGGGCGAAACTCAAATTTTTTAAAGATTTTTTTCTAAAAATAAAATTTCAAATTTAATTTACACTGCATTTCGAAGTTGAGAGGATGGAAGCCCACCAACCCTACCCCATTCCCTCCGCCCCTAAATTAACCATCTGCTAGTGTTCAATATTCTAGTATGGGTTCAGATCGCAAAATGAGTTAGTTCTTATGCATGGTTGGTCGATATACTTTCTTCGTCCATAAATGTTTGTCATACTTTTTTTCACACAAATTTAAAAAAAAATTAATTTCCTTTATTTTTACTAAACTACCCCCAACCAACTAAGTAAATGTATATAATGATGATAAGTTTTTGAACATTTAATAGGGATAAAATTGGTAAAAAGAGTAGAAAAGTTCATTGATATCTTAAATGGACAACCTTTTGTGGACATCTACTTTTAGAAATTGTGACAAACATTTATGGACGGAGAAAGTATTATTTAGGGCACTAATAGCAAATAAAAGATTTGGATCTGTCTTACAAAACATACTACTTTTGTCCATTTTTACATTATAAATTTTTTTTTTCTCTTTACACAAATATCTTTAATTAATATATATATATATATAAGATAATTTATTAAGTTATTTCTTTTTCTACTATTTAATCAAGAGTAATATTGAAAAAGTAGAAAAAAGTATCTTAGTATTGAAAAAGCGATGAACAATATTAAACACTCATTATTAGAAAGTTGAACTGATAAAAATAGACGGATATAATATTCTTTTTGCTAAATAAATATTTTTAAATAGTAAAATTAAGAGATATTAGCTAATAAAGTCAAAAAACCCAATAATCCACTCTCATACAATCCACCGAATTATTACCCACCCAAAGGTCCAAATTTGTAACCTTATCCAATTTCTACCCTTACAATCAACTATTTAATTAGATCACGTGCCATAATTATCTTATATAACAAATTTAATTAGATCATATACCATAATTATCTTCTATAACGGATTCCATTTTAATTGCATATCTACTAAATCCCTTAATTATAGTTCTACACGATGGGAAGTTTGTTATTGTCGTTATCAATCCCGTATGCAGGGGTTTCATTCATTTGGATACAAGCGAATTACACCGGAACAATCGAAAAAGTCACCGGGAACAACCTTGTATACTAATTCAGATAAAGTTGAGTTAAGTATTTTAGTATATAAAAGATGGTGGTCAGTGTGAGAACAAAATCCTAAAAGCGATGGTGCGTGTGTGTAAAAACCAGTGTTCTAAAAGGCGCTAGGCGGGCGGTCGACCACATTCGAGCGCCCAGGGTACTAGGCGGGCGCCTAGGCGGAGCCTAGGCGTTTTCTTGCTAGGCGGTTTTGATATTTATTTAAATATTTTTTAAATTTATATAATTTTAAAATAAATTTATATAATTTTTTGTGTTAAAAAATAATTTTTTTAATTTTTTTTTATTAAAAAATAGATTTTTTTTAATTTTTTTAGCTTTTAACCGCCTAGGCGCCACCTAAACCCGCCTAGGACCTTCTGGGACCGCCTGGAGGCCGCCTGGGCCATTTCTGGAAGTTCGACTACCTTCTAGCGCCTAGGCCGATTTTTAGAACACTGGTAAAAACAATTGGTTGCATTTGTATCTTGGTCGGTTTGTAAGCTATTATAGAATTTTTTTGTTAACATTCTGAGAAAGTATGACAGTAAGGGGAGACATGTTTTATACACAAATCTTATCAGACAACAAATAATTTGGTTGGCGTCCTTCGCAATGGCGACGAGCAGTGATATGCGACGAACAGTGCGAACCTTAATTTCAACGACGTCATCTGTGAGTTGCTTCTTCTTCTTTGTCTTTGTCATTATTAATTGCAGAGATATGTGTCGGTAGGGTTTATTTTATTTGGAGGAAGAGAGACAATGAGTTGCGTGTTTGATTTCTATATAGTGTTTTGACGCTTGTTTTTTTTATGTTTTGAGATTATTTGAATGATTTCATGTAATTAGTAAAGTTTGTTTTGGTAAGTCAAACGAAATTAAGTTGAATAGCGGGCATATCAGACTTTTAGGGTGGGTTGAACTTGTTGGACAACGGTTAATGGTCTGTGGATTCTATGAGTTAATAACCCTAAAATTAAAATAATTATTTATTTAAAAAATGAAATATATAATATTAAAAATATTATTTATTTATTAATATGAATTTGTAAATAGCTAATTATTAAGACATAATACTTATTAAGATTTTATTATGTATTTGTTCAAAATTAATAAGAGAAAAATAAAGATAATGAGAATGTATGATGATTGTATTTCAACTCCTATTAGTTTAGGGGTGGAGTAGGAATTTTGTTTAGAATTAAGCCAAGAAGAAGTCTACATCAAGAGAAAAGCAGTCTGGAAGAAGTTGAACATCAAATTATACCTTCACAAGCTTTCAAATTTGTAATTGTTTTCTTTTCTTTCTCTAGTATGAACTAAATTTATTTTAGCTTGAGATTTAGTATATGTGTATGAACCTTAGACTTGTTTTACATATATTTTAATTTGAGATTATAATTATTTAAATGAATTAGTATTTTATTCTTTGTTTTATGTGCTTTGATTTATTGTTTGTTTTCCATGCGGAGGCCTATGTATAAGATTACCTTAATAGTAGTTAGATGGTCACCCGGGAGAGGTGTCTAATTATTGAAACACCACATAAACGTCTAGTGTGCGGTAGTGATCCGGAAGGGCTTGCCTAACTAGATAGCTATTAGGGTATGATTTAAACACCGATCATTATTGTAGGCCAGTCTCATCTAAGAACCTAGTGGTGTAGGAGCACCTTAGTTAAGCCCCCTGGTAACTGTAAGGTCGCCACCTAAGTCCACCTGAAAGGGAGTTAGGAGTAATTTAGAATCCTGGTTATTGCAATTCTATATAATTCTTCCTTACATGATTAGAATAAACAAGACTAGTAAAGATTACTCGTTATATCTCGAGCTAAACTCTTATACTATCTACTTCTCTTATTTACTTTTCATATCTTTAATTTACATAATTCCCACTAGTTTTGTTTATTCTAATCATTCTCATGTGCAAGATAATACACAACTCCATTTGGAGCTAAAAAATTACCATGATAATACACAACTCCTGTGCAAGATAATACACAACTCCAAATGGAGAGACTTTATAGATTCTGGAAGAGACTATTTAGAGAGAATTTACAGAACAGGACGAGACTATTTTTGGACGACAAGCTTCTTAGTTATTTATTTATTAATTTTTTTAAAGATTTATTGGTTGTTATGTTAGTACATGGATCTTCATCCTCTAAATTTTTGTGTAGTTAAAGGTTGTTTCTTGGCTGAATCAGAAAGTGATGAAGTTTATGCTATAAGGTTTAATTGGATTTCTGTTAGGAAGAACGAGTGTTATGATTTAGTTTTAACTGTTCGATCGAGCCTGTTAAGGAGGAAGAAGCGCCTGAAGAAGAATCAAAAGAGGATGAGGAATGGGAATCTTTGCAATTACTTTGTAATGTCAAACCAACGAAGAAAAGTATGTGGAAGGAAAATCAAACTGAGATAAATTTAAAAGATGACCTTTCAGAAATGGATATAATAGATCTTTAAAAGATATACTTATTGTTTTGATTAACCGGAGAAGTCACAAGGATCCCTTTTGGTGCTCAGATTACTACAAAGAAAGACGATTCTGAATATGGTTTCCTTAATCAATTAGGTGAGATACTTGGGTTGACTGATAGGGATATTTTTTAAGTACATAGAGGCTTAGCCGAGCAAGAGTTTAATCAACAAGTTGAGGGTATTTTAGCAGACGGATAACATAATCTAAAGTTGAACAATGTTAATAGTCTTATTTTCTTTGATACATGTAATTTATTTTAATGGTGATTTTGTAAATTGTTCATTGATTATCACCAATTTTTGTTACTCAAACATTATAACAACCCATTTAAGTCCAGTAATTGTTGATTCAATTAAATTCATTAACTTGCGGTCATAGCCAAACATTACAGTCGGACGATCAACCGCTGATCTCCAACCAATACCATATCGATTCACCTACACTCAACCTTGATCTCTGTCGTCGCCGTACATACTCTGATTATAGAGGCCCAATAAAAAGCTTAAGAAAGTATGAAATCTCATATGCTTCTTGATTATGTGATTTTCCAGCTATCACCAAGACGCTCCAGGTAAAAAACATGATAATATGTTTATTTTAATCTTTAAGGCTATTGAATAGAAGGCCAATTTGTAAATTCTATTGAGGGTGCTCTTAAAAAAAAGAAAATAGTTAATTAGTCCCTTAACTTTTGTTGGGCAGATGTGAATTACTTGCCTCAAGCGAAGAAAAATCAGAGAATTAGCTTCAGAATTAGTGAAACCATTTGCGGCACATTTAAAAGTAGTAGAAGAACAAGTCAAATTGTCCCTTCAATCCACAAAGCTTGAAGTTGAAAAACAAAGAATCAGTGAAACATGGTTCAGTAAAGGAACACTCGAAAGGTAATTTAAACGTGCATCTTGGTTACTAGAATTGTAAGTTACACATAATGATTAATATTCATGTAGGAGCGTTTGTGCGGCGCCTAGGCATGTAATAGACTCCCAATGAAGGGTTAGTAGTTAGAATTTTTTAACTATGGCTATTATGCCTCTTATGTATGAAAAAACAGATATTCATGTGCTTATTATTTATTATGTAGATTTGTGCGATTTGTAGTACACCTAATACTGGTTAATACCTTTGACGCTGAGGTGTCACAATTAGAAGCAGCTCAAAGACTTTATTCTTAGGTTATACTTAGTAGCTAAATGTTTGTACAATAATAAGTCTACTAAATGGTAATATTACTGATAATGTATGATTTCAGGGAGTAGGAGATGAGCATCTAAGTCCAGGTTTGTGAAACAGCTTATTATGTGATCTGAATAGGGTCATTGAGGTTTAATAATAACAAAAGTTGTAACACTGAAAAGTAGAAGCTACATATATATCTTGGGTATTGAATTGTAGCTCAAATATAATCGGCTAACAAAATTTAGCATCAATAGACAATCATCCTCAATCATACATACTATAGAACACAAATTTTCATATGCCCAGTAGTGTAATAGTTCACATGGAGTAAAACAATCAATCTTCTGCAATTTCCCTAAAAGAATAAATGAATTAAATTATCAAACTATAGATCATCCCACTACTATCGTTGCATCATTACCATAAACAATAACGATAGAATCACAGAGACGATCACAAATGAACGAAGCTACTTTTCAGAAGTGTTTCCGGCAAGGCACATTCTTCCCGTTAAATTAAATCTTGGTCGGAAAACCCTGACCACTCGGAATATAGATTCTGGGTTCAGTTTCTTGGTGAACGAGATAACCGATAGTTACTTCCTAGGTACCCAGAAATCCTTTTTTGGGTCGAGTGGTTTGGTTTCAACCACCAAATAGTTCAACCCAGGAAATCCCTTGTAGAAAATAGTTTTATTCACCGTTTCCATAATAGTCCTGTTGAACGGGTAAAGCGCTTCGAAACCAGATGCGGCTTCTCCATATTAAAATGATCGCATTTGGAGGAAATGCTCAAACGATACTGTGAATAATTTATTAGACTATAAGAGTTATCATTATTCTTAGTTATATGAGGAAAAAGGTGAGTCGAACTACTTACGCGGTGCATAAAAGTCTTATTCTGTAGCTTTCTCCAAGCAAAAGTCACACAAAAGATCATGCAATCGACATGCTTTCACATGAGCATTTCTGGATGTATCCTTTGAACGCGTGACAAGGTTTCGACCAATCAGATCAGTCAAATAGCCTACTTCCACGTCCTCCAATCTTTTTTATTATGTTATTTGTACAAATCCCTCTAAATCCATAACTATGTTAATTTTCTCAAACTAAAATGCAAAGTTTTGTGTGACCGTGGTGGCGATGGGTTTCGGTTTTAAAATTTCTTAGTCAACTTGAATCACTCAAAGCAAGTGGTGACTACAACTCTTTTTGTTCTGAATCCAAATCTCATTTTGAGTTTCAACTTGCCTCAAATCTCATAAAGTTGACTTTGTCATGTTTTGCATTCGATGGAGTGAAATGCCAAGCATTGGAAACCTCCCGACCCTAGAGATTCTCAAATTACTTAGAGGAGCCATTAAGGGAAAAATCTGGAGTATGAAAGAGGGAGAGTTTGTAAAGCTAAAATATTTAAAATTGGACTTAAAAACTGGGATGCCAACAATGATCACCTACCCTGCCTTGAGAAATAGATGTTGCGAAAGTGTAGGAAAGTATTGGAAATCCCTCTATGGTTAGCAGACATAATGTGAAATGATGCCACCCTTCAGTAGTGTATATCCTTGATGAAAGGAGAGAACATGGAAACAACGATGTCCTACTATATACTAAAAATTAAGGAAAAGGGTTTTGTATCATCTTCTTAGGAACTTATCAAAGGCAATAAAATATAAGCATTTTTTATTTCGTTTACATCCTTCATTAAACATCATATTTATTCATCTTTACGTCTTCTTGTGAAGATCAATTACTGTTTGAAGGTGGACCAAAGGAAAATGGTGATTGTTTAATTACTCACATCGACCAACTATAATTGTCTGCAGAATGGTCCAATCAAGCATGGCTAAACAGATTCCCTAACACCTAATTAAAACTTGTAACCAAGCAAAGCACTCTTTGGAAGTCCAACTAGATAGTAAAATCTGAGGTTAACTAACACAACCTGGAGTTGCCAACCTGCACCAACAGCCACACCGCATTAAACTGGTTAGATGCTGTTTAAGAAAATAGCTGTCACCAAAAGATAGCCGAGCTTGGAAGTGTTCTGAATGACCTTCGGTTCATAGGTGAACATTCTTGCGAAGCACGTTCTTGTGGCCATTACATGGCTGCGAAAACAAGTCCAACCACAGCAAGTGTTAAAATATTGACCGCAACTGCAAACTCCAAAGCTTTGGGTTTTCCAGCTCCTAGTTCATTTGAAACTCTTACATTGGCATAGCATCAGGTCATTAAGTGGAATTTCAAAAGCAAGATGGAAATAAACATTTTTTTTTCATTTAAAAGTATTTTTCGATGATGATTTTTGTGAAATTTATATTCTTAGAGGCAAAAAATAACTCACCATTCATACTGCAAAAATCGCGAAAGAATTCAGTACACTTAAAAATTATTGTGGGTAATTGATATAGGATTATGAATTTAACCCGATTGGACATCCTTTGCGTTCCTCTGACCAACCACCATCAGGAAAACAACCATCGATATGGATGTTTGGAGCGGTTTCTTCAATTTGTATTGAAGAGGTTAAAATCTTTTTAATTTTTATTAATTAGTTAATATGTTTTGTCTATTAAAAGTTGACGGCTCCTTTTTAAAAGTGAGCCGCCGTATTCTATATATAGAGAAACGATGGGAGCAAAGGACGAGAGCACGAACAACACATAACTTTATCCCTTTTCATATCAATTTGTGTAAACATTATTTATGTTGTAAATACTTAGCTTTCAGATCAAATTTTAATTTTTTTTTAATTAAAATAGTTTTCAAAAAATGATTAAATACAGAAAATAAAGACACAAGAAATTGTCGTGGTTTAATCAAAATAGACCTACATCCACGTTGAGCCTAGACGAGAGTAGCTCAGATTACAAGTTTGATCACCTCACTAAAAAAACTCCTCAGCTTTATCAAATATTACAATTTTTCCACAAATCTTCCTAGTACACCAACTACGCTGAAATACAATTAAGGATTGAACCAAAAGATTCAATCTTACAGATTTGCTAAACTGTAATCTAACTTATAACACTCAAACAAGCTATCGATGACGGAAACCAAAGGTTTCGCTTAAGCTAGGGTTTTGAGAGAGAGAGAGAGAGAGTTGATAGGAAGCGTAATCGAATAAGTAAAAAGTCAAAGGTGGAATCGACACCTTTTATATGAGACATCAAAGACGCTAAATCTCAGCCGTCCATCTTATCAGCAATCAAGAGATCAGATGTGTCCACGTAGCTCACAAGTCATCCAACCAAAATAAGACAGCGTGCCTGTGAGGTGTCAAACCACAAATCTCCACATAATATATCATATATATATTTCTTCTCCAACTTCTATTATAGAGCAAAACCACCTCTTGTATCTTCATTGGCATGAAATCAAACTTTCTCATTATCTGGACACCTGCAACACAATCAACCAAGAAACAATAAGTCTAAACAATGTTTAAACTTGATGTTAGTAACAATTTTTGTTCCAAAATCTTCAGGATTTTCCTCAGTTGCAATTTTCAACAATTTCGACAACACTTTCAAGCACATCTCTAGTATAATGAAATTTAACATCAACATTCTTGGTTCTTTCATGGTAAACAGGATCTTTACTTAACTGAACTGCACTTTGACTATCAGAATATAAAGTAACTTTACACTTCAGTAATTTGAGTTCATTTAGCAAATTTTGCAGCCAAATACCTTCCTTAGCAGCATCGATTATTGCCTTGTCTTAGATTTTATGGTGGACAGAGCTACAAGTGGCTGCAATTAAGATTTCCATGAAATACAGTTGCCTCCTAAAGTGTAGCAGTAAGCAGTAACGGATTTTCTAGTATCCTTATCACCACAAAATCAGAATCCACATAACCTGTAACTCAAAAGAAACATTATGATTTCCAAAACACACTCCAACGTTCAAAGTACCACTGACATAGGCCAAGACATGTTTACGTACAAGCCAATGTACAAATCCTGAATTAGAAATATATCTGCTAAGCAAAGATATAGCAAAAGATAAATCTGGCCTAGCGTTAATCATTGCATACATCAAAGAACCTATCACATTAGCATAAGGGTCAGAAGTCATTCTTACAATCTCTGACTGAGACTTGGGGCAAAGCTGCTTAGACAAAGCAGTATGACTAGTCAAAGGAGTCAACACATATTTGCAATTCAAATTACAAATTTAGAGACAACTTTTTTTAAATAAGGTCTCTAATGTAGTTTTAACATGCAATTTTTCCTATCTCTAATGATGATCATGCCCAGTATTCTATTAGCCTCACCTAAGTCTTTTATTTCAAACATCTTACTCAGAGACTATTTCAAGACTTATATATATGTCAAGATTTACTTATTAATAGCATATCATCAACATATAGAAGTGCATACACACTGTCAGATTGATTCAGTAAGAAATACAAGCAAGCATCATACTCAGACCTCGTAAACCCAAGTTCAATCATAAATGAGTCAAATGTTTTATATCATTGTCTAGGAGATTATTTTAATCCATATAAAGATTTCTTAAGTAAGCATACATGATCGCGAAAATTTTATCCACAAAACCCTCAGGCTATCTCATACAAATCGTTTCATCTAATTCACCATGTAAAAAAGCAGTTTTCACATCCATCTGGTCAACTTCAAGATCAAAACAGGCAGCATAAGCTAACATACACGTGATAGTTTTGAATTTAACTACTAGGGAGAAAATCTCAGTATAATTTATTCCTTCCCTTTGAGTGTATCCTTTAGCTACTAGTCTAGCTTTGTATCTAGGGGGATCATGCTCAGTAACACCCTCTTTAAGTTTATGTAGCCATCTACACTCAATAACATTTTGATTCTCAGGTAACTCAACTAAAATCCAAGTATTGTTCATTTCATCTAGCATAGCATCATACCACTTATCATACTCTGCAGACTAGGAGCATCCAAGTAAAAAGAAGGTTAACTACTTTCTACCTCAACAGCTGCACCTAGTGCAGTATATACCAAATTTACATATGAATACCTTGAAGGAGCAGTTATATTTCTCCTTTTCCTATCTCTAGTTAATTGGTAATCATGAAGCTCCATTACCGATGACTCACTGAGTTGTAATGGTTGGTCATTCCCCTCAAGCTTATTGACATCATTAGGTTGATTAGATTGTGCTACATCCTCAGGGTCACCAGTTGGATCTGCATTCAAATGACCTGCTACAATTTGTGGCTCCACCTCAAACTCTAATCCCACCTTTTGACTTACTGGTTTAGGCTGAGCATCATTACCATTACATGTAGTATCATGAACTTTACAAGGAAATGTTAGTTTATCAAAGATCACATCCCTACTACAAAGTATTTTGATGCCTCTAGCATCTTTTTCCCACAACCTGTAACCTTTAACACCATGTTGTTGTTGATATCCTAACATAATGCATTTAAGGGACCTAGGGTCTAATTTTCCATCTTTAGTATGGGCATAAGCAGTACACCCAAACACTCTCAAATGTTGCAGATTAGGTTTAGACTCTTTCCAAACCTCCAAGGGAGTTTTAAAATCAAGAGTCCTATTAGTGCTCCTGTTTACAAGATATGTAGCAGTGTATAAAGTCTCTCCCCAAAAAGTTTTTGGTAACCTAGAAGTAAAGAGCATACATCTAATTTTTCCCAACAAGGTTCTATTCATTCTTTCTGCAACCCCATTTTGTTGGGGTGTATGCCTAACAGTTATATGCCTTAGTATCCCATTTTCTTTACAGTAAGAGTCGAACTTAACATTACAAAATTCAAGATCATTGTCAGTTCTAAGCACCTTTAAAACCAAACCAGTTTGTTTTTCTTGTAAACATTTTCATTCCTTAATTTCTGAGAAAGTTTCATCTTTAGATTTTAACAAAAAAAATCACACCTTCCTACTGTAATCATCCACAAGCGACAAAAAATATTTAAAATTCCCATTGACATCAACCTTTTCAAGAGCCCAAAGATCAGCATGAACATATTTAAGACACATTTTGGACTTATGTACCCCAGCAGAAAACTTCAGCCTATGCTGTTTACCCAACACACAGGTTTCGCCGAAAGTGAGAGTACTTACAGTTTCCTTACCAAACATACCTTGCATGTTTAGTATAGTGAGTCCTTGCAGACGCATGTATCCTAGTCTCAAATGACATTCTTTAGTGACACCCTGAGATGGTTTGTTAGTAACATGATTTACACAAGCAGATTGGAATTCTTATAAACATGCATAACACCACTCTCAACTTTAGATACATATCCTAGATCATCTAAACTACCAAGAGAGATCAAATTTCTTTTCAGTTCAGGAATTAACCTAACATTAGTCAGAATAATTCTTTTTCATTTTTCAATTTCAAATCAACTTTGCCTATACCTTTAACAACACAAGTATGATCATTGCCTATGTATACAGTTTCATTGCAAGTCTCAACAAGTTCATGAAATAGTTCAACATTTGGGCACATATGAAAAGTACAACCAGAATCAAGAATCCAACTATCACCATTAGACATCCTAGCAACATTCAATACTTCATATACATCATCTATACTAGGCATACAAGCAACATTAGATTCATTATTCACAAATTTCATCTTGTATTTCAATTTAAAACAATTCTTCTTTAAGTGTCCAACCTTCCCACAATGAAAACATTTCCTGGTTTCTTTACCCTTAATGTTTTTCTTATTTATTTTATCCTTAACATGCTCAAAGATCAAGGTAGGGTCAGTTCTTTTAACAAACATATTTGCACTAGTTCTCTTAAGGGACTTAATCTTATTTTCCCTAGTTTTTAAAGCAGTTGCTACTTGATCATACTCAGGGACAGAGGTAGCAGATTGGAATACATCTGTAACAACTTGAAAAGAATTAGGAATAGCATTTAACAGAATCATGCATTTGCTAGTATCATCTAAAGCCATAGAAGTACCCTTAAGCACAAGACACATTTTAGTAAGCTCATCAAGGTTTTCATCAATAGATTTAGAACTATCTATTTTATAGTTAAACAGAGAACCTTTCAAGAAAGAAATATTAGGGACAGACTTAGTAGAATAAAGAGATTCGAATTTACCCCACAGCTCAAGAGCCGTTTCAGCACCATCTACCTGATGAATTACTGAGTCAGATATATTCAAGAAGAGGATATTATAAGCTTCTTCATTAATTTCTGCTTCTTTATCAAGATACCTTCACGCCATTCTTTAATATCTTCTATTAAAGCACTGCTTACCTTACGATGAGATAATAATACTTTCATCTTTTTTTGCCAAACACCAAAATCCATTTTCCCATTGAATACCGACATATAAGTACGAGTTGACGTCGTCATCGTAGGGAGTTAATCAAGAAGAAAAGAAAACCCGCTTTGTAACAATTAAAAAACCTTTCAGTTGATTTCCGAAACCAAAAGAGATCTCCAGGAAATCAAACAATTGATAAAATCCTAATTTTCAAAAGACCCATATCTGAAACAATCCCAAGAACGTTTTAAGCGAGTCAGAAACGATTTTAGAAAAAGCTCTGATACCACTGTTGTAAATACTTAGCTTTTAGATCAAAGTTTAAGAAAAGATTTAATCGAAATAGTTTTCAGAAAATGATTATGTACAGAAAATAAAGAACACAAGAAATTATCATGGTTTGTCAAAATAGACCTATATCCACGTTGAGCCCAGACGAGAGTAGCTCAGATTCACTATATGCCTCGGATTACAAGTTTGATCACCTCAAAAAAAAACCTCAGGTTTATCAAATATTACAATTATTCCACAAATCTTCCTTTTACATCAACTACGCTAAAATACAATTAAGGATTGAACCAGAAGATTCAATCTTATAGATTTGCTAAACTGTAATCTGACCTATAACACTCAAACAAGCTATCGATAAAGGAAACCAAAGGTTTCGCTTAAACTAGGGTTTTGAGGGAGAGATAGAGAGTTGAGAGGAAGCGTAATCAAAGAAGTAAAGAGTCAAAGGCGGAATAGATACCTTTTATACGAGACATCAAAGAGGATCAATCTCAGTCGTCCATCTTATCAACAATCAAGAGATCAGATGTGTCCACGTAGCTCACAAGTAATCCAACCAAAATAAGACAGTGTGCCCCGTGTGGTGTCAAAACAAAAATCTCCACATAATACTTCATATATATATATATATATATATATATATATATATATATATAAATTTACTTTATATATTTCTTTATGAACGACTCTTACTTTTTTTCATGATTCAAGCATAAATTAAACATCTTATAACTTGAGATTTGGAAATTGTTTAATGATATTTGAGATTACTTTTTAATTCAAATAATTTGAGGACTCATTGTTGGTTATATTCGCGATTTACCATTTACAGTATCAGTTATGTTAGAAGGAATCGACTAAACTTATATTATTATCTCATAATTGTAACTTGTGCATTGTTCAATGAAAATGGTCGATGGTATTTGTTGGTATGTCTTCTTTGTTTATACTCCCACGGATCATATCAAAAGGATGGTGTTCTTCGATAAATTGGATAGTTGCATTGAAGATATTACTTTGCTTGGTCAATAACTGGCGATTTCAGTGAGATTTTGAACACAAAAGAAAAGTACGGTAGTAGTCACGAGTCGGATAAGGATATTAAGGATTATTATTTATCATATTAGTAATGTTAGTTTGCACGATCTGAGAGTTAAAGGAGCCAAATGTACTTTGCCAGACAAAAGAAAAGGCAATGAGTAGGTGAAAGAACGTCTAGACAGAGGAGTGGTTATGCAAGATTACAGAAAGTTATTTACACAAGCATATGTTACGATCCACCCATTTATTGGATCAGATTACATCCCGATTATCAGCCATATCTCTAACAAAAATATGTTATGCAAAATAATTTCAAATCCGAATGTTGATGGTGTGATGACCAGACTTGTAAGGAGGTTATTAAAATGGATTGGGAGGAGCATTCTCCAGAATTAAGACAAGAGGTTTTAAAGTCAAAAGTCATGTTGCAGTAGAGTATAGGACTTAAGGCAAGAAGTTTTAAACACAAAAATCACGTGTGTAGTAGAATACTGGAGAGATATAGTTTAATTCCATTTAAGAACACGATTAAGGAGATTGAACGAGTTCAAAAATCTATTTTAAACCTCCAAAATGGACCACCTTCTAAGGCCTCCAAATCAAAAATTGATGATCTGATCATGGAGTTGAATTTACTTTGATTTGACGTGGAAATATGCAATTGGTTAGAAAAGAGAAACAGAAACATTAAATTTATTCATATTTTTATGGAACAAATCAACCTAACTAACGGGCTGGTCCAGGCCGGTTCGGTCCGGTTCTTACCGTTACCGGGCCTTATCGGACCGTTCCAGTCCGGTCCTATGTAGTGTATTGTGAGTCACGGACTGGTAAGAAGAACCGGTCAAACCGGTCCCGGACTGGTTTTTACCGGTTTCGAGTTTTAGTTTTAGTTTTTATTCTTTGTTTGTTTTAAATTTTTTTAGACTTTATTTGTACTAAATATTTTTGTTAAGTGTTTTTTTGTATTGAGCTAAATTTCGTGGCAACAGATAAAATCTAAAATCATATTTTTCTTCAATATTTGCATTTTATTCTAATATTTGCATTTTATTCTAATATTTGAGTTTTAAACCTAGTAATATAATAGTCGGAACCTAGTAATCTAATAAACGCAGCTTATTATTTGAAGTTTAATCTAATAGATCTATAACAATATAAAAAAGGTAAATCGTAAATGTAAAATACAAAGGAAAAAGTTGACAAATTAATTAATTAGTACAATCCAAATTAAAACCAATGACATTATTTAATAATTCATTTTGTGTATACCTGCTTTAATATATAGTGGATATAATTTGTAATCCAAGTTGTGACCTCCTTTGAACTTTGAAGTAGTTGAAGTAAAAGTTGAGAAATACATGTGAAATAAACTTTTAAACTTTGAACTTTGTAATTTTGAAGAAATAAGTAACGTACAAATGTTTTTCGAATACAAGATGAAACAATAAGATGGTTATATGTAGGGCCATGGTTTTATATTAAAATCTATTACTTTCTTTACTTTATGCAGGAAAGAGAAAATAAGATGGTTTAAGTTTTGGGAAAATGACCCAAAAAATCAAAATAATATTATTTTCAGCCCAATAACATCAATGACAAAATTTCTGCCCAATAACATCATTAACTAAATTTTGTCCTTGATGGGAATCGTCCTTGACGGGAATCGTCCTTGATGGGAATCGTCCTTGACGGGAATCGTCCTTGATGGGAATCGTCCTTGATGGGAATCGTCCTTGACGGGAATCGTCCTTGACGGGTAAACATGTAATCTTATAATAGTAAGTTAATGGATGATTCTTTGGGGCAAGTATAATATTATTTTGATTTTTTGGGTCATTGACCCTTAAGTTTTTATGTTTGTTTTACATTTTAAGAAACATATGTTTACCTAATTAAAGTTGATTCTACGTAATTAAAAAAAAGTTATATATAAATGTTGATCTTAATAAAATATATTATTACACATTTATAAATTGAAAAAGCAAAGAAAAAAATTTACAAGGTTTTAAATTATTATAACATCTTATATAATAGATAAAAAAAAAATAGATGTCCAAATATTTGGATAAAAATAAAATCTATCAATATTTTTTTAATTATAGTAGATTTAACAAAAACATATTCTATGAAGCATTTGAAAATTATGTGAGAAAAATTATTCTAGAGTAAATGGGTATAACCAATAGGTAACTCAAGTTATGGACATTTATCTTTGGTTTTTTCTAAGAAGAAAAATAAAAAACTCACATTGGTCTCATAAAAGAGGTATATTGTTTAACTATTTATTCTGACTATCTCAAACAATTTAACAGCCTTGAATACTAACATGACTTGTCAGAGGGCCGTTAGGAGGCCACCTCCTTTTGTATTTAACCATTGTCTACTTTCAGATAGAGGGATCGAGATCACGCGTCTGGAGAAAGAAAGTTTAGTATGCATTGGTTGATTAGTTTAGGTTAAGAGTGATAGAGCATTTATATCGTATAAAGTGTGACTTTGTAAATTTCTACTGTATTAAGTTACGATGTGTAAAACTAGAAAAATAAACATTTTATATGGTGAAACTTTCTTTATCACACTTAACCTAAGCTAATTAACCAATGTATACTAAATTTTCTTTATCTACATACGTGATCTCGATCCTCCGCCGGAAAGCAATACAAAAGGAGGTGGCCTCCTAATGTCACTCTAAAAAGTAAGTTAGTATTTAGGGGTGCTTACATGTTTGAGATAGTTGAAAAAAATAGTTAAATGACATACATCTTTTATGAAACCAATGTGAGTTTTTTTATTTTCTTTTTAGAAAATATCAAAGATAAATGTTTATCGCTCGAGTTAGCTATTAGTTATACCACCTACTTAAGAATAATTTTTCTTTCCTAATTTTTAAACCCTTTATATAATATTTATTTGTGTTAAATCTACTATATTAAAAAATTAATAAATTTTATGTTTATCTGAATATTTGAACACCTATATTTTATCATTATCTCATATATTTATAAAATGTTATTAAGATTTTAAAAAATTTATTAATTTTTTTCTTTGCTTTGTTAATTTATAAATATGTATCGTTATTTATATATAAGTTTTTTCTTTTTTTGTACGTCGAATTAATTTCAATTAAATAAACTTATTTTCGTATAATATAAAATGAAAAGGGGAAAACTAACCATCCATCTTCGTTTCTCTTTTTTGGAAAAAAAAATCTTCGTTTCTCTTTCATGCAGAATTTAAGAAGGTAAGAAATGTATTAGTTTTTAAATTAAAACCATGGCCCCACATATAGGCATGGTTTACGTAAGTATTTCCCCACTTTTATAGGCCAAAACAAATGGTATAAATTGAGTGGTTGGAAGTAGATGAGATTTGACAGCTTTAAATTAAAATAAAATCTTTGCAGAAAACAACATTTTTATTGCTGCCAAATAATAAAGTGGGAAGATCTCATCTCTTCATTGACTCCATACCAAATTCACATGCAAAACAAACAATTCATCTTACAATTAGAAATTTTCAAAAATTAAAAAAATATGGAATTGACAATAAAATTAATCAACTTACTTGATTGAAAAGAATACTCAATCCATAACAAAGAAAATCTAATTCATGAAATATCAATTCCTCACAAAACAGCAACATAAAACTTATCAGGAAACCAATATTTCATGAAATTAGTCAAATCAGAATATTCAAGAGCTAATTTTCATATACCCACAGAGATATCATATAACAAACCACCAAAGAGATATGATATTTAAGAGCTAATTCAACTTTTAATTTTCGAAATTGTATTTAAACAATTACAGAAGAAAGAAGACAGAGAATAACATAAGCAACCACCCACCACCACTATTAACAAATTTCAAGAGTTCTTGAAACAATTTTAGATGTAGATTAGAGATAAGATTAGAGATAGAGGTGATTAAAAGGGACAGTGGGTTTGGTGAAGTGAATAAAGACGAGACAGAAAGAAAAGTAAAGGGATGAGTAAAGGGGGGCGGATGGTTTGGTGAGTAATTTAATAAAGAAAAAGAAAAATATATATATAAATAATGTTATCGGTCCGGTCTGGTCCGGCCCTTAACCTCGTATTTTTATATAACCGGACCGATAAACAGAGAACTGGTTCGGTCCGGTCCGGTCCGGTTCTCCACTATTCTGTCGGTCCGCTCCCGGTTTTGGAACCGGCCGGTTCGATAGCCAGCCTGAGGCACAAAGAAGAATGAATAATACAACGAAAATTATTAGGAGAAATGATCATGCCGACTGCGTGTGTAAATTTTGTTACAAAGGTTATTTAAAAAATTCAAATTGTAAGACTTCAGCTTCTAATGGATCAAATTGTTGCTCCACCTCAAACTTCATTCATCAAAGGCAGTATCATTCAAGACTACATTATTATTTCTGCAAAAGTTACTTTTTCTTAAGTAGAAAAAAGAAATCGAATAAGCATTATGGTGCAATAAAACTGGATATGTCAAAGGCGTATCACATAGTCAAATAGGATGATCTTGACATCACTATACAAAATTGGGTTTAGCGCATTTCCGGATCAAATTGGTACTCAATTTCGTCAAATTAGTGGAATTTCAAATCAAGATGAATAATGTTTCTCTTCCAAAGTTTAAGCTCGAGTGTGGGCTTGGACGAGATGGTTTGTATTCTACTTCATTACAGGAGGTCATACATATCATTCGAATCAATCTATATAGAATGGAAATATTGTGGGTAAAAAATAAGAGAAGTGTTCCGGCTCTTACAAATATTTTATCTGTTGATGACTCATTCTTCTTCATTAAAGTTAACCAATAGGAGATTTTTTTCACTTAAGAAGGTTCTCTATCTTTACTATTTCTGCTTGGGTCAAAAGATTAATCTGGATAAATTCATGGCTTGCTTCAGCAAAGAAACTCATATACATATAATTGAAAGTATGAAGGGAATTCTCAATGTCAAGTCATCAAATTGTGTAGGATAATATATGAGTATTGACACGAATTGGAAAATATCAAAAGTCGTGGCTTATAGATGGATTGATGAGCAAATTAAGAAATTATACGCATGAGTTGAAACAAAAACTCTTATCAGAGGAGGGAAAGAGCTAATGATCAAGATTGTCCTTCAAGAAATCCCTAACTATGTTATGTCAGACTTTTTTCTTCCACTTTGAACATGTGAGGAATTTTCAGGCTAGGTGGCTAAATTCTAGGGGGTCAACCACCACTAATCAGATTACACTGGACAAACTGGGATACCATTACTACTTCAAAAAGCTTAGAAAGGTTACTATTTAGGCAATTTTATAAAATGAACATCACATTAATTCTTGCAAACCATACCTGGATGATCCTGAAAAGCCATGTAGTCTTGATGTAAGGTTTTTAAGGTATTTATTACCACAATGAGAAAATTATGGATGCAAAAAAGACTGACTACTGTTCTTAGATCAGGAGAATTATCATTGTCAGAAGAGATATGCTCATAGAAGTCTTAAAATGGTTGTTGGGATGGCAGGAATACAAATATCTGGAAGGATAACTTATTTTCTGTCTTCTTAATTGAACATAGGCCGACAAATTGCCCACTTTTTTGGGTAAATAAATTATTTAATGAGAATTATTTGGGATGGGATGTAAGAAATGTTAGAAGATGATTTGACCCCAAGCATTTTGTACTTGATCTTATATACACCCTTCCTGAATGTTGATGAGGAAAATATGATTGTATGGCCCTTCACGAAGGATGGATCCTACTCAACAAAATCTGGATACAACCTTCAGGGCTCGGATAATTTCAAATTACAATCTTCCTTGAGCTCTGGTCAAAGAACCATACTTCATATTTGCTATGGAAAGTTATCAGGAACATGAGAGTCCCTACAAAAATTAATTTCTTTTCCTGGTAATGTTTGGAGAATGCCATCCTTAGCTTAATCTCTTTAAAAGGACTCTTGTGATGTTACCAAGACACTCCCTTTGTGAAGAAAACAATGAGACAATGGATCATATGTTGTTGACTTGAAAATACAACCAATCTTATTGGAATGGGTCTATCATGCATCTAACGATGGAACTAGAGGAGAATCTCCCTTACTCAAACTAGATGGTTATGTTTTCAAGGATCCAGGAAAAGAAAATGGACTAAGAGTTATGTCATCACCTTCCTTATTGTATCATGTTGGAATATGAAATGCAAGAAAGAAATTTAATAATGATGAATCTGAATGGTAAGAGGGAAGATAGAAAATTTCACTAGGTCAATGATGAAGGATTAGTTTAAATATAAGTATTCCCTAAATGAGGAATCCATAAAAAATTTCTTCAAATGAGGTCCCCAGGTTCAGAAACAAGAAAATCTTAATTTCATGATTCAATGAGATGTTTATTTCGTATATGAGGCGGGCCTGGATACCGTGTGTATTAACCTGGATGAGGATTGCATTGACACAACAACCACTTTTAAATGCAACTCTGCACATAGGTTGAAGCTAATATTATTGGAAGTTTAATCTGCAATGACTATAAGTAAAAAAATAAAGTGAAATAAAAATTCAAAAGTAGAAGGTTCGAAAAATTATTACTTGTAGTAGGAGGTTCCACTACCTTATAAACTATTTATGACACAACCATTGTGCTAGATTGCCTCTTAGAAGTTTACACTCACTAATAAATGAATAGAATTCGTTCAATCACTTTTTGCTAAAAGAAGTTTTCTAAAATGTGAATTTTGAAGTGTAAAATATGAACGAGCAAGCACCACTATATATAGCAGTACTAGGAGATACCGATATTTAATGTCAGCAAAATACAAAGAGAGAAGAATCTGGGGGTAACAAACATTACAAAAGACCACAATAGATGCAACAGAATACGGCATTATAATAAACCATCAAATAGGTGGTTCGAACTTTGAAAAATGTTATTAAAAGATGAAATAATCTGATGAAGAAAGACAACTGGTTTGAACAGGCGGGAGGAGATTCTAGAGCAAGAAATGTTTTATTAAGGGTTAGAAACCATTTCAGAAAATCACTACTCAATTTCTATAATAATCAAGCAACAAATTAACATTTATTTTAGTTTTTTAATTTGTGTATTTTTTTTCACAAAGATAACAAGCCTCGCAACATGCATTGAGCTACGAGGGTGTTGTGAGATATTTAAATTAAGTGAGATATTTAAATAAGAGGAAGAGAAAAGAGGAAAATAATATATTAAATGAAAGAGCCTTAAGGCTAGAGAACAAGTGAATACTAGATACTACATTGTGAATGAGTTGATTGATCTAATACAATAGAATGGGTCCTATTTATAGGACTATTAACTTGGTGAACAAGGAAGGTAAGACTAAACTAACTAGGAAATAAATACGATATGGAAACAAACTAATCTAATAAGGTAATAATATATTATGGTAACAATATAATATATAATAATAATAATATATTTAACACCCCCCCTCAAACTCAAGTAGCAGATTGAACAACTTTAGTTTGAAATATGGGTCGTTGATGATGTGTCTTGAGCGTTGTTGATAGAGAAGCGCGAGGAGTTGACGTGATGATAATGTTGATGTTGTGGCGTGGTAGTGAGGTAGATCGAGGAGTCGAGCGATGATAACTGTGAACCAAAAACTGAGTGATGAGTGAATTACCGAGATGAGACCATGGCAGGTCTAACGAGATGAGACCAATGAAGAGCCTAACGAGACCACTGAAGGGCCTAACGAGACGAGACCAATGAAGGGCCTAACGAGACGAGACCACTGAAGGGCCTAACGAGATGAGACCACTAAAGGTCCTAATAGATTACGAATCCTACAGGAAAATTAAGATTTTTAAAGGTGGAGATTAACGAGTTGCGGAAGCGAACGAAAAGGATAACGAGAAACCACTTTGGATGGTGGCTCTGATACCATGTGAGGTATTTAAATTAAGTGGAATATTTAAATAAGAGGAAGAGAAAAGAGGAAAATAATATATTAAATGAAAGAGCCTTAAGGCTAGAGAACAAGTGAATACTAGAGACTACATTGTGAATGAGTTGATTGATTTAATACAATAGAATGGGTCCTATTTATAGGACTAATAACTTGGTGAACAAGTAAGGTAAGACTAAACTAACTAGGAAATAAATACGATATGGAAACAAACTAATCTAATAAGGTAATAATATATTATGGTAACAATATAATATATAATAATAATATATATTTAACAGGTGTTACTGATACGAGGGTGTTACACTACTAGAGCGCGTGGCTACAACGACGAGATGTTTAGCAACAAACATTGGTTAAGGGCTAAACATTTCCATTGACGACAACTCCACATTTTAGTTTCCAATTGGTGTGCAAAGAAATTTTTGGCACTAAAAAATGTCGGTTCTTAGCAACTACTATAAGTGCCCGTTTGGAAGTTTTTTTTTTGAAAAACACTTAAAAATGCTTCTACATGTTTCAAAGTATTTCAAACCCTGAAAAGCACTTTTAGTAAAATCATCAAATAGGTGCTTCTTAAAAAAAAACCCTTAAATTGATTCTAGATATCCAAATTATTTTAATAAGAGATATTAGCTCATATAGTCCTAGGACCCAACTATCCACCCCCATCAAGTCCAGCCCCTTGTTTCCCCCCCTAGCAGGTCCAGCGAATTATATAATCTTCCAACGTTGCCCTTCTTCATAATAGGATAATATCAAGTCATACCATAATTTCAGCAATTAACGATTTCCACTTATGTAGCATATCTATTTAATTCCATTTTTATTGCTAATTTATTATAGTAAATTTCTTAAATGTTTTTAACATCACAATTAGCTGAAGACATACCACCATTATCATCTCCAACACTACACATCACAACATTCATCCACATTCGATATCAAAGGTATGTTCCAAATCTCTTACTTTTTCTTGCATCTTGATTACATTAAGCTTGTTCTATGTTTCATGAAAATAATATATCATAAAATTATATAATATACAAGCATTATAGTATAGGATTTGCAATTTTTGCTTTTGATAGATCCAGGTTGTTACAAAATACTAAAATAACCCGTCACAATATAAAATGCAGCACATGTTTGGGTTTCGCTGAGATATACATTCTTCTTTGTTGTGTTTAATTAGGCATGGCATCCAACGTTCTCGTCCTTTTCCGTTTCAACGAAGAGAAGACTTTGAAGTTATTCAGATTATTTGATTCTTACGAATCTATCAGAAAGCTCAGCCTGGTAGACCAAAGAATAAGAGATTCCCATCAGAAGGAGAGCATGCAGATGCTTCACAGCGACGAATGTGTAGCAACTGTCACATATATAGTTACTCGTGTATTTTCTTTTTCGTGTTTTTAACTTTCAATAAGTGTAATTTGGTGCACACTCAGTTATTAGTTTGAACTACTCCATTTATGAATAAAAGAATGTTTTATGTCCCTTACATTATGTTGTTTTGCAATTAGTCAGTTTAAAATTGTGACTGTCATAACCCATTAGTTATAATATATAACCCATCAACACAATATACATAACACACCACTAAGTTAAATTTTAAAAAAAAAGTCTAACCCACCCAATTCAACAGTCACACTATCGATAGTACGAATCATTGCCCATCGTGTTTATTATTAATATACGTTTAGTATTTTACCACCAATTATCATGAATAACCCATCAGTACAACAAACATAACCCACCTTGTTTTAAAGTTAATTAGTATATACCATCTGTTTGTACTATCACACCACTAGAAGTACTCACATCACCACCAAATAAAACAATTGATACCTGTTTATTTCACCATCATTTATACACAAAAACCCATCAAAATTATGATGGAATAGGGTTTGTCCTTTGAAACAATGAAGACGACGATGGGTAACGCGCTTTGACTATTTTTTTGGCGCTTCAAATTTTTATATTCTAATTTTTTACTGATTCCGTGATAGTAGCAAAATTGGTTTTGGTAACACAATTATAATTAATGGTTTACAGATTTTTGACTGATTCCTTGATATTAGCCAAATTAGTTTTGGTAACAAAATCATTAATGGTTTACATATTTTTGACTGATTTCGTGATATTAGCAAAATTGGTTTTGGTAACAAAATCATAATTAATGGGTTACAAAGGGTAAGCTTGTCTTTTGTGATGGGCTGGACCTGATGGGCAATGGTCTATTGGTTGTGGACTTTATGGGTTAATCACCCTTTTAATAACTTATTTGAAATTTAAATTTTATTCTAAAGGTGATTTTTTACTTTAAAATAAGCACTTCCAAACAGGCTCTAAGTCGTCGCTGAATTTATATTTAGCGACATCTCTTATCTTTAGCAACCACCAGCTTGACCGCTAAAGATAAACGCGTTTACATAAATTAGTGGGCAGTTTCATCTCATTTATTACACACCATTAATATCTCATCCCCAGATTAAAACATAACCCAATCTTCAACATCCCATAACTGCCACCGGCACCATCGCCACCGGACTGCTGCCATTGCTTATGTGGACTAGCCAGCCAGCCACGACATGGGTGGGTCTCCCTAAACCATCTACATTGTTAATTTCTCTCAATTGATTGGTATTTTCTTAGTTTTTATATTTTTCAATTTGATTTAATTTTAATAAATATATGATCTGTGTTTGATTATAGTTGATAAAAAACCTATAATGTGTATTGATTTGGGTTATTTGAAGGTTATATTATAGGATTTTGAGTATATGTTATTTATTTAATTTTAGCAAAAATTGAAGAATATATAAGATTAGTCCCTACATTATGGTAGAATTTCAGAATAATTGATCCATATATTTTGTTCACCCTATAGAGGATATTACAAGAGTGATAGAACTGCGGCGAAAGGGTTACAATTTGATTTCCGTTGGCCTGCTATTTAAAAGATTGTGAAGAGTTTGTGAAGCAATGCAAGTGATATTTATTCATTGGAAATATATTAAAGAGGGATGAGATGCTTCTCAACAATGTGTAAGAAGTATAGATTTTTTATGTGTTGGATATACACTTTATGGATCCATTTGTACCATCTAATGGTAATATGTATATTTTATTGTATTTGATTATATTTCGAAGTGAGTTGAGTCGTGGAATAACCTAAAATCAATTCGAAGGTAGTGGTCAAATTTATTCAGTCACACATATTTTCAAGGCATAGTACTCTGAGGGTTCTTATCAACGACATGGGTACTCAGTTCGTGAATAAGCAGTTGACGAAGGTTCTTCTTAAGTTGGGAGTGAAACACCAAGTTTCCTCTACTTATTGTCCACATAACAATGGGCAAGACGAGGTCTCTAAGACTCTAAACGAGAGATGAAATCAATTCTTGAGAAGATTGTGGAATCGACGAGGAACAATTGGTCAAAGAAACTTGATGATGCACTATGAGCATATCAAATAACTTTCAAGACACCGGTGAGGGCATCTCCTTATCGAATGGTTTATGGGAAAGTGTGTCATCTTCCACTTGAGCTAGAAAGTAGCGCATATTGGCCCATAAAGAAGTTGAACTTAGATCCAAGTTTAGCGAGTGAGTAAGGGATGATGTAGGTTAATGAGTCAGATGAGTTTTAGTATCACGCTTACAAAAATGCAAAACTCTACAAAGAGATAACAAAGAAGTGGCATGATAACCAGATTTGTGAGAAGAGATTAGAGGTAGGACAACAAGTACTAAACTAAAACTCCAAGTTCACAAATTATCCATGCTAGTTAAGATCAAGGTGCTCGAGTCTCTACATTGTTACTAAAGTCACTCCTCGTGGGGCGATTGAGATGGAGAATCTGATGGAGCACGAACCTTTCACGGTGAACGGTCACCACCTCAAGATTTACCATGAAAAAATGATGTTAAGCGAGGAGATTTGATGTATCTCCTATAAGAGGAATGAACTTGAGGTTAACACGTCAAACTTCAGTAACCTTAAACAAAAATTTCTTGTGAGAGACAACCCGTGATATTTTTTTACCGTTTTTATTAGTTTATTGGTTAATATTTCTAGTAGTTAGAATTAATGAGTGTATATTACACATAACTAAAAAGGTATTGGAGTTTATATGATCCGCTTTTCGGAATAGGTGAATTTTGAGGTAAAAAATGAAGGTGAAAATAGAGAAACAGTGAAATACAGAAAGACTGGAGCCCACGGTGAAAATTTTGAGGGTACCGGTGTGTTGAGAGAATTTTTTGAGTCAAAAGAAAAAATCGTTGAATTTCAAGTTTTTTTCAAGAAGATATTGAGAAAATAAGAAATTAAAAGAAAAGAAAAAGTTTGAAAAAATAAGAAGAAAGAGAAAAAGAAAGAAGAAAGCGGTAACCCCACATAAAAACTTGGTTTATACTTCGCCTCCAAAAAAATAAATAAGAAGAAAAAGAATTCGGCAAGTGAAATTTTTTTAACATCATAAAGAAAAAGGTGTTGATCATTGTATTTGGAAAATTGGGTGATGTTGATTGATTCATCAAAAGAGAATGAGTGAGCATACATATGGTAGTAAACTCAAGCTCCTAGTCAATTATTTGTTTGGTTTAGTGAGGAGAGAGCCAAAATCTCACTTGAAATTATCAATATATATAATATATTTTGTGTCTCGTACGTGAAGGTACTTGGAAAAAAATTAATATTAAAATTCATGATTACATTTTAATCGGAGGCATAAGTTATTGGAAACAAAGTTGATCTTACAATCTAGCTTTGAAAATACTCAAACTAATATAGTTTATATATCTACCTTCCATTCTATGAATGATGAAACCTAAAACATAAATGTATATACCCAAGGAGAGGTGTTTGAAGGGGGAAAATGAAGTTGAGGAGAGAATACGATAGCTACTTGTGATTTTGTAAATAGAAAGGAGATGTAATTCAGAGTTCAGAGCTACGACCTTGAAAAAGAGTATTCAATTTAGACGTTTTAAATAGTATTCAAAGATATTTAAGGAAATAATTTTTAAGGTAAAAATAACTACATGTAAGAAGAAGAGTTCTGTTTCACTGGAGCTAGACAAAATTCACCGGAGCTCGTGTTCAAATCAGAGAAATCTACTATTGAAGATCGAGGGTTTGAGTGATCTTTTCACCAGAAGCTTTTCACGGCATTTAATGAGCTGTGTATCGGTGTGTGATGTCTGGGTGTGAAGAGAGAGTAATTTTCCTACGAGAGTCGCCGATGAGGTGTCGAGCTGAGTGTCGTGAGGTTTTTTTTGTTCTCGTCGGTGAGATTAGGTGTGTGTTGTATGTTTTGTGTGTGAGTGTGTGAGTGTGTGATGTGTGTGAGGTATGAATTTTTTTTTCTAATTTTAGTGGAGTCTTCTTTTAGTGTTTCCTTTTTGGAAGTATATATAGTAAAAGTATTTTAGAAAAAAATTAAGTTTCTTAGTAATGGATATGTATGGATTGTCAATTGTAACATATATTTAGGCAAAACTAGATCATGGGTTCGTTGTCCTTTCCATCCGCTATTCCACCATCAAACATAGGTAACGACCATATATCCATGTTTTCTATAAATCTGAAATTGAATTTAGCACTATGGCATTTAAATTTTCATGTTTTGTTTCCCTTTCATCAGACCTTAACCTAAATACTGCCATCAAAGCAAATTTAGCAGGAAAAATTAACTGATTTTCCAGGTCCTCCCTCTCAATGTTCTGTCAAGAACACTAGGTTATTCAACACATGCATATGGATCAGGTCATGATCCACCTTGTGCTTGTCCGTAACCGCTTCTGGGATTTGAGGAATTGCACTGATAGTTTCTATCAGAGAAAGATCATTGTGATCGGTATGAGTGAAAGTTTAGGGATAGGTCCACTAATCACTTTACCTTTTTTTAGAAGGGATTACAATTATTACGGGCGTATTAGAATGAAGTTTCTTGACAGAAACTTCTTCAAACTCTTAGGTAAATTGTCATACGAATTGAGTAAGTAATGCTAACCTTACATTTTTTTTCAAATGTAAATTCATTATGGTCTAAAAAATAAGTCTAACATTCATTGAATTAAAATTTTAAGATCTTCTTAAATTTGAGTGATATTTTAAAATTTGTTACGGTCATACCTAATAGCTAGATCGGAAAAATAACATGGGGTCTTCGGAATTGAGAAATATAATACCCATTTTTATTTCAAATTTTGTTGGTTTACTTTGTTTTTTATATTATTAAAACAAATATGATAATAATTCTTTTATTACATAACTATCTTTCATAAAAATGTATTGATATTTTACATGTATTGATATCTTTCATGATCCACCTTGTGCTTGTCCGTAACCGCTTCTGGGATTTGAGGAATTGCACTGATAGTTTCTATCAGAGAAAGATCATTGTGATCGGTATGAGTGAAAGTTTAGGGATAGGTCCACTAATCACTTTACCTTTCTTAGAAGGGATTACAATTATTACGGGCGTATTAGAATGAAGTTTCTTGACAGAAACTTCTTCAAACTCTTAGGTAAATTGTCATACGAATTGAGTAAGTAATGCTAACCTTACATTTTTTTTCAAATGTAAATTCATTATGGTCTAAAAAATAAGTCTAACATTCATTGAATTAAAATTTTAAGATCTTCTTAAATTTGAGTGATATTTTAAAATTTGTTACGGTCATAC
The DNA here is from genome assembly GCA_029959085.1 of Nemophila menziesii. Classification (NCBI taxonomy): domain Eukaryota; kingdom Viridiplantae; phylum Streptophyta; class Magnoliopsida; order Boraginales; family Hydrophyllaceae; genus Nemophila; species Nemophila menziesii. Next base: position 2,328,541 of record JARWIR010000012.1, on the reverse strand, counting down.
CTAATAGCTAGATCGGAAAAATAACATGGGGTCTTCGGAATTGAGAAATATAATACCCATTTTTATTTCAAATTTTGTTGGTTTACTTTGTTTTTTATATTATTAAAACAAATATGATAATAATTCTTTTATTACATAACTATCTTTCATAAAAATGTATTGATATTTTACATGTATATTAAAAATATAAAATGATATTTTAATAAAGATTATAGTAGAAAAAAATGTTTTTGATATCTTAACTTAATAAATATTATAAAAGTATATTGTAAAGAAGTGGACAAATTGTGAAACAAAGAGGGGTTAAAAAAAAAATGGCTACGTACACCATATTTATTTATATCTTAACAGTTGCATACATCATATACTGCATGCAAAAAATAGGATGCTCTCTTTCGGTTTCGAAGCTTTACGAAGCTGGCACAAATAGGGGAGAAGTAATCCACACGCAGCATATTAATAGAGTGTGAACCAAGTAACAGCATCACCTGATCACTGACATTCAGCATAATCTTCAGGAGTTTTTTTGTAAGAAATAACTGAATAATAAATTAATGGCAAAAGTATACCAAAACGAAAAGTAATTTCAGGTCTATAGCATTTCGGTAACCCAGTTACCGAAATAAAGCATTTCGGTAACCCAGTTGCCGAAAATCTTTATTTCGGATACTGGGTATCCGAAATGGTTTTGTCCCGTGACACAAAACCTCTTTCTCGGAACCTGGGTATCCGAAATGGTTTTACCCCATTAAAATTGTCAATCCTCGTATCGGATTGTCCACGTTGATGATCTTCGTCAATTTCATCCGCTACCTACCAATTTAATTCCCAACTATCAAATTTTATCCCTAAATTATCCTTTTTCTCCCCTATAAATAACACCACTCAATCACCAATCTTCTCTTCCTCTCTTTACTTATTCTTTCTAATTTTATCCTCTCTAATAATTATTTCTAATTCTTACTTCATCCTCGGTTTACTTTCTATTAAGTATATATTAATAATATTTGATAAATATAAAATAATATGTTATTATATTCGTTTATAAGTTATAGTTGTTATATTTATAATAAATGTTAACGTTTTGTTGTTAACTGTGTAGGTCATATGGCAGTATATTTCCAGTGTTATTTTAATGGTAGCATTTACCGCCAAGCTAATGGTGGTGTCTGTTATAATGGTGGAAACAGTATCTTCATTCTAGTGGAAGAAAATATGTCAATAATCCAGCTAAAAAGAATTATATGTCAAGGTTGCGGTTTTGATGTTGAAAAGGTTGATGTCCAGATCCAGTGGAAGATGTCATTAAGTCGGGATCCTCCAATGTACGATTTGCTCCCCGTAAATGATTCTGCGATTATTCAGTTAATGTTTAATCGGCAACGGGAATCGACTAGTGGATATATCGAGTTGTATGTAGATTTTTCACGAGAACAAGATTATGTTAACACTGAAAGGGTCATTCGTAGATCACATGTTGTATCAGCTACTCCAACATCTACTGAAGCATTATTTCAAGTGGATCCAAACACTATGAATGAAATCTATATCCCTTATGAGGATAGGTTGTCAAGCGATGAGGAATATAATCCCGATAATGATACGATGTCCAGCGATGGAGAATATTCGGATGCCGATAGTGAAGGGTCGTCAACCGATGAGGAGGCCCCACCAAAAATCATGGAACCTCCTCATCCTGGATTTGTAGATGTTTCTTGGGCTGATCAAAATGTCTGCAGTGATTGGGCGAATTGTTATAATGATTCAGTGGGAGAGGCTGGTGATATAAGTAATGGGACGATAGTGAAGGGTCGTCAACCGATGAGGAGGCCCCACCAAAAATCATGGAACCTCCTCATCCTTGATTTTTATAAGGACAGTTTTTAGATTTTATTAAATTTGACGGGAGTATTTGTAATTTTATTTTATTTAATAAACTAACATCCAAACTTTTGCAAAAAAATCAGTAAACCTACCAAAAATCACAAATTAACTCCCTCCCAAACATTTGAAAAAATCACTTTAACTCCCCAAAATTTTGAAATAAATCTCTGAAGTTTACCGTTTACGCAAACAATTTATCCCTCATAACTTTCAAAAATTACATATTACCCCTAAAACTTTCACACATTACATTTAACCCCCCGTCCCTAAACTTTCAGAAATTACATATAACCCCTTAAAACTTTTGCACTTTACAACTAACCCCCTAATTATTTTAAAATGATATATAAATCCCTAAAACTTTAACACACTATATTTAACCCCACCCCTAAAGTTTCACAAATTACCTTTAACCCCTCTTACAGTTTTGAAAATTATATAACCCCCTAAAACTTTTACGCACTACAGTTAACCCCCAAAATTTTCACAAATAATTGCATGTTTAGGCGTAATACTAGAATTCCAAACAATGTTAGCCCATGACCGAGAAAAAGAACATTGGAGAAAGACTTCATAAGGGTTTTGGTACAAGGCAAAATATTCATCACTTAAAATATCATTGGCGAAAGAGTTATCCATTCTTCCAAACCATTTAATCAAGATATTATTGCCTCCCAAATTTGCAAGAGAGAGCAAGAGTTGATTTTTTTTCAATTCCCTAGTTTCTTTAAGTGATGGAGAATCAGTTTTGGCCACTTGTCAATACCAAATATTCTGATTTTGTAAATATTCGCCATGAACCCATTTAATCCATAAAAGAGTCTTTTTCCACACAATTATCCAAAACATTTTCATAAGAAATGATATATTCCAAGCATATTGATCCTTAATTCCAAGACCTCCTTCTTCTTAAGGCGAACAAATTTCCTTCCATTTAATTTGATGAGACTTTCATTCCAATAAATCCAGACAAGTATTAATGATTCGTTTTTTCACATCCAATCGGGACCCAAGCAATTACCGAAAGTCTCTAAGCAATCAATTACAGTCATCACAAAATTTGGATCACCCTTAGATAACAACATAAGATCGTCGGGGAAATCCAAGTGAGTGATTTTAAACTTTTTGCATTTTTGGGTGTAAGTTGAACCCATTGTTTCATTTCTTTCTTCAAGAGATGGGAGAGATACTCGAGGCATAAAGCGAAGAGATTGGGTGATAGAGGGGTCACCTTGCCTTAAGTATTTACCTCTTCTAAAGAAACCATGAATTTCACCATTAATCACCACCGAGTACGAAGGTGTAGAAACACACACCATAATCCAATTTACAAATCGAGAAGGGAAGCTCAAACCTTTAAGTACCTCATGAAGAAACTTTCACAAAACTGAGTCAAAACCCTTGCAGATATTACCTTTTATCATGCATCTCGTAAAGTTTCTCATATTGTTGTAACCCCTCAAAATCTCTTGCATAAGATGAATATGATCGAGTATCAACCAACCCAGAACGAAAGCACTCCGAGCATTGTCCACGATTTCATCTAGAACGACCTTCATCCTATCTGCAATTATTGTAATACATTTATATATCACATTACAATAAGAAATAGGTCATCAGTCTCCAACTTTTAAAGGTGCTTCATTTACAAAATATCAGATTTAGTTGATGTCTGAGTGTACGAGAAAATGACAGAGTTTATATCAATCTAGAGGAATTTGCTTACTTTGAACAAAAAAAAAGAGGTATTTGCTTAAAAAAAGTCTAATGAAAGTACATAATTGTTAAATGTAGCCTCCAATAATTTATTTTATAAAAAAGTGCCTAATGAAATAATTATTCATAGACTACAACCTCTCTATTTTTTATACCTTTACGACCCTTACTAATAAAATATATTATTTTATTTTTAATACAATATTTATTTTTTAATATTAACAAATATAGGCCACTTCCACCACCATTACAACCACCACAACCACAACCATAACCACCACCACCACCTACTACTAATTCCATCACACACGCGCGTCTAGGAAATTTTTTTAAGATCATCATAACTAATTATAGAAAAAAAACTGAAAAGATGCATTATTTGACAAATCAAATTAATATTTACGTCTATGATTATTTTGATTTTTTTTTGAATTATACGGAAAAAATTCAAAAAATTTAAAATAATTTAAAAAAAAAAAACATAAATGTAAATATTAATTTGTCTCATCAAAAAATATAATTTTTTTACTTTTCTGATTTTTTTAGAATTAGTTATGACGATTTAAAAAAAAATGATGGACGCGCACGTGTGATAGAATTAATCATAAGGGTTGGTGGTTGTGGTTGTTGTTGTTGTGGTGGTAGTGGTTGAAGTTGTAATGATAATAGTGGTGGTGGTAGTAATAAGGGTAAGTGGTGGTGTTAAAAAGTTGTAATAGGATGGTTTAACTTAAATGATGAATAATATAATAATTAAAAAGAATATATAAAGATATTTTAATTAAGAAATATTTTAATAAATAATTGTATTAAAATATATTTTTAAAGAATAAGTTTGTTAATGAGATGTTATTCATTAATTTATTACAAGGAAAAATTAATGAAAATAATATTTTCAAGAAATTGTTTCTTAATATCCATTTAACAATTTTATTATAGAACAATATATTTAACAAAACTTCCAATACTAAGGAAGACATTTCTTTTATATGGTAATATCTTTATAATAATACTCACAACATTACAGGTTGATTGATAATATTGTCGTATTTGGTTGGATCTTGCTATCCACTCACTAATAACACTATTTATTATTAACAAATGTTGAAGACATGGTAAGCAATATCTTGAACTCAAAAACACATCAAAGCTAAATAATTGTCAGTTTCTTTGTCAGTAGAAGACAATTGGCGCCCTTAGGAGCCCACAACCTTTACTCCCTAAGTGGAAAAAGCTTCTCTTGATATTCAACATTATTTAAATTAACACATAAAACCAGAATTTCATGCTCATTAAAATCTTTATACTCGCTTGCATGATCTTGAAAGGTAAACAACGGCCAAATTTCTATTACTCAACAAAACGGAGGTAATACGTATAACAACAGTAAATATTCAAGAACACTTCGGTATGCATTGGTTTACGAGTGAATACAATCATCCGACAACTACTATTACAACGGAAAATACCGAAACAGATCTCGATTTTAAATCAGAAATCGCTTTTCTTTGCGACGCCTCGTTCTCAGAAGCACATCTACCAACTGGAATTGGAGTTGTACAACGCAACAAAGGAGATGGATCTCGAATTAAATACCAATCAACAACACAATGCAACTCCAGCTGCATAGGGGAAGCCCAAGCAGTAGTCTCAGCTCTTGAGATCGGGAAGACTTGGAAAAACAAAGAGAAGACCATCTTCTCGGATAATTTTGATTTAATCCAAGGAATACAGCAAGTGTCGGCGGCTAGATGGGAGCTCAAACTGTGGATCAGGCGTATCCATCAACTTACAAAAGAATCCGGGAAAGTTTTCTTCAAACACATCCCGCGACGTTTCAATAAGGAGGCAGATCTTCTAGCAAAAGACGCCAGGCACAGGGCATTACAACACCATGTTACAACCTCTACTCTCCAGTGTTACTTCTCGAAGTTAGGAATAGGCTAATCTTTTAGTTTTCGCTTGTTCTTGGTTGTATATTTCGTAGAACATCTTTACTCGTCCAAAAAAAAAAAAAAAAACAAAACGGTCACATATAAACAAGACTTTACGAGAAAATTTAATTCTTATATTAAGTGCGACAAAATTTTGAATACTCCCTCGAATATGGTGGGGTGATAATGATTTCAGCTCATGCATATATTTCTTTGAGTAAAAATTTCTATGTTTAAATATTTACATTATATTCATTATTAATTATAATAAAATACATATCATTAAATTAATTAATTAATTTTGTAAATTTAAAACATAAAATATATATATTTTTTTTTTTTTGATCAACAAATCAAACCTTTTCATTATAAATCAACTCCAAAAAACATTACAAATAGGCCTTACAAGCATGTGCCCAAGCATGGGAAATATACCTTGTAGGCCCATTACAAAACTTTCAAAACATTAAAAACCATTACAAACCAAAAGAAAGAAACATTTGGTACTCGGCCCAAGCACTACTAATTATTACACGCTATTTGGGCTTCTAGACTTATCAAAATACAAGCTCATTTAAACAAAACTTCTCAGCTATTTTAATAACATCTATATTTTTAAACTTTTTGTCTTTAATCTTCATTTTGACCATATCACATATTCTCCCACTAACTTGTTTCTCGTTCAAAATGACCCCTGCATGTTCAATCTCGTTCCTTTGCCTCCACACCATATATATATATGAAGTAATTACTAAGCTCACAAGCAATTTCATTTCTTTACCTGGTAGACTGAGGAAATTTTCATTTAATTCCTCAAAACCTCTAGGCATCCACTTTATTTCACATGTACTTAACAATTCCCGTAAAATTCTTTTTGAGAAAGAACATTGGAAAAAGATGTGTTCATTATCTTCTCCTGTAGCTTTACATAACCCACAAAGAGGATCAACTTGAACACCCCATTCCAGCATCCTCAGTTTTGTGCTAAGCCTATTCTGAATAGCTAGCCACGATATGAAACTGCACCTTGGAATGTTAGCCTTAGACCAAATCAGTTCATACCATTTAACAGCTTCTATGTCTGACAAATTAGAGATTTTAATAAAGGTTTTCTTGAATGAAAACCCCTTCTTACTGGACTCACTCCAAGTTTTCTTATCATCTTTATTTACCAGCTTAACTTCAGCTAAATAGGGTAGTAACTTGCCCACACATGGTGGTAGTCTCCACCTCTCTTTCCCATAAAAAGTATCTACTGTTTTGTGACTATTTAAGTTGTCTTTAGTAAGCTCAATTCCCAGAATTTGCTGAATGTTTTGTCCTTTTAGCCATTTATCCCATATGAGATAGGTGGTTTTACCATTATATACAGTATGAGTAATGAACTCATAAGCTAAGCTCCTGACCTGCATTAACTTCTTCCAAATCCATGTATGACTTTGCTTCTCTTCCATACTCCATACACACTTCCCTTTAAGTATATTATGTTTAACCCACATACTCCACAAGTTATTCCTTTGTGAGTACATCCTCCAGAAAGTAAAAAGAAGACAAACCAAATTAAGCTTCTCCAAATTAGGAATGCCTAGGCCTCCTCTTTCTTTACTTATACACACCTTATCCCATGCAATCTTAGCTCCTTGTGCACCATCAGTATTACCCTTCCAAAGGAAGCTGCTCATAATCTTGTTTAATTTATATATGACTTGCTTGGGTAGTAAAAACACTCTACACCAGTAGAGGATTTTACTTATTATAACACTTTTGATAAGTTCCAATCTACCTGAGTACGATAATAGCTTGGACGACCATTGATTTATAGTATTTAAAATTTTATTAACCAGCTTATTACCCTCATCAACACTTAGCTTCTTTGAATGAAGTGGGACCCCTAAATATCTGACTGGCAGTTTGCCAATCTTAATATTCAGGATTTCAGAAATCTTGTTTTCTATACTACTATTATTCCCACTAATATAAACTTCACTTTTCTGATAGTTTATTTGTAAACCTGAAATTCTTGAAAAGATATTAAGTCCCTCTTTTACAATTCTAGCAGAGTTTAACTTTGCTTTAAAGAACACAAGTAGGTCATCTGCGAAAATAATGTGATTAAGCTTCATTACCTCGCATTTTTGATGATAATTAAACTCCCTTTTATACGCCAAGTGCCTAAACAACCCTGTAAACACCTCCATACATAAAGCAAAGAGATAGGGTGAGAGAGGGTCACCCTGTCTCAACCCTCTCTTCCCCTCAAAGAAACCACATGCCTCGCCGTTTACACATATTGAATAAGTAGGGGTACACACACACATCTTTATCCATTTGATAAATTTTTCTGGGAAATTTAGAGCTTTTAGAATGTTAATCAAAAACATCCAATTTACACTATCATAGGCCTTTTGGAGGTCCAAATTGATAGTGCAATTAGAATCATTACTCTTTTTGTCATATCCCAACAAAATATCTTGCGCAACTAATATATTATCTCCAACATACCTTCCCTCTATATACGCGGCTTGATTAATAGATATTATAGAGCTCATTATCTTTTTTAACCTCTTGCTTATGATCTTAGAAAGTGTCTTATATGTAGTGTTTGTACAAGAAATAGGCCGAAATTTTTTGACACTAGTAGGCTTTTTTTCCTTTGGTATTAACACAATGTTTGTCGCATTGACTTGCTTGAGAATTTTACAACTGTCAAAAGTTTGTTTGATTGCTCTAGTAAAGTCCTCTCCAACTATTTCCCAAGCTTCCTTATAAAAAGTGGAATTTAAACCATCTGGCCCCGGGCTCTTTTTGGAGTTTATTGAGAAGAGGGCTTCTTTTATCTCCTTATTTGTAATAGGAGCTATTAAATCCTCTCTTTGTTCCTCGCTTAATTGTTTCCCTAAGAGCATTCCCAGAACATTGCTTGAACATACCTCTTCTTTATCATCTCTAGTTCCAAGCAAATTTGTATAAAACTTAACAAATTCTTCTTTGATAAGTACAGGATCTTCAATACTCGTACCTTGCTCTGTAATAAGAAGAGTAACATTATTTCTAGCTATCCTCCCCTTGATGACTTTGTGATAATAAGCTGAGTTACTATCCATTTCATTGTTGAACATAACTCTTGCTTTTTGTCTAAGAATTTTGTGTTGAACAATCATGGCCTCCTCCAGTTCTGCATTTAGAATTTTTTCTTCATTTATGTTAATAGTATTAAAATCACCATTCATGATTTTCATTTGTACTACACTAAGTTGATTCTTAATCAGCTCTATATTAGAAGAATTTCTTCTGAAATACATATTATTAAACCTCTTTAATGCTTCTTTTGTATGTTTCTGCCTCTTACACAGACTATACATGTAATTCCCTTCAACTTTTAAACTCCAGGCTTGTTTAATTGTATGAAAAAACTTTTCATGTGTAGTCCAAGCATCAAAGAACCTGAACTGACTAGCTATAATTCTCTTCTTTGTATTCAAAACTAACCTTAAGGGACAATGATCAGATGTAGACGGGTTGTGTACCATTACAGTTGAATCAATTGAATTTAACCACCTTGTATTTATAAACACTCTGTCTATTTTGCTAGCTCTTATATTATTAGCATCACTCTTGTTTGTCCACGTGTAAAACTGTCCTCCATAACCATGTTCTAATAGGCCAGCTTCATCTATACACTCATTAAACTCAAGAGCTCCCTTATCAAGAACATAGCAATTAAGTCTTTCCTTAACCTTCAGGATCTCATTGAAATCACCCATCAAGCATAATCTCTCTTTATCATATTTTTTGCTCCAACTTTCCATATCTTTCCACAGTTCTTTTCTATCCCCACTGTCATTACTCGCATATACCATTGCCATATATATTATTTCCTTACTATCAGAAATTATCACTTTAACAAAAATAGCTTGAGAAGATTGTTGAATTAACTCTATTTCTACATATCTACTATCCCACAGTAACCATATCCTACCACTTGGATCATTATAATAGTTATGAAGTATTTCCATATGAGAGAAATACTTATTTATTATCTCAGAATGTTTATGTGCTCTAACCTTAGTTTCAAGCAACCCAATCATTCTAATCTTATTCTCAATAATAAAATCTTTGACATCTAGCTGCCTTATTACATTGTTAAATCCTCTTACATTCCAGGAGACACAATTCATATGTTTGGAGGTCTGGTAATTTCTTCACCCCCATTGTGATTAGTGATAAACTCAATGATATCATGATCAATCACCCCTTCTCCTTGTATATTCTGAAATTGATTAGTAACAGTTATAGAACTCGATTCACCCTTATCTTTAATGTTACTTGTGTTTTTCCTATTACTTCTGACTATATCCCATTCATCAATAATGTTCTTTCCTTTGTCAACATTACCTTCATTTACATTAAGCACTGCATTCTGTTTAGGCTTCCATACCTTTTGAATATTGTTGCATTTACTTTCCACATGTCCAAACCTATTACATTTGATGCATATAATAGGTTTCCATTCATATTCCACCTTTACTGCTTGTATTTCTTCCAATCCTGTATCAACCAAGATCTCATCAGGTAATTCCTCCTTTGTATCAACCTCAACACAAACTCTTGCATACCCCAGCCTAGTCTTTGATTCTGTAATGGAATCCATCTGCAATGGCACTCCAATTCCACTAGCAACATATCCTAAACCTCTTTGTGTCCACAAGTCCATCGGTACATTGATTAACTTTACCCATATCGGAATCTTCGACACATCTATCTTATCAAACTGCATTCCCGGCCTCCATGGCCTAAGCAACAAGGGTTTTCCATTAATATTCCATATTTGTTCAAGCGCCTTATTGCAAAATTGAGCATTCTCAAATTTAAAGATCACACTACCCTTGGAGCTCGATTTAATATCAATCTTACCCAATTTTCCCCACTGAAATTTCACAAAATTTGTAATAGCAAAAAACGGTGGGGGATTATCGAGAAATTGCCCTACTAAACTATTATCCCACTGCTCCGCTCCCTCATCTAACACATCTTGAGGCGGTTTAATTAATTTTTTACCTTTTAGCATCGATGGCGGATGAAATTCAAGTTTAGCCGATTCTCTCGCACACTTATTGAACAAATTCGACCATGGAACACTCTTTTTAGCATATGATACTTCCTGTTCTTCACCTGACAAGACACTATCTGTGCTTATAACACCATTTTCTACTTCCTTTAAGATTACCTTCTCTGAAACAACTTCCGATTCGCTATTTCCTTCATCTCCTTTGTATGACTCTGGAGTATTTAGAAGATTTGAGCTCGGCGATAACATTTCTTTAGTTATATCTCTGTATTTGGTTTTGGTTTTTTGATTCGGGTTGTTATTAGGTTTAGCAGAAACATTTACTACTTTGTTGACTCGATTTGAGCTAAACGTTTTGGCCATAGTGGACTGAGGACAACCTAGACGACGAAAGAAAAAGAAAAAGAAAGCGGTGAATGAAAGAAAAGAGGAAAAGGGTGGATAAGATTTGTGAAAGCCAAGAAAAAGTGTGAGATCCCAGAAAAATTCTAAGTCAAACACTAATTCTGGAGAGAGAAAAAGCAAAAAGGATAAAAAAAAGCTAAAAGTGGTTAGTGGATTAAACATAAAATATATATATTAATATAACTGGGTTCATTAAATGATATAGGTTCATTAAATGAAGACTTTTCTATTTTTTATATGCCTCCTTCAAACCCCATTTGAAATTAGTAAAGATGATTGTGATTGGATTATACCATAATGATAATTTTTGATAATTTTCTTCTCCATTGATTGTAAGAAGATTTGGTGTACCCCAAAACGAAAAGTAGTGAAAATTCTTTTTAATTATCAAGCAAAGCGATGGGCAATTATTTTAGTTAGATATTTTGTTTTTATAGGTTATCTTTAAATTATGCGAATTTCTGGCTAGCGCTAGATGAAAGATTCATTACAAAAATACTTATTTAAATATCTTTTTATTATGTTAAAATATTGTAATCCTAATAATAGGAAGTACTTAATTTTTTCAGATACCTATAATTTTTTTTTTATCAAAAATAGGAAACTTGGTTAATAAATTATTTACCCTTCCTATTCTATTCTTCTTAATGGCTTTCCCCCCAAAAAAAAAATAATAATTTTAAGAGAGACCTTAGATTGAATGACACCCTTTCTACTTTTCTTTTTTGCTTTACTCACTCAAATTATCAACTGCCTTAAACCTGAGAGATTAGAAAATATAAATTCAAAAGATAAACTATCCAGATAGGATATGATCCTAGCTAACTCATATGATGTTTGAGGGTGATTCAGTTATCTCCTTAGATATTAACAGTAAACAATTATAATTCAAGATATCTTATACAAATACTCTTTTATGTCAAGTATCACCATCAATTACTAGAAAACAGGCATCTTTTCCAGATCTAATACTTATATTAGAAAAAAATCTCCTACAGTATTAGGATTTAGACGGTTAACATCCTTGTGAAATATTTTACTCTTTCAAGCAACTGGGACACGTCCAAGATAAAATCTTTTGGATAGATAAAAGAAAAATTGACCATTAAGGTCGATTTTTGGTCGTTTAAACTTCTATTTCATGGTGGAAAATAAGTACTTGCTAAGTCAATCCTCCAAGATCTTCCTTCTTACCTAATGTCCTTATTCACATTTCCCAAAGTTGTTTGCCATCAGATCAATGCCTTGGTGGCAACAAAATTCTGGAGCAATAGAGGGAAAAACCATGGGGAATGCTTTCAACTTGGCCTTGTTTAGCAAAAAAAATTAGTTTATTCTCACCAACCTAACTTCCGAGTGTTATATATCTTAAAGGTTTATACTTTCCTGATACCGTCCAACCCATCGTAGGTCTAGAAGAGTATCGTCCAAGGGGGATATTTTCTCATCTTTGAATGCCTTCGTGAACAGGTGATAATAAGTCAATTTTTATCTGGAATGGTGCTTAGATCCTAGAAATGGGAATCCTAAACTCGTTAATATCATCTCAGATCACTATCTCTTTTGATCTGATTTATTTATACCTTATCCAAATATTAAGAAATATATTCCTCAAATAAATACACTTGCCAAGCTAATATAAACACATTAAAAATTATGTTTACTCACTAATAAACAGACTAATTGTTGTATTTTATTTGTATAAACCAGTAAAAAAATATAAACAGTAATGCAGAAATAAAGTACAAAATACAAAAATAAATAAATAAATTTACTCATCGAGACTCGAATTGGATTCAATGTCTTTAAGGTATTTAGGCCACGTACGGGTGTCCAACGTTTGTTGACTTCAACCTCCAGGATAAACGACGAACTATTTAGAAGAAACGGACACACGAATTCCTCAGAATTTCAAAGAGCTTAACAATGTTACTGCTCTCCCTCCCCCCTCTTTCCCTCTCTCTCTCTCTCTGTCTCTCTCTCTCTCTCTCTCTTAATTTTAATATTTAATACTTTGAAAAAAATTGAATGATTCAAATGTTTAAGTTGGACAACTATTTACAGAAAATTAATAGGTGGCTATGCATCCATTAGAAAGGGTCGTGACTTTAAATATTCCAAGATATGTCCTTTAAATAAAAGACATGTTGGTTAGTAAAAGATACAACTATTGGGCTTGGCCCAATAGTAATTGATCTTTAGTATCTATTACACATTAACTATTGGGTCTAATCCAATGGTAATCCTAAAGATTTGCACACGAAAATAAAATAAAAATAAACAATTATTGGCCTTGCTCAATTGCAAAAAAAAATTAATTTTTTACTTTTCTTTCTTTCACCTTTACTATATATATATATATATATATATATATATATAAAAAAAAACATACCATTTTTTTAAGAAAAATCTCCAAAACTTCATGACTTAGTTTTTCATTCGGTTTCAAATGATTATTAACCAAGTGAATATATTACGTTAGTCTTTACAATTAGAAAAACGTATTAATCGAGCCATCGTCAACCCGGTCAACATTTGGGTAAAACCCAATTGACCAACAATTCCCACATGAATGAAAATTTACTACCCAACTAAAAGAATGCAAAAATAATGCTAAACACGAGAGAGAAGCATAGAATAATACTATAAATAAATGTAGCTTTTGGCCTTGAATCTTTTATTGTCAGGGCTATCGAATTTACTTGCTAACCAGTAAACATGATGTCTTGAACAATTCAGCTTTTATGTAAGTACATAGTACCTTCCAAACATTATTTGGTTCTCACGGTTTTGTCTATTTAAGACCCTGGATGAATCCTAGTATTTCATGAATAACTGTTTGAGAATCTCACCTTAAAAAAATTCTTAAAGGGCATCCCAACCCACGTTATTCATACAAGTAGTCTCTTGTCGAGAGTATTCAGCATTACTCTATATTACGTTATCAAAGTTACAAGAACCATCAAAAGTTTAACTTATCCTTCACTTTTACATGTAGAATTGTCTACTTTTTTCCTAGGAATGGTTATGGTAGGTCTCCCCATAGTGTGTCGCACCGAGTTGTAGTTTCATGATTCAATTTTCCTTTGAACCTAGATTGTGGGATCTCCACTTTGCTAGGTAAGATTCCCATCATGGAAACTCATCTTTCATAGGTTTAAGACCCATTCCCTTTGAAAACACTTATGCTTGCTATCTTAGCAAACCTTTGGTCAGTGGATCTGCTATGTTATCCTTTGATCAAACGTAATAAATTGTGATAACTCTGTTTAATAGTAGTTGTCTAATAGTATTCTGTCTACGACATACGTTTCTAGACTTATCGTTACACATCTTGTTTAGTTCCCTATCAGTGGCACTCTGATTGTCGAAATGTATTTAGATAGCTGGACCAGGATTTCACCAATTAGGAATATCCTCTAAGAAGTTTTGAAGCCACTCAGCTTCTTCGAGATCAATATCTAAAGCTATAAATTCATATTCCATGGTGGATCTGGCTATGCATGTTCGCATAGTAGATTTCCAAGATACAGCTACTCCTCCTAACATGTAGACGGATCCACTTGCGGATCTTGAGAGTACATTTGAATCTCATGTATACAACGACCCTTCGTTCATAGTGTATATGAGATACCTTAAAACTCTTAAAATAGCAATCTAGTAGTTCTTGCCCGAATTATGTATAAACTTACTTAACTTGCTTACTTCATGTGTTATATTTGGCCTAGTGCAGTTCGATAAGTACATGATACTCCCAATAACCCAAAATTACTCCAACAGGTTGATCGTATCACCCGTGTTCTTAGCAAGATGTAAATTTACATCAACAGGTGTCTTGATGATATTTGTGTTGCCATTATTAAATTTGTTTAACACCTTCTCAATATAGTGTGACTGAGATAGTACAATACATTCAGATTTTTGAAGATCTTAATACCTAGAATAACATCCTCAAGGCATAGATCTTTCATTTCAAACTTACTTGAAAGAATCCTTTTGGTAGATGTAATCGCATCACTTTTACTTCTAATTATTGACATATCATCCACATATAAACATATGACGACATATCCTTTCTCACTTTTTTTGTACATAAACACATTTGTCACATTCATTGATCCTGAAACCATATGATATCATGACTTCCAAATTTGTCATTTCATTTCTCTGGTGCCTGTTTTAAACCATATAAGCATTTAACAAGCTTACATACTTGTTTCTTCTTACCTGGAACTACGTAACCCTTAGTTTGTTCTATGTATATCTCTTCATTTAGTTCTCCATTTAGAAAAGTTGTTTACATCTATTTGATGAATTTCAAGCTTGTATATCTATGCTATAGCTATTAATATATGAATGGATGATATTCTCGTGACTAGAGAATAAGTGTCAAAATAGTCAAGTCATTTTTTTTACTATAACCTTTTACAACAAGGCAAGCCTTGTACTTTTCAACAGACCTATCGATCTTTAGTTTCTTCTTGAATAACAATTTATATCTGAATAGCGATTCCGATGAGAAATATCCACTAGTTTCTATGTATGATTTTGTATAATGGGATTATCTTGCTAGTTTGACATAGCCTCATTGAATGTTCGATGTTTGTCATCGAGCATGTAAGATAGAAAGTTAGGACCAAAATATGTAGAGGTTCTCATCCTCTTACTTCTTCTTATTTCTTCTTCATTTGGTAATAATTCATGATCTTGCTTTTTGGTTTGCAATGACTCTTGATCTTGTTCTTCTTGAATTGCTTCGTGTGTTCTTTTTAAAAAATCAAAATATGGAGTGGTCCTGCATGGAACGGTTGTTTCAAAGAAATGTGAATTTCTATCATCGTATTCACGTGAATGTCAACGTGACACCATTTGTGTATTAGGAACCTATATGCAGCATTGTTGTGAGCATATCCAATTGAGATGCAATCAATTGACTATTTTGAGAGTAGAGATTGATACCTTTGCCAAGCATCCACACACTTTTAAGTATTTAAATTAAGGTGGTTTCCCTCTCCATAATTCATAAAAGGGTGTGTCTACCTTCTTATGTGATATCTTGATAAGGATGTGGTTCAGTGAGTAAAGTCTTTCCCCACAGGATTTGTCGTAACCCAGAGTTAAATAGCAAGGCAGTCATCAAAGTACGTTTCTTGCGTTAACAATCCCATTTTGTTGAGGCATCTAAGGGAATGTGGTTTGATGGATGATTCCATGTTCAGCGCAGAAATCCTCAAAAGGAGACACATATTCTCCACCCCTATCTGTTATGAGATTCTTAATCTTTTTATTTAGTTGATTCTCAAGTTCAGATTTGTATTGCTTAAAAGCTTCTAAGGCATCATCCTTACTTCGAATCAAGTATATTTGACAATACCTTGTGCAATCGTCAATAAAAGTTATGAAATACTTTTTTTCCATTTCTAGTGTGCATAAATTTGAAGTCACAAATGTCACTATAATTTAATCTAAAGGTATAAACTCCTTTCTACAGATATACGTGAGATTTGTGTTCCTTTTGAGAATTGAAGTTCACATTAGGTAATAACACGACGTTTACTAACTTATTTAATGAACAAAAATTAACATGTCCTAATCTATCATGCAATAAATTAGGTGAGTCAATAATATAAATACAATCATAATTTTCATTCATTTTTTCTCGGTTACATTTTTGGTTGGTACCACAGTCATTACATTCATTTTAAACAAACAATCGCAAGAGGTACCCCTTTCCTACATATATTTCGTTCTTAGTTAAGACAAACTTATAATCTACAAATACAAGTTTAAACCAGGCTTACTAAGAAAGGACCGTGATACTAAGTTCTTGTCAATGTTTTGAACATGGAGAACATTGTTCAAGGTCAACTATTTCCCAAGGGTCATCTTCAGCATAATATTTCCAGTACCTTGAACCTTTGAGGTGGTAAATTTTCCCATACACAAAATTTCTTCATTTGTAGCTTTCTTGTAGATTTTGAACATAGATTTTCTCAAGCACGCATGTTGGGTTGCTCCAGTATCTATCAACCATGTCCTTGGATCGCTAACAAGCTTGACTACTGAGACTATTTTCTCCAGGTTCAAATTTCTAATGCCCTCAGATATCTCAATCACATACAACTGACCACCTTACCTTTATTTTGGTTTCCTTGTGTCTTTTTGTATCGACCGTCTTTTGCACGATGTCCATGCTCTCCACAATTGTGACCATCCCCATCGAATTTCAACTTCTTATTGTTGTCAATATTTGAATACCCTTTCCTCTTGCGGTTGTGGTGTTGGTTGATCCTTCATTTTTCCATAATATCTTTCTTGGATTCATATAAACGAGGGTTAGTTTCCTTTTTATCCGTCCGCTTATATTTCTTGATTCTTAACCTTACAATAAGATCTTCGTTTGTGCTTGCGGTAGTTCTTGAAATTTTTATACAATGGGGGTAGTTTTTCCACAAGAGAACCAACTTGGAAAGGTTCTACCAGATTCATACCCTCAGCCTCAACTCATGAAGAATCAATTGGTACTGGTGCACCTACGACATCAATGGATGAATCCACCATCTTGAAATTAAGGAACCTACCGATCACAATTTTTTTTATGCCAGCATCTTCGGTCTTGTATTTCTTCTCAAGATAATCACATAGTTTCTTGGCAGTTTTCATGGTCAATACATATTATATAAGGAATTCACCAAATATTTCAGAATATAATTCTTACATAGGAAATCAGCATGCTTCCAAGCATCTATTGCGTTGTATGTCTCATTGTATGGATTAGATCCCATTTCTGGTGGGTCTTCCTTCAGAAATTTTGCCAAGCTTAGAGTGGTAAGGTAGAACAACATCTTTTGCTTCCACCTCTTAAAGTCACTACCATTTAACTTTTCTGGCATATTAGTTGGTCCAATAGGTGTTGGTACGGGTACTCAAACTTCTGTTCTTGAGGTGTTACCCGTCTCAAGTTGTTTTTCATATTGTTTAGTATATTCCCATATTCTATATGAAGCAAAAATATGACGTTAGTAATCAAGTAATATTCTATAATGTATACACAAGTCTAGAAATCAAAACAAGTAGAATGTAATATTCTTGTCCTGTTTTATAAACAGACCCAAAAATTTTGCAAAAGTAAAGTTTACAAAACAAGAAGTAAATGTTTTCTGGTTTATACAACGTGAGTCATAAATATCTTAAATTGTTTTACTGGTTTATACAAATAAAACACAACACGACCATGTGCAAAGGTAATACCAAACTAAGCCTAATCAACTATCCTAGAAGAGAGAATCCTCCTCCCACACCATATATAACTTCCTTTGGCAGAGGACATGGTACATTGTAGTTTATCCAAAACTTAAGATTTTATTTTGTAAACTGTTTAACAATGTTTTACCTAATTGTAGAATAGACTAGATAGGAAAATGGATAATTTTTTAATGTATCATATCTGTAATTATGAGGTAAAAACTATAGATCACTTACTTTTAACTTGTGAATGCATTAAGAAAATCTAGATGTCATCCACTCTCAAACTTAAAATATTTGCTAAGCTTGTTGGATACTTAGATGATTTATTTATCTCTGCAAACCCCCTCCTAACTAGTAATTTTGATTACAACACTAAGTTTGATTCTCTACTTGTTATCTGCATATGGTGTATAATGCATGCAAGGGACAAATGTATTTCTAATGATTTGCAACATGTAGCTTAGATAATGGATGCAAGGCTAAGCTTGGACCATGGGACAAATTCTTGTGAAGTTGTTTTCCTACCCCATATTTTGTATTAAATATAACTTTAATACTTGTTTTACGGATTGTAAATTTACTTATAGAATTGTTTGGTAGATGGAACAATAATTTTTCAATGTTTGCTAATGCAAGTTCTTTTTCTTTTCAATTGGTTATGGTTGCTGGAGCAACAATCAGCTTAAAATGTTACAATTTTTGCATCATCTATAGTCATTCGTAGCATTATTATTGTAATTGATGCATTACAAGTTTACTGATATCTTTAAGTGTTCGGATACAAATCCATGGGAGATCTATGAGATCATCTGATATATATTATTAATTAAATTAAAGGATTATTGCCCAAGAAACACCTCAAGTTAGAATTGATTCTCTCTCACCCCAACCATCATTTTTTTGCCCATAAAAGGCACATATATTTTTGTTTTTTCATTTTCTTTTCCAATAAAAGAGTCGTTTGAGTTATGGGAAGCTTCCCACTACTCAAACGTTGAGTAATGGGAAGTTTCCCACTACTCAAACTTTTAGTAATGGGAAGTTTCCCATTACTCGTTGTTCGTTAAAAAAGACGGTGCCTTTAATGGTCAAGGTGTAAGGTGGCAGGTGCCTATTGGGCATTAACCCTATATTAAATCCATAGCCACGTATTCCTTAAGATGTAGTTCTCATATTATTGAAGATCAACTAATTATGTTGTCCATATTGTAGCTAAATTGGATTTTAATTATGCTTTACCTATTAATTGGGTGTTGAATTCCCACGATGTAAGATTTCTTAAAAATTTGCAGGTAATGTTCCTATGGATGTTGGTCAACCTAACATTTACTTAATATAATCTTTTCTTAAAGCAAAATAAAGGAAACTAGACTCTAGAAAGTAGAAGTAGTTTAGACGGTCAGTAATTTAGACTATAGAGAGAGTATTTTTTAGTTAATGAGAGTAGATTGGTAGGGTTTGGGTAGTGGTGTTAGTGGGTTAGTGTGTAATTTTTTGATAATGGGCTAAAATATTAGTTAAGATTAATGGGCTAGTGTAGGATTTATATGTTAATTATATGCGATAACTAAACCGGTTATAGTATGACTAATTGTCAGTTTATAACAGTTCCAAACTGATTTGTTACTGACTCGTCATTTAACAGACCATTTTTTTGTCGATCTAGGTTTAGCTAGTTCGGTGAACAATGACGATGTGTGATTCAATTAGGTTCTTGATCGGTCTGATCCGGTTCGACAGCTGGTTTAGCCGAACCGGCAGCCAGACTGGGTTCCCACCAACAAATTAACCGAGGTTATTTTTCAATTTTGTTGTATATTAACCGTGGCATATCAGTAAATATAACATAATATGCCCAACTTTACCCCTTCCATTATTATCGTTTTTCTTTTTTTTTTGGTCAACGTTATTATCGGTTTCAAAAGAGTCTTGGTTTATTTATTCATGTGTTTTGATTCTTCTACAACGGTCAGAAAAAAGAAACCTGAAAACGGAACCATAACACCGTTAAAATCCAACCTGCCAATTGCCTTTTTATCTACATTCTCTCTCCTCAAACTTTCAAACGCCGTTAACTTTGAGCTGCTTCTTTACTACTACTCTCTTTCTTTTTATTTCAACCTTAAAAAAAAAGCATCATCTTCATCATCTTCATCACCTCTCTCATTGCTTTCTCTCTCTAAAATCTCATATTTCTCTCTCTAAAATCTTATTCTCGTTACAGATTTTGAAATCCTTAAACGTCCATCTTCTCCATCAACTGTAAGCACATTTCCATTTGCATTACCACTCTGTACACATCTATAGATACATATACATACATATGTGTCAGTGTGACATGTACGTATATGTGGTGCATTTATCGAATATAGCAATCTTGTATATATAACGATATGAATTCGTATTTCAATACTAGTATATATAAATGTATGCATATTCGAGTGTATTTCTGTAATTTCTTTAAATCAATTACTCTTCGATCTTTTTATCATATCGATTTATCCTTTGCGATGAAGGATTCAGCCGGAAAATATTAAAAGATATCTGAAATGTCGGATCCGAAATTTCATATTTTTTCCTATACACGCATACATATATATGCATATGTACGTATAGTTGATTGTATGTGAGTTAAATTTGTTATTTATATTTGTTTAATTCTGGATTTGATCGAGATTAATTGGTCGTTTCTTTACGATTGACAATTTAGATGTACAAAAATTTGAAATTTGTTTGCATTTTTCTTTAGTTGATCTGAAATCCAATGTTATTTTCCTTAGGTTTTCCTTTCTGTAAATTACCTGCATTTGAGTTAGGGTTTTATCAACGAGTCTTTCCTAATTATGTGATTTTGATTTCAGATTCAAAAATTGAACTTGAGTTGACTCAATTGACTGAAATTTCAAGGCAAGAATTCAAGTAATGGAGAGAAGAGGAGGACCACACACACCACGCTCCACAGATAAAGTGGTGAGAGATCTGCGATCAGCTGAAGGAAATGCAAGTGGAAAACATCACGATAAAGAAAAAGGTGTCAATGTGCAGGTCATTGTGCGATGCAGGTGAGTTGACTCACTGAGTTTGATCCATACAGTAAATTTAACCGAGTTATGAGATTTCTTGAAAAAATTAACTGTTTCGTTTGTTTTTTTAGACCGTTGAGTGAGGAGGAGACGAGATTGCATACACCAGTTGTAGTTGCTTGCAATGAAGGTAGAAGAGAAGTTAATGCTGTTCAGAATATTGCTAATAAACAAATTGATCGAACTTTTGCTTTCGATAAGGTTTGTTCGATAATATCTTCACTTAACAAAATCATATTAATGTTCAAATGTAACAAACATATGATATTTTATAGGTGTTTGGTCCTGACTCAAGGCAAAAGGACCTCTATGATCAAGCAGTTTGTCCTATTGTATTCGAAGTTTTAGAAGGCTATAATTGCACAATTTTCGCCTATGGTCAAACAGGAACAGGAAAGACTTATACCATGGAAGGAGGAGCTAGAAAAAAGGTAAAGATTTAATTTTATTTTTGTATATCTAATATGTTATTAATACTAAGAGTGAGTTTTACCTTACCCCATAACAGAATGGAGAATATCCAAGTGATGCAGGTGTAATACCCAGAGCTGTTCAACAAATATTTACAATATTAGAAGCTCAAAGTGCAGAGTATAGCATGAAAGTTACGTTTTTAGAGCTATATAACGAGGAAATAACAGATCTTTTAGCTCCAGAAGAAAACACGAAATTTGTAGATGATAAATCGAAGAAACTAATGCTTATGGAAGATGGAAAAGGTGGAGTACTTATTAGAGGCCTAGAAGAAGAAATGGTGTCAAGTGCAAATGAGATTTATAAAGTGTTGGAAAAAGGTTCTGCTAAAAGACGTACAGCTGAGACTTTTCTTAATAAACAAAGTAGTAGATCTCATTCAATATTTTCAATCACAATTCATATTAAAGAAGTTACTCCTGAAGGAGAAGAAATGATTAAATGTGGAAAACTTAATCTTGTTGATCTTGCTGGTTCTGAAAATATTTCTCGATCTGGTGCTAGAGAGGTAAATATATTGATTTTAATAAATTATATCTTATGATTTTAATAAATAAATTATATTTACTTTTTCAGGGAAGAGCAAGGGAAGCTGGGGAGATAAATAAGAGTTTGTTAACACTAGGGCGTTGTATAAATGCTTTAGTTGAGCATTCTGGTCATATACCATATAGGTATTAATTGAATTTTTTTTTTTTTTTTAAATTTAAGTTAATTATTCATTTAACTTGACTTTTGATTCACAGGGATAGTAAATTGACAAGGTTGTTAAGGGATTCTTTGGGAGGTAAAACAAAAACATGTGTAATTGCTACAATATCACCTTCTATACATAGTTTGGAAGAGACACTCAATACTCTAGATTATGCTCATCGTGCCAAAAATATTAAGAATAAACCAGAGGTTAGTGTTTATAAGTGATTCATCGTTTCTTTTTATGTTATGTTGAGAATGAAAAATAATTTTTGTTGTTTATTTTGTCAGATAAATCAAAAGATGATGAAATCAGCTATAATGAAGGATTTATACTTTGAAATTGAACGATTAAAGCAAGGTTGTTATATACTCCCTCTTTTCGATTATTTGATTGTATGTTTTTTTTTTTAGAAAGCTAAAATATGTGTTTATTATATGACAGAGGTGTATGCTGCAAGAGAAAAAAATGGGATATATATACCGAAAGATCGTTATCTCTTAGAAGAAGCTGAGAAAAAGGTTTGATTTCTTTGCTATATTTAGTAATGGTGATATATTTGTATCAGAGAGATCTGAAAACATCTAATTTATATATTTGTGATTTTTAATTAGGCAATGGCTGAGAAAATAGAGCGTATGGAGCTTGATTTTGAATCTAGAGACAAGGTACAAATGATTTAAAACTATTATAAATATGGAAACCTTTTTGTTTGCCTTAGGCTTATTGTGTTTCTTCTTTATACTCAGCAATTAATGGAGCTTCAAGAGCTTTATAATTCTCAGCAGCTGTTAAGTGCAGAGTTGAGTGACAAACTTGAAAAAACAGAGGTACTATTTGTTTGTGCATAAAGAATTTTTTTTTTCTCTTGCTATATTAACTCAATTTTTTTTTTATTCAGGTAAAGTTGCAAGAAACTGAGCATGCATTAGTTGATCTTGAAGAAAAATATAGACAAGCAAATGTAATAATCAAGGAGAAAGAATATCTGATAGCTAATCTTCTTAAATCTGGTAAGTCTTATATTCATAATATCTACTTTCTTATTCTACTTTTTTTTTCCAAGCAGTTGATAAAAGGTTTTTTTTCTTTTTTGATTAAATAATTCCAGAAAAAGCACTTCTAGATCAGGCATTTGACCTTCGAAGAGAGCTAGAAAACGCTGCATCAGATGTGTCTTACTTGTTCTCCAAAATTGGTATTTTTCTTGATTTGTATTCAAATTATATGATAATAAGGGTTTCTAAATGATATGATTGTTTTTGAAATCAGAGAGGAAGGATAAAATAGAAGATGGAAATAGAATTCTGATACGAAACTTTCAAGCTCAATTAACTCAACAGCTTGAAATGTTGCATAAAACTGTATCATCTTCGACTACAGAACAAGAGCAAAAACTCAAGGAGATGGAAGAAGATATGCAATCTTTTGTATCAACAAAAACCCAAGCTACAGATGAACTTAGAAACCTCTTAGAAAAACTAAAATCCACTTATGGTAATGGTATTAAAGCACTCGATAATTTAGCTGGACAACTTGATGGTAATACACAATCTACTTTCCAAAGTCTAAATTCTGAAGTTTCCAAACATTCATCTGCTCTCGAAGAGGTATTATTTATTAATTTTAAATAAACGCTATGATAAACTATTATATAACTTGTTATAAAATGCAGCTTTTCAAGGGTATTGCTTCGGAAGCAGATACATTACTGAATGATCTTCAGAAAAGTCTTTATAATCAAGAGGAGAAATTAACTGTATTTGCAAATCATCAACGAGAGGTTAGTCTTTTTACTTTTTAATAATGACTCGTTGCAGAGTTTTAACTTGACAAAACTTGCAGGCTCATTGTAGAGCTATTACAGCTTCTAGATCAGTTTCACAGACTACAGTGAATTTCTTCAATACATTAGATACACATGTGTCTGAATTAGGACAGATTGTGGAAGAATCACAAACAGTTAATGATCGGAAATTATCTGAGCTTGAAAAGAAATTCGAGGTAAATTTTATCCTCTTATGGGATGTAATAGCAATGCAATGCAATTTAATTTAAATTAATCTTTGTTTTTGCATTTTACTTTAGGAATGTGCTGCTGTAGAAGAGAAGCAACTATTGGAAAAAGTTGCAGAGTTACTTGCAAGCTCAAATGCTAGGAAGAAAATACTGGTAAATTTAATTTGGGAAATTTATTTACTTCTTTTTAAATGATGAGTAGTTAATTAATTAATCGCATATTTACTATGATTTTAGGTTGAAACAGCAGTTAAGGGGTTACGTGAAAATGCAGCTAGTACAACTAACAGATTACAAGAAGAAATGTCAACAATGCAAAATTCAACCTCGTGTGTTAAAACTGAATGGACTAGTTATATGGAAAAAGCTGAATCTTATTATATTTCAGATACTTCTTCAGTGGAAACT
Organism: Nemophila menziesii; assembly: GCA_029959085.1. Taxonomy (NCBI): domain Eukaryota; kingdom Viridiplantae; phylum Streptophyta; class Magnoliopsida; order Boraginales; family Hydrophyllaceae; genus Nemophila; species Nemophila menziesii. The sequence goes on along the minus strand of JARWIR010000012.1, from coordinate 2,303,608 downwards.
GGGAAACAAGATATCAAAGAAGTTGTTCAAAATTGGTATGAATTATCAATTACTTATACTTGGTGTGATCTTCTTTTCTTAATCTGGATTTTATAATAATGATTAATATGAAATTTTTGCAGCTTGGAAAAGGCAAAAATGGGAGCAGAGCAATGGAGTAATGCGCAAGAATCTTTGTTCAGTTTAGAGAAGAGCAATGTTGCTTCTGTTGATAAAATAGTTAGGTTAGTTAGTTAGTGACTATAAAAGTAAATTATTATTATTATCTCACTTATGCTTGATAAAATGTACTGTAGGGGAGGCATGGATGCGAATCAAAACTTGTGTGCACAGTTTACTTCAGCTGTGTCATCTGCAAATGGTGAGGCTGATGTGGCAAGCAAGAATCTTCTCTCGTCAATTGATCGTAAGTTCTCTAACTAAGTTTATGCATATCAAAATAAATGTCAAAAAAACCCCAGATTTAACAAAATTATATTATTGCAGAATCGTTACAACTTGACCATAAGGCATGTGCAAATCTTGACTCCATGATTGTACCTTGTTGTGGAGAGCTGAGAGAGTTGAAGGGAGGACACCACCATAAAATTGTCGAAATTACAAAAGATGCTGGAAAATGCCTTTCTGAGGAATATGTGGTAATTATTAATTTTTCATTTCTCTAACAATTTTTTTGTTTTTATTTTTAATTTTAATTAATTGATGGTATTATTTTTGTGGTGAAATTTAGGTGGATGAACCATCATGTTCAACACCAAAGAAAAGACCGTATGATCTTCCAAGTATAGCATCGATTGAAGAACTGAAAACTCCTTCATTTGAGGAGTTATTAAAGTCATTATGGGATGCAAAATCATCGAAGCTAACAAATGGAGATATAAAACATATTATTGATTCTGCACATTCTTTGAGAGATTCAAGGCTTCCTCTAACTGCTATCAATTAGAGAGATGAGAGTGACATGTAGACAAATTTTAGTAGTGAGGAAAGTACTAAACTGTACAGTACAGTAGATGATGGTTTGATTGATTTTATTGTATCATTGTTTGATTGTTTGTGTTTGTTTGTTTCATTGCGTGCAGTTTTTCCGTACTTTGAAATTTTCCAGATAGTATAGTAAGATCATCAGAGCTTATAGATCTTTGAGAGAGCATGTATGGAAAGCAATCCATTTTAACATTTATTGCATTAAGAGCATCCGAGAATGCCTTCTAAATTACACCAAATGACATTATTTGGGTAGCAAAGTTTTTTTATTTTTCTCCTTTTAAGTGTTCAATTGTCACCTCTTAAGCTCAAATTCTTAGTACGTAAGAGTGTTTTTTTTAAGGTTGCCTATTTAGTACTAATGAAACTATGAAAGAAAATTACTAAATACCAAATAATACCAAACCTCGTCCAAGAAAATAAATAAATAAATGATACCAAACAAAAATATATAATTCATTTAACATCAAAAATACACCAAATCCTAAACTATAACCAATTTCTCACCGTTCTTTACTCTCTCTCACTAATCTTGTTATCGTACAACTTCATCAACACGACATTTCACCTGTGCTTTTGTCTTTACTCTTTCTCTCTCTCTCTCCTTAATAATGGTGGTTGTTGAAACAGAAATACAAAACAATTTCATGAACTACCCAAAAAAGGTAGCAACTTCAAAGACAAGATTGGCATGCCTACTACTTTGTCTAACCAAAAGGATACCATTTAACTGTGTTTTCTTTACTGACAAGACTTGCTAGACGTATGTTTGTCTCCCAAATAGTATTTTGCACTTTTTTGGCTCACTAACTATTAGGGCCGAACATGGTACTCCGCTCGGATTCAGACCAAAATCGGAATCGAAATCGAATGGTTCAGTTTTTTGAGATGTATATATATATATCATACCAGACAGATTGTCTTGATTTGGTTTCATCGATTTTCAAAATGTTTTAGGCAATACAAAATGTCTTATATTTAGGTTTTGATTAGGTTTAGTTTTTTGTATTTGGCCTTATGCTTTGTTAGCCTGTTTCAGGGACGAAGCCAGGAATTTTCTGTAGGGAGGGCCAGAGGGCAACACCCCTGAATTTTTTTTTTAAGACTTATTTGTATCGTAGGTTTCATATATTATGAAAAAATTGTACAATAAACTATAAGTCTTAATACAATTATTTTTAATTGATTATTTTTTTTAATACAAAATAACATATATTTATTGAAAAGAATAAAATAATTATAAATTTAATAAAATAAAATTTAAAAATTAGATAATTAAATAAAGATTTTAAAAATTTAAGAAGACCCAATGAATGTTTTGAAAATTTAAGGGAACCAAATAAATGTTTTGAAATTTTAGGGAGGACCAAATTAATATTTTTTTAAAATTTAGGAGTAAAATTACATACTATTAATTTTTTTTTAACAAAGGATTTTTTTTTGAGTAAAGATATATGAGTAATGATATTTGTCACCCCTTTTTGGTTCACCCTTATATCACCTCCTATGTGGATGTTTAAAATACCAATCAGATTATTCAATTTCCTAATTACTTTTTTTCTCTCTTCTTTATTTAATGACACATAAGGTGACACATAAGGGTGATATATCACCCCTTTTTGTTTCACCTTCATATCACCTCCTATGTGGAGGTTTTAAAAACCAATCAAATCATTTCTCTTTCCTAATTAATTATTTTCTTTCTCTTTTGTTTGATGCCACATAGTGTGCCACATAAGAGGTGAAGCAAAGGTGAAGCAAATAGGGGTGATATATAGCAATTTTTTTTTTTTAAATAATCAGGAGGGGCCATGTCCCCCCACCCTTCACGTGCCTTCGCCCTCGAGGGTTATTTAAACCGTAACACTTTTATGTTCAATTGGAGACGAGATTTATTGTTTTACTTTTATGTTTTAAAATTCTAATATTTAAGTGAATGTATTTTTTTAATTTTATTAGAAAATAACGTTTTACAAATTCGGATTGGTTTATAAATCTTGGTTTTTAATTCGGTACACAGGGACGAAACTACACCAAAATTTTCAAAAACAATTTCTTCTCCCCTATAAAAAATAAATTAATAATTTTATCACCCCCAAATTTTTCAGAATCTTCCACTGGACGGTGACTAGTACTTTTTCAGGTCAAGTGGTGTTCATATATCTAGAAATTAATAACAAGAATCCGCGGGTTTGTTGTTGTTGCAATGGCCATAATGTTGCTTATGCTCTTTCGCCCTCTTGCTCACTCCCTCGAGCCCAAGGCATCTTCTGCCGTCTGCTCCGAGTAATCTCTATATTCCTATTCCATCAAATTTCTTTGCAAGATGCACGACTTGTTTGCTTGTGATCTTTTCAAAGTTCATCACTTTTGGTTGATGATTGGAGTTTATCAATGCAGCCTAGTCCTCGTTTATCCTATATTAGTTTTCTGGTTTATTTTTGTTTATATTCTCCTATAGAATTTTTTCTTTTTATTAACTTGGTCTTTATCAATTTTGATATATAAAATGAACGGGTTCGCATAACTTCCACACAACACTTGCTATATATGTACACCAAGGGCATGTTTAGACTGAAGGTGTACTTTAGCAAAGAATTGTACCAAGATAGAAAGGTTAAAAAAAAAAAAAAAAACCACAACTAGAAGGTAGAAGACACTCAAACCCTACCTTAAAACAACACCTAAGTAACAAAATTCCGATCCTTAGATCTAGAGTAGCAGACCAAATCTGTCTTGTAATCAGACCTTGGAGAAAGATAAGACTAGATAGAGATGACAAAGAAGAATCCCTAGCCAAAAGTCAAGAAGACTAGGAATTTTATATGGCCCCTTCCCTTAGCTAGAGTTAGTATGCCTCTGCATTTGAAGTCAGACCCGAATCCCCCATCGTTTTTATTCCAATTGCTTATGAAATGGTTTTAAAACTATCCAAATGCGTACATAAAACTCTTGTTATGAGAACAAGTAGAAGAAAATCAAATTTACTTTCGCTTTTACTACACCAACCAAGAAAAGCAAATCTACTATGTGATGCGTAATAATGCATTTTTCACAAACAAAAGAAGACTGCAACGAGGACTAAAAAGTGTAGAATTAGCATCATGTATTCTCATTCCAAAAGACCCAAAAGGGGTGTGTGGTAAGTTATTAAAATACAAGGAAAGAGAAAAATACTGAAGAAAAACCAAAATATATGCGATGCTTCTTCTGCATCAGATAATCAATCACCTGTACTTGTTTGTCATTTCATTTAATAAGATTTTTCCCAACAACTTTAGCACCAATCCTCTAAATTTCTTCCCACTATAACCAATTTACAAACTCCAATGTACCCCTGAGATAAATTTTCCGTACCTGCACCATCACAAAGGGAGCATATATTAATTAAATGTAATGTAATTGTAAGCAAGAAATACATTTTACAAGTAAGAAAGAATTAATTACCTCCTCTATGATTCATCCTCCTCACAATCTTCATTAGTTGAATTCTCTTGACAAAGCAATCTATTCTTATCATTCTCCTCTTCTTCTTCAGGCAAAGGATTCATCAAATCAAGAGCATCCCATTGACCACCACCACCTTGTTCTTCTGATCCACCACCATCACCTTCAATATTATTATCTTCATTAGATACAACTACTACTACTTCATCTGTTACTACATTTAGATCACCACCGCTTTGTTCTGTGGGCCCACCACTATTATTATTATTATTATTATAAGAAGCAACCGTTACAGACTCTGCCTCTGCTTCTGGCTCAGGCTCAGTAGCTTCCTTTCTTTGTCTCTTCCATTTCTTAGTACTCGAAGTCCCATCATCTTCAAAATCTTCCTCTTCTCTTTCTCTATGTAAATAAACCCACAATTTCCTCTCACCATCAAATTGCACACACGGGTCCCGCTCATAATGTAGCCTATCCAACGCTCCACTCACAACTTGATTCACTTGTGCATCCGATACATCTTCAACTATATACTGTGAATCTCGTATCAAAGTACAAACATCAGCTCTAGTTCCGATACTCCCAGGTAATCTAGCAGCTGCGTCTCTCACAAGACACAGGATCGTGACATGTGGCGGTCTATCACGCTTCAGCATAAAATGATCACGGGCTTTCGATGTGGGCTTTCCACCACACCTTCTCAAAGGTGCAACTATCGATTTCTTACCATCTATAGCTGTGTATGAAAAAGCCCGATCCGGAATCGAATACCTAAGAACTTCTTCTTTTCTGAAATAAGATCTTACTTCTTCAGAGCTTAGTGTAATAGTACTTAAGCTTTTTTGTGCTCGTAAATCTTTAAACCTTTCTTTCTCGTCTAAATTATATTGCATTAAACTTAAAGGAGGAGCAGGAAGGCTTCCGATTTGTTGAAGTGTTTCTTGACCATTTTTAAGCCAATTAGCAAAAGCATCCACTAATTTAACAAGCATTTTTAAGGGTATACCCCATGATTCAGGTGATGTAACTTCTTCAACACCTTCTTGATTCAATGGACCAACCCATGACCAACTTTTAGTAGCTTTTTCATATACTACAAGTGGTTTCCAACCTTTAGCACCTAAAGGAGCAGTTTTAGATGAATAAATCTTCAAAACTCCTCTAATAAGATCTTGAAGAGGCTCTTGAGTTTCAAGAATACAAGGATCTCCAGGGCTGTTTCTTACACGATTAACAATCTCTTGAATAGGTAAAGTAAGTACATTTGCTCGTGCAGAAGTACTTGGGCTTTGACTTGATTTATTTTCTTCTTCGGGCTTTGAATCTTGCTCTTCCTTTTCCTTTTCTTTTTCAACGGGTTTTTCTTCTTTCTTTTCATCATCTGGGAGTAAAGTAATCATTGACATACGAACAGCTGTTAGAAGATGAATAACCGAGAATGAAAAACCGGTATGAATAGTTGGAGTGATTAAAATATAAGGCTTTTTTTGTGGTTTAACATCTACTATTTCAACCACTACTTCTTCTACTAAAGGAGGTGCTTCAGAAACTTCCTTTTCCATATTTTCATAAACATTACTTTCTTCAACTTTCCTTTTCCCTCTTTTTCTCGAAATATCAGATCCATCAAGATGAAGAGGCATAGACATAATATCTTTATCATCTTGATCATCCATATACATCATCAAATCATTCTTAACTTTTCGTTTCTTTGACACAGAATTAACACAACTCATTAACTGTGCATTAGGTATTTCATATCGATTATGATCAGTATGTGATTCCATATATAAACCACCACCTTTCTTACCCACTATATCACCATGAGTATACTCTTGCACCATATAATTCGATTGAATATCGTTATTATATTCATGTCTTCTTTTTTCTTTTTGTGGTAATACAGAAGAATATCTTTCAGCATAACCTTCACGCATTTGCATTTGCATTTGCATTTGAATTTGGCCATTCCTTCCTGATCCAGAGAGATAATTTTCATCGAAATTTCTTCCTGAAGAAGAATTTGAATTAGAGTATCCAATATCATGCATTTTATTCCTCATTCCAACATTTCGCATACTAAAATCATCCATTTCCCTAGACAAGTTTGAAGATCCGTCTTTTTTTGCAAACTTTGACTTTCCGTAATCAAAGCTAGGGTTAGGGTTATAATCTGATATACCAGTAGGGTAAGCCCATTTGCTCCTCATAATAGGATTATTATCATCTTCATCAAACTGTTCTGATGAATCAGACTCTGTTTCGTCACTTTTAGCAAATGACTTATTAAACCCTCCTTTCACTACTCGATTATCTCTCCCTCCAATATGTAAAGAGCTAGACCTGTACTTTTCATGTAATAACGGCTGTGACGGATATAACGTGTCTCTCAGATCAGGGGATTCTCTACCCATTTTACCCTTTTTGCTTTTCATATTCCATTCTCCGTATTTATAAGATTGATCATTCGAGAAAGGTAATGAATCCATTTGAGTACCTTTCATTGATAAATTCGAAATATGGCCTTTTCGATATCTCATCTGATCTTCACCAACTAGCATATTCTCATTGTATTTCATCTTTTTCCCATATTCAAAAGGTGTTCTTGTACTAGATGGTTTTGCAGTTAAAATCTTGATATCTGAGAGTTGATTCACTGGTTTGTTCCTTCCATAAGGATGTAATTCATTTTTCCAAGGCATATGTGATGACCCATTAAAAGTATTATCATTATACTCTTCATCCATTAGATTTTCATGCTTTTTCCCCATTTTGAAATTACTAACTTTAGTTCGTGAATAGTTTCGATCTGTTTGTAAAGACACTTCGTACATACGTTCTTCATCTTCTTCATCGTTTCTCATTTGAACTGAACCTCCATAATCATACCCTGATGCTTTATTATGCCTTGAAATAGACCCTGAGTTAATATCTAACCCATGGTGAGCAGAATGTACACGCCCCACTAAATCTCTTGCTGTATTAAACTTCATTCCAGAGGATTTTAAAGCACCTTTCGGATTCGGTTTTCCGAATTTACTTGATTCAAGTGCCATTTGTTTGCCCCGGGAAGAAAAATCTGACCCGGAATTGATTTGACGACCCATTTTCTGCCCGAGTTTTCGATCTTTACCTGCCCGTTTACCCCATAAACCATCTCCAGATTCTTGTTCAGAAGACTCACTCTCCATTTCCTCCATTTTTTCAGACATCAAGCTTTTCTCACTCTTCATAATATTCAAAACACGAAGCTTCTCTTCAATACTATACCCTTTACAAGAAGACCAAGCATCTCTAATCTGACAAAGATTAGTAACCATTGAGTTCTGATGCTTTCTCACAAGATGATAATGTTTACGCTTCTGAAAGTAATTTAAACCCTGTCGATATAACGCAACCCTTGGTTCACTTAACCCACCCTTAAACATCTCAAACAGCTTATCAATAGGACTTCCAAAATGTAAATTACAACCCATTAAAAGCTCTTTCAAAGTTCTTAAAAACGTTTCCTGGTCCATATCAGGTAAGTATTGAGTAAGACTAAACCTTTCTTCTTCAGTTAACACATCATTCCATACATCTAAAGATAATATATCATGTAACCCTGGAAGATCATATAGCTCATAAGGGATACTACAAGTTTGATCTCCAACTTGACAAAATTCTTCACCAGCTTCACCTAATTCAAGTAAATCAAAGTCATCAGAACCTGCTCCAGAATCACAATCATCAAAATCATCATCATCATCATCAGATTCCACTATAGCTGAGTTACGTGGAGGATAATCTTCTTCTTCACTTGACATGATAGTGTCCCGATTACTTGGAGAAAGTTCAGAATCAAATCTTCCTAGAACCTTAAAACAATTCTTCTCAATCGCCATTCAACATAAACATAACCACACCTACCTCGAAAATACCCCAAGTTTCAATCTAGACCTTCAATTAAATTCAAAAACCCTAAGATTAGAAAATTATTAAACAATACCCACGTTACAATTGATCAATTTACCAATACCGTGTATGAAAACTAAACAAATAAGCCTAAAAAAAGAAGAAAAAAACAATCTTTGAGATTAATCCGTAGAAAATACTGTATGCAATTTGATAGCTAAATTTTTTTTATACCCATATCAAAAAACCAACAAATAACCTTAAACACAGATCAATCGGAAAAATTATACATAAATAAATACACATAATATATATATGTGCGTGTTAGTGTGTGAAAAAAGTGAGATGAGATCGAAAGGTACCTGAAGTTTGATGAAGAAACGAAGGGCAGCAAGTAGAGAAACAGAGAGAGAGAGAGAGGTGCGACGCGCAGTTGGTTAGTGAATGAAAACCCTAGAAAGAGGAAAAGCGGGGAGGGGGGTTATAGTATGTCACACGTGTGTGTTTCTCTGTGTGTATAAATTAGATGATATACACTGTAAATATAGTGTACCTAAAGAGAAGGACAAGAAGACGAGGACGTGGAAGTCTATCAACCGTCGGATTGAATAAATAGGGTGCGGTTCTGATGGGTGAGAGAAAAAGTGCGAGTAAGTGTGTGAGAGAGAAAGAAGAGGGTAATGCTGTTGGTGTTTTGGAAGGGAAAAGAGTGGAAGAAGGGAGGTGAGTGAGTCAGCCCGCTAATGTGTGTTATTTTTCCATTCAAGTGTGTGTTGGTTTTCGATTATATTTATTCGACAAAAAAAATTGAAATTTATTTGAAAAGTTGAGTTACAAAAATAATATATTTTTATTGTTCAATAGCGTGTCTTAGATCTACTTTGAGCCGACAATTGATCTTGAATTTGTACAAACTTGAAAGTAGACACAAAATCAATGGATTAAGAAATAGGATCCTTGTTAGAATTTCGACGGTCAACTTAGTTATTTATACAAAATAAGATTAGTTTCCCGAGATGGTGAAATGGAATTCCATTTGAGTAAATCCTTAATATGTCGTGATTATGAAAAGAAGACGTGTAATGAATTGTGCATAGGTTGGTCCGGGTGTAAATGATGTGTACCTGTGCAAATAGTATAAGAAGACTATTTATAAATGACAAGAAGAAACGTAGTTACTAGTAGGGCTGTTCACGGGTCGGTTAACCGACCCGTAAGGGTATACCCAAAACCCCACCCGTAGCTCGGTTTGTAATTTGCTTAACCCAATAACCAATTTTTTAATACACGGGTTAGGTGTATGCGGGCTGGGTCGGTTTTGGGTCGGGTTCGGTTATGGTCAACAAAATGTCAAAACATCTACAACAGTTAAAAAAATACCATACATTCATTATAAACTTTCCATAAATAGAAAGTTGTCTAGATTAGAAACTTTCTAAATATAGAAACTTTATCAAAATAGTGGGTTTTTAGACATATTTCATAGTTTCCCATCAGAATTAATAAATTACAGTACATGAATTGATACAAAAACTGAATCACTACTAAAAATTACAATATATTTCAATTTGTAACCTAACTTGTGCAAAATTAACAACTTGTACAACTTTAGGTGCAATTGCTGTAGTGATTCCAAAAACAAACTTCCAATGGTTGATAATTCCTACAAATTTGCGACAACAAAAGAGAAGAACCAATTCAGTTGTAGCCTCATGTCATCATTGGCTTCAATTTAGCCTTAGATTTTATATCTTCATTGGCCTTATAACCTTAGGGACCTGTTAAGTGACAAGGGACTTATCTAACAACTTACAAGAAACAATTTTCAACTCAATAGTTGCCAACTCAACCAATTTTCCACCTATTATAACTCATTCATCATAAGATAATCATTGTATTTGGGACAAGTGAAATGGGAGATGCAAACATTTCTTTGTTGTTAAAAATTGTTAACTTGTAAGTTGTAAGAATATATTTATATACCTTAGGTTATTGTTTTCTAACTTGTTAAAGTGGACTCTTGCAAAGTCTCACTTAACTCGTCTAAGCCATAATAACCTGCAAAATATGAGAAACACTACAAATTCAGATCTTAAGTAAAAAAAATTAATCAAATCAAACTTAGAAATGAAGTGTAAATGAATATTTTACCTAGTTCAACCTCCGAGTCTTGAACCAACTCCTTAAATGTTGTAAGATTTATAGGAAGAGATGATTTTAACCAATTTTGAGTGCAAATCAGTGCCTCAACTATAGTAGGTGAAAAAGAACTTCTAAATTGATCAAGTACCCTTCCACTTGTACTGAAGGCAGATTCAGAGGCAACTGTAGAAACAGGGATAACTAAAACATGTTTTGCCATCTCAGATAAGTGTTTGAACCTAGAGGCATTATTTTTCCACCCACTCAGAATAACAAACTCAGGAATCATTTCTTCAACTTCTTCATTTAGATATCTTTGAAGTTCATTACCTTTAGCAACTTGTTTTTCCTTCATGAAAGATTGAAATCTGCCACCCAAAATAGATGGTGATTCAATGGGAGCCACTACACCACTAGAAGTAGGAGCAGCTGTTTTAGAGTACTGGGCAAACATTCTATCCAATGCATCAGTAACTTTAGCAAGCAAAATAGTAGTTTGAGAAGGAGTATACATAAAGTTAAAGTAGCAAGTTAGGTATTGCATTTTTTTCTAGTATCCAAAGCAACTGCAACATACAAAATTATGTTAATACTTCGAATGCCCCAATATTTCTGAAACTTAGCTTTCAAATTTCTAGCCATTTCTTTCAAAACCTCATCCTCTGCCTTACACAACTCCTCAATCTTCTCCCAAATTATCACAATTTCATCAAAGAACAGATTTGTAGTAACAACTAGTGTACCAGAAAACTTTTTAGTAGAGTTATAAAACAATCTCAGAAACTGTACAAAAGAAGCCGTATTTTTCCAATCAACAAAGTCAGGTGGTATATACTATATTGGAATTCCATGTACAATAAATGTCTAGACAAGATACCAATTTATTGATAAATTATTAGAATGTCATTGCAAATACACAACTTTATACTATATTTTTTGTATTACAAACCAACAAACTGTAACTTGTATAACAAAAGAATACTTGAATTTAGCAGGTTAAACCCAAAGATTTCGAAGTTATTTAAACATGAACACTGTTGGAACGTTGATTTATACTTAGAATTGGTTGCTAGAGACTTGATTCCTATCTCAATTCGATCATAAAAGATACAGTCGAGGATACGGAAGAAGAGTTTGGTAAGCTTATGTTAATTTTTATATATGATGTCTCCATATTTGTGATATATTAATCTAGTTTTGAGACATCATTTTAGGTGCTTTTAGTTAATTGTTAAGGGATTTCCCCCTGTTATTAGTTAATTTCTTTATTCATGCCTTAATTTGGAGATTCATTACTTTTGTAGCGTTTTTTGTATAATTTGTGTATTATTGTGAATCTCTTAGGTAAAAGGAATTAATTAGAGGCCAAATCAATGTCAATGAGTTAAGGAAAGAAGATGCAAGGTGGAATCTAGTGTTAAAAGGAAACAAAGTTGAATTAGGAAAAGAAATGCTGCCAAATAAATTTGTTATGCTGAAAAATCATCCAGTGTTTTGAAGACTGCAGAAAATCTATAAAGAATCTGGAGGAGATATTTTATGAGCAAATAGATCTTTGAATCACGGTCGCTTCCATATAAAGTGTGAAAAAATACAATAAGTAACGAAGGATATATGACTAAATCATTTAGCAGTGTTTATCCTGTCCTATTTTTAGGAAACAAATTTGAATTGGAAAAGGACTCCAATAACTTGCCTTGCATTCTAAGATTTCGACTTAGGGTTAGATAACTCCCATACATATATCTAGATATCATTGTAAACATGTCTTTTCTCAGTTATTAATCAATATTACACTTAGAAATCCATAAAAGCAAGTTGACAAGTATGTATTTATCTATTACTTTATTTCTTTTTAGTATGAACTAATTATCCCATAGCCTGGGTTTTGCATATGTATAATCTTTGAATTCTATTTATTTATTTTATGTTATTTGGGATTAACCTTTAAATTGATTAAGCTTCTTATCTATTTCATATATTTGTCTTATGTGCTTTGATTTATTGACCTTAGTTCTTGCTAGTGCAGGAGTATAGGATTACCACATTACTAGTAGTTGGACGGTCACCCAGAAGGGGTATTAAACTGTTGAAACACCACATAAATGTCTAGTGTGCAGTAGTGATCCTGACGGGCTTTCCTAACTAGATAGTCACTAGGGTTTGAGATTAACTTATTTTCTACCTTTAACTTTACTTTTAGTTATTAAGTATATCAAAATATAGTTTATAATGCAAACAAATTGCCCTAGTTAACCCGGTGGAACCCGAAATCAATCTGATTTAATAAAATAAAACAGTGTTGTGGGTTTTAAATTCTAACCCAGAATGTCACAACTCTTGGTTACCAAAAACCTAAACTCGTGACTAACTCGTGGTAAACTCGCCCTAAATACCTAAATAATATAATGCTCTATTATATCTATGTATATGGAAGTAGATGCAATAGGTGTAGGCTAATTTGTAACAATTTTTGAAATTTTTTATAAATTGTTGTTTTTTGACTAAAAAATATATATGGAAGTAGCATCACCAATTTTCTTTTAAAGTGTTTCATAAATTTGATTCTATAGCATACCTCTTAGAACAAAAAAAAAAAAAAAAAATCTATAGCATACCTTCTAGATTGCAATTAGTTAGCTAACATGTTTACTCAAAACTACACCGTGCTCACCACCAACAACTTAGTTCTTCTAAGATTCACATTAATCAACCTATAAGTTGATACGATTGACTACTTCTAACCTGACATTATCTAAGTCTAAGCTTACCTCAACTACCAATTTTGAGTTTTAATTTTATAATCCCATATGAATAGTAATTATATGAAACCAAATGATCCCAGTGCATCTCAGTCATATTATAATTTGTTCACTGAATGGTCAGATTACTATCATTAATACAAGAATCCTACTGTGTCTATAATTATTGTTGTTAATGTTGTGTAATATACATGTTATAATATAAGATTGACCGTTATGAAGTTGTTAAATTACTTTTGTAGTTTAATTTGAGCCCAATGACCAATTAATGTATCATCTAATTGTCAAATTAAAGAACAATCTTAAAAATGGTTCTAATTTGGTTAGCTGGGGCTTTCTCATCGTTAAAATCACTAATTATAAAAAGTAAATTGCGTTATATTGGAAAAAATTGAACAAATTATTACATACGAAAACCCTCATAAGACAATACATGAAACACAAATTTACCTTAATATTTAATTTTCGGCCCTGATAATTCAAGTTAACTAAATATGAAATGGCTACATACAAGATGTTATGAACTAACGAAATTTTCAAGAAATTACTAGAAAAAAGTTAACACCAAATGCATGCAACCACGTTAGTGAAATCAAGCTTTAACTAAACTAACAAAATAATACCATCCATTGGCTCATATATAATAATATTATTCGTAATGATTACATCTTCCTCAAAATTTAAACAAATACAAACTTATGTTAATCGTTGTCAACCATGTTTCTCATAATATCTCAATTTTCCGTCAACATAATTTCTATTAATCTTTGGCAAATCTCAAAATCTTCATCCGACAAACCCACCCCCTTTCTCTTTCTTCTACGGTGATCGTGATCAACAAGGAAAAACCCAAAACAGGAAATTTCATGTCTGATCCTGGTATGTCAAAGTGGATATTAGAATCCGTGGAGGTTGATAAAATGGCGGATATCCCAATTGATAATAAACAATATCCATATTCTAGTTTACCAAAGGATATGCCACCGACAAATGAAATTATTCAACGCCGTGGTAGTAATGTTGTTGTTGCTGGTGGTGGTCGTGGTAATGGTGGTGATGGTGGTGGTGATGTTACTAAGAACACGGGAGGAGCAAAATCAGGTGCAAATAGAGGGATCGCAAGTTTGCGATTTCTTGACAGAACAACCACAGGGAAGGAAGTAGATGCTTGGAAAGCCGTTGAAAAAAGATTCAATCAAAATGCAGTTAATGGGAAGCTTCCAAGAGATAAATTCGGTGTTTGCGTTGGTAAATTGTGTTACATGTATATTATATATTTAAATTTCTGTTAGGGAATCTTACATATTCTTATGTATGGATGCATGTATGTATTGTTTATAGGGATGGGAGATAAGGAATTTGCAGTAGGAATGTTTGATGCCCTGGCTAGGCGTAGAAAAGTAAGCACTACAGATGGGGTATCCATAGATGAGTTAAAACTATTCTGGGAAGATATGACGAATCATGACATTGATACTCGCCTTCATATATTCTTTGACATGTAAGAAATTTGGAAAGTTAAAAGATGATAAATACAAAGAAAAGGTCAATAAGATTCTTTTCCTTTTCTCCAGGTGTGACAAAAATGGTGATGGGAGGCTTGAAGAAGAAGAAGTGAAAGAGGTTTACCGTTATATTTACTTCTTCCTCTTCTTCTTTTAACAAACTAACTAAATTTTCTTCTGCAAAAGGTTCTAATCATGAGTGCTGCAGCAAACAAACTATCTAAATTTAAGCAAGATGCTGGAACTTACGCTTCTTTGATCATGGAGGAGCTTGATCCTGATCATTTAGGCTATATAGAGGTAATAATTCTTTCTTGTTTCTCTATTTTTAGGTCTTTTTAGTTTTTGTTACATTTATTTCCTTTTCTTGTTTTTTTCTTAGATGTGGCAGCTCGAAACTCTTTTGAGAGGAATAATGACAATACCAGAAGAAGGGAAAAGGGGATTAAGGAGGCAACAAACATTGACACGAACAATGATCCCTCAAGAATTTAGAACACCACTTAACAGATTTAAGTCCAAGGCCTCAGAAAAAATACTAGAAAATTGGAAAAGAATTTGGGTTTTCTCACTATGGGTATGCATAAATGTGATACTTTTCACTTGGAAATTCAACCAATACAAACAAAGAAGCGCTTTTAAAGTGATGGGTTATTGTGTATGTATGGCTAAAGGGGCAGCTGAAACCATAAAGTTCAATATGGCACTCATTCTCATCCCTGTATGCAGAAGAACACTAACATTTCTTCGAGAAACATTCCTAGGAAAACTAATCCCATTTGATGATAACATAAATTTTCATAAAGTAATCGCTTTAGCAATCGCTATGGGAACATTTATACACATATCATTTCACGCCACTTGTAATTTCGTGAGATTAACAACTTGTGACACGGATACTTTTAATAGTATATTCGGTAAAGCCTTCCATTACCAACAACCAAGTTACACCTATTTGTTGTCTACTATAGTCGGAATAACAGGAATTGTGATGCTCATTTTGATGACATTTGCCTTCACATTAGCGACACATTCATTTAGAAGAAACGTTGTGAAACTTCCATGGCCGTTTCATCATTTAGCCGGTTTTAACGCCTTTTGGTATGCACATCATTTACTAGTCTTCGTTTATATCCTCCTCATTATTCATGGATACTTTATATTCCTCACGCGGGAATGGTACAAAAAAACGGTCAGTCTAATACACATATTTTTCTATCATCTTGAAATTAAAAAACTATCAACTAATTTAATCTCATGCCTCTAAAACGCAGACATGGATGTACGTTGCGTTTCCGGTATCTGCGTATGGCTGTGAAAGAATTTTGACATCGTTTGATCATAGTTACGAAGTAGAAGTATTAAAGGTATATTTATTTATTATGTTGGTCCCTTGTCCTTTCATATATTGTTAGTGTTAGTCCTTTATATTGCAAAAGTAACGCAGGCTGTGGTATACACGGGAAATGTGTTGGCATTGTATATGAGTAAACCTCCTGGATTTAGATACCATAGTGGAATGTACCTTTTCGTAAAGTGTCCTGATGTATCTCCTTTTGAATGGCATCCATTTTCTATCACTTCTGCACCCGATGATGAGTATGTAAGTGTTCATATACGTACTTTGGGGGACTGGACTTCCGAGCTTAGAAAAATATTCTCCAAGGTAAATAAACGATTTCTCTTCTTTTAGTAATTTTTTAACTTGTTGATTCTAATCTATACGAATATGCAGGTTTCTCAGCCTTTAAATAGACCTCTTAGTTGTATCATGAGATTGGAAACTAGGGAATTCGTGGACCTAGACGATCAAAGTAATGTGAATCTAGGATATCCAACTATAAGGATCAAAGGACCTTACGGAGCACCGGCTCAGAATTACAAAAATTACGATACTGTACTTCTTATTGGATTGGGAATAGGAGCAACACCCTTCATTAGCATTTTAAAAGACATTCTAAATAATGAAGCTTCTTCTGTAAGTATATTTTAACTTTCAAGAATGTAAAAGTTAAAAACAAGAACTGAACTTGCTTTTTCAGGACGTGGAAGATGGGTGTCCCTCTTCCGAACCAAAGGGTCCTCAAAGAGCCTACTTTTATTGGGTGACACGTGAACAAGGTTCCTTCGACTGGTTCAAAGGTGTCATGGATGATATTTCAGAACAGGACCGTAACGTGAGTTCTGAATATTTTATTACCTTTCGTTCTTATATATTAAAATAATCAACACTTCTTGAAATTTTTCTTTTTCAATATTTCAGCATATTATAGAAATGCATAACTACTTAACTAGTGTGTACGAAGAAGGAGATGCTCGATCTGCACTCATCGCCATGGTACAATCTCTCCAGCATGCGAAAAACGGAGTAGATGTAGTATCAGATAGTCGGGTAATTTCCTCTTTTTTTACTTCCATTCTTAATGATTGGTTCTTTTTTTTTTTTGTCTAAGATTTAAAATTGGAACAGATAAAAACACATTTCTCAAGGCCTAACTGGAAAAAAGTGTTTGCTAATTTAGCGAGAGCTCATCCGAATTCTCGGATAGGTAAGCACACGGATATCACATTCTCACTCTCCAACAAATATTTTTTGGATTGGTTTTTGACAAAAGTCAAAATGCAGGCGTGTTCTATTGTGGAAGTGCTGCACTTACTGCAATGCTCAGGAAGCTCTGCCATGAACAGAGTTTAAACTCCAGTACGCGGTTCAATTTTCACAAGGAAAATTTCTAGTCTCTTGAAATTTTGATTTTTCAATAGATTTTTCTTTGAGACAAATTAAATTCGTAGCAGTACTAGTAGAGTTGCAAAACACGTACTTCTCATATTGTATATATACCTGTTTAGTTTGTAACATATTTTGCAACTAAATTTTTTTTAAGAGAATAGAGTCAAGTTTCGGTCTTTTATTACACAAGTTTCGTGTACTTAGCTACTCTTTATGGTTGATCTTTACAAGAGATTTATGCATATCTTCTGGTATGCAAATTATTAACGTCACAACATCACTGTAACATAGAGCAGAAGTGCACATTTATAAAGCACTCTTCGTAACGTAGAATTATAATTTTGTATAACCTGTGGTTAATTAATCATCAATATAGGACAAAAATGTGCAAATGATAATCGCAAACTTGATTTAATTCAATGTCCTTGGTACTTATTCTGCTTGGTGCGTGCTAATAGTCATTCACAATAGTCTCCCGTGATACAACAGATTCCTCTGTATGCGTACCTGTGTCGTTTGTTTTTTAAATATAATAATTTTTTTAGTCAAAAATACTTATATTAAAAAAGGGATAAAGCTGGAGGTAGTTAGCCTACTCCAGTAGAGTCAAAGGACATAGAGTCATTACACCAAATAGTTCCAACATCATAGGGAATATTACAAAACCAATCCAAACGTAAAATATTCCTAGAATAAGCCTTAACAATCCAATCAGCAGCCTTATTTACACTTCTTCTAATCCCACGAATCTTGATTTGGGAGTGGGCTTTAGTCATGCTTCTAATATCTTCAAGGATGGGCCTAACCTTCCAATTAAATAGAACTAATTCTGATGCCGTGCTTAATAAATCAGAATAACATCTCATTAAAATCAAACAAACACCCATACATAGAAGATAACATGCCTTTTCAAATCGGTGTAAAACCTTTTTTTTTTTATTAGCTATGCCCATTCATGAAAAATTAGGCATGAATGAATACTGGCTGATCAAATTACAGATAAAAAATACACACGAGAGGAAGTACAATATAGGACTAAACAGCATTGCAAAGGGTAGCAAATTACCTTGCCAACTAAACGTGAATGCTGGCTGAAATTAAGCCCTATATATTTAAACTATTTTTACAGGAACAACAAATTCTATAGCGCAGCAAAGAGTTATGAGTATGATGTTGTAATAAAATTAGAAAAACAATCACTATAATAAGAAACTACCCAAACTATTTTTTGATGACAATTGTTTAAAGAGTAATGATATATACCACTCAACATATCACTCATGATGTGGAGTGGTTTGATTTGAAGTAAATCGTTAATCAAATCGAGTAAATAAATAAATTAACGATAAACTTTCAACCAAATCACGCCACGTCATGGGTGGTATGTTGGGTGGTATATAGCATTACTCTTGTTTAAACCGTCATTTAAAAAATTTAACCTCGATTTTTTTAATGACGCGTGTTTGAATTGTCAATGTTTAAACCAATTTCTTGATTATTTTAAAGAACTGTCTGAAAATAACTAATTTCGTGACGATTTTTCGTAACCCATCTTTAATAAATATTAAATAAGACAAATATATAATTATCACCAAAAATATTGTTTAAAATGTTTCTTAAATTATTTTTGTAAAACTTATATTTCATTTTCTTATAAAAATATAATATCACAAATTAAAAAATTAGGAATCCACGATCCATAAAAATATGTTTTGATCTCTTCGTAGAGGTTTCATAAATTAATAAGTTTAAATTATACCGTTTACTTTAATTTAAGGTGTCTAGAGGAAATTTAGATCTTTTGTGTTAGAGGTATTTGACAGATAAATTTTCACATATCACTATCTTGGATGAACATCGTCTGAGTCACGGATTAAATTTTTCCAGTGCTCATTTTTGGGCATAGCACCAGGGCCTTGTATATAATTTTCCGTGTCATGCCTAATTAAAAATAATTACTCTACAATTATAACTTTAAGAAACTAGTTAGACAATTTATCAAACACCTAGTAAGTCAAACATTATTATTTTCTATTATTTACTTTATTGTCTTTTATTTACTTAGTTTAATTAATCATCTCTTAATCAATCGTATTTATTTTCTGTCTTTTAATTAATTACTTGTTACTCTTAATTATTTGCTCATCCGTATAACACACTAAGTCCCTGAGAACGAATTCAACTTATCATTAAAACTTGCATACGTCCTGTAATACTTGCAGTACCGTGCTAGTCTAGGGTGATTTGTGCATCGTTTATCTATCTTTTATTATATTATTTTATCACACCCTAGGCAACACCAGTGCCTAACTAGGATGTAAATCTTTTTAATAAAATATCCTGATTTATTACTATTTAAGATGACTTCTCTAAACAATAATTTAATATGTGGATAAATGTTTTCCAACCCAAAATAAAGATATGATTAAAGGTACATGATACATGCTACCTAGAATTGTTAGGGAATTGGCGCAACCCTGGAAATCCAGACTCTTGTTAATATTTCTGCAAAATATCAACTCAGGTATTATATCTCTCAAAAACTAAAAACACTCTTATAGTTTTTATTAAATTAGTTAGAACGATTACAATGAATCTTATAACTATTGTGGAACCTTTAGGCCTAAGTGGTGGTTTGTACTTTTTGCAAAAAGACAATATAATGATTGAAGTAGTTGATAAATGTGATAGTTATGTCCAATGTATTATGAAAAAAATAGGGAAAACCTTAACAAACCCATAAATTTTGTGTATGGTTCACCATATAAAAAATATAAAAAGTTGTCTTTGTATAGGTTTAGTAAATGTGCACCTACTAAAACTGAGGCCTGTAACCTTATCGGGGACTTTAATAATGTGAGATATATCCAAGAAAAAATGGGAGGAAGTCAAACTTGTAAAAATTCAATGAATTTTTTTAATGGTTTTATTGAACACCAAAAACTAAAACAACTTATTAATAAAAGATGTACTTTTTCTTGGTCAAATAGAAGGTCTGGTAAAGATCTTAAAGTATATCTAACGGATATGTGTCTTTGCAATGATACCTGGTCTAGTTTGTACCCAACTGCTTGGGTAGCTCTGTTACCAGCACCGGGGTCTGACCATAACCCCCAATCCTTCATCTAAATAATGATTACTTAAATTCTAAAAGAAGTATCTACTTTGAGAATTTTTGGATAAGTGAATCTAAGTGTATGTATATAACTAAAAAAATGTGGAATAAAAAAAAGACTATTCATGCATAACTAATAATAAATTTTGTTACAATCTAAATCAATGTAAGAGGTAACGAATTAATAGCAATATTAAGTGGGGTGAGTATAACTTTATTATTAAAGAAATTGAGGAAGCTTGGAAAGTAGAGGATAATTTTCGGACTTCTAGATCTAGGAACACTTGGCTAAAAGAAGGAGACAGGACACCTATTTCTTCCATGCCTCCACAAAAGAAAGAAGAGAAACCAACAAAACCATGAGAGTTACCAATGATGAGGGTGATTGGATTGAAGAATCGAGTGATATTATTTATAATATTATTGTATATATTATTGGGTTATCAAAAAATATGGGAAGTAGAGTCTTCTATAGTATCCTAAAACTTATTAAACATGTAATAAATGAGAATATGAATACTGCTCTATACGAAATACTTGAGATATAAGAAATTAAGAAGGCAGTGGATGAGTTAAGGGCCAACAAGGCCCCATTCCCTGACGGGTACACCTACACCATTATTAGTACATTATAAAGTTAGAGGTAATAAAATTTATTAATAACATTTATAAATAGGGCAATTCGGATGATATAAATCATACTTTAATTCCCTTAATGACAAAAAATAGAAAATCTATAAATATTAAACATTATAGGCTTATTAGTTACTCAAATATTATTTATACATTATTGCAAAGATTATGGCTAACATAATGCAACCTTTAATGACTTATATTATTGATGAAAATCAATATTTTTTGAGATTATTACCCAAAGGGTCTTGAAATCACTACACCGTGACCTAACAAGACCGCCTCTTTTGGCTCTTCTTACTAAAGGCCACAAACTAATTTTAACACTATAAGCCAAAAATCTAATTACCTTCTTACCCCTTTTTGTTTTTTATTTACCTATATATACTAAAATTAATCAAATAAAAACCTAAAAAACACTCTCAGCATTCTCTTTTTCTCTCTCGACATGCTTCTCCAAAAATGGAGCTTTACTCTCTTCTCTTCATTCTGGTGGCTTGCTTCCAGATCTGAGCATTCCGATAGCTGCTGTGATTCCATCAATGGCAAGATCTTCACAGCAATGGCGGAAGAAGACCAGATCGGAGCTTCTCCGGCGAATAGTTTGTGAGATCTGCTATGGTTTTTGTTTGAGGAGAAGCAGTTCGCCTTGGAGGGATTGTTGCAGGTGGCTGTCGCCGGCGGTTCGTAGTGGTGCGGAGGGGTGGCGAAGCTCAGGCGAGCTGCTGAGCATCGGCAGTTGAAGTATATGACTTTGGGGTTTTTCTTTTTAATTTGATTTTGGGTTTTTCAATTTTCCTCAAACCCTATAATCACAAGAGATGACTATTTCTGAAATAATGAAATCTTTTGGAAAGATTCGAGATGCTCAGCAAGTTTATGTAGCAGATTTGTTCTTGCTTTGTGTTTCTGTTTATTTTTTTGGTCTTTTGCGCTCAGAACTTTTGCGCTCAACACTGTTGGCGATTAAAAATCTGGCGTTAATGGAACTTTTGCACTCAGACTCAGAACTTTTGCACTCAGACTCAGAACTTTTGCGCTCAACACTGTTGGCGATTAAAAATCTGGCGTTAATGGAACTTTTGCACTCAGACTCAGAACTTTTGCACTCAGACTCAGAACTTTTGCACTCAGACTCAGAACTTTTGCACCCATACTCAGAACTTTTGCACTTAGACTCAGAACTTTTGCACTTAGACTCAGAACTTTTTTCCAGACTCAGAACTATTTTCCAGACTCAGAACTATTTTCCAGACTCAGAACTTTTTTCCACGCTCAGAACTTTTTCCGGCGGTGGCCGGAGGTGGCCGGCGGTGATCGGTGGTTGTGGTCGGAGCTGGAAAATATTTGATAATTAATGAAAGAGGAGAGAGAAAAAATGATAAAGGAGGAGAGAGATTAATGGTAATGGAGGAGAGAGAGTAATGGTAGTGGAGGAGAGAGAAATAATCTATTTTTTTGTCTTATATGCACTAGAAGGGTAGTTATGACATTGGATGTTTTATTGGCCTCTAAGAAGGAGAGAGGAATTGACTAGCTCCTAAGTGGCACATTGATTTTTCTCAAGTCTCCTTGGGTAATTGACCCATATATTTTTCATTCTTAGTAGGCTTATACAGAAAAAAAATATAATGATATCTCACGAATTATGTACTTAGTTAAAGAATAAAAGAAAATCAAAACTATACTATATGGCTATTAAATCAAATATACAAAAAGTCTATGAATTTGTGGAATGTAAAACTATGGGATATAATAATTCCTAGTGTAATAAAATCATGTGTAACTTCTGTTACATTTAGTCTTAATAAATGGAAAACCTCATAAACTTGAGAAACTTGAGAAAGGGATTAGACAAGGGGATTCCCTATCCACACTCTTATTTTGTATTGTGACACAGACTCTCACATCCTTAGTAAATAACAAAATGGATCATGATTTATTGGAAGAGATAAAAATTTCTAAGCATTGCTCAAATATAACTCAACTTCTTTTTGTTGATGATATAATTATTTCTTGAAGATAACTTATGGAGAGATAAATAGCTTTAATGATATTATCGAGAAGTATACTAATGTAACTGGCTTAACTTTGAATCTAAACAAATATAAAGTAAAACTTAACTTTAACACGCCCAACAAAAAAAATTAACTTTAACACTTCTACCTTAATACAAAATATTATGGTTGCTAGACTAAATATGATTTTTTATTGATCTAGGGAATTATCTTCGGTTACCCACTGAATGGGGTAGATCGAAGGTAAGAGACCTCTACTTGTTAGTGTATGGAACTATTAAGAGAATAACCCATTGAAAATATCATTTCTATCTTAGGTAAGCAAATGAGTTCTTATCAATTATGTAATTCAAACTCTCCCAAAATACTACATGTCCTCTTATTTTCTCCCCACAAAAATTTGTGATTAGATTTCTTCTCATATTTCAAAAATCTGTTGGGGTAGTCAAGGCAAAAACAAGATTTAATGGGGTAACTGACCCTCACTTATTAAAAGCAAATTTGTTGGAGCTATGGAATTTAAAGACTTAAACATCATGAATCTTGCATTTCTTGGTAAATAGGCTTGGAACTTATTAAATAACATTGAGTCTATTGACAGGGAGAGATATAATTGCTACTCCAACCAAAATGAAAATATCGGGATGTTAATACAATTAATCTCCACCAAGATAAATGGATCACAAATTATAATGGTATTCACAAACCATGTGATTTAACCTTAAGGTCTGTAAAGGACCTTATTATAGTAAATGAAAGAGACTGGAATAATTTTTTGCTATATAAGTATTTCCCACCAAATGTGACAAAAAAATCCTTAATAGCTTTATTTCCTTATCGAAGGAAAAGATTAAGTGTATTGATCCCAAGATAAAAATGGGATTTTTTATTAAAAATTCTACCAAGATATGACATTAAAATATGAGGAATCACTAAGGTGTCATTTGTTTTTTTTTTCAAGTGACAAGTACTTAATGTTGAATAACAGCTGAATAGAATTTATTAGGTTAAGAGGCAGGGTTTGGACGAATCGGACTTAGGCGTCATTTGTTTTTTTAGCTGTTAAGTACTTAATGCTGAATAAACAGCTGAATGGAACTTAATATGTTAAGAGATAGTGTCGGAATGAATGGGGGTGTTTGTTTGCACTTAATAAGATCTAAATCTGGTTCATTTAGACATTGGATCAATCAGACTGTTTGTTTAGCCTGATCAATTCAGATCTGAATGGCTCTTAACTGGTCTGTTTCATTAAGATTTTAAACTAAGTCTGAATCATTCAGACACTGCCTCTTAACAGAATAAGTTCTATTCAGCTGTTCATTCAGCATTCAGCACTTATTACTTAAAAAAACAAATTGTTTAAATCTTAATGGAACAGACCAGTTAAGAGCCATTTAGATCTGAATTGGTCAGGAAAAACAAACAGTCTTATTGATCCATTGTCTTAATGAATCAGATTAAGATCTCATTAAGCGAAAACAACACCCCCTTAGTTTTAAATCTTAATGAAAAAAACTAATTAAGAGCTATTCAGATCTGAATTGGTTAAAAAAGACAAACAGTCTTACTAATCCAGTATCTTAATGAACCAGATTAAGATCTCAATAAGTGCAAACAAACACCCCCTAAGGCAGGATTCTTTTTTCATGTAATTTTATATCATATGGAAGATGATATGGGCTTTAAAATTAGCTCTAGAAATTCAAAATTTTATGTAAAGAGAAAATGAAAAAGTTCCTCCCCATTAGATGAAAATTTCTTTATGAGAAAAGTGAGTAAAACAAAAAATTATAGCATGTATAGTAATGACATTGAATCTGTGAAACACATCCTATTTTCTTGCCCTTGGGAAAATACAACCTGGTTCACTTCCTTTTTGAATTTAATAACTTGCAAATAATCCACATACAGAGTAGATTTATGGATGACAAAGGTTACTAAGAAAATATATGTTAGCTTTGATAAAGAAGATTTTTTTTTTGTTCAAGTAATAAAGAAGATTTGATTATTGAACAAGTTTACATACGGGCTTGGAAAATAAGGAAGAGAAGAAACTCATATATTTATAATAATGTGGTTTTATCCAGGGCCGGTCCTGGTTATTTGGTGGCTCTGGGCGAAACTTTAAATTAGGCCCTAAGACTGTTAGTTTAAAAAATATTTGAAGGTGTAAAATTTTCAAAGGAATCAACACTGCAAGTATTTAATGAATATATCATAATAAATATAAGATTTGAACGAAATAGTTAAAATATACATCAATTTTTTCATTATTATGTAATGAACATTCAAATGTAAAAAAATATACTCTAAATATTTGACAAATTCATAGTGCATCTCACGAGGGAGGGGGAATGTTAATTGTAACTCCTATTTTCTGTCTCTTTACTAGTGACGGATCTGGGACTTATATTCTAAAATGAAAAGTTTAAAAATCCAATAAGATTGGGGGCAGCGCCTGAAAAAAAAAGTTAGGATAATTTCTAGATCAGGGAGGGACTTGAGGGAGACGTGACTTTGTTTTTTGTACGGTTTTTTTGCTAAAAAAAATTCAAATAAAATTTGTATTGCGTTCTAGGACCAGGGATCCGCCTCTACTCTTAACTCAATCAGGATTTTACCCTTATAATAGTGAAATAAAAATTAAATTAGAAATAACAATAAATCACAATATGACAACCTTATATCAGTGAATAATGAAAATATAAATTTGGTTTTAATTTATTTAATATAAACCTAAAATGAATTTTCGAATATATTCAAATAAATTTAATATATATGATATTTATAGTCTATTGATATTTTTTATATATACCTATTGTAATTAACATAATTAAAATATTTTATTTATTTAATAGATATATAAGAATTCAAATTTGAGTAAAAGAATTTTTTATATTATGATTAAAATATATAAAAAAAGTAATTTAATAATTTTATGTTAATTATTATAAAGAATTAGCATGTATTATTTAATTGCACACAAAAAGTAGATATGGAGAAAAATATTATTTTCTTAAACGGCAAAACAAAAAACATAAATTAAAAGAAATATTGGTATATTAGACTGTAAAATTAATGATGCATGGGTGACTCGAAACTGGATCACAATGCCTAAAGTACACCAACTTACCATATAAGCCAAGATAAGTCTTTATTTATTTTGTTAAGCAGTTTATTTTTATTCGATAAAATATATATATATATATATATATATATATATATATATATATATTTATATATACCTAGAAAATTAGGGGCCCCTATTAAACTCGGGGCCCTGGGCGGTCGCCCGAACCGCCCATGCCCTGGGCCGGGCCTGGTTTTATCCCCCACTTATCATCATTAATAAGGTTATAAGTATATGGAGAGAACAAAATATGTTATATTATCTTAATGATGAAATAAGCCACCAACTGAAAGATATGAAGCTGAAAAAATTGAAAAAAATACCAAAGCTACCTAAATTATATATATGTCCAATAATAACAAGACAACAATATCATTAAAGGTATGATTAGCAATACTAGTGGTCATAATTTGAAAATAGTGTCTAAGAAACCTAGCTATGAGTTATATGCATTAGTGACTAAAAAAAATTATTTGGAAAGAAAAAAAATAATAAAGCTCATACCAGTAAAAATCGTGGTAAAGAATTTATCAATTATGTTAATAATGAAAGGAAAAATGTTCAAAATTTAGAAAAAGTTGAAACTATTACTTTTTTTTACTATAAATGGTTGCCCTGTTAGGAACAGCGAGTCAAAGAGGAAACTACTAATTGCAGCCTATTTTGGGGGTTCCTTATGTTATAAAGCCTATTCACATTATACTTATATATAAAGCCTAACTACTAATTGGACACTATGCAGTTTTACTATAATACCCTCCCATTACTTTATACAACATCTGTTTCTCTCTCTTCTTTTTTAATTTCTTTTTATTCGTTTTTCATAATTTTTTATTTATCTTTTTTCTGAGTTTTTATTATGTTAACTTAGCAAATATATTTTTTCGGTACATTCACAAGCGTACGTACCTAAAAGATTTATTGATACAGACCTAAGTTCTTTTCAACGTTTTTAAGGTGGATAAGATGAATTTTTTGTATATGTCCAATGTCACGGGTTTGTCCAAGTGCATCTCCAATAAAATTCAATCAAGTTCGTGTACCCAATGGTATGTACACAAGTCCGTTTTTGTCCTTGTTTTTGAATTATTTTGCATACATTAATTTTTCAATCTTTCAAAAATTTCATAATGGTGTTTAATTAGTGTTTCATTACTGTTTAATTTTTCACCTACAAAATTAACAAGCTAGATGAGGGTTTAATTTTTTAAAAACTAATCCAAGAAATGCTTCTGATCCCTAATGTCTAGACCAAACGAGCTAGACCTACTGGGCTGGACCCAATGGAAAATATTTTTATGTCTAGACCAAGTTTTTATTAGAAAAGGAACAAAGAAAAGGTCTGGCTCTACTAGGCTGGACCCAATGGAAAATATTTTATACAGAATTGATGTCCAGCTTTATTGTTTTAAAACACAACAAAAAATAGTAAACCCCTCGACCTTTTTTAAAAAAAAAAGGGTTGGTCCAAATTAGACAATACAAAATAATGGAACATATTTATTAAGAAAAGGGTTGGGCCAAAGTTAAACAAAAAATAACAAAACACAGGATCCAACAAGACTGAACCCAAGGTGGCTGGACCAGCATGGCTGACAAATTTTTTTGAAAACGGGCTTGACCCCAAGACATTTAATAAGGGCCCAAAAAATGATGGGCTGGACCTATACTCGAGTAAGGTCTGTGATGCTCGGCCAATAACGCGAAAAAAACACGATGTTGCAATGGAGTTGCAGAGGTGGTGGAGTTCTCCAGATCCATGGAATGGAGGTGGTTCTCCAGATAATGGTTGCATCGGGTCTTGGCAGGGAGCGGCGGATCTGGTGCAGGGAGTTTCACAGAGATAGTGGAAGCAGTTTTCTTGCTCTGGTGCAGTATGGTGGTGAAGGATGGCGGCGCAGCAGGGGCTACGGTGGCTTTCTTGCTCTGGTGCAATATAAATGGTGAAGGATGGCGGCGCAGCAGGGGCTACGATGGCTTTCTTGCGCGCAGAGGCTACACGAACATGACGAACAGGACCACCAGATCTGTGCAGCAACGGTGAGATCTGGGCAGATGATGGCGGCAGTGAGTGGAGGAGAGTGTGGTGGTGGGTTGGTCAGAGGGAAGGCGGGAGGGTGGCTCGGTGATGAAGGTGGAAGGTCAGATCGGGAGGGTGGCACGGTGGTGAAGGTGGAGGGTGGCAGTGAGATTCCGGTGTACAGAGGCGCATAGAGAGAGGACTGGAGAGAGGGGGATTTGAGTCCCGAAACCCTATT
The DNA here is from genome assembly GCA_029959085.1 of Nemophila menziesii. NCBI lineage: Eukaryota > Viridiplantae > Streptophyta > Magnoliopsida > Boraginales > Hydrophyllaceae > Nemophila > Nemophila menziesii. Next base: position 2,274,983 of record JARWIR010000012.1, on the reverse strand, counting down.
GGGTTTTTGTTTGGGTTTGTTTGTTTTATCAGTATGAATAAGATCGAAGGGAAGGAAGTACTTGGTCTTTTAATGGGTTTTTAGTTAAGATATAACTACTAGTTAAAGGCTAAAAGAGGTTGGACTCTTGTTTGTTAATGCCTACAGTGTGAGGCTCTAAAAGAATAAATCCCCTTGAATCAAATGATATTAAGAATTGAACTAAATTGTCATACTCTTTTTAAAGATAAAAAATAATTATCTCATGTGTGACTAAAGATCACATGAACAATAATGGATCGTAAGCCATAGATAATTACATATGATTCTTTCATTGAAGTTGAAACTTGTCTTTTGATGAGAGAACAAAAGAAGATTAAGTTTAATGTACACTAAGAATGATTGTCGGTCTATTATGAAACATTTGGTAAAGAATTTATCGGTTGATAAACCAAACATTGATAATATTATTTATTCTATCTATTTTGACCCTCACTATTTTTATTTTAATAAAATTGATTTTAAAAAAAAGTAATGATATATATCACCCAAATGTCATCCAATGACGTGGCGTGAATTGATTTGTTACAAATTGTTAATGCATTTATTTCCTTGATTTGATTAAAGATTTGTAACAAATCAATTCACGCCGCCATGTCATTAGGTGACATTTAGATGGTATGAATTTGGGTGGAGTATATATCATTACTCTTTAAGAAAATAAAAAAGATATGAAGAGACATCTTTTCTTCTTTTTAACTAAAAGCTAAGGTTTGAACTGTCCCGATGTGTCGCATCTTGAATCACACCAAGATTCACTCTCTCTATCTCTGTACTATTTGAAATCGTCACTGAATGCTTCTCAAACATCAGCATGACACCACTGTATTTAATGCTATGTCCTTCTTCACTTGATCTATCTTTTTTTAATCGATCCATCCTCTTATCTTTATCTCTATAAATAACCTACCCTCTTCGAAGCCTTTAATTACCTACACATTTGGAAATTACAAAAGTTAGAGGTTGTTTAAACATTTAGAAAAATGTCTAGGTCAACAAGATGGTGCCCAACCCCAGAACAGCTAATGATCCTAGAAGAATTATACAGAGGAGGTTTAAGAACTCCAAAAGCTTTCCAGATACAAAAACTCACAGCCCATCTTTCTTTATATGGAAAAATTGAGGGAAAAAATGTGTTCTATTGGTTCCAGAACCACAAAGCTAGAGATAGGCAAAAGCTTATAAGGAGACTGATTATGAGTAAGCAATTAGAGCATAAACAACTATTACAACAACAGCATGATCAGCATCAATTCTATCACCCCCTTCATTCTCTGCTCTATCAGCTACCTTGCTATATGTCAGCTGGATGTTCTCCTCAGTTGGTATATATATAATATACTTATTGATTTTCTCTTGTATATTTTTTGTCTGCTTTTCGTTGCTAATTAATGATGTTTTTGTTATATGATTAGGGTAGCGTTGAACATTCATTACCAACCGTAAAGGACTTCGTATGTAAGATGGATATTTCAAGAAGTTGCGAAATGGAAAAAAATAGGATGATCATAAGTGATAAACATGATTGGAGGACAATGACGATGGATAAAAGTGAGGGTCATGTATTTTCCAGATGGACAAGCAATAATAGACCACTTGAAACTCTAGATCTCTTTCCCACCACAGCCAGTACCAGTTTCATCAAGGACAAAGCGCAAGAAACTAATTAATTTATAAGCCTAGCTATCTAGCTATTATGTCAATGAAGTTCAGTTGTGAACTGTGACCTCGTCAAGTGTGTTTTGTTTTCTGTTACGTGTCTGTAGGCTTTACAGAAATGTCTGAATTGCCTAATTTGTACTCTCTACTCAATAGTGAGTGGAGTAATTGTTTTTTTAAGTGAGTTCCAGCTCTTTATATCTTATATTTCTAACAAAAACTGATTTCTGTTGACATAGACGTGAAGTTTGACAAAACAAAAAAAGACATAAACGTCAAGTAATCAACTTTTGAATAAGTCAATTCGGTGCATGCAAAAACGCAGTGTACGTTTCATAGACCTTTGGAAATGTTCTCGATTACTGAAATAAATTTTACTTAATTATATTAGATCGTAATAGTGAAATACTTTAGAAAGTTTACAGTTATCATTTTTTGTTTTATTATATCTATATACTTGTTATGAATGATAAATTTCTAAGAATTATTTGGTATATAAGGCTGTACACGAAAACCACGAAACCACATAAAACGACTCAACCTAACCCGCATAAACCATGGGTTGGGATGGGCCCAAAATATTTTTTTAGTGGATATAGGTTGGTTCTCGATTTGGGAAAAGATCAAACCATGGATAACCGACCTAACCCGCATATTAGCCCAACTCTATTTTTTTATATATCTCGTATTTAAGAGGTGGGTAAACATAACCCACCTCATTTTTGTCTTCTCTCACACGCTTAATCTCTCTCTCTCTCTCTCTCTCTCTCTCTCTCTCTCTCTCTCTCTCTCTCTCTCTCTCTCTCTCTCTCGTCACTTACACGAAAGGGGTAAAAGCCCTAACTTTTTCACCTTCTCTCTTGGCTACTCTCTGAAACACCCATCCCTTCACCATCCATCGCCGTCTCTCCATGACTCCTTTTGTACTCCGCATTAATTATTTAGATGGTTTACAACAACCTTTGATGTCCGCATTTATTGTTCGTGACTTCTCTCGCCTCCGATTTGACGAGCTTACCATGGTTAATCGATTAAGCCATGGTTAGTACTTTTTAAGCCATGGTTAATGATTTATTGTTTTGTGGGGTTTTCTGGATTTTTATAAAAGGCCGAGATAGGGTTTTTCGGGTTCTTCAAAACCCCCTTTTCCAGGTATGAATCTTCAATCTCTTCTATCATTCTTCTCTTCTTCAATTCTTGTAATCATTTTAAAGATCTAGGTTATTGTAAATGATTTTCGAAAATAGAGTTCAATATTTTTACAATTCATGATTATTACTAATTAATTTTTTGATTTATTTTTTTTGTTTTGCAGATTAAATATGGAGGATGATTCTGAATCCATCATTGATCTTACTATACAACCCACTCAAGGTGTTGATCAAACACCTATTGGTAACTCTTCTGATACTCTTAACACTCGCACCTCTAGTAGTTTACCCCATGTCCCTAAAAAATCTAAAAAAGAAACCTCTGATTGTTGGAAACACTTTGAAGTTATTACTTATGAAGATGGTAGTATAAGATCAGTTTGTAACATTCATATGCGGCTAATTCTAGAAATCATGGTACAACTAATATGAATAATCACATTAAGCTTAAAAGATGCCCAAAATATCCCTTTATCCTCCAGCAGAAGAAGGCCAGTCTTTGTTAAATTTTAAGAAAACTGATGAAGGAAAGAATGTTGTTGGTACTTATGTGTTTTCTATTGAAGTTTGTACTAAGGCCCTAGCTGAAATGGTCATTATAGATGAGTTAAGTTTTAGATTTGTGGAAGACATTGGTTTTAAAAAAAATTGTAATGTAATGCAACCCAAGTATAAAACCATACCATCTAGAATGACCATTATGCGAAAGTGTATGACTATATATGAAGAAGAAAAATTTAAGTTGAAAAAAGAGTTGAAAATTTGACAATTAGATGACCACTGATATATGGACCTCTAATCAAAACTTGAATTATATGTGTTTGACTGCCCATCATGTGGATTAAAATTAGAAATTAAATAAAAGAATCATAGGGTTTTGTAAAGTTGAGGATCATAAAGGTGAAACAATAGGTAGAAAAGTAGAAGCAATTCTTATGGATTGGAATATTAATTCATATCTTACTTTGACAGTTGATAATGCTTCTTCCAACACTATGACAATTAAGTATTTGGTGAAAGTTGCAGGGGAAAAACCAGAATCTCTTCTTAAACATGAATTTCTTCATGTTAGGTGTTGCGCTCACATTTTTAATCTTATTGTAAAATAGGGTATGGTTGAGTTAGAAGCTTGTATAAGAAATATACGAGAGGCAGTTAAATGTGTTAGAGGTTCTTCTGTGAGATTTAGAGCTTTTAAAGGTTTTGTGGCTTTGTGTGGGGTTGAATGTAAATCCAACTTGTGCTTGATGTCCCTACACGATGGAATTCTACTTATAAAATGCTTGAGTTTGCTGAAAAATTCGAAACTGTTTTTGCGCGAATGAAAGTGGATGATCCTTGTTATACTACACACTTTAATGATTCTTCAAGAAATCCTCCAAACTTAATTGATTGAGAAAATGCGAGGTGTTTTGTTGAGTTTCTGAAATTGTTCCACATTTCCGCTAAGAAATTTAGTGGTACTTTATTTGTTACAACAAATTTCTTCTTTGATGAAATTGTGAGAATTTGGGAAAAAATTGTAGAATTGTGTGAAAATGAGAACTCAGTACTTAGTAAAATGGCATCTGAGATGAAAAAAAAGTTCAACATATACTGGGGAGTTAATAGTATCAACATTATTCTATATGTGGCAGTTGCTTTAGATCCAAGGAAAAAAAATGCAATACTTACAATGCTATTTCAGTTTTATGTACACACCAGCTGAAAGTGAAAAATTTCTTACCAAGGTTAGAGATTCTTTATCAACGATGTTTAAAGTATATGACAAAACTGCTGCTCCTACTAGTTCATCTGGTGGTGAAGTGGGAATTCAACTACAAGTACAAATAAAACTCCTTGTGTTCTTGGTGGTAGATTTCAAAGTTTCATGGTTGAGAAACACCCCTCTAAAGCTTCTGAATTAGATAAGTATCTAAAAGAAGATATAGAAGAGATGACTTCAGATTTTGACATTTTAAATTGGTGGAGAAGTAATGTGAAAGTCCTAGAGCGGGGGTGAATAGGATTACTAATAAGATTAATGCCTAATTAAAAATCTTTTGGACAAATATAAGTTTAAGAAAGAAACTTCTAAGTCAACTAATATATCAAACTCGTAAGGGATCATACAATGGATAAGCTAAGAGGTTCGATATATAAGTGATACAAGTAAAACGAGTTTCTAATCTTTTACTACTCTAGATGACAATATGTTAGATAAACTAGATAATCAATATCACAATATTCATACTAGCATATTATCAAACATATAAAGTGCGGAAAGTAAATAGAGTAGGGATAGAAAGATACACACGATTTATAGTAGTTCGGTTTCCCTACATCCACTACCTAAGGAAGCCTCCTTAGGATTTCAAGCTTTTCACTAAGCTCCCGTGTCTCTCTTAACCGGGTCGAGAACACAATAACCCTTACAACCTCTTCGATAACACGAAGGACAACCTCTTCGAAACCACGAAGGAAACTCTTGTGTAATCACAACACAAGGACACCGAGTATACTCCCGATACTCAAATTCTCTCTTAACCTATATATTACAAGAACTAGAATTAAGAGGATAAATACAAAGTGTTTAAGGGGTGAAACAACTTTGCTAATGAACTCCTAAGGAGATGATATAACTATAAGCTTAAAACTTCTCTTGAGTAGATAATAACTTTGAAGCTCCTTGGATTAACTCCTTAATTGAGTGGATATGACAATTTTAGCTCTTGACACCTTCTTGGATGATAACAATTAAGCCCCTAAGTGTATATGGGTTGAAGGTGTAATTGTAGCCTTGAAAGACCTTCAATTTATAGCTGCAAAATGCTCCCAACGGTCATAAGATTTGTCTCCAACAGATATATTAATATCCCCAACGGATATATTCCTTTTGTCTTCATTTTGCTGCAGGAAACCCTAACTTGCGGTGCACCGCGGGGTTGGTGAGGTGCACCGCGCCAACTTTTGCTTATTGCTCATTTTCTAGTCCCGGGCTAGCCATGCTCCGTGCCCTGGTCCGCACATCTGCGGTGTACCGCACCCAAGGTCCGGTGTACCGCGCCAAAGGTCTAAAACACCTTTTAATGAGTATATCTTTTACTACGATGCTCGGATCAGAAAACTTTCTTCACGAGAGTTGTAGAGAACATCATTCTAATAACCTTTGTAGTTGATCACTAAAGCTAATTCTCAATGTACACAAAGATAAGGTTAAAGGTATTTTTATGAGAATTAGTTTCTTAAGATAAAACAATAAAGCTTTGATCTAAATGATAAAGAATGTGCTTTTGATGAATTAGAGTGCAAGATAGAATATGTATAACAAGAATAATTAGCACACTAAACACAAGAGGATTTGTTACATTAAAACAACCTATTAAGGGAGGCTATATGCCAACAATCTCCCACTTTTTGATGATGACAAATCCTTCACTAAAACACCTTAGGAATGATATGAATAAAGCACATATGGAGTCTAACTCCCCCTCACAACAAGCATTAAGTCAAAGTGTATTTTTATTAAAATGATATGCATTTGTGAGTTTTGTAAAGTGCAATTTGGAAAGTTTTAGTGCACATATTTCTCCCCCTTTGTCTTCATCAAAAAGACAGGATAATAAAATAAAATCAAACAACTAAACATAGAAGATCTAAAACTCAAGTAAATAGATTTTAAACAATGATAAAAGGAGTCCAAGAGTTTAGAGCAATTAAAACATTTTAATTTGAGATGCACAAAGATCAACAATTTCAAAGCATAAAAAGGATGAAGAAAGATATAAGGGATAAGAACGTTTTACCAACTTCTTGATCGATAGATTTTCATCTTATAAGCTTTATAACAACACAAACGATTAGTGCAATTATAAGATAAACGATTAGTACAAACGATTAACCAAGCATTTGAGTTTTCAAAGATAATTTTAAGAAAAACTCCCCCTCACAAAATGCATAGAGTGTTTGCTTCAATTTTGAAAAAGTTTGACCAATAATTTCTCCCCTTTTACCAATAAGAATATTTGAACCGATTTTAAGAAATCAAGGGGTAAAATTTAATCTTTGAAAAGTATAGGGGTCAATATGCATTTTTCAAAAGTTTAGGGACTAAATGCAATTTTGAAAAACTTTAAGGACCTAAGTATAACTTTCTCAAGACAATAGGGATCTAGGTGTAATTTTCAAGCATAAGAAAGCTAAATGCAACTTGTTCAAACTATAGGGACCTCAAATCAATATTTTCCAACCTATAGGGATCACAATGCATTATTTTCAACCAATAGGGACCACAATGCAAAATAAAACAAGATCAAGGATAAAAGATGTAATAGTACCTATATCATCAAGGAAAGAGTTAGCAACATCAACACAACAATATAAAATTCGAAGCATATAATTAAAGCATCTAAACATCAAATATCCGAAATTAAAACATAGCATACTAAACCAATTATCCAAATCATACCAAATATAGCAATAAAATCCTAAATATCCAAAACATGGATCCAGGCGAAACCCTATTCCGCGGTGTACCGCTATTACTGTGCGGTGTAACGCACTGTAGAATATGTTTGCGAATAAACAGGGCGAAAGATAAAGAAAAATAACAAAGACAGAAACCCTGGATCGCGGTGTACCGCGGAGTGGTCCGGTGCACCGCAAAAACGTTCGGCGAAGTGAACAAGAAGGAATTTTTTGGTTCTTTTAAAAACACCCGAAACATATTCGAAACTTCCCCAAAAGATTCGGAATGGTATAAAACTTATAAGATAATTTTTGTTTTGAAAAGAAACACAAAGTAAAACCCGAAAACACATAAAACAGTTTATTTCACAAATACCCCTATATTTTCTAAAAAATACGAAAAGACCCAAAATCAAAGTTAAGCAATTTTAAGTATGAAAAGGTCAAGTCATACAAGATATTTGCACAATAGGGAATAAACCATATAAGCACATAATGAAGCACATCATATAGATAGTAAGGCTAAACCATTTCATGCAAATGAGTTAATGACCAATAATGGATTAATTCCCCATAATTCTATGCATAAAAACATTTTTGAAATGATATGGGAAATGGAAAAGATTATCGGAAAAATATTTTGAAAAGCAATTTCTTTAAAACTCACCCTTACTAAAAGACGTATGAAAATGCAAATATGTATTCAAAGATAAATTGAGATTTGAAAGTGAAAACTAGTATCTTTGATCTTTCTTCCCTTTTGTCAACGATAAAAAGAGTCAATAGGCACTTTTGAAAGATATAAAAACTTGTAAGAATAAAAAGTGCAATTTATAATCGTTGAGGGACTAAAAAGCAATTTCACATAGTAGGGACTAAAAATGCAATTTTTCAAAAATATGAACTAAAATGGCAAATTTTACATGTGAAAGATTATGAAGTCCAAACTATGACACTTAGGAGAATTTAATAAATATGAGAGGTCAAAGTGCAATTTTGAAAATTTTGGGGACTAAAATGCAATAACCAAAATTCTAAGAGCAAAAGTGCAAAAACATCATTCATGAGAATTAGATGCAATAACACTAATAACATTAAAACAATGATTAGTATCACAAGATAATATCCAAAGATAAAACATGAAAACAACAAACACAACTAATCAAATCAAAACCGAATCATAAACAAAAACATAAGCCATAAGGAGGAACGCAAAAATATATACGAGATAAAGAAAAGAAATCACCGGATTTTCCTTTTTCGAGATTTGAGTGTTCTTTCGTATATTAATTCTTCCATTTGTTTCCTCCAAGCAAAGAAACGATCACCTACAAAAAGTGGAGGTTGTGTAGAAAACAACTCTTCCAAAAGATTAAATTCCAAATCGTTTTCTCTACTAACGGTTAAGCTATTCACGTAGAGTTAGGCTCTGATACCAATTGAAAGTCCTAGAGGGGGGGGGGGTGAATAGGATTACTAATAAGATTAATGCCTAATTAAAAATCTTTTGGACAAATATAAGTTTAAGAAAGAAACTTCTAAGTCAACTAATATATCAAACTCCTAAGGGATCATACAATGGATAAGCTAAGTGGTTCGATATATAAGTGATACAAGTAAAACGAGTTTCTAATCTCTTACTACTCTAGATGACAATATGTTAGATAAACTAGATAATCAATATCACAATATTCATACTAGCATATTATCAAACATATAAAGTGCGGAAAGTAAATAGAGTAGGGATAGAAAGATACACACGATTTATAGTGGTTCGGTTTCCCTACATCCACTACCTAAGGAAGCCTCCTTAGGATTTCAAGCTTTTCACTAAGCTCCCGTGTCTCTCTTAACCGGGTCGAGAACGCAATAACCCTTACAACCTCTTCGATAACACGAAGGACAACCTCTTCGAAACCACGAAGGAAACTCTTGTGTAATCACAACACAAGGACACCGAGTATACTCCCGATACTCAAATTCTCTCTTAACCTATCTATTACAAGAACTAGAATTAAGAGGTACAAAGTGTTTAAGGGGTGAAACAACTTTGCTAATGAACTCCTAAGGAGATGATATAACTATAAGCTTAAAACTTCTCTTGAGTAGATAATAACTTTGAAACTCCTTGGATTAACTCCTTAATTGAGTGGATATGACAATTTTATCTCTTGACACCTTCTTGGATGATAACAATTAAGCCCCTAAGTGTATATGGGTTGAAGGTGTAATTGTAGCCTTGAAAGACCTTCAATTTATAGCTGCAAAATGCTCCCAACGGTCATAAAATTTGTCTCCAACGGATATATTAATATCCCCAACGGATATATTCCTTTTGTCTTCATTTTGCTGCAGGAAACCCTAACTTGCGGTGCACCGCGGGGTTGGTGAGGTGCACCGCGCCAACTTTCGCTTATTGCTCATTTTCTAGTCCCGGGCTAGCCATGCTCCGTGCCCTGGTCCGCACATCTGCGGTGTACCGCACCCAAGGTCCGGTGTACCGCGCCAAAGGTCTAAAACACCTTTTAATGAGTATATCTTTTACTACGATGCTCGGATCAGAAAACTTTCTTCACGAGAGTTGTAGAGAACATCATTCTAATAAACTTTGTAGTTGATTACTAAAGCTAATTCTCAATGTACACAAAGATAAGGTTAAAGGTATTTGTATGAGAATTAGTTTCTTAAGATAAAACAATAAAGCTTTGATCTAAATGATAAAGAATGTGCTTTTGATGAATTAGAGTGCAAGATAGAATCTGTATAACAAGAATAATTAGCACACTAAACACAAGAGGATTTGTCACATTAAAACAACCTATTAAGGAAGGCTATATGCCAACATAATGCAATGAGGTTTAAAGAGTTGTCCCAACTAGCCAAACATGTGTTGGCTGATCCAGTTTCAACTGTGGCTTTTGAAAGTGCATTTAGCACTAGTGGGAGAGTACTTGATCAATTCAGAAGTTCATTGTCCCCTAAAATTGTTGAAGCTTTAATTTGTACTCAAAATTGGCTCAGATCTTCTCTCCCAATTAATCTTGGAGCATCTAAACAACTTGTGGAAGACTTGGAAGCTGATTTGGGTAAATTCAATACTTTTATAATACTTTTTTGCAATTTGCGAGGCTAACTAGAACTTATTAATGCTATCTAACTTGAATTTTTTCTATCTTATGTAGGTTATTATGGAATAGATGAATTAAGTTTGAGTGAAAGTCCACAATTCACTCTAACTGATTCAGTGAATTAGCCAATAACCTAATGTGAGTTATACATCAGTTTCACACAATTATAACTTGCATTTCACTATACTTCTGCATTTAGACTTAAGAAAGCAACTCATGAGCTTCCTATGATGCAAATTAGATTGATTATGATTTGTACAGGTTTATTTTTATGTACAATTCAGCTGAGGAATTCATTAGAGATGGCATTCTTTTGTCATGCATTTGTTAGTTGAAAATTGCAGTTTTTTTTTGTAAAACTCACCAAGTCCCTTGTTCATAAGGTTTAAATGTGCCTGTGATGATTTAAATTGCAAATCTGAGGCTCTCCTTCAATAGTTATATGGACTACTTTGTCACCATTGATAAAAACAATAACAATAAGGTGTTATTATTATTAAGAATGGTGGCAAAGTGGTCCAATAACCTTATTGCGAGTTATAAATCAAGATTTATTAATATCCTATGATTACATTATACTATGAGGATATTCGCTTGCTCCATTTCTGCATTATCTTATTAACACTTTACTTTGGAACTAAATAAGGGAGACAATGTTCAAATCTTATGAAACAGGAAGGAAAAGAAACATAAAGGCCTTATGCAACTCAACTTTTGGACTGTTTGTATCTTCAAACTCAACTTTTGCGAGTCTAAATCAATGGTGTAGTTTGTTTTTGGAAATGTTTGCCTTTATTTCTGGTTTTGGATGTATGTTTATGTAATTCAGATTATTTTGGCTTATGTAATATCTTAAATTATTGGTTTATTTTGGTTTGAAAAGTTTTATGATGTAATTCAAATATTCAAGGTTGTTTATTTAGTGTATTTGTTTTGTAATTCAAGTTGAAAGTGGTTGGTAATATATTATGAACTTGAAATGTACTATTTCTATTTTTCAGGGACCAAGTTATAAATAAGTTTAGTGAACCCGAAACCAAATCAAACCCGAACCAACCCGCAAAACCCAAACCCGAACCAACCCAAAACCACCAATGAAAAACCAAGAAAAACCAACCCGCAACCATAAAATTTTCATGGTTTAGTTCTCGGTTTTCAGAACCTAAAACCCACATGTGCGGGTTGGTTTTTGACTAAGGGTCCACGGGTCGGTTACCCGACCTGTGTGCAACCCTAGTATATAGCACATTGATAGCAAAGCAAATTGTTAACGAGAATCAAAGCCCTTGTGATCTTGGTTTATATAACCAGTTGGGATTAATTCACTAGTCGCCTTAGTCATCAAAGCTAATAATGCAAATTCGAATCGAGTTATTGACTCCGAGTTCGAAATAGCTCTCCTATGTAACCAAAAAAGAATCTTGGACTATATATTATAATACTATCTTCCTAAAAAGTTTCTCATTCCCATAATTTAAATAGTGTAACAATTATATCCTCCGTTATTAAAATACAATTCATAATCTATTTTAAAAATTTAGATATAAATTAATAATAAAAAGTTAAGTATATGCATTTGCGAATAAGACACTACAAATGAGGTGTTGTTAATATCATTAAGACGATGAAAGTATGTTTGTCAAGAAAGTTATTTAACAGTGATGATTGTTTTTCAGCGTCATAATAGACAAATAATGACGACCTCATAGATGGCTCTCAGATGACGGTTGACAAAACATGATAAATATCTATGATGAAGTTATATATTCATCATCACAGGCTATTAACAGCGTCATCGTATGGATAGTTTACTTGTAGCGATAATTATCATATTTTACTATAGATCCTTGACTTTTTTGTCCCATTTGTCATCAACGAGATATATAAATCCCTCATGTAAACACGACATTGACCCAAATCTAAAACGATCAAGCAACTTTTAATAATATCTCAATCAGGATCAAAAGATGGTCAAAATGTGTTTAATCTAAGTGATATATGTGTGCTGAAACTAAAACCACCAATTATAATTTCCATATATTCAATCTAGTCGTTCTATAATCCATTAACCCGTGTTTTACTTTTTAATCCAAGTAAACATCGATCCATCGAACCCAATATCCTCAAATACATATCTATTTCTCCATATTTCAAATAGGTAAATACCCATGTTTTCCCCTGTATTTTGCCTGAATTGATAGTTTACCCCTATTTCTTATAAAGTGAAAATTTACCCTCTAACTTTTCAAAATGTGACTCGTTACCCCCTGATGACGGATTCCGTCAATTTTCCCTGTTACTGGTCATGTGCATGGCGGGCGCCTATCACGCAGTGGAGTAAGTTTTCTTGTTTTTGTTTGTTATTTTCCCGTAAATGTTGGGTTTTGGGTAGATTTTTTTATCCATTTTTATCTATGTCAGGACTGTAGGGATTTTCATTGACCGTATCTAAAGCGATTTTGTTCTTAATGTATATGTTTTTAGGTATTTAGTTACGTTCTTCGTAGCTGCATTTCGTATTAGTTAGTTGATAAATTAATGGGTAGCTAACATTTTGGGTGTTTATTAAGCATTAATAGATATCTAATTTATTTTTCTTTGTAATAGAGAAGTTTTCTTTGTGAATCACTTTTCACGTTTCTATGAGAAATTTTGTTTGCCGTTGCTAAATTTATTGAGATGTAGAATAGAGAGACAAAAGATTTGTTTTATATATTTTGTGTGATACAATGTGTATCAGCTAATAACAAATGCTAATAATAATATGTATCGATTAATACAATTTGTTTTATTAAATATACAAATGCTAATAACAATGCACTACACGCTTAGCTAGTTTGTAACACATTTTTTTTCTAGTGTAATTATCTTAGTGTGTTTTATTCTTCTGCAATACACCACATGATGTATGGTCATGTTATGCTTATCAAAATTAATGGGCGTGTTAGAAAGTGAGGGTTTATTGAGGAGGTCTAGAAGGATGTCTTTTAAGAAAACACCCGTCTCTGGTGTAAAAAAGAGTTATTTACAATTAGTTGATGAAGACCCTACTGATGATGAAGTTGAAGTTGGATTAGTTAATAGTAGGTGTAGACCAAGTATTGAGAAAACAATAAAAAAAATGACACATGATGGTTATTTCTTAGTGGATAGTGATACTGACTTAAGTGTAGACGTAATTAGTGATGATGATAATGACAGTTCTTCTTACTCTCATGGGTATTCAGATAGCAGCATCGAGGTACTTAGTAAAGAACATTTCCATGAATTTATTAGTGAAACTGAAGTTGTAGTTCAAACAATAATTTGTCTAGAACTCTGCGATTAAGATAGAAATCAGGTAATGTTTGATATATAACTTCACTAAATAAGGCATGTTATTTTTTGTATTTTAATTTGACTGTAGAAGATGGAGATGAAGAGAAACCTGGAACACTACAAGATTGAAGAAAATGAAGGAGAAAAAAACATACATGTGGTAAGCAAACATACTTTCTACATTTAATGAAATTTACCCCTAGATTTATACAGATTGACACTTTACCCCCAAATGTATATTGATTGATAGTTTGTCCCCCATATGTATATTGATTGACAATTTACCCTCCAGAAGAATATTGATTGACAGTTTACCCCCCACCCTAGATCTTTATTGATTGACAATTTATCCCCCTAGATCTATATTGATTGAAAGTTCACTACCCAAATCTATATTGATTGAAAGTTCACCTCCCATATCTTCAATAACTCTCACTCAATCTTGCTTGTTGAAAAATCTATGTTGTGTTTAAAGACCAGAAGACCCTTACACAAGGACCTGGGGTAATTCAAACTTTCCTTTGGTGATATGTAAGATGAACCTGGTGGGTATTTTGAAGGTGATTCTTCCAAGCAAAGAAAGGCATCGAATGAGGAGACGAGCAGCAGCAACAACTCAAATTGTAGAAGAAACACCTAGATCCATACCTAGATCCATAAGAAGAAAAACCAAAGAAGACCAAGCCAAATGAAGAATGCAGATTTTTTTAGAGTTGTGTTTGGATTGTTTAGAGTTTCTGTTTTATGACTTTAATTTGTGGAAAGGCTAAGAAAATGAATATGGTATCATTGGGTTGTAATAGTTAATGCTTTAATGACTTTGTTTTGTGGTGGTAGTACTTATGTAGGATTATTTGGTTGGTATAGTTATTATTGCAGGCGTCTTTTGTAAGTTTATGCTAGTTGCATTTGACCATTCCCTTTTTATGTAAGTCTTTGTAATGACAATAATATATCATCTTATCCACCTTTTTTGTTATGCAATAGATTCTCTTGTCTATTTATCTTTTTATTTCTAATTTATATTGTTTATTATTCTGTGTATCTACATATTCGAATATGACTACTTTAATATGTACATTGCAAGTGTGAATAAATAATCTATTCATTTGTTTCATAGCCATTAAAACATGCTTAAACAACATCATTTTCTATTCCATTACAATTAGTAGCACCAAAATAGTATTACAGTTAGTAACACTAGAAAACTATTACATTAGTAGCACCAGAAACTACACCAAAGAACTATTACATTGCAGTTGTGCCCTGTACACGATTCATCAATTACACCAGAAAACTAAGTACACAGAGAAAAGCTAACTAACAAGAACATCAAAAAATGCATGTCAGAATCCTGATAATTCTTGTTACACTTGTCATCCTAAGCTTGACACCTTGCAACTAATCCTCAATCGACTTGCATTTTTCAATTTCTCAGTTTCAATTATTTCGAATGGGTTTTTTCTTTTTGGACCAATCTTTTGAATCCTCAAACATTTTCTTCAACCGGGTATTCACAATTAGGGTTGAGAAAATGAGAACCAGAAAACCAGGGAAAACCAAAAACAGAAAAAACCAAAAACAGAAAGAAAAAAAAAACCAAATGGTTCGGTTTTCAATTTTTCAAAAACCGAATTTTTTTGGTTCGGTTTACTACGCAAAAACCGAACCGAAAAAGGAAAATTATAAGGAATGTGGGATATTTTTGTGCGAATTTATCATCTACGTGAAATTTTTGTTTTATTATTCGGTGGTGTTATTAATGAGAATTTTTTATATATTACTTAAGATTATATTAGTAAACATCAATTACTTGATTGATTTTATTAATCATGATTGTATTAATTTGGAAGTAATCGTTTATATATATATAGTATTCTAAATTAAATAATCGTTGTTACATTATAAGGTTTTATTTAATTGATATATTAATACACCGATTATGTAATACTATTATAATTGTATTGGAATATTAGTCGCTATTGGACAATGTATTTCAAGAAATAGGTTGACAAATATTATTGGCTAAGCGTTCAAATCCAAACGAACCATATTTCGAACCGAACCAAACCATTCCGGAACCAAAAACCGAATGTGTAACCAAATGCGAACCGTCCGGTTTAGTTTTTAAGTTATAAAAAACCGAATCGTTCGGTTCCAGTTTTGGCCAAAAACCGAGACGAACCGAACCATGCTCACCCCTATTCACAATATTCACTTCAAGAAGGTTATTTTCGCATGTTTGCAATAGCCTAGGAATTATCTGAACACTTCTTTCACACATCAACTCACCAAACCGGAGAAAGAACTTGCAATCAATTCCACAACCCAAAACATACGACTGTAATACCTCATACCTAGATTCAAATCGGTCTAATAAGTTCTTAGCTTTGCTATCTTACCACACCTACAATGTAGAGGTGAAGGGGTAATTGACCTCGATGGAATGTCACCATTCACGTTCCATGAAGAATTCATTTGTGAGTATTTAAGATTGGAAGAGAATCGTGTGGAAGACTAGTTGGATATCTGAATTAGGGTTCTTGCGATTTTTTATTTTGATTACAACAATGAACGACCGTTTTCTGATGTAAGGGTGTTTTGATTTTGTTTTCTCCTTATAATCAAGAGTATTTATAAGCTAGTTGATTAAGAATTACCTATATTGCCCTTCTAATTGTAAGGGTTTTGTTATTAATTAATAAAATAGTTTTTTAATATTTTTAAAAAAAAGGACGCACATGCCACGCACATGACCAATTAACATAGAAAATGGACAGAATCTGACATTAAGGGGTAACGAGACACATTTTGAAAAGTTATGGGGTAAATTTATACTTTATAAGGAATAAAGGGTAAGCTGTTAGTTCGGGCTAAGTACAGGGGGCAACATGGGTATTTACTCTTTCAAATATTTTCACGAGTCTGATAGTCCCTATCACCTCCCCCCTTTTATCTTTAGTGTCGGCCTCTTGGTTTAAATCCCATGTGATTAACCATGGTGAGTGGATGTGCGCCATCAAATACTACTAGAGTGTCCAAGAGTTCATCCTGGATCAAGCATTAGGCTGCCATACACTACAGATAAAATCCAAGGGATGCATGAGACTCTACTTATCGATGCAATAATAACTTGTTGTACCTGTCGATAAACTTGAAGAGAGATATATTTGTTGTTCTAGAGTACTTATATTTCACCCCGCTTGTCCTATCACATCCATACATGATGATTACTTCATTCCAAACAAATTTATAATGGTGGGCGCCTTAGCGCCAACTGCTTTTGTCTCTACTACAAGAGTAAGAATTGAATTATGAAAGGAGTTCAATTATTTGATTCTCCTTTTAAGACCTATATGATTATCACTATAATAATTCCAAAACAAGATATTTAAAGGGCATATAGATTCATTTTAACCCATAGTTTAAATTAGATGTAAATGAAATTTAAAAGAAAAAAGCTATTATTGATAATATGAATAGAAGTATTAATAAAATGTTTTACCGCTCAAGTTAGTCTTGAAAACTTATTTATAGTCAATGTGGATTGCCCAAACTGATCCTCCTAGACATATTGCTTATCCATGTATCTTTGTCCTACAAAAGTTAGTGAAGTTTCTAAGATGTTTGGGGAACCAGGGGTAGTAAGGACACTAGTTTCTGATTTTTGGATTCAAACACTTTCTTACGACATAACTCATCATTACACCATGTCCTTCCTTCCGCGACTACATTTGTAGTCGCGAAAGGTGGAAAAAGTAGTCGTAGAAGACAAATTTGGGTTTTCCCGATTACATGTAGTCGTTAGTATTTAGTCGTTGAAAACTAGTCGTTAAAGATTATATTTAACGACAAATGGACGTAAGTGGTCGTTAATACCCATTCGACATTAACGACTACAACAGTAGTCGTAATAATAAATACCATTGCTGACTACAGATAGTCGTCGTAAATTAGTACCCATCATCAACTATTACTGGTTCATCATCACTATCAACATATATAGTTTCCTCATCAGTCTCATACTCTCCTAAGGTGTCATCATAATCTTCATCATCTACGAGATCAGCGGGTTCCGGTACAAGGTTAAAAATCGAAAGATCGATCACTATCCCATGTCCAGTACCCAATTCAATCACTGGGTATTCCGAATCCAAAGTTGAATCAACCAACAGATTGTCGATCGGATCTGAACGAGTGGAAATCGTTCTGCACCAAATAGTTCGAGACTCCATTCGCGACGGTCGTTCACTTCCCAAACTACTTTCCAACCCTTTTCCGCCTTCCTTGCGTTAATTTGATCAACGTAAAAGACCTTTTTTGCTTGAGTAGCTAAGATGTAGGGTTCCCTGATAACAAAATATAGTGTTACTAATCGATAATAAAATATTTAACTAAACGGTAAATAAGATTTTAATTAAAATACTTACATCATATAGTGCTGGATCTCGTCACAATTATGAAAGATGTACCAATCAATGTGGTCCTTCTCTGCGATAGGTATATATCCATACTTTTTCTTACCAATCGGCTTGCATTGGTTGTTAAACACTGATATCTCCTTGCTTACAGTACTCGTCTCACCGTTTCTACCCGGGTCGTTGAACTTTGTACTTTCCTCTCGAAGGTATCGAGATATAAAAGTCAAAGTTTCCTCTATAGCGTACCCCTCGGCAATCGAACCCTCTGGCATGGCCGAATTCCGAATATATTCTTTTAGTTTCTTCAAGTACCCCTCAAACGGGTACATCTAACGCATCTTAACCGGGCCTCCTAACCGAGTTTCCTCGTACAAGTTCACAACAAGGTGGATCATAATATCCAAAAAGATGGAGGAAAAATCATCTCCAACTTGCACATAAGCTCGACCGCTTTAGACTTTCCGGACTCCAATTCCTTTTCACTCTTCTTACCGATAATCATCTCCAACTTGCACATAAGCTTGACCACTTTAGACTTTCTGAACACGTTGCACAACCCAATAATCAGATCGCTAATGGATTTGTTGCCGGTTAACCGTGGAATACTAGCCACAACTACATCAGAATATGACAATCATCAGATTTCATACCGATAATCTTCCCCATGTCACTCTGAATGTTGTTCCTCAAGCTAGAAGCGAAACCATCTGGAAAATTTTGCACCTTCAACCACTCTAGAAACTCACGTCGCTTATCGGTTGTCATCGCATAATTTTCACGTGGTAGAATGGTCTTACCACGTGAATCGACAATAACCAAAAATCTGACCTGATGTTCATGGCTTGCATATCTTTCTTCGACTTCACATTATCTTTTTTAATTTTCCCCATCTAAACCAACAACTGTGCCTAGAAGAGCCTCACAAACATTCTTCTCACAATGCATCACACCGATGTTATGTTTCAACAAGTTTTCCGACCAATATGGTAAACAGTAGAATATACTCTTTTTCCTCCAGTGCGACTTGCGAAGCCTAGTTCTCTTTACCACCTTGCCACCAAAGTCCTTGTGTTTTCTAGGAAACACAATCGGCAACCCATCAAACTGCGTCTAAATATCTGCAGGACTATGTTTCCGAGAGGGGGGCCCTATCATCGGCTTTAAAGTACGAAGATGCGTCTTTCCAAAAATGATGGTTCAGAGGCAACCACCTTCTGTGATCAAAATAAAAAACTCCTTTATTAACCTGCACGGAAGGAGTATATTCCATGCATCCAGGACAAGCTAAATATCCTTGACCCGACCATCCTGAAGCATACGATCTAGCCGGGTAATCATTCGTCGTGAACAATAAACCAACCTTCATCACAAATTCCTCCTTCATATGTGCATCCCATGTAACTATCCCCGTACTCCACAATGTTTCCAACTCATCTACAACAGGACGGAGAAATACATCCATATCTTTTCCAGGTGAACGAGGACCCAAAATCAAGAGTGTAAGCATAAACACGGATTCTTTCATGCATAACCAAGGCGGAAAGTTGTAGATCATCAATATAACCGACCACATGCTGTATGAGTTGACAAAACCTATAGATCCCTAAACCAAGCCGTATGTTACGTGGTTCACTAGCAAACTCAGGATTCCTCTCGTCAAATGTTTTCCAACTATGAACATCAACAGGATGACGCAACTCGTCTTCGTCGGTACTCTTTCTGGTATGGTGTCAAATCATATCTTTCGCGATGTGCCTCGAAACATACATTCTCTGTAACCTAGGAGCAATCGGGAAATAATGCAGCTTCTTATGCGACACTTTCTTCCCCTTTTTCGGGTGCCACCTTGATTCTCCACAAACTGGACATTTCTCAAGATTCTCATTCGTAAAAAAATGCAAAATCATTCAAACACACGTCGATCGTGGTGTTTCCATGCCCAAACTTTTCAACTTTCTATTACAATCCACATAAGAATCTGGTAAGTGATAAGGTTCAGGCAAAACACGACCCAACAACTGAAGAAGTTTGGTAAACAAGGTGTTTGTCCACTTGTTCTTCACTTTCACATGCATTAGCTTTGCTATAAAATCCAAAGAACTCATCTTAGTAGAACCGGGGTACAAATCTATCTCCATTTTGTTGAACAATGCGTCGAAAGACCCATGACCACTTCCATTGACATTATCGTCACGCATCTCGGTGTCACCGGAGTTCCCACCTGTCTCAAACGTGGGTCCCAAATC
Organism: Nemophila menziesii; assembly: GCA_029959085.1. Taxonomy (NCBI): domain Eukaryota; kingdom Viridiplantae; phylum Streptophyta; class Magnoliopsida; order Boraginales; family Hydrophyllaceae; genus Nemophila; species Nemophila menziesii. The sequence goes on along the minus strand of JARWIR010000012.1, from coordinate 2,254,575 downwards.
ATGAATTACATTACCCATTACGTTATCGTTGTTTGGTTGATCCACGGTAATTACTACTTCTTCCCCATGTTTTGTCCAAACCTCATACTTTGGCCAAATACCCCACTGATATAGATGCGCTTGAACAACTTCAGGTGTAAACTTTTGATTATTATAACAATGAGTACACAGACAAAATATTTTATCAGCGTGATCCAATTTCTTGCGCGCAAACTCAATAAACTCTTTTATACCCTTGATATATTCCCTTGTAACCTTATTCTTTGACTTAATCCAACTCTTGTCCATTCTCTAAAATAAATTAAAACACTAATTATTATTTCAAATGGTTTAATTTAAATACTACTTAAATCATACAATTATAAAGATTTACATCAATCTCCATATTTTATGAAAAAGTAACTAAGACCCCTAAAATTAATAAAATTGTCAATTATACCCCTAAAGTTTATTAAATGTCACTAAGGCACCTAAAGTTTAATAAAATTCTAATTATACCCCTAAAATTTATTAAATGTCACTAACTAAGGCACCTAAAGTTTATTAAAATGTCAATTATACCCCTAAAGTTTATTAAATGTCACTAAGACAGCAAAAGTTTAATAAAATTCCAATTTTACCACTAAAGTTTATTAAATTTCACTAATACACCTAATGTTTAATAAAAATCCAATTTTACCACTACAGTTTATTAAATTTCACTAAGGCACCTAAAGTTCAATAAAATCCCAATTTTATCACTAAAGATTATTAAATTTCACTAAGGCACCTAAAGGTTAGTAATATTACACTTTAACCCCTACATTATATAAAAATCCCTTCAAGACCTCTAAAGTTTTTAAACATTACACTAAAACACCTAAAGTTTATTCAAATATCACTTTTACCCCTAAAATTTAATTAATACAATAAGGCACCTAAATTTTATTAAAATTATACTTTAACCCCTATATTTTAAGAAAAATATACTAACGTACCTAAAGTTTAATAAAATTACAATTTTATCCCCAATTTTTTTAAAAATTATATAAAGCCCACTAAAGTTTATTAAATTGTCATTATAGTAGCAACAATCATAAAAAATTATAAAGATACCCCTAAAAAATGTAAGTAGTTCACAACGATCCTTACATTAATTTTTCCTTAATAAAACATCACCCAAATTTTTTATAAATCAATAACCAAAAATTATAACACAAAATTATAAAATAATTATTATATAACAAAAAATGAATAATATATCACACATAAAACAATATACGCTACTATTTGCACTTATGTAATACAATATATAACAATAATTATACAATATAAACCAATAAAAGAAAAAAATTAGAAAATACCTTTTCTGTGGAGAAATTGATGAAAAATAATTGCTTGAAAATGGGACAAAAAATAGTTAGATGAATCGGAGAAGATTCGTTGTTGATTGATCCAGATTTTTTTTGATGATTGGGGAAAAAATTGAAGAATTTTGGGATTTTTTTTTGGGTTTTTTGGAGTTTTTGTTCGCAATTAATGGCCAACTGGCGAGTGGCTGTATTTAATACGGTGAACTCTTTAGCGAGGACACGAATTCCTCGCAAAAGAGCCAAAAAGTCGTCGCAAAAGACCCCTTAGCGAGGACATACCCGTTATCGCAAAAGAGTGTACCCTTTAGCGAGGACTCACATAACGGCTACTTTCTTTTTTTATTAATTTTATTCGTGTAAATATTCAACCACTTATATGCTACGATTTAGTCGTCGCAAAAGACCGTCGTCGTTAAAGGAGGGTCTTTAGCGAGGACCTACGGGTCCTCGTTAAAGGGTTCCTCGCTAAAGAGCCTGCGTGTGCTAGTGTAACTTATTGAACAAGCTCATGAACAATTTGTGTTTTATGCTTGAAATGGAACTTGCAGAAACAATAGGTGTTTAATAAAGCGTGTGGTATAAAAATATAGAGCGTAAAATTAATTAAAAAATAAAAATTTAAATTAATTAAATATATCCAAGTTGATATTGAAAGTTTAATAATATATTTAGTATTTACAAATAAATAATAAATTAATTCATAAATATAAACTAGACGTTTCCAAATGAGTTCGAGCGGGCTTATCTTGAATATTGATTTTAAGCTTGTTTATATTCATGGAGCGAGATTTTCATCTAATCGAGTTCGACTAGCTCGGGAAAGGTTTGATTAATTCATTTAGACTGCAAGTATGACTGTTTTTATTTTAATTTATCAAGGGTGAATAGCTTCTTATTTTATGTAAGTAGGGGCCGGGACAAGCATTAATTTGTCTGGAAGTTCACGACAAACAAGAATTGATTACCCCGTGACAACCGTTGTACTGATTATGCATTACAACAGGCTTTAAACAGAAATCGCAATAAGCTGAATATTATTAACAAACGAAGTTGTTGAAAAAACGATACAGATCCTGATTTGGTTAAAAGCATGCAATAACAGTAACACTACTTGTAATAGCTTGGATTCATTAATAGACATGATAGTACTACAAATTAGACAACTCAGTTACTGACAACAAAAAAGAGAAAAACAATTCAGATATTTTAATTTTCTAAGCCTAAAGGCACGTAACAGAAACAACAACACACTATCCGTCCATCTCTGAACCTCTCTAGCTACCTAATCAGCTGGTTACAAGAAACACAAGTTTCTGAGGTATTAATATCCGAATAGAATTTTTACCTAGTTTAAGATAATACGTCCATGTTATGATCTTTGTTTATGAGTTTTAACCCCCAATTCAATGTCTTCTTCAACAAGGTAGATAATATTTATTTAATTTAGGTGGGTCTGTAAACTCATTTTACATCGATCATACATATATAGAACCGTACTCTTAATAATGCATTTCCTGTTTAGATTTAGTGTAGTAATTTCCGGCATTGTAGTTCTTGAGACCGGTAGTTGTGGTGGGGAAGAGATCTAGGGTTTTAAGGGGTTTACTCATTCTGAAATTAGGAGCTACTGGACCGGAGTATCCATCCATCATCATTGAATCATGGCCACTTGTGTTGCGAGTGTCCACTTTCAATATGTAGTCTTTTACTGTAGGTGATGCATCCTCAACTCTACCCTATATAATTACACAAGACAATGTTAGTCATATATACTAATAGTTTTGGGAGTTATGTTATTATTTTGATGTTTCTATTCATAGTTATAAATCTGCAAGAAGTCAAACTTGGAAAAACAATTTTAAAACTAAAACTGATCTAGTTATATATTTTTTTTTAATATAGAGAACATGATCAATTAACAAATATTTGAAAACAAAAATTGGCTAATGTTGTATCCATACTGTGACCCACATTAATTTTATGCGTTTAAACACCGTTCATACATACTAACTGATGCAAGGTACGTACGTATAGTACATGTTATAATTATGTCTTGACGACAGTAAAATCATTCAAAAAAGGTACTAAAAGTCTAAAACTACATGCATTATTACTGAGTCACGTTAAACTAGAAATCTAAGAAAACATCTTTAAAAAAGCAAAAGTACGTAATATACCACTTGAGGAAGACATCCTGATGAAATGTAGGAAGGTGGGAGTCGATGGAGGATGGAAGAAGAAGAGTAAGAATATGGATTGATAGGGTTTTGTAGGTTTTGGTGATGATGCCCTAATTGGTTTGTCATGGTCATCAGTTTTCTAAGTTTTTGCCTCTCTCTAGCTTTGTGGTTTTGAAACCAATAAAACACATTTTTTCCTTCAATCTTTCCATATAAAGAAAGATGTGTTGTGATTTTTTGTATTTGAAAAGCTTTTGGAGTTCGTAAACCTTGTCTATATAAGCCTTGTAAAATCATTAGCTGTTCTGGGGTTGGACACCATCTTGTTGACCTATACATTATTGTCTAGATTTTGTGATGTAGGAAGGTTTTTAATATAGCTAAGTGTGTAGGTAAATGAAGGGTATATATAGATATAGAGAAATCAGAAGGATGATTAGTCTTATTTGAGCTGACATGGAAGATGAATAGATGAGGGAAAAAAAAAGATAACGAAAAAGTACACTATCAAATGCAGTACTAGTGTCATGCTGATGTCTTCAGTTTGGAGAATCATTTAATGTGGATTTCATATGAGAGAGAGAATATACGAGTGAATTAAGTAGAGAGTCAATTAGTGGTTTCCTAATGATTCCGTCATCACGGGCCTATCATTTACTCCATCACACAAGCAATGGGACAGCAGACAAGATGATGTATCATACGTACAATAACTTTGCTTTCATAGTAAAATAACCCCTTTATCCGGTAAACTACTACTAGCAAAAAATTAGCAAACAATCATCCCCATAAAATAAATCGTGACTTTAATTTATCACTTTGGGCGCAGTTTGATCACAGCTTTAGTGAAAAACGGTCATTATAAATAGAGTTTTTTTTCTTCATATTTTTAGTTTTTTTGCTAAAGGCAGCTATCTAATAATCGTCTTTATTTTTCATCATATTTACAAAGAATACAGTTATCGAATGTCCGTATTTTCTTAAACGAACGAATAGGTGAAAGACAGTTATTGAATAACCGTCATTCTCTTAATACATGAGTTTAACCATAGACAGTCATTCAATGGTCACTTACTTCTTAAGGCGTTGATCGTAGAGTACTAGAATCCTAATTATTTTATTATGTGTGTTCTTTTTGCCAATTAATTGTGGTAATAGTGTCAAACTTAAATAAAACTCGCATTTTGACAAGAAAAAAAAATACTAGCAATTTGACATTTTTTACTTCTAATTACTTTTTGAATAATGATATATATAATTAAAAGACATACAATCAATTATACCTAGTGGAGAATTCAGGATTGCAAATAAAAATAGGCTTGATGTACGAAGGAGTTTGAGACAATCATCCTAAAAAAATTTGTTATTGCGGAAGAGAGTAAAAATTAAAATTGAAGTTTAATCAAAGAATATTAATTTTACACATCTTACTAAAATTAGGGAAGGTTCCTTAATTATTTGTTAATTATCCAAATCCGACTTCAATATCTTTTACTAAAGATGTGATCAACAAAGAAAATATATACATCCTTTGTCCAATTATACAATACTTTTTGTCAAAGAAAAATCTGTCCTATACCTTAATGATACTTTTCCAATTGTCCTATAATAATTCATTGCAAAAGTCAAGAAGACATATTATATCACAATTTTCATATGTTTCCCATCACAATTATAGTATAGGGATTGATGTTGTCATTTATGTGATAGAATAATCTAGTCACGAGATATCATTTTAGGGGTATTTAGTACTTAGTTTCTGAATTTTCCCCATTTATGCATGTTTTACACCTTCTTTTCTAGTTTTAGGTATTTTGCTATTTTTAGAGTTTTTGCGCGTAATTTATGTAGCACTTATGTATTTGGAAGTTAAGGCACCTTAGAATAATGATAAGAAGTGAAGAAACTAAGAAAACCCCTTAGTCGTGATGAAAAAGAAAACTTTAGATAGATTTGGAAAGTAAAAGTTGAGTTGTCCAGACTTGAAGACATCTAGTATCTTTAATTCGACTGAAAATCAACTAGTAATTTGAACGAGCCCTTTTATATCTGGAAAGGTCTTTGAATTACAGTCATTTTGATACCAAGATCACTAGATTCAGAGTTGTAACAAAGAAGTTATGAATATTACAAAGTCAATGGGCCAACTAGTCCACTATTTTTAAAAAAATGAGTTTTAGTTGGATTTAGACTCTAATACTTAGTCTGTATCCCTAATTTTGTCCAAACTTATATATATCCACTTTTACCTTAAGGAAATCATCCTTGCTCAATCCTTAATCATAATTACACCTAGAAATCATCAGGAGCAAGTGAGAAGAAGGGAAGAAGGATTTGGGAAGCTGTTCATGCCATTCCAACCCTTCTATTTATTAGTTTTCGGCAATTAGTATAGTATTTTTATGTATTTTTGTCTTTTGAATATGAATATGATATTATCAATTGCTAGTTTTTATTTCGTATGAACTAAATATCTAACTGGAAGTGATCCAACTTTGATATTTAAGATAGTAGATATTATGTGAATTATATGATCCTCGGTACCTCCAAAATATAATTCACTCTTTTGAAAATTGATGTTCAATCCTGATATTCTAGTAAATAAATCAACTAGTGCATGTTTCACAATTCTAGCTTACTTGACATCTGATTTTAGGAAAATTAGTACATCATCAACAAATATAATATGATTCAACTTTAAACTTCTACATTTCTGCTGATAGTTGTATTGTGACTTCATAGCCATATGATTAAACAAGCCAGTGAACACCTCCATACAAATAGAAACCAAATAAGGAGAGAGAGGATCTCCTTGTCTGAGTTCTCTCTTTCCTTTGAAATGACCACATGCTTCACCATTAATACAAGTAGAATAGTGTGGTGTACATTTTAATCCATTGAACAAATTTCTTAGGGAAGCCAAAAGCATATAAAGTATTCAGACAAAAAAATTCCGGTTCACGCTATCATAAGCTTTTTGTAAATCTAGATCAATAAAGCAATTAGATGGAGAACTTTTCTTATCATAATCAGGAAAAATATCTTGCGCTACCAAGATGTTATCACTAATATACCTACCTCCCTAGGCTACTTGATTAAGAGAAATAATAGACCCCAAATCTTTCTTCAATCTATTTGAAATAACTCTAGTTATAGATTTGTATGTTGTATTCACACAAGAGATAGGTCTAAACATCTCTACACTTAAAGCACTTTTTTTCTTTTGGAATAAGGACAATGTTTGTAGCATTGACTTGACCAAGCAATTCTCCTGTGTTTAGACATTGTTTCACTGCTTGATTAAGTCATCCTCAATTACACTTCAAAATGCTTATAAGCATGAATTAGAGCCATCAGGCCCTGGGATTTTATGCTCATTAATTAAAAACAAAGCCTTCTTAATCCCTTTATTAGTGATAGGTGCATTCAATTCAGCTATTTGCTCCTCAGACAAACTTGTCTTAATAATCTTTTTAATTGTTGAAATTGAAAACACTTCTTCATTACTAGCTTCAGAGCCCAAGAGATTCTTGTAGAAATCAACAAATTCTTCCTAATTAGCATAGGATCAGTAATAGAATCACCTGCATCATTAATTAAAATTGACACATTATTTTTTGATATTCTTCCTCTTATAATTTTATAGAAATATAAAGGATTACAATCCATATCATTTAAGAAAGAAATCTTGGCTTTTTGTTTCATAATATTATGTTGAATCATAACGGCTTCTTCAAGATCCTTATTCAATACCTTTTCTTCATTTAGTATAGTAAGATCAAGATCTCTATTCATGATCTTGGTTGGAATACTTTGTAACTGACTTTTAATAGCATCAATATTTGTGGAATCCCTTCTAAAATACATGTTATTAAATTTTTTTCAGAGAAAACTTCATTCTCTTTTGTTTCATACACATTCTAAACATATAATTTCCATCAATCTCTACACTATATGCTTGCTTAATCACACTTAAAAAACTTTCATGTTGAGCCCAAATATTGGAAAACTTAAATGAACATGGTTTTGAGTCTTTTTTCCTTTCAATTGTGACCTTTAAAGCAAAATGATCTGAGGTTGAAGGATGAGTTACTATTACATTAGATAGAAGAATATTCATCCATTTACTATTGATAAAAATCATGTCAATTTTGCTAGCTCTAATTTATCCTATAACATTCTTATTTGTCCAAGTATAATATTAACCACCATATTGATGTTCATACAGATTTGCCTCATCAATACATTCTGCAAATTCAATAGAACTCCTATCAAGTGTGTCACAATGGAGTCTATCTTGAATTTTTTAGGATTTCATTAAAATCTCCCAGAAAACACACTTTGCTATTTTTATAGTCATTACTCCAATTGACCATATCTCTCCATAAAATTCTTCTCTCTGCAACATCATTACTACCATATATCATCCCAATATATATGATATCACCATTTTCTATAACTTTCATCTCAACAAACAAGGCTTGTGAAGTTTTATGTATTAACTCAATGTCTGCATACTTATGATCCAACAAAATCCAAATTCTCCCATACTCATCTTTATTGTAGTTATGCAACATTTCCATATAAGATAAATGAGCATTAATTATTGCCAAGTACTTATCAGATTTCACTTTTGTTTCCAAAAGTCTAATGAGTCTAACTTTATTACTAATTAAAAACTACATGATATCAAGTTGTCTAAGGATATTATTGAAACCACGCACATTCCATGAAGCAAAAAACATAATTTGAGGGGGGGGGTAATCTCTTGAACACCTTCATGATTAATAAAAGTAAGCACATCCCGATCAAATTCATTATTGCTCTGTAATTCCTCAAATTTGTTTGGTGTCAAAATAGATCTAGACTCGCCTAAATGATGAATTTTAGTATTTTGATTAACAACTTTCCATTCCTCAGACACTTTATTCCCTTTACTCTCTTTAACCTCTTCATCTATTAGTTTTTTTTGTCTTTACACTTTTTGCATATTATTACACTTACTTTCAACATGACCAAACTTGTTACATTTCTTGCAGATAATCGGTTTCTAGTCATATTCCACTCTAACTTACTGAAAGTCTTCCATTCCCACATCCACATAAACATTATTTGGGAGTTCTTCCTTAGTGTCGACTTCAACACATACTCGAGCATAACCCAATCTTGTTTTTTACTCTGTTACAGAATCCATTTGTAATGGAAATCCTATTCGAATAGCAACATAACTCATTCCACTAGCAACATAACTCTGACCATTTTGTGTCCATAAATTCATGGGAATATTTGCTAATTTCACCCAAATGTGTATTTCTAACACCTCTATCTTCTCAAATTGCATACCCGCTTTCCATGGTCTTAAGAGAAGCAGTTTTCCATTAATATGCCATAACTGTTCCATAGCTTTCTTATAATACTGCTCATTATCAAATTTAAACACATACACTCCTTTACTACTCGATTTTACTTCTACCTTACCCAGATTGTTCCATTGATACTTCACAAAGTTCACTATCGCGTAAAAAAGAGGTGGGCTATCCATAAATTGCCCAATCAAGCAATTTGTCCACAGACTTGCTACTTCATAAAATACCTCTTGAGGTGGTTTGATTATTCTTTTTCCTTCATGCTTGATGGTTTCTTGAAATTCAAGCTTTAATGTCTTCTTAACACACCCTTCAAACAAATTAGACCACATTACAACTTTGACTTCACTTTTTTCTAGATATGATACGATCAGAACTGTTTTACTGATTTGAATCGGAGTATCTACCAGAGTTTGAACATTATCCGATTCATCTTTTCTACTTAGAGCTTCATTAATATAAACTTTCGGTGTACACATTTTTAGATTTTTTTTATCCTGTGAGAGAATCATTCTCGTGATATCACGATATTTTGTTTTACTCCTTGGATTTGACTATGACGCTTTGTTTACTTGGTTAGATTTATCAGAGTTCAAAATTTTGGTCAGAATGAGAGCAAAAAGAAAATGGAAAAAAGATGGAAAAAAACGGTAAAAAGTGAGGTGATGAAAAGGATAAGGTGAAATGGAAAGAGAATGAGTGGAGGTTCTGAAAAAAGGTGGAGAGATAAGTTAGATGGGCTGCAAGATCCCAAATTTTTTGGGATAAACACCAAATCTAGAAAGAAAAGCAAAGAGGTGGAAAAAAACAGCTAGAACAAGCTAAAAGAAAAAGAAAATTTGGTGGAATAAATTTAGTGGTGGATGAATGGGTATAGAGGATTTGGTTAAAGTTGACTCCCATTGACCTTTTTTTACTGGACAGAAAATTAAAGACAAACATAATTTTTACATACTTTGGTGATTTTTCCTTTATTTGTGATTTTTTTAATGATTTTTTAATATTTATGTGTAGTCATAGTTATAATATGGTTAAAAACTGCAAAACCATTATAAAAATCAAAATCTAATAGTTTAATAATAGTTTTGTAAAATGTAACCAAGGGTTAAAATCATTTGGTTGTGGTTTGAAATAAATAGTTATGTTTATGAAATTTGATATTTTTATGGTTAACTAGAACTGTTGTAATCCCTAAACGATACCAAACTAATAATGCAAAAAATTATCCCCTTGCTTCGAGAGTCAAGATCAATGGAGATTGAAGCATGGGATTAAGGAAACCACTAGCGTAACTTTGTAGGCAAATTGGAACTAACCTAAAAATAAATGAAAGTTAGTGGACCAAAAGGGTGGTGTGTCCCTACTAGCTCTCCAAAGCTCAAGTAAGTGGCGTATAATTCAAAAGTAGTATGAGCCATGTGCATAAGATATTTCTTATCTTACCGAGGGTGAGTTCATAAGAAAAGTTATTTGCATGTAAATATAATGTTAGAGATGTAGCAAGTAAGACTCTGGACTCTGGTAATAGTATGAATTGTGCATATATCTTTTTTGTGAGATGAGTGGTCTATTTATATGATTTGATGATGGAGCAATTGGAAAAATTGTTGGATCATGGGTGAGAAATTGTTGTTTAGAAGGAGGGAGTGACCTCCATCTCCCACGATTTGGGAGTTGATTACCGATTGAACGGGACAGATGTTATCCTTAGTGTGTGTCAGTGTAACTGCCTTGTGCTACCTTAATTGATCTGAAGGGTTTATATAATTACGTTACTTCTTCATAGATATAAAGTTCTTAAACAGTAATTTTAACATATGTTGCGTTTAGATGTGTAAGAAAGGTCAAACATCTCAAACGCATCAAGGATGTTGTTTCCCTATAAGACATGATAATATTTTAGCACAAATTTTAAGACAATACTCTACATTACAGTTTTAAAAAATGTTAGATGAACGATCAGATACCTTCGAGCGGGCGGTTCTAAATTTATTTATATGAAAATTATATATTACTAATTTATTTTTTCAATGGAAACAAAAAATAAATTAAATTATAAGTTTGTATCTGACATATGTCGTTAAGACGGTTTTAGGATAGAAGGTTAAGGTGTTTTGGAGAGGTTTTTAGAATAATGCGCTATATAATATAGGGTAAAGACCACGAGTGACCCTTGATCTTTACCCAAGGTACAGTAGATGCCCCTTATATTTAAAATTCTCCCGGATGGCCTTCACGATCCATTTTTTGTCAACCGTGGTCATTTTTTAACATTTTTGTCAGTTGACCGTTAGTCAACGCCACCTGGCGCCACGTCAGTGCCACCTCAGCGCCACGTCTGCTCCACCTAAGCATGAGGTCATTAGCGATTACACATCATTTAAAAAAAATTAATACCTTCTTCTTTACCATCATAGCTCACTCCAACCGGCCCTCCCAACACCTAGTCGCGCTCTGCAATTCAGTGACAAATTTCTGAACTACCCTTTCCATATTAATCTTTAGAGACATGTAATTCATTTTTAACTATGAGTTTAATTGTTTGTGTACTTTGCTTTATGGCTTTGTAGTTGAATTTGAGATACTTGAATTGATTGAATATTATTGAGCTGAATATCACAGTTCCTATCCCTTAGAAAAATTCTCCAACTCAATTAATTGTGCACAAGTCCCTGATTGATGTAATTCTTGTCTGTTTACGTACTTTTTCATTCTAGAATAGAGTTTGTATGTTGTATTCGTGATCTGATGAGTAAAGCAATAAATATAATATGCCATTTCATTTATCTCATAATCAAGGTTTCTAAACCATTAAACAGACCTTGCATATTAACTAGCCCTGTCAAATCCTTAACAAGCACAAGAAATATGCTCGATTCATGTCTTGCTAATAAAGTTTCAATGATAAATTTTAGTGCTAGAGTTGTACACCATGAATTAATACGAAAAAGTGTTCCATGATTCTAGAATGTTTTATATCGATGTCTATGGAAGTGGTGGAGGTAATTACAATGGCCACGCGATTCCAGAAAGGTTTGATCCTAATAGCTATGGAAGTGGTAGAGGTAATTACAATGGCTAAGCAGCTGATATATGGAGCTTGGGATTAACATTACTTGAATTATATATGGGTCATTTTCCATTGTTACCGACTGGACAAAGACCCGATTGGGCTACACTTATGTGTGCGATTTGTTTCGATGATCCTCCAAGCTTGCCGGAGACTATTTTTGAGGAGTTTAAGGATTTCGTGAATTGTTGTGCAACTGCGCTGGAGTGAGCAATTTGGTCTTAAACTGCATTTTTTGAATGGCATCCTTAATTTGGGTTCTTCGATTGTTGATGGAGTAGCAAAGCCGGTTGATGATGGTGGAGAATGGACCACTAGTGGTGGAGGTTTTCTTGTGCAAAGAGCGGCTTAGTGTTGGGAGGGCCGGTTGGAGTGTGCTATGATGGTGGAGGAGAAGAAGGTATTAAAAAAATGGTTTTTAAATAAATGACGTGTAATTCCTGATGACCTCATGCTTAGGTGGAGCAGACGTGGTGCTGAGGTGGCACTGACGTGGCGCCAGGTGACGCTAACTAAAGGTCAACTGACAGAAATATTAAAAAAAAGTCACGGTTGACAAAAAATAGAATGCAGGACCATCCGGAAGAATTTAAAGATAAAAGGCTTCTGATGTACTTTGGGTAAAAATCAAGGGTCACTCGTAGTTTATACCCTATAATAATAACAATATAATAGGATGATTATATTTTTTTTATTAGTACATATGACCGTGACTTTTGGATTCGAAAACATTTTAATTTTAATAGGATTCGACCCTACGACCTCTTGACTCTGTGGAGTAGTCTAACTAATAGATCAAGTATCGATCTTTAATTATTTATTTTGATATATTTGATTTTAATTAATCATGAATAGTATAGAATTGCTCACTGCGGTACTTGATTTTAAATGCGCGTTACCATATTTATTTATGTTAGTTACGAGTTTATTGTTTGTTTCAGTTATGTACAAAATTTAGTTTGCTACCTACCGATGCCATTAGATTCAATTCTTTTGGAGGTACTGCCGGCACAGATTTAAGTAGTGGAGTAACTGATACTCATGCATGGAATTGTTCCATTAAAGCTTGCGAGCAACTCTAGAGAATTACGATAATTCAACCCCCGACCACTTACTCATTGCTAAGAGGCGTCACCAACATAAATGTGGATTCGGCTATTTAAGACCAAACATTTTCTAGTGATGGTAATGGTTGGCCAACCCTATTACATTATACATTTTCTTTAAATAGTAATTAAAAAAAATTATTGTTTTTTTTTTCGACGACGAGTTTAACTGATATCTGTTCTATTATATAAATCTCCGAAGAGAATAATCAATTCAATAAGGTAAACTAAAGACCATTGAGAGAAAGATATCACATCTAAAACACTTAGTAAGGAAATCAACCACTTCATTCCTACATATAGAAATATACCTAATAAATATATGTGATTTAAGCGAGATAATATTGTAGATCTTAAGAATAAATGGACGAATTTTCGAGTTAGCGTTGAATGGGTTATGTAAAATATATTTTGTATAATTGCGCATAATCGTGTGTTTTAAGTTAATCTTAGCAAGCTATAGGCTCAACGAGTAAACGATGTACATATCTCAATTGAAATCTAACCAAGTAGTCGAATCTCGGTCCACCGAGTGAGTAAGGAGCCGTCCACAAAACTCCATCTGAGTCTCAACCATGGGAAGCAGAAAATCTTGTTCCACCGAAGGCTCAAAGACTTGATCAATTGAACTGTATCTGAGACTAGTCCATATTAAGCCAAAGAATTCCGTATGATATCTCAAACATTTCTGGCTTGTAATGCATCAAGTAAATGTAGAAATGTTCAATAAAATTTATGAAATATTGATAGCTGCCTCAGTTGAGTTTACTCATTAGTCTACACATATAAGTGTATATTACCTCAAGAAAATCTTGCGATCTATGTCCTATAGCCAGGAATGACAACTTGGTCATTTTTCCCTAAAGACAAGATTCTTATTATGGAATCTGTTCGAGTTCCAATGGGTCAATGAGTCCATTCTTAACCAAGTTTTAAAGTTGTTTGGGATTAATTTGACACAATCTCATATTCCATAATAATGTTACATTACTTTAAGTAGCTTTTCTCTTGTACTCCTATGAGATTTCTTTTTCTGAAATGTGCAGCGCATTTAAAGTAGGCGTAAATAAAAAAACAAATGGCTGGTAATTCCTGAATAAATAAAATAATACTCCTTCCGTCCATTTTTATTTGTCCATCTTTCTAAAAGGAGGTGTCCAATATTATTTGTCCAATTTACAATATCAAGATACTTTTTCTCTATTTTTTCCAAGAATACCCCTAATTAAATAGTATAAAGAGTGTTGCAATAAATGACCATATGTATATTAATTATGGGCAATTGTGTAAAATAGAAGAGTATTAAATGCTCTTTTTAATATTTGTGCACCAAAAAGGTGGACAAATAAAAATGGACGGAGGGAGTAGTTTTCATAGATTGAAACATCATTGTTAAAAATGTTGAATATCTAAATTCAACTAATTTTGAAACTAGAAAACAATTTAGTCTCATGTTCATAACAAACAAAACATCATCCAATTTTAAAATGCTCTTATTAAATACTAACAAATTACTTCGTTCTACACGAGTCGAATCTTTGCTCCAATTGCTAATTCTTAATGTGAATTCACCTTCGATCAATATAAAATTAAAATTTGATTAGTAGCTCCAGAAGAAATGATCCATTTGATATTCGAGTCATCAACCATCATGGTTTTAATACAAGATATCGAAGGTGTAATACCTGACATTTTACATTGAGGCTGGGGATCTTTCTGAAGCAAGCGGCATATGCCAGCCACATCCAAATATCTCAGTTTGGTCTTACCATTTTTCTTCCTCCTTTTTCCTATAATGATCTTTCAGACTACCTGGTCTAGAGTGTCCCGGAGCTCTTTTCTCTTATCTCATCATTATTAGAGTAATTAAAAGACAGGTAAAAAAGCTTACCATTACTTGCATCAATTACTTTAATAAGAATGGCTTGATCCATCTTGTCAATGCAAGTAAGATTGAAAATATTCTTATTCCATCTCACATATATTCTTCCCTTGCAATTCAAATCATGATTAGTAATAGACTCTCAATGAACAAGATAGTTATTCTTAAACTTGGGAATTGTTGTTCTCAGAAAGCTTAATTTCCAAAATGCCAATGATATTTACTTTATTACACATTGCAAATCTCTCAACTTCTTTTCGTTTTTTAGCTTATTCAAGCGTCTAATGTTTCATGATGTGATGATCATATCAAATCAAGAGGTTTGTTTCTCTTTGGCCCCTTATTTGAATCAATGAAGTAATTCATGTTGGACCATTTAAAGTGGGAATGGAGTTTTCCCACATCGGTAGAGAAAAGGGAGTTAATACTCTTTTTAGCAAATGTGATGGCATTAGCTTCCAAAGAGCCCAACTCCATGCATATGGAAAAGTATTGGAGAGGACCACACGCGCGCACCACCATCCCCCTGCCGGCCCGGCGCCGGCGGTTGGTTAGAAGAGTGAAAGGTTTCAGACACCCCTCTCCCCTATAAATAGAGCTCATTCCTCACCAGAGTTTAGCACGAATTTACAGAGCAAAGCACAAAGCAGAAAAAAAAAAATTCTCCCTATATTATTTTTCTTTCTTTCGTTTTTGTTAGAGGTACTTAGTTTACAGTTAATTGAATTTTCGATTTATTTCGTTTCGTTTTCGTCAAACTTTTCCTAAACAGTGATACTTTATCACCTACAATTCACTACTTCTTCAAGGTTCTCTTCCATTTTCCCAAGAGCATTAAAATCATTTTGAGACACTTGTTGGATTAATGATTATATATTTAAGTGTATAAACGTTAATCCGATAATGTTCTTTTAGGAGAAGCGGAAGAGACTTAGATTAATATAGAGGATTAACTAAGACTCTTCTCATTCCTTTTGAGAAGTGGAAAACACAATTTTTGTGAAGGATTTTGAACCACATAGGAGGTGAGTAAAAAATTTATCTATATAAATTAACTCGTCTATGTATTCCTATTACAATAGCTAGTCACTATGGAAGCTAAAAAGTAATAATCAAATAAATAATTTTTTTTATTATTTTCTCAAAACCATATAAGGAAGTGAACTAAAACAAATGAATCATAATTATTCTTTGGGTCAATTACCCAAGGAGACTTGAGAAAAATCAATGTACCACTTAGGAGCTAGTCAATTCCTCTCTCCTTTTTTGAGGCCAATAAAATGTCAAATGTCATAACTACCCTTCTAGTGCATATAAGACAAAAAAATAGATTATTTCTCTCTCCTCCACTACCATTACTCTCTCTCCTCCATTACCATTAATCTATCTCCTCCTTTATCATTTTTTCTCTCTCCTCTTTCATTAATTATCAAATATTTTCCAGCTCCGACCACAACCACCGATCACCGCCGGCCACCTCCGGCCACCGCCAGAAAAAGTTCTAAGCGTGGAAAAAAGTTCTGAGTCTGGAAAATAGTTCTGAGTCTGGAAAATAGTTCTGAGTCTGGAAAAAAGTTCTGAGTCTAAGTGCAAAAGTTCTGAGTCTAAGTGCAAAAGTTCTGAGTCTGGGTGCAAAAGTTCTGAGTCTGAGTGCAAAAGTTCTGAGTCTGAGTACAAAAGTTCCATTAACGCCAGATTTTTAATCGCCAACAGTGTTGAGCGCAAAAGTTCTGAGTCTGAGTGCAAATGTTCTGAGTCTGAGTGCAAAAGTTCCATTAACGCCAGATTTTTAATCGCCAACAGTGTTGAGCGCAAAAGTTCTGAGCGCAAAAGACCAAAAAAATAAACAGAAACACAAAGCAAGAACAAATATGCTACATAAACTTGCTGAGCATCTCGAATCTTTCCAAAAGATTTCATTATTTCAGAAATAGTCATCTCTTGTGATTATAGGGTTTGAGGAAAATTGAAAAACCCAAAATCAAATTAAAAAGAAAAACCCCAAAGTCATATACTTCAACTGCCGATGCTCAGCAGCTCGCCTGAGCTTCGCCACCCCTCCGCACCACTACGAACCGCCGGCGACAACCACCTGCAACAATCCCTCCAAGGCGAACTGCTTCTCCTCAAACAAAAACCATAGCAGATCTCACAAACTATTCGTCGGAGAAGCTCCGATCTGGTCTTCTTCCGCCATTGCTGTGAAGATCTTGCCATTGATGGAATCACAGCAGCTATCGGAATGCTCAGATCTGGAAGCAAGCCACCGGAATGAAGAGAAGAGAGTAAAGCTCCATTTTTGGAGAAGCAGGTCGAAAGAGAAAAAGAGAATGCTGAGAGTGTTTTTTAGGTTTTTATTTAATTAATTTTAGTATATATAGGTAAATAAAAAACAAAAAGGGGTAAGAAGGTAATTAGATTTTTGGCTTATAGTGTTAAAATTAGTTTGTGCCCTTTAGTAAGATTAGCCAAAAGAGGCGGTCTTGTTAGGTCACGGTGTAGTGATTTCAAGACCCTTTGGGTAATAATCTCTTATTCTTCCTTATTAATCTTAAACAAACTTTTAATTTTTTAATTCTATTTATAGGTTATAATGTGGTTTTGGTGAGTTTTAAAACCTAAAAAACTTTGTAACATATATCTAGAGTTAATAAAAATAAAGTACAATTTAAAATATAATCAACTAATTCAAAGATATATACATAAATAATAATATATTATTTTTTACTATATTTTAAAATGTTAAGTAAAATATCAAATATTAATCCGACCTTTGTGTAGTTGTGAAATTGTGTCTATAGTATAGGTACAATAACGGTAGTAGCAGGGGGCGGATCTAGGATTTCGAGTCGGGAGGCTATTAATATTACGAAAAATACTTACATCTAATAGACTTTTTATATATCTAACAAAATCATTAAAAAACACCCAATTTTTTTTACGCACGACGCAAAATAAATCATATTCACCTTTATATAAGACTTGACTGTTTATTTCAAAAAATTATCAACTACGTATTACATCCATTATAACTTGTAATTAATCAAAAAAGAAAATCAAAAGTACAATGGCAATAAATGAGAGAGTAACAATACCATAAAATTAGATAATAATGTACAAGTGGTTGTATCTGAAAATTTTAGTACAGGAATTGAAATTTTTTTAATGAATCATTTCTCATAAATTTTGGGTATTATTTTCGTAATATAGGAATATAAAAAATTTAATAGGTAGACGTAACTTCTGTTTTGAATTATTTTATATCACATTCACTATACTGTATTGAAAGACTTGTATCTTATAGACTCATATGATTCACTACTTCTTACATAGGAATTTATTTTAGTAATAGCAAATTAGCAATGCAATATTATAATTCTTTTTGCAGGTTTGAACAGTTCAAAGGTTGCTGCAATTAAATACTACAAAATGTCAAAAATATGACCAAAGTAAGAATACGATTAATGATTACGAAAATTCAAAAAACATGACCAAAGTAGGAAGATATTTGCAAATAATGATTCATCAAGTAAAGGAAAAAAGTTATAGATAATTAAAAACAAATATCCAAATGTGCAGCCAAACAAAAAACATGCAAAAGATAAGTTTGTAATCAATGAAGATAATTAAAAAAATTGTGAATCAGATCGTTATTCAAACGACTGTCGCTATCTATTACTAAATAAAAAAATAAAAAAATAAAAAAAATTCTATTCGTAATTCTATTAATCTATTCGAAAGAATTTTAATACATACCTGAAAAATTTTCAGATCTCTAACTAATTGAATTTGAAAATATATTCGATCCACAGTTAGTATATCTGTATAATTTTAGTATAAATTTTGAATGGGGAGGGCTTAATTCTTTAGTTGAAGAGGGTTGTAATTTTTTTCACTCCTATTTTTACCTATAAAAGAAACATGCTAAATTGTAGTAATATTTTATGGGTTGGGGTAGGTTGCAGCCCACCCTAGCCCTCCTCCAAATCCGCCATTGGGTAGTAGTAATGGTTGTATGATACATAGAAAGATCGAAGAGAGAAAATAAATAATTTAGCTATAGTGTTTTTTTTTTTTTGGTTACATGGGTCCCGGGTTAGCTTGCGCGCACCCGACTAATCCCATGGAGATATACATGCCTCCCCATATATATTCTCATGGTAAATCAGAACTAGGTTACCCATGTTCAGGGAGGGGTTCGAACCTTGTACCTCTTACTTTACACCCGTTAGGGAGGGGATTCGAACCATGAACCTCCCTTTTAAGTGCTGAAGAAATAGCAAGGCTCTGGCCAGTTGAAGCTATAGTGTTGTTTGATAAAGGAAGAACAGACCGATATGATATTAGTATGACATGATCATATTAGGGTTTGATTTGTTGCGGTAGATTAAAGATGAATATATAGAAGAAATGCAGTAGAGTGGCGAAAAGAAAGCACATCTGAAGAAATTGAGCCCTAACTTGTGCCAACTAAAAAGTAAAATAAAACTAAACTATATATTTTTAGACACTCAATTTTCTAACATAATATAAATAAAAAATTATTTAGGACTGGAACTGTCTAATAAACATAACGTATTTTTAATTATTTTATCTTTAAAAGATTATTAATTTTATTTCTTTTAATTTTGGTTATTTCAGTCAACTTTGTGTTATATAATATAATTTTTGTTTTGCACCATGAAATATGGATGATAACTAGATAATTATTTTTATTTGATGTTTTAATATTTTTATATGTATATAATTGTTTCATAGGACAAAAGGTGCCCAATTTTTTGAGTTTTAAATATTTCTATTTATGTTTTTTTCTTTACTTTTATGTTGTTTGAATAGTTATGTTGTAAAATCAGGAATTGGCGGTTTGCTAATGAATGATCAAGGAGCTTTTATTACGGGTTTTCGCGTCCGTGTGTAGTAGTGTCGCCATTTCATTCCGAAGCTCTGGCCTTGCATTATGGACGGGTGATAAGCTGGGGTATACAAGATCTATATGTCGAGACTGACTCGAGAGAGTTTCATGCGCTAGTGAAGGGCGGTGGTAGCTCTAAGAGTTGGAATTGTCATGTTACCCGAGAATGTATGGAGTTAATTAGGAAACATCCAGGATTTGAAATCGTTTATATCTTTTGGGAAGCAAATACTTGTGCATATATACTTGCAAGAAGATGAGCAGAAATGAACGAAGGTCTTTGTGCTTTTGACTTGACGATCCTCCAGATTACTTATGAAATTATATAACTAAGGATATGAGTGGTGTGGCAATTCCTAGACTAGTTTTAAACTCTCATTTGGAGATTTTAGTTGATTAGATATCAACTTCTGTGTCATTAGTACACATTAGATGTATGAAAAAAAAAATCTTAAAAGGATTTTTTTTAAAGTTTGCCTTGCCTCCCAAAATATAAGATTTGGTCATAGTCATTCTTCGCTATTTATTATTTCTCATAACCATTGAAGCCATTATTAACCGTGCCACTATTAACCATCTGAGTGAGCAACAGGATGCAATGGTTTAAATCCAGCTAGCTCTGTTTTTTCGGCCTTCAGTTGTAAAAAATCTCGTCTATACATAAGGTTGTACTGAAGTTAATTTACTTTTTACAATACGTTCGAGGTTTACACAACTACGACAAAAGAGAAAATAAGAAAAGATTATTATTCATCAAATCAAGTAACTGTAGAAACACAACGATAGCATAAACATGAATATAGAAAACACTGGATACAGAAGCACTCAGAAAGAATTGAGTCCACAGAACAACATTCCACACATAATAAATGGAGAGATTAAACCACCTATAATGAAACAAAGATCTGTAAAGTAAACAAATATTGAAATACAAGCAAATATTACATTTCGAAAAAGCAAGCAGCAGAGCTCTCAGTTTTCTATTTCTGTATTCTCACAGGTGGAATATGCATTTGTATAGCCTGCGAAATACAATAACTATCAAATTCGTGTCACTCAAAAGTGATGCATCAAATAATTGTATTTAACTACTTACCATCTAGAAAACATTTGTTTGTAAGTCTTGTAGTTCAGGATCAACATCCTTTTCACCTTCATTTTCCTCGAGCTGAAGAGTATTAAGCTTTGGAGGATTCTAGAACATTAATCCTTCGTATTAATCAACACATTTAAAAATAATGAAAAGTAGAAACTGTTTAATCTTACCATGCAACGAACTAGAGCCCAGTTAATACCACGGAACACTGGATGATTCTTCACCTCATTTGCCCCTTCGCGTGAACCCAATCGGTTTTTTGGATCTCTGTGCAACAACCGGTAAATTAACTGCTTTGTCTGAAGACTTACCTGAACCACCATAAAATCTCGTTTATTAAATAAGATGAAACTTCAGTTTTAGTAATATTTTGATGAGAAAGAATAAAAGATCTAACCGGTATGCTAGATGGAAATTTGAGATCCTTTTGCAAAATATTTGCAAATGTCTTTTGCCTAGTCTTTCCTCTAAAGGGTGTGTAACCGTAGAGCATTTCGTATAAGAGGATTCCTAGAGCCCACCAATCCACCGCACTAGTATGACCAGCTCCAGCTATAATTTCCTTGAAATTCAAAAGTTTATGTATTTGAATTTATTATATATATCCAGATTTTTAACAAGAGAATATATTTCCAGAATAAAAGACTTACAGGAGCAATGTATTCTTCAGTTCCGACGAAAGAATTGGATGCTCGCATTGGTTCAGCCATAAAGATTGGAGTCTGTTGACCTTTCTGATTCTTTTTCTTCTCATTTAAATCTGGAATTAAAAGCTGCCCAAAGCAACAAACACAATATATAAAATGATTAATCTCACATAGTATAGTCTCCTTCAATTTATAAAATAAAAGCATGAAACGCACCTGTGGCTTGCAGGAAGTCAAACATGACAAATCGAAATCTGTCAAGGATACGTGGCCGTTGGATTGGATTAAGATATTTTCTGGCTTCAAATCTCTGTAGATTATACCTGAGGAGAATGAACCAAAAGTTAATTAATACACGTGAAATTTAATGTTATGGTAAATGATTATATTCATGAAATAGTTGTACCTTGACAATGAAGGTATTCCAATGCTATTATCACTTCTGCAGCATAAAACCTACCAGGAAAATAATATATGATGTTAATCAAGTTGTTTTATTATTCTATTGTTAATGTTATTGTTAGTACCACTACCTTACAGCGTCTTCTTTCAAGACCTTAGATGGTTGTCTATCTAAGAGCATGAAAAGTTCCCCACCGTCATAATAATCGGTGATGAGACAAATATGAGTTGGGGTCTGCAAATTCACGCATTTATTAAATTATGATGTTACAACTTTCATAATCGATTATATATTATCTCTCTAACCTGAAATGAGGCGTACAAAGCAGGTAAGAAAGGGTGATCTAGCATGTCTAAGATTTCTCTTTCGGCACACGCTCTGTGAACCTTGTTTCGGTTAAGCATTATACTCTTATCCATAGCTTTCATTGCAAATTGTTGATCAGTTCCGACCAGCTCTACTAGATGAACACTCCCAGTATCGCCACTACCTAATGGCTTGATTGGCTTGAAATGCTTTAACCCTATCTGCTCTCCACCGTCTAATATCTGCAAATAATCGATTAATTCTATAAATAGGTGGACTAGAGTAAAATGTAAGAGAGGATTTTTGAGTTGTAGTGTACCTTCTGAATGGCTAACCAAGAAATTGTGTCCCTCCTATGAGGCTTTGGATGAACCACTTTTGAATGATTAATCCATAAATCCTCTGGTTTCTGCACATTAATTCATTTATATTCATACACAAAAGTCTAAACCAACCAAGTTAATTATATATTGGTTAATTAATTTACCTGATTAGCATCTGGAAGTTCTCTTGCTGCGTCATCAACATTCTTAGCTGTTTCTTTTATCTGAAAGTGAAGAATACATCTCCAAATTAGTATTTTTGCATTATATTCAGCTTAAGAAAATTAGACAAGGAAGAGTGAAATATATACCAATTTTTCACCCTCTTGGGCAGTTGCCTCTGGAATACAATTATACTGAGGTTCAACATGTTCACTTCCATCGAGTTGCACTCCGATAAAATACTGTACTTCTCCCTATTCATTATTTAAAAAATACTTAGATTCTTGAATTATCGTGAAAATTACTATTACTAACAACTTTTATGGTAAATAAGTACCTTTTGGTCACGCATAGGTTGGAGATGGAACAAGTTCCAGAACTTTTTGCCTTCATGGTTTCCAAACAAACTTAAATTTAGTTTACTTTTTTAGAGTTATTTTTCAATAATGTTTGGAAAACAAGTAAAAGTACCAGTCTTGGTATAGTTAATGAGCTGCACAGTAACTTCGGTGTTGTTATCAATTGCATATCTGATTTTCTTTACCGTTGCTGGATCAGTCTCAGGTCCTTGAAGGAATCTACAAAAACCAAATAATTATGTAAATTTCAATTTGAACAAATAATTTGAATATTATTTTCAGTTTAAACATCTCCGTTAATCGATCGAGAGATATAATAATATATTTAGGTGTGATCCTTAGTATCAACCTGCACCCGTGGCCTAATGGATAAGGCGCTTGACTTCTAATCAAGCGATTGTGGGTTCGAGTCCCACCGGGTGTGTATCTTTTTTCATTAATATTTTCCAAATTTATTTCTTGTACGGGAGCTAAATATAATGTGTAATTAGTTCCGTTTTGATATTGAAATTGATTTTATTAATTGTGTAATTAGTTCCGTTTTGATAAGGCGCGTGAGTGTCTTTTTTCATTAATATTTTCCAGACTTATTTCTTGTACGGGAGCTAAATATAATGTGTAATTAGTTCCGTTTTGATATTGAAATTGATTTTATTAATTGTGTAATTAGTTCCGTTTTGATAAGGCGCGTGAGTGTCTTTTTTCATTAATATTTTCCAGGCTTATTTCTTGTACGGGAGCTAAATATAATGTGTAATTAGTTCCGTTTTGATATTGAAATTGATTTTATTAATTGTGTAATTAGTTCCGTTTTGATAAGGCGCGTGAGTGTCTTTTTTCATTAATATTTTTCAGACTTGTTTCTTGTACGGGAGCTAAATATAATGTGTAATTAGTTCCGTGATGAATTAGCACTTGTGGCCTAATGGATAAGGCGCTTGACTCTAGTCAAGCGATTTTGGGTCAAGTCCCACCAAGTATGCATTTCTTTTGTCATTAATATTTTCCAGACTTATTTCTTGTGCGGGAGCTAAATATAATGTGTAATTAGTTCCGTTTTGATATTGAAATTGATTTTCTTAATTAGCACCCGTGGCCTAATGGATAAGGCGCTTGACTTCTAATCAAGCGATTGTGGGTTCGAGTCCCACCGGGTGTGCGTATCTTTTTTCATTAATATTTTCCAAACTTAATTCTTGTACGGGAGCTAAATATAATGTGTAATTAGTTCCGTTTTGATATTGAAATTGATTTTATTAATTGTGTAATTAGTTTCGTTTTGATAAGGCGCGTGAGTGTCTTTTTTCATTAATATTTTCCAGACTTATTTCTTGTACGGGAGCTAAATATAATGTGTAATTAGTTCCGTGACGAATTAGCACCTGTGGCATAATGGATAAGGCGCTTGACTCTAGTCAAGCGTTTTTGGGTTCAAGTCCCACCAAGTATGCATTTCTTTTTGTCATTAATATTTTCTAGACTTATTTCTTGTGCGGGAGCTAAATATAATGTGTAATTAGTTCCGTTTTGATATTGAAATTGATTTTGTTAATTAGCACCCATGGCCTAATGGATAAGGCGCTTGACTTCTAATCAAGCAATTGTGGTTTCGAGACCCATCGGGTGTGCATTTCTTTTTGTCATTAATATTTTCCAAACTTATTTCTTGTGCGGGAGCTAAATATAATGTGTAATTAGTTCCGTTTTGATATTGAAATTGATTATATTAATTAGCACCCGTGGCCTAATGGATAAGGCGCTTGACTTCTAATCAAACGATTGTGGGTTCGAGTCCCACCGGGTGTGCATTTCTTTTTGTCATTAATACTTTCCAGACCTATTTCTTGTTCGGGAGCTAAGTATAATGTGTAATTAGTTCCGTTTTGATATTTGAAATTGATTTTATTAACTAGCACCCGTGGCCTAATGGATAAGGCGCTTGACTTCTAATCAAGTGATTGTGGGTTCGAGTCCCACCGGGTGTGCATTTCTTTCATTAATATTTTCCAGACTTATTTCTTGTGCGGGAGCTAAATATAATGTGTAATTAGTTTCGTTTTGATACTGAAATTGATTTTATTAACATTTTTTAGACTTTTTTCTTATAGGGAGCTAAAAATAATATGTAATTAGTTTCAATATCTCAATTGAACCCTCAATTTTTATTTATAATTATGTAGGTTAAAGTCATACTGAGCATATATTTTTTATATTAATATTTTTCTATCATGTCTTGTGGCTAGCTAGAAATGATATGTAATTAGTTTATGCTAAATTAAGACCTATTTCTAGTTATAATTGAGACTTATTTTTTTGCGTGAGAGTTAAATATAATGTGTATTTAGTTCCGTTTTGATGCTTAAATTGATTTAATTGATATTTTTCAGACTTTTTTCTTGTAGGGAGCTAAAAGTTATATGTAATTAGTTCCGTTTCGATATCGAAATTGAACCTTTCAGTTCTTATTTATAATTATGTGGGTCCAAGTCTTACCGAGCAATGTATTTTCTATATAAATATTTTTCAATCATGACTTTTGGCTAACTAGAAATGATATGTAATTAGTTCAATTTTGATGGTAAGATTAAGACCTGTTTCTATTTATAATCGAGAAAGGGTTCAAACCTGCAATTTCGTCCTAAAATTTCTTCACGACTATATTCAGTGAGCTCCAAAAAACTATCGGATGCGAAGATCTGGATAATGTCGAATGTAATATTACCTTATGAATATTAAAGAACATAAATGCTAAGAAATATACGAAAGAAGTAAATAAAAGTACTTACAATGGGATTATCCGGTAACCTTGGATCAGTAATAACAAAGTTCTTCTCAATACGTTCCAAAGTAGTAGCTAAATCAATACCTTTTCTCATCTCCTTCTTTCTTACTTTATCATCAACACTATCTGGCCGTCCATCATCATCACTATCATCGTCGCTATCATAATCATCACCTTCATCCATCAATATATTCTTCTCGTCATACCCTCCCGTTTCACTTGATCGACGATTTTTTTTCAAAATCCTATTCAACATCCAAAAACAAAATGAAAATTAATAATCAATTTGCTTATAATTAAGCTTAAGATGTATGTAGAATTAGTATTACCCCATAAAAGAGATACGACCGGATTTTTTAGGTTTTTTATCAGTAGAAGGTATTTCATTGATTTTCTCCATTGTGGATCTTGTACCAGCATGTGAATGTCTTCTTCCCGGAGCTGGTTTTTGAGATCCTTTTTTTCCAATGGCATCATATCGATCTTTTTCACTACCTAAATTTTATTTGTGCTAATTTCAGATTATAAGTTTTATTTATTCGATAAAATATAGGTACATACCTCCTCCTGATTTCCTTAAAGGAGGGCGATTGATTGATTCACTAAGTGCTCTGCCACGAGGTTTTTTCACAGCATTCACTAACTCAGTTACTGAATTTGTTGCGTTTTCTTTTTGACGAGCTACAACAAATATTGTATATACCTTTAAATTTTATTCATTTATCATAAAATACTAAAATCCACAGTCGGAATTAATAATTTTACAATAGTAAACTTTTTTCTTTTTCACATTCCAAGGATGCAAAAGGACATAAGGATGGCAATAGATATGGTTAAAACCAAAACAGATGATAACGAAACCGATTAAAAACCGAATTATATAACCATGGTTAAAACTATTAGGTTATGGTTTTGAAAAAGTGTAACTGATGGTTAAAACCGTTAAGTTATGATTTTAGATTAAAATAAAACCAAATAACCGAAAACATTTGTTATTATATTTTTTCAAATTTTATAATAATCTAGGTAATATAGTATATTGAAATTGCCAAAATCCATATACTAGAATTAACAAACTAAATAATAAATATTTCATTTATTCAAATACCAACACAATTTTGTAAATACCTTGGTCATTTATGGAGATTATATATGTAGTCTTATTTTATTATTTTTAAATATATCAATAAAATTATCTTTTTGTTATACTTAAAAACCATAAAACTGTTTAAAAAACCGAAATCAAATGGCGTAGTAATGGTTTTAAAAAGTGTAAACGGTGGTTAAAACCGTTAGATTATGACTTTTTAATTCTATAAATTGTTATGGTTATGTTTTTGATATTTTTGCAAAAAGTTAAACCGTTGTTATTTTTTAAAAGATATGAATTTTAAACACGTTCAAACTAGTGTATTGTACAAATTAAATTAATGTAACTTCAAACTTCAAAGTTGATAACAAGATTTAGAAAAGAGTAATGATTTATACCATTCAAATACTACCTAATGACATGGCATGAATTAGTTGGCTATAAATAGTTAATTAGATTAAGAAAATAAATAGATTAAAAATTTATAGTTAATTAATTCATGTCACGTCATTGAATAGTATTTAGATAGTATATATCATTACTTTTTTGAAAATAAATGTACAAAAATTTATTTATTTGAAAGTTTATATTCTCAAAATACCTTTCTATTATAAGTTTGTTGTTTTGCGGGGATATTAAAACTTATTAGAATCTATAGAAAACAATAGAAAGATGCACATATTCATACCATCATATCGGATCAATGATTCAGGAAGCCCATTGGGCCGTGTCGTTTTTTCCTTGTAGCCTTCTGTATGCTTGCTAACCTCAACTTGCATTCTGCCAAATTAAATCACGCCAACATATATATTATAAACTAGAATGTTCCGACCAAAAAAAAAACCAGTAGAATGTAACTAATTTCAGTACAATGGACGTGTCCGTTGATATATCCCTTTGTGAATATTACAAATTATGTAAAAAGTTAAAATAAATCCTTATGTGAATAGGAGTAGTTTTTTTTTACAATATATATAAGAAGTTAAATAAATCGTTTTTGTGAATAATTTTCTTACAATATATGTAAAAAGTTAATGCAAATGGACAAACATATTTAATGAGGAACGTCACTTCACCATATAAGCATTTCCATGTGGAAGGAAAGATACATTTACAAACACCACTAGGCCCACTGAGAAAAGAAAAGAAAAAATGAACTTTTTTTGTCGAACAATTGAAGCGTAGAGATGCTTATGATAAAAAGGATAAAAGTCTCATGGAGAAAAGATTGAGAATATTAAGACTGGGATGCACCAAATTGGATTTTTCTTTCTTTACAAAAATTCGATTTACTCTACTAGAGCAATCCCACTATATAATGTTGGTGATAGAAAATGAATTTTATATATATATATATATATATATATATATATATATATATATATATATATATATATATATATATATATATATTCTAGTATATTTTTAATTTAAATATAAAAACATGATACAGTTTCTGATTGATAATTTTTCATGCTGTCTAAAATTTTAGTATATAACATATATATGAACTATGTATAAAGTACAAACCTCAACAATTTAAAGAATAATATAGTTAACTTAATATCTATTTTGAAATTTATAGTGCTAAAAGAAAAAGTTTAATAGGTGTAAATGATCGATCTTACCCAATGTATTTGAGAACCTTTCCAGTCTCATCTTTGATAGGTGTAATAGTTAATAGGTTCCAAAAAGGAGTCCCATCTTTCTTGTAATTGAGCAACCTGCCACAATAGTTTGACCCTCCTTCTAATGTTTCCCTTATCTTTGCAACATCTTGTGGATTTGTATCCGCACCTTGTAAGAATCGACTGAACAACCCACCAAACAAAACAATTTAATTAATTAATTAATAACCAAAATTTAAGTATATTAATTAGGTGGAATATATAGTAGTGACTAACCAGTTTCTTCCAATAACTTCCCTGGATGAGTAACCAGTCATTTTAAAGAAACCAGCACTTGCATAAAGTATAGGAAAGTCAGGCTTGGTAGCATCAGATACCACAAATGTTTGTTGAAACGTTGATAGTGCATCCCTCAAGTCCTCTGATACCCTTAATCCTTTATCTTTACCTGCTCTTACATAATATCTAGTTAATTTTTGATAAAATGATGTTACAAAATAAAATATGAAGATTAATCATTCAATATTTACCTCCACCACCACCATCATCAGATGAATCACCAGAAGTACGCATTGAATTACCAGAAGCCCTATTAGAAGTCCCACTTTTATTATTATAATTCTGTTCATCTCCAGAAGTTCTAACTTGAACCCCTTGCAATTTACCAGTCTCATCATCAGTTTTCAACACTAACCCCCACTCTGCAGCTCTTTGAGCAGCAGCACCGACTTCACCACCACCACCACCACCCTTTGTAGCAGGAGTTTCACTTATTTCCTTATCAGTCTTAACGATTAACGCTGAAAGAGTATTACCATTACCAGAAGACTGTGCAGAAGGAGGAGTTGGATCTTTAAGGGCCATCCATTTTGTAATTTCTATATCGGATTTCTTCATAGGTTCCGGTGAGGGTTCTGGTTGTGGTGATTTCTTTCCGGGATCCATCCAGCTTTTCCATGAAGGTGGTTGTGACTGGAAGACGGGAGTAGTAGTTGGCCGAGAAGAACTAGATGTGGTTGAGTATGTTGACGGATTAAACACTTCAAGTGAACCACGTGTATCTCTGGGTAAGGGGGACTTCTTCTGTGAGTTGTCTGATGCTTCCATTTCTTTCTAAACTAACATGGAGAAATGATCACATGAATATTACAATTTATATATTTATTTATTTGTTAGTTTTATAAATTTTGATAACGTTTTGCATGGTGGGGACAGACAATTGAAAACACTTGAATCATGAAGGCTTGATATGAGATTGATGTTTTGTTACTGTTTGCATGAAAATAACTTGTCAAAGGAAAGGATAGGTTCCAACATACCCAAGGGTATTAATGGACATTTACTTAATTCATATTCATCTAACATGCATATGGGGCCCTTCTTGTTTCGCCTTATATTACAAACAATTCTTCTATGCTTGCGTCTTTGTTCTCACCCAATAAAACCATTGAAATTTGTGACCAGAAATTATTCGACAGAAATATTCAATATTGTATATTTTAGTCAACTAATATAAAAAGGTATTTTTTAATTTATTTTGGGATTATATATTGATGGCAAAAGTTGAAATTTACAAACTTGATTAATTTTTTTTTTAAAATTAATGAATTTTAAATGATTTTAAATTTTAAAAAATATTATAAACCTTTGAAGTCATTATAAAAATAAATACTAAATATGTTATAATTTAAAAAATCACTTAAAATGGTTTTGGATGTAAAATATTTTTTTAATTCTTGTTATAAATATTTTTTTATTTTTAATCAAAAAATATTTCTAACTCTAAAATATGAATCCTAAACAGAATTCTACATCTACTAAAAAGAACTTCTAATTGTCCAGCTAGGATTTTTTGGGGAATTTGGTAGAGCAGAAATTCAGGTAGTTTTGACTTATGGGATTTAGGCTCACCAAAAGTGGAAAGAATGGTTGGAAGAGATAAATTACTAAATTTCATTTCATTTCATTTCATTTCATTTCATTCTAATTTGAATGGATTTAATGTTTGCTTGGTTGGTTCAACAATTAAAGGCAGACTATGATATGATGTATATCATATTGGTGTTGCTGCTTATGCTTGAGAATGACTGTGAAAACTGAAAACTAAAAGCAAAATGCCACATATTTACTGTAGTAGGTAAGTGTCAATTCTAAACTCACGGTTGTAAGATCAAGACTACACGGGCTTCTGTTTCAATACCTTATTTGTAATCTTATTTTACTATACAAAAATACTGATATTCATTAATTTGTGTTAAAATGGCAATATCTACATTTATTGATGGAAGGAAGGAATATTATTTTAGATTTTTACTGAAGGATTTTATCCACCCATGGGTTTCCATCCACACAAATTTCCTTAAAGTTGGGTCATACACGTGTTCTTGTAGCTTTATGGGCGACTTTATATCAATACACTATGTTGTTCTTGGTGATTGAAGTAGTAACTTTTTATAATATACTATTCTTGGATTTGTAGTTATTTTTTGTTCCAATAAAATTTAAATTCAAAACTTCTTAATTATAAACTTTTAAAAAAATTCTTTACTTTACATGAACAAAATCTCATTGATATTAGAATATAAAATTAATCAACATAAATACATTCTACCAGGCTACTTATACTATAAAATTCATAATAAAAATCCAAAAACAAAGCTCTCTAATCAAATTTAATTAAAATATTCACTTCTTAAGATTTATTTTTTAATATTTTTTATGGTCTCAAACATAAGTTTTATCCCTTAATTTTTCAATTATTATATCACTAATTTAATAAGATGTCATAACATAATTATTTTATTTGCTTATTTTATGAAAAAAATGCATAAATTTTTTAAAAATAACAAATTAACAACGAGACCATGATAAAAAATTGTTAGAATAGACACCTTTCCTTTCTTTTGAATAAAATTGATTTAGTCTAACAAATTTTAGAGAAATCATTGAATTTAGCCCTAGTTCTCGAGCTACTTTACTCTCAACAACATCCCTTCAATGTTATAAAATGAAAATATGATATGTACACGTGTATAGCATGCAATACGTTATCTCAATTTAATATTGTTTATATTTATATATTATATTCTTCTTTGTACATATATATTATATTAGACATACATATACACCGAGTAAATAATAAGAAAAACTTATTTGGCTCCCGTATTTAAAGAACGAAAACTCAATTTTCAAAGTGGCTTTTGTAATTGAGGTTAACTTAGAAAGATTGTTGGAGGGTGATATGAGAGGGATCAAACTCATAGATAAGTTACGCTATTTTATACATTTCATTAGTGATGATCTTAGATTGTATTACATAATGTCATAACATATTAACTAAATGAATTTAATATCTATTACTTTTAAATGTTGAATTCAAAAATGACATATAATATTAAAATGAAGATTACAAATGTTAAGTACCTTAAGTGAAAGTGAGTTGGATGAAGTAGATGTTTTGCTCTGCTGCAATGAAGGATCACAACTCTCAGACGTGGTGTTCTAGACAATTACACAAACACTCTTAAATAGTTTAAGAATTTTGATGATGAAATGTTTAGAAAGTATCAAATTAAAAGAGAATGATTGCTTACAAGGTTTGGCTCCCATGCTTGTACACCTATGATTCACATGGCGCTACACTTTCCCCTATGGCTTAGGACAAATCTAAATTAAAGATATGTAAAAAAATTCAAGGAAGTGGATTGTTGATTTTACTAAATCGTTCTTTACCATTATTTCGTGTACGTGATATTCTTTTAGGTATCATAATTTTAGGTAGAAGGGATAAAGTTTGATTTATTTACAATGTTGATTAAATATTCGATCTTAAGATATTATGGGTTAGAATATATAAATTCCCTGTGATGAAAAAGAGTAAAGTCCCACTCCGATATGCTATCGTACTTACAATTCACCTTTCGTTGTCCGATTTTTCAGTTGTCTCCCATTTAGATTATATTTATGAAATTTGTCAGGATTTAGTTAATATCGTTAACAAAATTAAAGGACAAAGTGTTGAACATATTTTTAGAATATGATCAAATCGGCACTACTCTGGTCCGTAGTGTACCATCAATCCCAGCAAAATCAGTATAGTTGAATAAGGTCTACCAAACAGAATGAGAGTAATGAATTCCTAGTTGTTTAATTTTTTCTGCCTCAGAATCTCCCCCTCCACCAATTGCTTCTTTTAATTATGGACTTATATTACAGACTGGAAGGAGGCTGACGACAAACGAGTACCATACACACAAATTAACTATAGAGTGGTAAAGAAGTTGTGAAGAGTTTGCATTTGCAGGCCCCTCCTACACACCAATTACCTCTTAAGATTGGCTTCTCATGCCTTTATGTCTCGTCAGATGGCACAAAAAGTTATGGTCAGTGAACATATCATTGCAAACACATATGCTGCATATATAGAGTATATCCACAAAAAATGGAAAAGACCCATAAATTATAACACATGATCATCTTTTGGCAATTTGATAGACATGTTACCTAATCTGAAGATAGGAGATCTCATCTTCAAGTTATGTTTTTTCAAAGTAAAAATGTAATCATATATTAAAAGTATTTTCAAAGTGTTATCCAACTCTTTAGGGAGTTATTAGATAAATAAAATACTTATATAAAAATAATAGTGTCTATTAAATAATAAATTATATGTTTTTTCCTAATTAGTGGGAAGCAATTTTTTATTTCCTACTTAATTATCAATATTCACGATTTTGAACGTTATGTAATTTACCATAAATGTTCTCTCTCAGGTACATTCCCCGAAATAGCCGGAAAACACCACTACACATCGTACACCACCATCTTCAATACCGATAAACCTTCCTTCTTTCTGATCATCTCTCTCTCTCTACTTTTTGCACTCTTTTAGTCACGATTCATCGAATTCAATTACCAGCTTCGCGCATAGAAGTTTATAACAATGATTTGAACGTAAAGGTTGATGATGAATTCACACTTTCGCCTGATGAGAGTGGTAAATACACCATCTATGATGAAGCTAAGTTATTTGTAAGAATGGCAGCCTCAGACTGGATAAGTTTCACCTATCTTCGCACCTTATCTATTAAGCACTAGGGTGTTAAAGGTAAATTATCTATTGAGAAAAGAGGTCATAATGTTTGCCTCCTTAAGTTCGATAACCAGGAGAACTGTGATAGGGTATGGGAGAATCGACCATACCATGTATTTGGGTTTCATGTTCTTGTTCAAGAATAGGATAAGGTGATCAAAATCCTAGACATTCTTGAGTTCACTTCTTTCTAGATGAGAATTGATGGTAAACTGGCGCTATTTTTGAAAGAAAGCAATGTTATGAAGATAGCATAGAAATTAGGTAAGGTGGAAGACTTAATTCTACCTAATTAAGAAAATTATCGTGAATATTCGCCGGTTCGAGTTCGTGTCTCATGACCCATCAGTAAGTCGCTCTAATATGACTTTCAAATTGTCCAAAACTACTGTGAGCCTAAATGGATTTCATACAAGTTTGAAAAGTTATTTGACTTTTGTTACGCTTGTGTTTTGGTTTCTCATGAGAAAACGGAGTGTGAAAATCCGACTAAGCTCTTGGTTAAACTTGGTAATTGGGTAAGAGCTCTTAAAACTCCGTCCGCCGTGAAAGGTGGAGGTAGAGGTTTCGTGTTTAAGGCGGGAATACATGAAATTGAAATAGAAACGGGATAGTTTAGAGCTCCAAGAAAAAACTGAAAGGTAAAAGTAAACACGTATTTGGTAATAAGCTTGCTGACACAGGGTTTGCTACAAAAAAGTTCAATTCTTCTTTGGGTAAGGATGAAATAGAAGATAAGATTAAGGTAAAAGATTGGTCAAATGAGCTTTATTGTAAAAAAGTCAACTTGACTCATAGGATAAGGCATATTGGACGGGAAGATGACTCATTTATTAATGGTCCCATTACTACACAAGATGGATCGGCTACCATTAAGGGTTCAGTTACTTTTAACACCCCTCCATCTAGACTTAATATTCAGTTACCCATTGTTCATAAACCTAACAATGTCTCAAATGCTCTTTCCATAACCGATAATTCGAGTCATCTTCTTCAATTTAGCCCGTTGAAGAAGGTAAAGCTTAGGACAAGACAAGTTTGTCTTGACCTAAGGCCTATGATGTAGATCTCCCCGCCTAGGCGCCGCCTAAGCGTCAACTCCCCCCTCAACCTCTTACGCCAAGTTAAAATTCTAGGCGTTTTTTCCTATCGCCTTAGTCGCCGTGGAATAGGTGCCTATCCCGTCTAGGCACCGATTAATGGAAAAAAATGGCCGCCTAGGCACCGATTAATGGCAAAATATGTCCGCATATGCCTTTTTCTTATTTTTATTATTCCCGAGAATTCTTTAATTGATATTATAGCTCAAGTTTTAGTATTTCTATATCTACTATAGTGTTGTTAGATAAACTTTATGACTTAAATATTTGCTATAATAAACTACATATATATTACTAAATATATAATATCACACAACGACATTTAAAAACCGTATAATTCCACCTAGGCCCCGTATAATCCCGCCTAGACACTAGGCCCTGGTCGATCGCCTTGGCCGCCAAACTGAGATCTACAACATAGCCTAAGGCTAGAGTCCAATGCGTCATTGGCGTCCTCGACAACTCCTATCTCCATTTATGAATGTGCCTTGATGATTAATGGAGATGATGATAAGGTCAAAGACTCCTATCTCCATTTATGAATATGCCTTGATGATTGATGGATATGGTGAGAAGGTCGAGGAATACGTTGAAGCGGTTGAGGAGTTTAAGGAATTGGATGAAGATATGGAGAAATGGTTTGAAGAAGAGTCAATATTTTCTAAAGTGGCTTGCGGGGTTGTCCTACAACAACCCCAATTGGATTTATGATCTATTCTGGGAACTGTCAAGGGGCTGGTACACCCTTGGCAGAGCTCGCATTGCTTGACTCAATCAAGCACAACCGTACTGAGGTATTGTTCTTATCTAAAACCAAACAACATAAATCTTTTATTAAGAAGCTTAGTAAGAAGATTGATATGAAAATTATTGCCTACATAGACCCAGTCAGCAAGTTAGGGGGATCGGCTTTTTTAGCTAAGAATAATAGTAAGATCAAACAAATTTCATGTTCTATTAATGTTATTCACTATAAGACTGATATACTTGGTTTGGGGTGAGGTGTTTATTTCTTTTGTGTATGGCCTTTTGTCTCACACAAAAAAAAAATCTAATTTTCTATCTATGCTAAATCTAAGTACACCCTTAATTCCCTTGGTGTATAATTGAAGATTTTAACCTAATTAAGAATTCCTCGGAGAAGTTGGGGGAGATGAACCTAATACGAATAATATAAAGTTGTTTAATGATTTAAAAACCAACTTGACCTCTTTGAACTTCCCCAGGAGGGAGTGAGATGTACCTTGAGTCTATGTTGTAGATATCAATTTTGGGCGCTAAGCGGTCGACTGGGGCCTAGCGCCTAGGCGGGATTACACGGGGCCTAGGCGGAATTATACGGTTTTGGATCATGATGTGTAATTTTGTATATTTAGTAATATATATGTAGTAATTATAGAAATTTTAACTATTTAAGTCATAAAATTCATCTAACAACATTATGGTAAATATAAAAATACTAAAAATTGAGTTATAATATCAATTCAAGAATTCTCGAGAATAAGAAAAATAACAAAAAAAGTCTATTCGGCCATGTTTTTCCATTAATCGGCGCCTAGGTGGCAATTTTTTGCCATTAATCGGTGCCTAGACGGGCTAGGCGCCTATTTCACGGTGACTAAGGCGCTAGGAAAAAACGCCTAGAATTTTAACTAGGCGTAAGCGGATGAGGGGGGACTTGACGCCTATGCGCGCCTAGGCGGGGAGATCTACAACATAGCCTTGAGTAACAAAAGGCAGGGAGGTAAACCGGTGAAGGAAGTATTGGATAGAGCATTAGTTAATGAGAATTGGTTATCACTATCTTTTGATAGTTGCATAGCCTCACACCCTGATGTGGGTTCTGATCACTTTCTCCCAATGCTTCAATTTAATAATATACATGATAAATCTAATGACAGGTTTAATTTGGACAAAAATTGGCTTACTATGAATCTTGCAATGATTTGATTGTGAAAAGTTAAGAAAATTATAAGAAATTTGTTGGTAAAGGCATTACTATATTTCATAAGAAAAAAAGGCCTCTCATTTGGTCTAACTAGATGGGCTCGGAGAGTCATCTTGAACAAAAGGATTTTGATCAAAAAACCTTTCTTAAGTTGGAAAATTTGGCAAATGTACCATACTTTGAAGAAAATATAGATAAATATTATTCTTTAACTAAATACCTTTAGGAATACTGGGTAAAAGAAGAGAGACAATGGACAATGAGATCAACAAACTTATGGTTGAAACACGGAGACAAAAATTTAAAAAAAAATCAAGCCACTACTAAGGCTAATAGATCCAAAAACAGGATTTCTAGGATAAAAAAAGCTGATGGTAATTGGACTAAAAAAAAAGAGATCTCTAAAGAAATAGTGGATTATTTCTCTATGGTCTTTCACTCTATGAGGCCTAGAGATTTAATCTTTACACTTAACTATATCAAATCAGTGGTTGATAATGATATGCACAATAACTAAACTAAACCTATAACCATGAAAGAGTTAAATTATGCAGTTTTAATTTTAAATGCTGACAAGGCTCCAAGCCCAGATGGTATATCAGGATTCTTTTATGTTAAATTTTGGGATTTGATTAAGTTTGATGTTCTTAGAGTTATAATTGATTTATTTTAATAATAGTGATCTATCAGGCCTTAATGGTAGCATAATTGTACTAATACCTAAATTAGGGCTGCAAATGAACCAAGCCGCTCGCGAGCAGCTCGAGCTCGACTCCGAGAAAAGCTCGTTCGAGATTGACTCGAATATAAACAAGCTCAAGCTTCATTTTAAGCTTGATAAATAATCGAGACTGCTCGAGCTCGGCTCGTGAGCTCGTTTATAATTATAAAAATAATAAATTAATATATTATTTACGTATTAATATATTATTAAACCTTCAATATCAAATTGAATATTTTTAATATCGTTAGACATTTATTTTTTCATTAATGTTATGTTTCATATTTTCATACCACACACTCCATCATATACCAACCGTTCATGAAAGTCCTATTTCAACCATAAAAAACTAATTGTTCATGAGAAACTCGTGCTCGACTCTAAAAAATGTTTGTTCAATAAGTTAAACAAACAAGTTCTAACATTTTTTATTTGGATCACTGGAAGTTCGAGCTCGGCTCGTTAAAAATTGAGCTCGGCTCGGGCCGGCTCGTTTAAATTTGAGCTCGGCTCGAGAAATTAAACAAACAAGCCTGTACATATAGTATTCGGCCCGGCTCGGCTCGTTTACAATCCTAACCTAAATGTTTGAATCCTAAGAACATTGGGTCTTACAGACCAATCACTTGTGCAGTTTTTCTATATGAAATCATATCCAAAATTTTAGCTCTCTGGATGCAACCATTCATGAGTATTTGTATTGATGATATTGCTCATGAGATTTGTCGTTACTTGAAAATAAGAGATACTCTAAGGCATACTGACTAGCGATTAAAGCTATTATTTCAAATGCATATGAATTTCTTGAATGAGTTTTTCTATTTTAATTACTTTATTAATAGGGTTTCAGTGAAAAATGCATTGGTTGAATCATTAACTATGTCACAACTATATCCTATGAGGTTCAAATAAATGGAAAGTTGCATAAGGTCGGTACACCTATTAAGGGGCTCAGACAGGGGAGTCCCCCTTTCCCATTTTTTGTTCAGTATAGCTACATAATCATTATCAACCCTTTTGAAGGAAATTGAGGAACTAAATTTATTGAAAGGAATTAAAATTGTAAGGGGTGGCCCTAATATAACTCATTGTGTATTTGCAGATGATAGTTTATCTTTTTTAAAAGATAGTTTGGGAAATGTTACAAATTTCCACTATATTTTGCATAAATATAGTTATTTTTCGGGGCAAAAAATTAATCTTAACAAAAGGGGTATCCTTATTAGTCAAAATATGACTTTGGTGTTGAAAAATGATATATCTAAGTTTCTTAAGATGAAAGTATTGGTAGATCTTGGCAAGTACTTAGGGGTGTCCACCTCTTCGGGAAGATCCAAAGTAAAAGGGATTGAGTGGTTACTGGACTCTATACTTGGGAGAAAGGAGGCTTGGGACACCAAACTCCTATCCTAAAGTGGGAAGGAACCCCTTATAAAATCTATATTAATGTTATCTAATTATTTGATTTCAATTATCCTAATTCTTAAGAAGGTTACTAATCATATTGCCTCTCTTGTCTCATATATCTTTTAGGGTAATTAAGTCCAGAGTAGAACTCATTGGGTAAGATGGAATACTTTGATCAAACACAAGTCACATGGATGTCTCGTGTTCAAAGACTTTCATGCTAGTAATCTTTCTCTACTGGCCTCTAATGCTTGGAATTTTTTTCTCAAACCAGCTTCCATTGTTTCCAAAACCTTAAAGGAATTTTTTTTCTAAATTATGGTATTTTGGAGGCGTCAGTTGGAGATAAATGTTCATGGGGTTGGAGGAGTTTAATTACAGGAAGAGACATTTTTTTTGAAAGATATTAAATGGAATATAGGTAGAGGATATAAAATTAGTATATTGATTTCTCATTGGATTTCAGGCATTAAATCTTTAACTAAACCTATTGGGTTAGGGTTAATTTTCTATGGGTTGGTGATCTTCTTAATAGTCACGGTATATGCTGTAATCATTCCTTACTTAATACTCTATTTAATTCAGAAATGGTTGTAAATATTTTGGCATTACATATCTCCCCTGGATAGATGGACACACATGTGTGGACTAAGTCTATCTCAGGTTGTGCCACTGTTAAGGGGGCATATACCTAGATTAGGATGGCAAACCAAGATCTGGATTTGAGTAATCAGGATATTAAAGGGGACTCTTCATACTCTACCCGTAGGAATGTTTGGAAATTGAATGTAACACAAAAAGTAAGGAATTTTATATGGAGGGCCTGTAAGGAATTTGTTATGATGCCAATTTTTTTGTTGAGTTTTAAATGGACTTTTTGGCTCCTTTTGTGTCTTGATTTGGTTTCTTATTCACTTTTTGATTTCTTGGATTTATATTGGGTTCTAATATTATCTATGTACCTAGGAGTTTCTCACTTAACACACAAATTATCTCATAAATGCTCCAAACATATGATCATCCAAGACTAGACCGCTAAATCAAAATATGTCAAATATAAGTGATAAATCTCACATTTAAACACTAAACGTCTATCAAATGATATCTCGCGAGTCTATCACAAAAGGTGAGACATCAAACGATGATAGTTATGGAGAAAAGATGGTGATGGTATTTGGCCCATCGTCGTATCAATATGATAAACCTCATCACGTTCTTGATAACGAGACTATACAAACGAATAGAAGGATATAGTGTAAATTGAGGACCAAAAGAAAATTAACGATAAACATTAATTAAAACAATAATTTAAACATTAAATTTAAGATATATAGGTTAATTGTTTTTTTTAGAGTATGATATTTGTCACCCCTTTTCGGTTCACCCTTAGCCTAAGTCCAAGAGGCTCCATATAATAGTTTTTGCTTACAATTGGGGTTTTATTAATGCATTTTAGGTCTCCAATAGCCTCCCAGTTGTATTGAGCCCTATTCTATACATCCCTATTCATATGAATTTATTAACACATGTGGCTAACATTTGACTCTCCATACATTTTTTTTCTATTTCATTCTATAAATTTTTATATATCTCTTGCTTACTTTGTTTTTAAAAATAATTATTCGTTACTTTTATTTTTCTTTTTACTATTTTTTTAATTTACTAATTATCTTAGTAATTGTTTTCCAGTTTTTTAACAAAAAACTAAAATTAATTTTTAATAAACATGTTTTATATTTTATTTTAATAATGAAATATAATTTAGTTAAGATAATACTGATATAATATTTTTTTATTATTGATTTTTTTGTTAATATTTTTTTGTTTTGTAAAATTAAATAATATAGTTACATAAAAGTTGAATACAAAAATTAATTAGTTATTTAATTAAATACAAATTTATTGTTTTAGTTATTTCTTTTTTCCAACTATTTTTTAATTCATTTTCTATATTAAGTTTCATTTTAATTTTAATAAGAAAATTTTAAGATAATAATAATTAGTAGATAAAAAATAACTTTTATAAAATATGTGTATAAAGAAATTTTATTAAAATAAAAAGAAAAACTATTAAAATTAAATTAAATTTAAAATTTTGAAATTGAGAGTTAAAATAGAAAACCTGTTGGAGCAAAGTTGTTGTACGAATTTGATATTTAAGAAAAAGTGGTGTTTGACCTCCAATTTTAACTAAAAATGTAAAGAATTTTTGGACTTAGCCTTATATCACCTCCTACGTGGAGGTTTTAAACATCAATTAGAGTGTTTTTTTTCTAATTTCTTTGTTCTCTTTCTTTGATTTAATACTACATAAAGTAAAGTGACATATAAAAAAATAATACAAATATTAATTAAAAAAGAGTGATAAATTATCATTATTTTTTAATTAATTATATTACATACTAATAGCCGTGAAATGCGATAAAAAGAAAACTGTAGTGAAATATATCAAATCTTATCTCGAATCATATGATACTTTTTGGAAATTATAAATAAATCATATGATACTTTATTAAAATTTAAAATAATAATTTAGTAGACAACAGAAGAAGTAGTCCAAAAAAAAAAAAGACAACAGAAGAAGAAAAATGCCAACATGCAGTAGGACCGTTGCCACGTGAACTACCGATCATAAGCTATGGGGCTGTCACATCTGGATACATCGAGTTGGCCCAATGAATAAAGCCTTTCAGTGGTGGTAGAACCCACCTGTCCAATTAGAAGAATTACGTGGATCACAACACCATTGCCCAACCAAACCCACACTTCTGGGATCGGCGATCATGTTCAACCAAGCCCAACTGGACTAATAACAATGTCATTCTCATGATATAATCTTTTTCTTTTGTCAACAGTATCATGATATTCTTTTTTTAATACAATAGAGATGCTAAGGCTAAATCCAACCACTTTTAATTTTTTAATTTAAATTGTGAGTCATATAATATTGGTTTTTTTTTCATACATGAGAGGCTTAAAAACCGTTAAGAAAAATTAGGATTACAAAGGGGCAAAAAACTGCCCTTATTGATTTTCGAGCACAACTCTAGCAGTTGCACTTCCGCTCCTATCTCTAGCGATGAAATTCCATAAATAGTCCGGAAGGTCATTAAATGTCATTGGTTGTCCACTCATATTTGCACCTTCCTTTGCGAGTTTGTCCGCGCATAAATTTCCTTCTCTATATATTCGTGTTATCTTGAAGTGCAAGTTTTCTTTTAGCATAGTACAACACTCGCGAACTACTGAGACGCAGCAACTACTTGAATTCCCACCGCCCTTCACTAGCGCGTGGAATTCCTTCGAGTTCTGATCAATGTGTTGATTCGAACTCCCACCGCCCTTCACTAGCGCGTGGAGTTCCTCCGAATCCACTTTCTAATTTCAGTTTCCTCAATTGAAAACTAGGATCTTTATCTAAGGGATCTTCAATACACCTCCCCTATTTCTATTTCCAACTTTTTTTTTCGTACTAAAGATTTCAAACACATTTCAACACTATAGGCTAAAATGTCAATTACATTTTGAGTAATGTTGTGCATAATGCAAAAAGTAATCACCTAAATATCACCATCATGTGTGGTCTAATCATGGAAGAGAGAGAAAAAAAATAGTCTGGAAAGTGAAATAGTATGATTGGACCACCCAGGAGGCCAGGATACAACTCATGTGTGATATTTTGGTTATTACTCTTTGGGTGATACCCATCATTACTCTTACATTTTTTTACCCCTATTGTTTTTTATTTCCTATATATATATACTAATTATAGTATTTCTAAACCCTAAAAATCTTTCACTTATCCGACAACCTAATTACTCTCTTTTCCCACTCACCTAACTTTTCTCTCTCTTCCATTCTATTTACAAATCTCCCACCACTCACCACCATAGCCAATTCCAC
Source organism: Nemophila menziesii (assembly GCA_029959085.1). Classification (NCBI taxonomy): domain Eukaryota; kingdom Viridiplantae; phylum Streptophyta; class Magnoliopsida; order Boraginales; family Hydrophyllaceae; genus Nemophila; species Nemophila menziesii. The sequence continues at coordinate 2,211,740 of JARWIR010000012.1, read as the reverse complement.
CAAATCTCTCACTCCGGCGAGTGACTACAGCAGCCATGGAAAACTTCTGACCCCATTAGTTCGAGCTTCATCACCATGGAAAGGAAAATTTAGACTCCATCGCATTTTTTTGTTCGAGTGGAGAAGACTTGAAGCAGCACCATTCCGTTTGTGCTGGTGGTGGAGAATACGTGAAGCAGCGTCGCTCCGTTTGTGTTGGTGGTGGAAAATGACCTGAAGCAGCGCCTCCGTGAGATGTGGTGTTCATGTGCGTGCGAGCTTCGAGGTTTAGATCTGTGAAGTCGTTCGAGGACCAGGCTGGAATTCGAAGCTTACCCTGTGAGCCTTGTTTCCTGCGAGTTCGTGAAGGTCTGTTCTGCCGGAGAAGACATCGAGCCATAGCCACTGCGAGTTCATGAAGGTCTGCTTTGCCGGAGAAGACAACGAGCCATGGCAACTACGAGTTCGTGAGAAGACGGCGGCTGCCAGATCTGAGCTGGAGGCAATCGCCGGAGAAGACCATCACCGACAATGCATTCTGAATTTTAATTTCAAGACAACCGTCAACGTCATCATCTTCATCGTTATTGGAGTCCTTCAATCTGCAACTTTTGAGAACTTTCTTAAGCCTTTTGTATTCAACATGAGACAATTGATTCTCTTCATGTCCATGGAGATACTCTGTAAATGTCATTCCAAACTTCATCGTTAATGTTCTGGTGCTCGGTTGGTTCAGCGTGGAAACTTGTTTCTTTAGCTCAGGGGAGCTCTGTTCTTTTGCCGTCGAAGCTTGGTAACGAAGCTATGGTGCCAGCAACAATTTTTTATGTTTTTTTAGTAGCTTACAATTTAAGCGTAGTTTTTTAGCCTTTTTTTTGTTTCTTATTATTAGCTGTTGTAATAGTGTTTTTATTTGAGAAGTAAATAAATATAATTGTTTTGTATATTACTTTATTTTTTATGAAGTACTCCCCGTTTTTTTATTGAATACTCTGCATTTTTTATGGAGTACTTTGTATTTTTTTGAATAATACTCAGTGTTTTTTAATTGAGTACTCAACAAAATTTTCGATACTCATTATTTTAATTCCGATACTCTATACCTTTTTCCGATACTCTATACTTTTTTCCGATACTCTATACTTTTTCCGGTGGTGGGTGGTGGGTGGAGGTCGGGGGTGGTGGCCTGAGGTCGGAGGTCGGTGGACGGTGGTCGGAAATGAATAGTGTCAACACATAATAATTTTTTTTGTCTTTTAGTGTTTTTTTGTATTATATAAGGGTATTTTAGTATTTGGTCATCGTTGAGATCCCTTGAAATTTTTTAGCTTTTTACCATATTTAAAATTTTATGTCTCATTCACCCTTGAAAAATTTATATTCTTATTTTATTTTAATATATTTTATATTTTAACTTTTTTTTGGACACCAATTCTATTTTAATATAAATAAATTATTATTTTAATTTTGTATGAAATTTAATCATTTTATAATTTATATATCTTAAAAGAATATTATGTTTAACATTTAAATTATTATTATGTTACTTTTATCAGTTATTTATATTTTTTTGAAATATATGTTTTTTTAAATATTAGATGTTATTACTTTGTTTTTTAAAATTTTAATATTTATCAAATATGTTTTTTTTTTGGGTTAGGTAAACGGTTGTATTAATAAAAAACTGTACACTATACAAGAGAGTTACCTACCTAAGCCAAAAGGCTAAAGATAGCAACTACAAAGCTAAAAACGCCCACCTCATACTAAAATTAATACAAGCTAATCGCCCACCATCATCTAAAAATGAATGATGAGGGAACAAGGAAAATAAAATGGAAAAGATGCACCACTTAATTTCCTTGATAACCGTTTCTCTAGATGAAGAATCACCTCTTATAGCTAGGTGATTTCTCGTTTTCCAAATACAATACACGGTAGCTCCAAAACCAATCCTCCATGCTTTTCTCCTTCAATTTTCTCTAACTTTAAGTTTTTTGAGCCATTTCAAAGCACTTAGTAGCGTGTTCATCTCCTTTTCCAATCCTAGCCAAGACTTTATCTCCAACCAAATAGCCCTCAAATAAGCACAATAAAAAAAGAGATGCTTGTTTGACTCAAAATCTTCTCCACATAAATTACAAAGAGGATCCAACTCCAAATAAGTAATACGATCCTTAGTTTTAAGCCTCTCTCGCAAAGCCATCCATACAATAATTGCATGTTTAGGAAGTACACACGAGTCCCAAATAATATTTGCCCAAGGTTTAATATAATATTTTCGACGGAATAAATCATAAGGTTTTTTTATGTAAAGAATAAAATTCCTTACTCGATATCTCAAGTGTAATGTGACTCACATTTCTTGAGGAAAACCACAAAGCCAAGATACTCTCTCGGTCTTCCACTCCCAAGGACCACAAATAACATCCTTTAACTCCCAAACATTTTTCAATAAAGGAGAATTACCCTTTCTCGGTGCCAATCCCAAAATCCACAAGTTTGAAAATATTCTCCATGTATCCATTTAATCCAAAGTGAATCCTTATTTTCTACAATTTTCCAAAGCATGTTTAATAGTAATGCTTTATTCCATGCTTCTAATTTTTTTAACCCAAGTCCACCTTCATCTTTTGGTATACAAATCTTACTCCAACTAACTTGAGGAGGTTTATTTTTCCAATAAAAATTCCGGCATATGCTAATCACACGATCTCGAACACCAATCGGACTCGGAAAAATACAAACCAAAACCAAATAACTCATTGGAGAACCGATCTAATTAATTCCAATCTCCCCGCAAAAAAAAGAGACGAAGCTCTCCAAGACCTCACATAACCTTCCAACTTATCAAAAAGAGGTTTATAATCTCTAGAAAGCAACACGGAGGAGCCAAGCGGGACCCCAAGATAACGAAAAGACATGACACCTCTTTCCAAGAGTGTAGGTGTCACACCATTTTCAGTATCATCATTCGATACCCTAATATAGTAAATATTAGACTTTTCAACATTTAGTCAAAGTCCCGAACAATCCCCAAAAGTATTTAAGCTATCCATAAGAATTTTTATCGACTCTTTGTCTCCTTTTGAAAGTAGCATTAAATCATCCGCAAAGGCTAGATGTGTGATCTTTTGTTTATCACATTTAGGATGATACTTAAAATTAATACTCGTATTCTTCTTTAAAAGCCTAGAGAAGTATTCAAGACAAAGGATAAAAAGATAAGGGGAAATAGGGTCACCTTGTCTTAATCCTTTTTCGCCTTTAAAAAATCCATGAATTTCTCCATTTATAGCTACCGAATAGAAAGGAGATGAAACACAAGCCATTATCCAATTCACAAACTTTTCCAGAAAATTTAACCCCTTTAATACTTCATGAAGGAATTCCCAAGAGATCGAATCATACGCCTTTTGAAAATCGATCTTAATAGTGCATCTCGAGGAGCTACTTTAATTGTTGTACCCACTTAAAAGCTCTTGCATGAGGTGTATATTTTCTATCATAGATCTTCCCTCCACAAAAGCATTTTGAGATTTATCAATTAAATTATTAAGCATCGGTTTAAGCCGATCCGCCATTATCATGGTTATCGCCTTATACACCACGTTACAACAAGAAATAGGTCAAAAATCATCTACACATGTCGGATCATCTATCTTGGGAATTAAAGCAATTATCGTAGTATTTAATTGACGAAGTAAAATTCCGGAAGTGAAAATTCACGTACCATATCACACATCGTCAAGCAAATTGAATTAATATATATATATATATATATATATATATATATATATATATAGATCTTGCTAGTAAAAACTGAAAAATTGAGATTCCCAATTGAGATTCTTAATTATATAGGAGCGGTTGAAATAATAAATATTCAATCCCTAATTCTACCTTTTTGCTAGAATTAAGAAAGTATTGGAGTTAGCCTAAGATTGTGGGAAAAGACCTATTACATGTTCAAAACATCCGTAATTCCGACATAAATTTTTTCTTAATAGTTTTCCACGAACCTGTCTTTTGTGAGTACTCCCCAAATGTCACCAGGTAGGTCTTTTTTTTTTTTGTTCTAAACGCTTATACATCAGGTAGGTCAAAGAAGGAAGAATATCCACTTGACTGCCGAAATCCCAACCGCCCTAACCAACTGACACACGTGTTGACTTCTATATAAATACCTTTAATTTAGATTATTGATGTGAAATGATTTTAGATCACACTGATGCATATTATGTGTCATACGCCTTTTTTTCAAATTGTTTTATGAGCCAATCTGTTTTTCTATGCATATTATGTAATTAATACGACGATAAAATGAAATAAAAAAAAATGGTTTTCAAACTAAACTTAATTCAAATAATTTTTTTTTCTTTCAAAAATTTCAAATACTTGAAAGAAAATAAATAAAAATGGTATCTTATTTCTCCAAATTTATTACTATTCTTTTCTTCTTTACTTTTTTATGTGTAATATGTCTTTGAGTTATAAATACATGTATATATGAGCAACTCCTAACTAATTATACGGAAAGTAAAATTATTTTTAATTAACTATAATTATAAAATTAATTCTCAATTAAAACAAAAAATTGGAAAATTACATAAATACATATAAGCCAATTATTTATTATTTTAATTATAGAATCCATGCATTCTGGACAAGCTTTGTAACCTTGACCCGACCATCCCGAGGTGTATGACCTAGCGGGAAAATCGTTAGTCGTAGACAACAAACAAACCTTCATCGTAAACTCTTCCTTCTTGTGGGCATCATAAGTAAGAATCCCTTTATCCCACAACTCTTCCAACTCATCTTTAACAGGTCGAAGAAAGACGTCCATGTCCTTGGCGGGTGAACGGGGTCCCGGAATCAACAAACAAAGCTGGAATGTCGTCTCCTTCATACACTCCCACGGTGGTAAGTTGTAGACGGTCAATATAACCGGCCACATGCTGTACGAGTTGTTCAGCATAGAGAAAGGGCAAAAGCCATTGATACCCAAACCCAAGAAGACATTCCGAGGTTCACTAGCAAACTCAGGATGTAACTGAACAAATCTCTTCCAACTATCGCCGTCAACCGGATGACGCAACAAATCTGGATCTGTATTCTTTCCTGTTTGGTGCCAGATCATATTTTCGGCAGTGTGTCTCGAAGCATAAAGTCGCTGCAACCTAGGGGCAATCGGGAAATATCTGAGTTTCTTATGCGCTACTTTCAGACCCTTCTTCGGGTCCCATCTGGATTCACTACATACTGGACAATTTTCGAGTGAGGCATTCTCCTTGTAAAACAAAGCACAATCGTTCACGCAAACATCGATGGTATTGTAACCCATACCTAAACTTTTTAACTTTTTGTTGCACGCCTCGTATGAATCGGGCAAGGTATGATGTTTGGGCAACACACGACACAAAAGATCAAGCAACTCGGTGAAAGACGTGTTAGTCCACTTGTTCCTCACCTTCACGTGCATTAGCTTCGCAATGAAATTTAATGAACTCATAACATCACAACCAGGGTATAACTCGGTCTCTAAATCGGAAAACATCGTTTCGAATTTGCCACGTGCTGAACTCGGTCCCACGTTGATGTTTGACCCGGGAAAGCTTGTCCACGTGTTGAAATACCTAATAAGTGATACTATTTACCATTTACTACACAATTGCATGAAAGTAAAAGAAATTTGAAAGAGTTTTATGGAACAAAAAATACCTACTTTTGGGCAAATTTGGAAGGAAAAATTGATAATTGAGGCGGTCCCACGTTGATATTTGACCCGGGAAAGCTTTTCCAAGTCTTGAAATAATTTTTGATGATGAATTGTGGAAAAAAATTGGAAGAGTATTGAGAGAAAGAAAGAGAAATTATAAAATAATGGTGTTTTGAGTATCCCAATTCGCAACTTGCTGTAATATATACGCTACCACTACTCGCGACTACACGAGTAGTAGCCAAAGACTCACACGTAGTCGCTAGAAATTACTACTAACGACTACATTTAGTAGTCGTTAAAAAGTCTAACCTCTAGCGACTACACGTTGGCGGTGGGAAAATAATTAAAAAATACAAAAACCCACTAACGACTACTTACTAAGTACTAACGACTACTTTATGTAGTCGTTAAAAGCAAACATTACTAACGACTACGCGGTAGTCGATAAACATACCATGTAGTCGTTAAACATATGTAGTCGCTAGTGATGCTTGTCTTTAGCGACTACAGCGCGTAGTCGCTAGAGGCTTGCACGGTAGTAGTGTATTTGAGTTTTATTTCTTATATATCACAATTGGGAAAAAAAATCAATAGGTAAGATTAGGGACTACTTTTTTAAATATGTCAAGGGTAAAGGACCCAAAGAGGTAGTTTTCCATTCTTAATTAATTTCTTTATGTTTATTCCCAAAAAAACAAATTTATGCGCCAAAAGCGTTAACATCTCCCCCTTGAATCTCATCTTAGATCCGAACATCTCTCAAATGTGAGCTCCTTCTTCTCCATCACTCACTCGATCCAGTTCTGCAACTAGAGTTAACAAATGAACTCCACTACTCAACGCTCAGTGCCATTAGGCCGCAGCTATCTCAGAACCTGCATCACTACTTTCTTCATTTCCATGTTCGTAATATATGCATACTTTTCCTTAAGATATAAGCTAAAGAATTATCAAAAATGCTCTTTAACAACAACAACATCATCACAAATCTCCAATAAATCAAATGACCAAACTGTTATTGCATTATCACCACCTGATCATCAGATTTCCAGTGTGTCCATAAGCAGGAAAGATGAAAGGTTTATGCTCCAACGTCATGAAATCCAGCTCAACGATATATGTTTCGGCATTGCTGCATCGTCCAAGTTTTGGAAAAATAGGAAAGAATACATAAAACTATGGTGGAAGCCTGGAAAGACAAGAGGGGTGGTTTGGTTAGATGAACACGTAAGAATTGGTAAAAATGAAGGATTACCCGAGATTCGAATCTCTGGAAATACTTCAAATCTTCCGTACAAAAATCCAAAGGGAATGAGGTCTGCATTGAGGATTTCCAGGGTGGTTTCTGAAACCTTGAGGCTTGGAATGGAAAATGTGAAATGGTTTGTAATGGGTGATGATGATACAGTTTTTGTAGTTGATAATCTGGTGAGAGTGCTCTCTAAGTATGATTATAACCAATACTATTACATAGGAAGCAGCTCCGAGAGTCATATTCAGAATATACATTTTTCAACAGGCATGGCTTATGGTGGAGGAGGTTTTGCTATAAGCTATCCATTGGCTAAACAATTGGAGAAAATGCAGGATCGATGCATTAATAGGTATCCGGGTTTATATGGAAGTGATGATCGCATGCATGCGTGTATGTCTGAGCTTGGTGTGCCACTTACTAGAGAACTTGGCTTTCATCAGGTATATATATGCCAAAAATTTGACTCAAACCTCAAACTATTAATCATGTATTCTAGTGGGTAAATATTTCTGGGTCACTAAACTATCACAACTGTTTGAACCACTTAATCCAAACGAATCATTAATTTATCAAATTGGTTCCAAATTGATCATTAGTTTATTCAAATTAATGATTCCAAGACCCTTCAGTTCTGTTAATACGGCATCAAAACTATCCTGGAAATGCTTTATTTGCTAAAATTTGCTGAGGATTTTATGCTAAAAACTAAAAGATCCACTAGCGCTAAAATATATAAATGAAACCTTTACATATATGTGTGATTTGGCTGTTTAACGACATTTTTTAACCGTTAAATAACAAAGTAGTTGATTTGTACCATTTGTTATAAGAAATGATGAAAAAATAGATTCATAACTAAGTTTATGTACCATAAAAAAATTGATGGGTATTTTACACATAAAAGGGTTATGTTTTTTTTACTTATGTGTAAATATTAATAGATTTTTTTTCTTTTTTAAATATTGATGGGGTTTTCATCCATCAAAATTATACCTTTTATACTTAATTTATTATTTTCAAGACAGTTTATGGTTAATTATCTTTTTTTATAAACTAATGGTTCATTTAGAATCTTATTAATTAAATGGTTCAAAATTCAGCAATAGTTTAATATCCCTGCAAAATTTAGTTTGAACCATTTTTTATGTGGTAGAATATGCCAATATCAATCTCAGGTTATATATAGTTGTTGGGGGGCCAAGGAGGTCCATATATTATGCAAAAATTGGCCAATAAGTCCCTATATTTTATGCAGTATGATGTTTATGGCGACCTATATGGGCTTCTGGCAGCACATCCCGTAACACCATTGGTATCAATTCACCACCTGGATTTAGTGAACCCAATTTTCCCGAAACTTAACAGAGTTCAAAGTGTTCGTCGCCTACTCGAATCCGCACACTATGACTCAGCAAGTTTAATACAACAATCAATTTGCTACCATAATAAACTACATTGGTCAATTTCTATATCATGGGGTTACGCAGTACAGATCATCCGAGGAATCGTTTCTCCTAAAGATCTAGAGATCCCTGCACGAACATTTCTTAATTGGTATCGCAAAGCTGATTACACAGCTTATGCATTCAATACTCGTCCAGCCAAAACTCATCCTTGCCAAAGACCGTTTGTGTTTTACTTAAGCAAGATAAATTATGATCGTAAAAAGAATCATGTGATTGGAATTTACAGTTACACCCCTCATAAAGGCTCTCAACCTCGTTGCCACTGGAAAACTGAATCTCCTGCACGTATTACATCTGTTATTGTCATGAAAACCCCAGATAATAACCGATGGCTAAAGGTAAATGTTTTATATCCTCTTTAAATCCATTATTTTCTCTAATTTTAATTTTTTTTTTGAATTGTTATAGTCTCCAAGGAGAGATTGTTGTAGAACTGTGCAAGCAAAAAGAAAATCTACTTTGTACTTATGGGTGAAGAACTGTAATGAAAGAACGTTTATCTGATACAACTAAAAGTATGATTTTCCAAAACAAATCGATCCAAGGATGAGATGAGTAGACCCAAAAGTGTACAAAAAAGTAGGCAACTAAACTTGAGTTATTGTGATCTACAAAAGTGTATAATACTAAAGATGAAGAAAGATGATTCTTCAGTCAATTTCTGGAACTGGGGGCTCAATTGCAATATTGTGTTTTAGTGTCTGCATTGGGTAAATTGAAGCGCCATATGGAGGAATGGCTGTTGCTAGGATTGTAAGATCAATACGAGTTTCATTAATAGACCTCGGGTTCTCGATCTGACGCACAGATGTAATTCTTCCATTATTGAACTCTAAATCCACTGTTATACGTACAACAAGTATAGGAATTTGTATCAGTTGAGATATTAATAAGCAACAACACTAGGACTTTTTTCTTTTTTTTTTTTGCTTTTAGTTTTAGTTCGATTCTTAAACATTTGATGAGTAAACAGATTAAAAAATATTGCAAGTTTTTGGTTCTTCAAACTAAGACACGCGTTATTCTTAATTAACTTTTTTTACTATATCCTTAAAAGCAAGTTGCATTAAATACCCAAAAAGGAGTAAGGAAACAGAATTTAAGTGAAGAATTGAGTAAAGAAAAGGGTAAAGTGCACCATGACTCCTTATGTTATGAAAAATAGCAATATACCACCATATTTTTGAAAAAGAGAGCAAATATACACCTGTTTCATCGACTCACAGTGTAAAATATACTCTTTTAGACCAAAACACCCCTCCGTTCTAACTTTTTGAAATTGTTTATCCCTAAATTTTAATTTCTGATTCTCAAATGTAAAAACAGGATTTTAATTATATTTCTAAGAGTGTATGTTTGCAAGTTGGTCCATATGTAGGTGTATATTTGCTCTCTCTTTTAAAACGCATATATATATTTGCTTCTTTTACATAACACAAGGGACTAATTGCAAAATCAAGGAGAAATATAATGATAATTAGTTAACTTAAATCTATCTGCAGAAACTAAATTTATACCCGCCTCAATTCAACTACCTATCCCACAGTCAGACCGAGAGATACAGAGAGAGTATATACTACATTCCAATTTGAAGAAAAGGCATGAAAATACAGCTAAGAAAATATAGAAAATGGGATGATTCAAAGACGTACCTGGATAAGAGAACCACCAGAGAGAGAACAAGCAGAAAATGAGAACAAATGGAATGACATGAATCCATTTCTCAGATAATCTAGAAGAGTCCCTTCTCGAATTGATTCCATGACGCGTGTGGTACAGTGGCAGATCATAATAGTTGCTGCTGCTGCTGCTGCAATCCATGGAAAGCAGCTTAGCTCCGGATTTTTGAAGCATATCAACAATGAAGTTCTTCTTAGAAGCTCTAGATGAGCTAGTACTTCTCTGCATTTGGTTTTTTGGTGAGAAGAGAAGAGAAAGAGAAATTTGAGTAAAGAATCTTGATAGTTATTTCAGTTATGTTGAGGGGACTTGAGGTGTGGTTATTATATAGATTATTATTGTTACGCTATGTACCTTCACGTGCTATGCACTGGGAGACTGAGAACTGTTTAGAGTGGCTGTGCGTAATAGTAGTATTTAAATAAAGAGGAATTTAATCGTCGGAATGTTACTTCCCGACCATATTCACGAATATGACGATTATAAACTGATTTAAATTATAAAGTTAATTTCTCAAATGTCAGAAAAATATTTTTTCTCTTTTTATATAAGTTTAAATTTTGAATAATAGATAATTTACTCACTTCACCTTCTTTAATTATTGAAAAAATAACAAACTATTAGTTAGTTAAACTGACCCAACTAATTAACACTTATATATACATAATGATTTGTTTAAAATATAAAATTGAAACCATTCAAACGATTGAGACCTCGACGGAGAAGTCATTCGATCAGTATCTATGTTATAAAAAAATAAGTTAGTCAACATAGTCGACACACTGCTTGATGAACTGATAAGTATTTATCTCAATTGTCTCCCAAAAAGAAAGGTAACAGAAGTCTATTGAATCTTAATGGGATTACACTTATATAAATTATCACCCACTTTGAAAAAGGTAAGCAAAACTACTATTTATGGTTACTATTTACCCCCTCCGTTTCACAATGTTTGTCCACTTACTAAAAATATAGTTTCAAAATGTTTATCCACTTCTCATATCAAGACATTTTTCTCCTCTTTTTTCTACTATTACCTCCATTAAAAAATTAAAATTTATGTTTCCAATACACATTTAAGATATCAAGACACTTTATGAAGGGTACTTTTGTAATAGGAAGTGTAATAATTACATTTCTTAATATATGTGAAAAGCAAAGTGGACAAATATTTTAAAACGGAGGGAGTAAAATATATTCTCTCCTGCTAATACTAATTTGAATATTAAAACGCTATAAATAGGCTCCTTTCCTGTGGTCATAACCTTATCTAATTTGGACATGGAAGTATTTTAAAATAAATAGTAGGAGTATATAACAATCAATATTTGTATAAAGATCACATGGATAGAAATATATCATGTGGGTTATACAATTGTTATATGAGTTAGTTTGAATCGCTTCTAAGCCAGGTGGGGAGAGCGTCGACATAGGTCAAGTTGATAGACTTTTAAACCTAGATACAGGCTAAGAGTAGACTTTTGAATTCCATAAAGTAGTCATTACAATAATCTTTTAGCACAATTTCTTTTTGCTACACGAGAGGTCTAAAAGACCGGGAAGCAAAACTTCCTACAATAAATGTTCAACTAGTAGTGTCCTAGGACTAGCCTAACCACACCTATCTTTTGTTATAAGCCGCCATAACCCAGCCGGTGGATCCCTATATGAGCGCGGTTCTTCACCCTTAGCCAAACCAAACTTAGCGAGGCAATCTGCACTTGTTACCTTCACGAAAGCTCCATACTAGATCAAAATTTACCCTAAGTGCCAATATATCACAACAGGCTTTTACAATATCATTAGAAACAACTGCCGAGTTCACTCCACCCTTCACTAGCGCGTGCAACTCACGCGAATCTGTTTCAATGATAACTGACATGTATCCTTGACTAAACGCCACATTCAAGCCAAAAGGAAGTGCCAATAATTCTGCTTTGGGCGGTGTTTGTGCCACACAGCTCCCTACAAAACCATTCATATACCTGCTAAAGACTTGCTCTCGTCATATGCTCCATCGATATTAAGTTTTACTCCACTATCGGGTTTGACCCATTTACCAACACACTTTTGGCAAAGGTAATTAGTCCACCATCTCGTTCAACGCCCCACGCCTTAACATAATCGCTAGCCGCGCTGGTGATAATTGCTTTTAATTCATTAATCGATTTCGGTCTTGCGGTTTGATCAAAGAGTTTCTTGTTCCCGTCCGTCTATGTATGCCACACAAACGCAGCTGCTACGCTATGTTTATCAATGCCATTTACTAGCGTCTTGTTATATAGAAGACCAGTCCACCAATTAATTGCAATTACAGGTCCCTGAACTTTGCCTAGCGGTGCTGCAGAATTTTCAGTTCCAATCCGAAGCTGATGCTGCCGTGGGAATGTCCTGTCCAGCTCATTTTCATGTTGATTCGTTTCCTTGGAGTCGCCTGTTCTCTCGCCCAGCTGTCCACAGTCTTCACTTGCTGTCCATTGATGTGACACGGACCTTACCACATCACCCGATCGAGCCTGCTAAGCAAACTATTTAAGAATTATATGAATACCCAATTTACCATTTTTAATCTTTTAGGATAATTAAGACATCATTTATAAGCAAATTATTGGAGAATTGTATGAATACCTAATTTGTCATATTTTTCACTGATACACATTTGTCTTTATTTTTAATTTTTACTTATTAATCACAATTCCAAATAATATTTACCTTTTATTTAATTTTATTTTTGTTCATGATAATTGTTTATACACATTAAGTTACTAAGTTACTGAACATGATTTCAATTGATTCTTGTGGAGAACAATATTACTTGCACTTTATTCTTAGAACAATATGTACACTTACATATTCGAAAACTTTTGAGACAATGAAACTACCTCATCACGTCGAAAGACACTATATAGCAATCTCATAATTAAGACTCAAGTTAGGAATTCCCAGTCCACCAATCTCCTTATTTTGTAAAACAATTGTCAATCAACCTTGGCACCTTCTGAGATAGTATTATCATGCGAAAAAAAAATTGAATTTTTTTATACTCGTAAATGACTTTCTTTGGGAGGAAAAAACACTACATATGAACATTGTTTTACTTTGTGGAACACAGTTAATTAGATGGACTCTACAAGCAAAAGACAAGTTCTTTTAGAATCAACCATCAACAGATTAAAAAATATGTTGAGAGGATCCCCTTAGGTATATCACAAGTATCTATCCCACCCTAACCCACAACACATCACCAAGCTTAGATATTAAGCTTTGATCACAATCACTGCATACAACACATTTTCTTTAATCTTATCCTTTAACCTAAGAGCTCAACGAACAAACCAAGACTGTGTTTGTTATTTTTAGTAGTTACGTACCAAATTAGCGTTGTAGAATATGAGACAATCATCTACAAATATAAGTTGGATCATGTTAATCTCTTTACACTTAGGATGGAACTTGTATCCAACTTTTCTAACTCCATTATCAAACAAATAAGTGAAGGCTTGTATTCCTAGGACAAGGAAGTTAGGGGATATCAAATCATCTCACTATTGGAATTAAATAAAATGAAGTTAATTCCTCTTATCCGTCACATGGGGGAAAACAAATAGAGGAAGTCCAAGAGGCATTCACTTTGCCCATATTGATTGAATGCTTATTAATTAGGGTGATTGCCCTATAGGGTCTTAAAGACAAACTTCATAGCCCATATGAACCTTGTTGTTAGATTCTTCTTCAAAGAGGTCATACAAATACTAAAATACCCTTAAATAAAACAAAAATTACAAGAATACGAAAAACAAGTGGCAAAATTTATATAAAATACAAAAAACAAGTGGACCGCCGAACCAATGAGTATCATTATTCATCTCTGATCATCACCAAAGCTGCCACCGAAAATTCTTAGAGTATCGGAAAAATATTTACTAAGTATCTGAAAAATTCAATAAGTAGCGAAAAAATTCTTTGAGTATCATACAAATTCCTTGAGTAACAAAAAAAATTTAGAGTAGCGGATTTCTTTTTAGTATCTCATAAAAAAACATTGAGTACTCGGTAAAAAACACTGAGTACTCAGTAAAAACACTGAATACTCAATAAAAATCACTGAGTATTCTAAAAAACACTGAGTAAAATAAAAAATGCATAAAAAATTATTTCTATAATCAAAAAAATAATAATACAACTAACGTTAACAATACTAACTAAAAAAATACAAGGTTTAGAAAAAAACCATCTATGTTTTGTTTACTTGAAAAGAAAAACAAAAAATACTTTTTCACTTATATTGAACAGATCTTGAGCTCCTGTCCAAAAAAGAAAGAAAAGAAAGAGAGATCTTGAGCTTCTTCACTTATCTCATGTTGCTAATAAGTATTAAACTCCACCCACGGACTTTTGACACTTTTGCTCTAAAGAATTTAGAAAAGTAGTAAACTTTCAAAAAAAATCTGGTGAAATGTGATATGTCCTATGCGAGAAACTATAGGAGTATCTTTACAAACGCGGACTTGCAGGCGTGATATCGAAGCTTGAAAATATCGAAATCAATGCTCCATGAACGAAGCTCTAAAAACTCAAAACTCAAAAAACGGATTTGATACATGAACAAAGCTCAAAGCTCTAGATTTCCATGGATGACGAAAAGATCGAACCTCCCTACTTCACAAAAAGCTTTCATGGCTTCCGAAGAGCTTCAAAAATGGAGAAATGGTTGCTGAGTTCGGAATGGGGAAGAGGAGATAGGGAAATGAATTGTTAGAGTTTTCTAATTTTATGGGATAATTTTTTTTATATATATATTAGGTAAAATACAATAAGAGTATAATAGGTAGTGGGAAAAAAGACTATAGTATAAAATCTTATCACAGGTCTTTAGTGAGAAAATTGGATTAGTGAGGTGTGGTTGTTCTTGAGCGGGGTCTTCAAGATCCATTGGGTAAAAAATCTTTATTAATTAAGTTATTTATATTAATCTCATCGTGTAGTCCTTTCAAATAACTCATCTCTCTAGAGATAAGAAGTATCAATAATACGCCATACACGCGCACCACCACCACCTTTCTGACCCCGGCCACGACAAGACAAGGCGAGGCATGGCGTGGCGTGATGTGACTGTGAGTTTTTGAGAGTTGGGGAGGTGGGGAGAATTAGGAAAATAAAAAGTAAAAATAAAACATTTGTTGATAGTAAGTATTTATGGGAATTGATTAAGACACCTCTACACGGATTAAGAGTTGTCAAAAGAAATGTGTGCCTTGAATGCTACAGATTCTTCTTCCCAACGATCTAAATGACCCTTAAAACACTCTCACGTGATTGAGTTGCCAGACACAATTATGTGATGCCCTCAATGGATTGCAAGCATAACGTGTATGTTACATGAAAGTCAACCAAAACGTGTGCATTAATAAGGACCCTACCAGTACTATATAAGGAGGTCCTTTGGCACTTCATTGTAAACAACAAAAAAATTAGAGTTCATTTCTTTTTTCTCTAAAATAGTTTTGAGCAAATAAATAGAAGATAAATTTCATTCTAGTCCTTAGTAACTGCAAACTTCCTTAGTAACTGCAAACTTCAAATGGAAATAATAGTAAAACCTTTTAGATCGACCTACATATAATTTAGCACCTAGTTATATCCGAAAAATCATTTTTTAAGATTTTGAGTGTATGTTATTATGTTTTTCTAATTTGTTGTTTATTTATTGTAATTTAAAAATTATTTTAATCTTGTTGTTAGTTTAATAATTTTTTGGAATGTCATTATTTATCGTATTCTATTTTTCCAACATTTACATAAGTCCCCCCTCCCATTCAAAGTTATTTACCACACGACCATTAATTTATGCCAAGACAGTAAAAGGTAAGGGCATACAAATTCTATATACTCCCTCCGTTAACTTTTATATGTCCTTCTTTTTAAAAAGAGGTGTCCAACGATATTTTTCCTTGTTACATTATCAAGACATTTTTTCAAAATCACCCCTAATTAATTAGTCAAAAAAATAGTGCAATAAATTACCGTATACTTGATAAATAAGGGCACTATAGTAAAGAAAGACTGTATTTAATGTCTTTTTTAATCTTTGTGCCATAAAAAATAGGACAAATAAAAATGGACGGAGGAAGTATTATGTAGGGAATATCATTGCTAATTTGTTGTTTCATAAATTATAAGTCTTACTCTTCTGCGAATCCAGAATCAGTATATATCGAAAATTAAAATATGCCTGCACAATCCCTGAGCCACCAAGATATTGTACAATCCCTTCCTTACGACACCAAAAAAACCAGGCCGAACTTCTAAACAGCCCGTCCGCTTCCATAAAATAATAACGTGGCAACATAGACCTAAGTGGTCATATTGGATCCCTAGAGTGCTTTACTACACTTGATTTGACTATCAAAATTGAATAAACACATTTTACCACATGATTTAATATTAACTTTTCCTAAATCCTTTCATTGATAGCGTACAAAATTAGTAATCATATAAAACTGAGGTAAAGCTCTTATAAATTGACCTACCAAGCAATTTTTCTATATTTTTGCACCTTCATCAAACACATTTTGTGGTTGTTTGACTATAGTACGACCTTCATTCATAACATGTTTATAAAACTCAAGTTTAAGATTTGCTTTTATCTTACCTTCGAGCAGAGTAGCCCACTTCATGTTGTCTGTTTCTTTATTTTGTTCAGTTATCGGCTCAATACTTGTATAGCAGGAGTATTATTAATGGTTCTCATCGTGCCATCTTGACTCACTTCACTTTGTTTGTCACTCGGTTGAACAACTCTTGCATTATTAACTTAGTGCTTGCTTTGATATTGAACACTCTGTATACTTTTGTTGCTATGAACTCTAGGCGAGATCTTACTCTCCGTACTATCAGAACCAGAAGCGACGTTATTCTTCGTAGATGTGTTGCTATCTTCGAAGATTAGGCGAGTGATGTCCTCTAGTACGGATCTCTTGGATGGAGCCATTGTAACGCAAAAAAGAAGTCGTGAAAAGAAGCAACGAAAATGATTGAAAGAAAAGAAGAAGAGAAAGTCTAGATGATCTAAATTGAAAAAAGAAAGTGTGAAAAAAAAAAGAATATCTTGTTAGATCTCAAAAAATGTGAGAAAAATAAGAGATTCAGAAAAAAAAAAAAAAAAGATATGGATTTCAGTATTATTGCTAATGAGTTGGTTCAGTAATTAAAAAAAGCGTTTGACCCACCCTAAAATCAAGAAAGTGTTACTCGCGCGTGAGGCGCGTTCCACTTCCGTGATTTCCGCTTTTTTTTTTTTTGCTGGTGTGTTGTGTGAGTGTCCATACTTCTCAATGTTTTTTTTTTTCCGTTAAGAGAAGTGACTTTGTTTCTCACAATTATATTTTTAATAATCTTGAGATAATAGTTAGAATCACAATCTCCTATAGTCACACATTAGAATCGCATTGTAATCACCAAGGCAACACCATAGTTAATCACCAATAGTCCGTTGCCAAACTCCTATAGCATTATGATCACTATCATAAATCAGTGATAAGTAATGGCTTTTTCAGCTTGAGTATCAACTATCAAGCCACATCAAGATTAAAATCTTAAAATCCAAAGATATTATATAATTCAATTTAATTAAACACAAGATCTACTAAGAGTAAACCAAGACAACAACTTAAAAATTGAGCAAGTAGTGAAAATATAGGTTTTATTCTCAATGACTTAAACAAGTAAACAAGGATACCTAAACAGAAACTATTAAAAATGTACGTAATCTATAATTACGTATATCAAGCTTCTGATTTTTCACCATCAAGGCATCAACCATCTTTACTCTAAATTCTATCATTAAATCCTGTAAATCGCGCATGTCAACAAGAGTAAAGATAACAAACACTAAGGAAATTATATCAAAAAGACTAATTTATATCAATACTACGGTCTTTACTAAAAAGATATTAACAGTCTTTTTGCTTTCAGGCAAGTATAAAAAATGTAAAGTTTAAGATTCAAATTTTGAGAAGATCAAGTTTTCATCCTCTGGAATAAGCTTCTCATAGCCCTTGACCGAGCTTTGCTTTTGTTCTGCGTCCCTTTTACTTTTACGAGACCTAGTCATAGCATGAAACTCCGGATCATATTTCTGTGAAGCGAGGTAATTCAAAGCTGTAACCACATCAGCTATTAAAGGTCGCATTGTAGGTTGCTCCTGGAGACACATGGCAGCAATTGCTAAGGCCTGGTATAAACCTCTCACCGGGTATTGACTTTCCAGTGCTGGATCTGCCATCTGGTGGAAATTTTTTCGATCTTTAAATAATGGTCGTGCCTGGATACAGAATAACAAACACAATATTGTAAAATATAGGGATCTATAGTGCAATTAACTCGGAAAAAGAAAAAAAAAAAGGAAATTACCCATTCAACTAAATTTTCCTCTGCTGCAGATCTGGTATTATCAATTGCTCTCCTACCCGTGATGAGCTCGAGAAGCACAACACCAAAGCTGTAAATATCGGATTTGAATGTTAATTGTCCGGTTTTTGCGTAATCGGGTGCACAGTATCCATATGTTCCCATAACTCGAGTGGAAACATGTGTTTTATCTCCAGAAGGTCCGACTTTAGCCAACCCAAAGTCAGAAAGCTTGGGGTGATACCCCTCCCCGAGCAGAATATTGGAGCCTTTTAAATCACGATATATAATAGGAGGTTTCATTTTGTCATGCAAATACTCTAACCCTTGTGCTGCTCCTGATGCTATTTTCATTCTAGCATTCCAATCAAGTCTTTTACCATAACGTGGAACATCTGCATAAACTAAACTCAATCAAACCAGGTATAATATCTCCTACTTTTGTTTATGATTTGGTTGTTAAAAACTTACAATATCCTTTAAACTAGAAATAAGAAAAAAACCATAAAATCCATGTCATCGACCAAAAAGAAAAACATACCGTGAAGATGATCCTCTAAAGAACCTAATGCCATGAACTCGTAAACCAATAATCTCTGATCACCTTCAGCACAAAAGCCGATTAGTTTAACGAGATTAGGGTGATCGGCTAGACTTAAGGTTAGTACTTCAGCAATAAATTCTCTAATTCCTTGACAACCATTACGATCAAGTTGCTTGATAGCTACAACTTGATTAGTATCTTTCAAGCGACCTTTATAAACTTGACCAAAACCTCCTTCACCCAAAAGATGTGCAAAATCGAAATCATCTGTAGCAGCCACCAATTCCTCAAAAGTAAAAGTACGGGCCTTGGATCGTCCCTCATCTTTGGAAGGGCTCACATCTTTAGTCTCTTCTTTTTTCACGCCTTTGCAAAGAGAATAATAATAAGAAAGCCAAATATATTAGTTAGTTCAAGCTTTTACTCGCAGATAGATTCTTACATAGGATAGGGATAACTCTATTAATTAAAGACAAAATTGATGAAACAAGATGAAGAATAAAGACAAAATTAATTAAAATCAGATTAAATTAAAATAATAACATTAAACACAATTGATTCAAACTATTTGATACTTTTATTTGTTTAAAGAGCACAAGTAACCTCATAATCATAATTTACATACACACAATTCCAAAATCTGAACAAAACAAAAATTAAAAGTAGATTAACTTTTTAAATAAAATTATTAAAAATAGAAAAAGATTCAGTCTTCTACAAAGGCAAAAATAATATGTATGTAAAAAATGATCACAACATGCAAAACAAAGGGTGGTACCATTTATGGGTTGTGATTGTTCATCCGCTCTTAATCGGTCGTTGCTATTTTTGATGATGTCATCGTTGGTGGGTGCAGTGCTGGTGCTGGTGGTGGGGTTGGTGTTGATTCTCTTCCTCTCTTCTTTGTCAATTGGTGATGTAAGATAATCTCCCGAACATGGAAAACAGCTATGCATGCCTTCAAACATTTTCTCTTTTTTCTTTTTCTTTTTGGATTCTATATTAATATACATATTCATATCTAGATATATATAAATGTATGGGCTGCTTTCTCTTGGTTCTCAGATAGAGAACTCAAAAGAAAAAGGAAAATATGAGAAAGAAGATTTACAATAACATGACAAAGTCGAGAAGAGAGAAAGATGGAAGACAAAGATAATATGTGTATTTGCATAATATTTAAATACTCGTATATTGTTAGTTTTTTGTGGTGTTTGGCAGCTGCATCATTTCTCATCCCGCCACGTGATAAATCAATTATTGACTGATGTTCTCAGTCTTTACGTATCTATACTAAGATTTGTAGAATATTATCTTTGCGACAAGTTTTATAATTTTACTCATGCCCTTCATGCGCGTGATAAAAAAATGCCGCTTAGTTGTTCAAGTTCAAAGGCACCTTTCATCCGTTTTTTAGTATGTGACAGAACGATTTGTTTGGGTATCAATTGAATCGGTCATCTAATATATTAATGGAACGTTTATACTGATTAGATAAGCAATACAAGTTAAAAGAATTCGTAAAATTAACCTCTGATTATTGTCTAGTTGTATAGTCGATTACGCAAAATAAAAAATTTAGGCAACCTAGCTAACCAAACACATGATAAAAAATAAAATATTCACATATTTTGAACACAAGAAGAACAAGTACTTGAGAAATTTTCAATTTAAACCTAGGTTATTTTAATTGATCTATTATTAGGTTATAAAAATAAATCTTTATTGTTTTGGATTAGAATTATGTGTTATTGATATTAAATTGATCAATTATAGATATATTATAATTGAACTATTTGTTAAAAAACTTTTACCAGATTTGAATTTATAAAAAGTTTTGAATTATCAGAACTGATAAGAAAATGCGGAAAAAGTAAAGAACACAAATACTTATCGTGATTTAGTAAAAAATGACCTACATCCACATTGAGCTCCCATAAGACTAACTCATCCGTTAAAAAGTTTAGATTATAGATGGCAATATCAAGTTCAAAACATGCGCCTCACTCAATTTACATATTTCACAAGCTAACTAGAAATCTCTAGTCTACCAGCTACGGTAAAAAATATAAGTAATGAATCAAGAAGATTCTTACTATTACAAAAGATTTACACGCTATTTAGTGAATTTAATCTATTTCGAGAGTGAATATGGGAGAAACCAAAGGTATCAAGATGATAGGGTTTCGAGAGAATGATAAAGGAGAATAGAATGTTGTTAAATCAACACATATGTTATTTATATAAGACATCATGTTATTGAACCTGTGCGAGATCAAGTGTTTAAGATCAGCCATGAAGCCTACAACCTTGATAAAACGCCATTGTTTTGATACGGGTTCCATTAAGGTGTCAAACACTTTGTCACAACTTTAATAATAATTCACACCTATAACATATACCACATATATATTATATTCAACAATCTCCACCTTGAAGTGTAATCTTCTTTTATAATCTTCATCTTCCTTAGTCTCTAGTTAACCACCAACTCATCATCTTCTCAACCCAAATATCCTGCAAAACATTCAATCAAGAAAGAGCAAGTTCAAGCAGTGCTTAAACTTTGCATTAGTAACAATATTAGTACCACAATCAATAGGATTATCCTCAGTTTCTATTTTAGTAACTTTACCTTACCACTAATAAAAACATCTCTAATATAATAAAATTTAACATCACTATGCTTAGTCCTTTCATGACATACATGATTCTTACACAATTGAATTGCAATTTGACTATCAAAATATAAAGTAACTTTACCATTCATAATGTTTGCTTCACATAAAAAAATTTGTAACCAAATTGCTTCTTTTGTCGAGTCAGTATGTGCAACATACTCAACCTTAGTTGTCGATAAAGCAATTAGGGGTTGCAATTAAGATTTCCAATATATACTATTGCTCCCCACAATAAAACAGTAGAGGTAGTAGATTTTCTAGAATCTCTATCTCCTGAAAAATCAGAATAAATATATTCAATAAGTTCAAAAGGGACATTATGATTACATAGCATAATCCAACATTCAGAGTATTACTGCTATAGCCAATACATGTTTCAGTGCAAACCAGTGGTCAGTTCTAGGATTTGACATATACCAACTTAATAAAGAAATAGCAAAAGACAAGTTTGTTCTTATGTTTATCATTATATACATTAAATATCCAATCACATTAGCATAAGACACAATACTCATTTTAGCTATTTCTAACAGTGATTTGGGTCACCAAAGTTTAATAAAACACTGTGACTAGCCAAAGGTGTCAAACATGTTTGCACTTCAAACTACCAAACATAGACAAATTTTTTTAAAGTAAGGTTCTTGATGAAGTTTTAGCACGCATTGACTTCTCTTTCTACTTATAACCATGCCTGCTATCTTTTTAGTCTGCCCTAAGTCTTTCATATCAAATTATTTACTTATGGTAGCTTTCTAGTTTATTTATACAACTTAGAGACTTATATATAATGAGTATGTCATCAACATATCACATTCATTTCAGTGTTCGCAGATAAGTAGAAATAAAAGTCATATTTAGATCTAGGGGATCCAATTTTTAACATAAAAGAGACAAACTTTTTATACCACTACCTAAGGGACTTCTATAAGCCATAAAGAGTTTTTAGTAAACATACATAGTCATGATATTTTTTTATCAACTAAACCCTCAATTTGTCTCATATAAATGGTCTCTTCTAAGTCACCAAGTAAAAAAGTAGTTTTAACATCTAACAATTCAATTTCAAGATCATAACTGATAGCATAAGCAAGCATTACTCTTATGGTTTTAAATTTTACTACTAGTGAAAATATTTCATTAAAATAAATTTCCTCCCTTGGAGTGTACCCCTTAGGAACAAGTCTAGATTCATATCTAGGGGATAATTATCATTTAAACCCAATTTCAATTTATAAAGCCACATATTCTCAACAATTTTCTGATCCTTAGGTTTTTCCACTAGTACCTAAGTTTTATTCAGACTAAGGAACAATATTTCTTCATTTATAGCTTTGTTCCAAGATACATATTCACTGAAATATAAGGCATCAAGGTAAGAAAGAAGGTTCAATATTTTTTTTACCTCAAGCGCAAAATTTATAGTATATGCCAAGTCAACATATGAATACCTTGAGGGAGATTTAATCTCCCTTCTCTGCCTATCTCTAGCAAGTTAATACTCCTTCCGTTTCCAAAAGATTGTCACATTTGGGTTTACACACAAACTAAGAAATGTAATTTATTATCCATGTAAACCTAAATTGCTCTCCATAAAGTGTCTTGATATCTTGAATATATATATTGGAAACATAAATTATAATATTTCATTGAGGGTAAAAGTCGTATAGAGAATAAAAATGTCTTGATTTTTTAAAGTAACAACCTTTTGGAAACAGCTATTTTTAGTATAAGTGACAACCCTTTAGAGACGGAGAGAGTAATTCTGGAGTTGCCCTAGTGATGACTCGTGAAATTGATCAGGTCATTCAGTTTCTTCAATAGCTTTTCCTTCATCATCATTTTGGGCAAGATTTTGATCAGGTCCATGGTCTCCTATTGGCTTTGCATCCTCAACTTGAGGATCAACCTCAAGCTCTATTCCCATAATATTCTGATCCACTAAAGGTTCAGCTATTGCATCATCACCTGTATCAGACTTGAAAGAAAATGTTAATTCATCAAATAACATCTCTACTAACGATTACTTTTATGCCTCTAGCATCTTTTTTCCACAATATATAGCCTTTCACCCCATGTTGTTGTTGATAGGAAATCATAATACATTTAAGGAGCTTGGGGTCTAATTACAATCTTTTGTGTGAGCATATATAAGTTGCACATCCGATGGGCCTCAAATAGGATAGGTAATGCTTGTAGCCTTTCCATATCTCCATGGGTGTTAAAGGTGTATATATTTATTAGGGGTAATATTCACCAAATAGGTTGTAGTATATAATGATTCACCCCAAAATGACTTATGTAAACCAGAAGTAAACAACATGCATCTAACTTTTTCAATTAAATTTCTATTTATTCTTTCAACAAATCATTTTTATAGGGATATGTTTAACTATTATATGCCTTAAAATGCCATTTTATTTACAATAAGTACCAGATTTAACATTACATAATTCGAAGTCATTATCAATTCTAAGAAATTTTACAGTTAGGCTAGTTTGTTTTTCTTCTAAATATTTTCATTCTTTGATTTTAGAAAAAAATTCATCTTTAGATTTAAGTAAAAAAAGTCCAAAACCTTCTACTGAAATCATTAACTAAAGAGAAGAAATATTTAAAGTTACCATGAGCGTCATACCTTCAGGCCCCTAAAGATCAGCATGAACATATTCAAGGCATGCCTTGGACTTATGAGTCCCAAGCTTAAATTTAAACATGAGTTTTTCCAACATACCTTATTTTCTTAGCAAAGTGAGCCCCTAAAAACTCATATGCCAAAACCTAAGGTGCCACTTTTTGGTAGTAGTTTGTGACGAACTGTTAGTAACATTGTTCGTATAAGCAAATAAGTGACTACTATCTAACACATATAATCCAAATTGTTTGGTTCCAGTCAAAAGAAGTTTAGAATCTTTATATATATGCATACTGTCATTAGATACTTTAGAAACACAATCAATATCATCTAATGCATCAAAAGAAATTAATTTTTTCTTAAGTTCAAGAATATATTTAACATTAGTTAGCATAACTTGTTTCCTATTATTCATTCCCAATCTCACTTTACCAATTCCTTTAACCTCATGTGTTTGATCATTGCCCATGTATACAGTTTCATTATTGGTCTCAACGACATCATTAAATAGTTCAAATATGGGGAACATGTGAAAAGTACAACCAAAGTATCATATTAACACGGCTAGATATATTAGTGACATTCAGTACCTCACATACATCATCACCAGTTCTAGGAATACAAGCTACATTAGACACATTGTTATTAGAATTTATTTTATTTTTAAGCTGAACACAATTCTTTTTCAGATGACCAACTTTTCTATAGTGAAAAAACTTTCTAGTTTCTTTAATTTTAGTATTTTTCTTACTCTTTCTAGCCTTAACAGGGTCATTTATCAAGATAGTATTTGTTCTTAATTTTATAAACATATTAACACCAGTTCCTTTAAAAGACTTTACTTCATTTTCCCTAGTTTTAATGTCGTAACTACTTGATCTCAACTAAAGATAATGGCAGCATATTGGAACACATCTTTAACAACTTGATATGTATCAGGTATAGAATTTAAAAGGATTATGCAGTTACTAGTATCATCCAAGGCAATAATAGTATCCTTTAACATAAGACACATCTTAGTACATTCATCTACGTAATTATATATAGATTTAGATACGTACATTTTATAATTAAACAAAGAACGTTTCAAGAAAGCAGGATTAGAAGTTGACCTAGTAGCACACAAAGATTCAAGCTTACCCCACAACTCAAGTGCATTCTCAGCAGCATCAACTTGTCTGATCATAGTGTCAGATAAGTATCAAAATAGAATGTTGTAAACTTCTTCTTTAATTGAATCCTCCTTATCCAACAACTCTTTAGGCCACAGTTTAATATCCTCAATAAGTGCATATGCAACCTTATGATGTGATAAGAGTACCTTCATTTTTTTCAGCTACACACCAAAGTCAATTTTTTCATCATGGGCAGACATCTCAATACGAGTTGTCGCCATCAGGTTAGTCTAATCAAAATAATCAAATAAAATAGAAGTACTAACGCGGTAGTAAAGAACTTTAAAGTGATACCGATTTTAAATCACTACTTCGTAAACCCTCACGTGTTTTTAGAAACCATATGTCTCCAAGAAATCATGTTTTTCAGAAAAATAGGTAAAACCCTAAATTCCAAAGTAATTCAAAAAATTATGAAAAAATCAAACGTCCAATAAGTTTCACAAATCTGTTCGATACCACACAAGAAACCTATAATTTTTTTTAAAGAATGATAAGAAAAAGGTTTGAAAAGATCTGATACCACTACTGAAAAAGCCTTTAACAGATTTGAGATAATAAAGAAGATTTGAATTACCATAACATATAAGAAAATCGGAATAAGTGAATAGAAACACTTATCGTGGTTCAGCGAAAAGTAACCTACATCCAACTTAAGCTTCAATAATAGTAGCTCGTCCACTAAAAACTTCAGATTACATATTACAATATCAAGTTTGAAACATGCACCTCACTCAAATTACAGATTTCACAAGCTAACCAGAAATCTCTAACCTACCAACTATGCTGGAGGTTATAAGTAATGAATCAAGAAGATTCTTACTGCTACAAGATATTTACATGCTATTGTAGTGAATCTGATCTATCGAGAATGAATATGGCAGAAACCAAAAGTTGAAAGCTGCTAAAATTTTAAGAGAGAGTTTAGATAGAATAAGAGAAGAGAACAGAATGATGTTGAATCAACAAAGATGCTATTTATATGAGACATCACCGAGGGTTAAGGAGAGTCGTTGATCTCGTATAAGATCAAGCGTTTAAGATCAACCACGTAGCCTACCGACTTAATAAAACACCATCGTTTTGGCACCGGGTTCATAAAGGTGTCAAACACTTTGTCACAACTTTGATAACACTTCACGAATATAGCATATATCATATATGTTATATTAGACACTAATATTAAAATAATATTAACTAATATATATTTTTAATATTATAATATTATAATTATCGAGACAAAAATCATTTAAATTTTAAATAATAGGACATCAAACTGTTTAGCCATTCGTTGGTACTCGACTGTTCCACTAACGCCTAATATGTTTTAAAACATTGTTTATATTCTATTGAAAAAAACCAAACAAAAATAATCATTAAATAACATATTTGTTTGTTTATTTTCGTAGCATTCAGATGGATTCGATGGTGATTATCAGATTGATTGTGAATGTATAAATGGTTTTAATCTTGTAGACTCTTTACCGATATAAAGAAAAGATTGAATTGATTATGAGTGTGTAGACACTCTTTATTTCTTGCACACTCTATACTGATATAAAGAAGTGATTGAGGAAATGCGAGATGTGTGGATAATGTATTATCTATTTGTAGTAACTCATATGTATAGACTATTGAGAATTCACAAATGCGCGGATTGATTGGAAAATTTTGGGTCTCAATCTACACTCAAATAATCTTTGATTTCCGTAAAAAATAACCTGAGATTTTAAGAAAATAAATTTAGAAGTATAGATAATAAACTTATTAGAAGGAATATTTATTGAAAATTTTAGAGATTTTAAAATGAAATGAAAAAAAAGGTAGAAGAAAAAGAACATAAACTCTATGAATTTTTGAAATAAAAGAGTATGAATTTCTCTAGTTATTATACTAAAAGGACAATCAAATTATATGAGTTTGTAGATTCAACTTTAAAATAATAATCAATCTAGTTTCAGATTAGTTTATACGTATTGGCTGGGTTCTCTGATCGGTTACTTATCCCCAATTACACCATTATACTTTTCATAAATCACATACATATTAGGGTGTGCACATTTATGTCGGTTTAGTATAAAAAATGCTCAAATTGCAAACCGACCCAACCATGTGCGGGTCTGAAAATTCAAACCCACAACCGTCCAATAGATTATTAAAACCAATAGGATTCGAGTTGCGGGTTTTGAGTATACTACGGGTGATTTTGGGTGAGAGAAGAGATACATTATGAAATAAATTATACTCATATTTGAGGGTAAGATCACTTTTATATTAAAATTAAAGTTATGTTATAACATAACATAACTTCATAATATCATCACCTAACAAAATGACTAAAAACTAAATCTTCTCAAAACTATTCTATTAAAAAAATTAAAGTCATTATACTTTGATAAATTAAAAAAAAAACAAATAAAACATAAATTATACTAAAGTTGTTATCACTCTTCTTCAATCAATACATTCTACAAAATTATTACACTTCCATAAACTACTAAAAAATTATAAATAAAACATAAACTATACTAAAATTGTTGATCACATTTCTTCAATCTATCATCCTTCCACTGTACCTACGAAACATAAATATAAATTTATAGCTAAACTGATATTTTATACAGATAGAAAAATCACTAACAAGTACCTGAGTTGAAGCACTCATACAAATACGTATATTACTATTTATAGCACTAGTCCTATGACTTCTAATTTCAAAAGTAAATTTTTTTTGTACAATATATTCATTGTATATGTATAACTCCATTAACCACTAGTTTATAAAAAAAAAATCTTTCAACATTTAGAACACTTACGATTACTACCGTGTACCCGCCTCTTAAGAATTTGAGTGTATTAGTAGTCACATTAACTGAAGAGCTTGGAATTTAGGTATTTCTTTGAAATAAATTCTTGGCTTTGTTTCAAGAGAGTTGGAAATTTTCTATTTATAACTGAAATATGTAAATAATTTCTGAAAATTCAAAAAATAAAATTTTTCATCAGTATAAGTTAACAAAAATAAAATAACAGAGCATGTGTGTGAACCTGAATTTTTTTGACAAAAAAAAAAAAGAATTATATAGTAAAAAATGTGCCTAATGGGTAGCCTAATATCTTAGTATCTTACAAAAGCTAGCACAAGTCAATGAGCATCAATGAGTAATATTATAGTTTATCATTTTGATTTTTGACAGTAAACATAACAATAATTCGTGTATCGATCAAATAAGCATAAACAATATATATATATTAAAATAAATTTTGCAAAAATAAAAAACAAAAAACAAAATCTTGTGCTGAAAATGTTAAAGAAAATAGTTTTAACAATATTTTTCAGATCAAAAAATAAAATCTAATCTTGGATTAGATTTATTATTCAAATCAGACCAAAACCAAAAGTAGGTAAACAACCTTCTTTTAACCCGATCTACAGAAGTAGAAAAGAGAAAAAATAATCAAGATTTGAAGGTAAATAGCTATAATCGATCTCAAATCATACATTCGTAAGCATGCATCTAAAAAATAATTTAAAAAAATAAATCGACTAAAATTTAACATTAAACAACACAATTAGATAAATCATTGACAAATCAAACTTGGTAAACCAAAAGGACAAAAATAAAAAAAAGTATAACTCACCTTTGTATCTTGTAGATACTAGAAGAAATGTGAACACTGGTCTTCATATATATTTTAAAATTAGAATATCATTTTTATTTTTCAAGATTTTTTTAGATATATCTATATTGTAGATCAATCAAATTGAAGAAAATGAATGATTTTAGTCTTTGACAAAGAAGACTGAGATATGTATATTAGGAAAACAACCTAAATAAGGAAAGATTGAGGATATAAGTTATGAATTATGTTTGATAAATTGAAGAGAAATAGGTAGGTATAGAAATTTATACGAGTAATGATATATAGCACCCAACATACCATCCACGACGTGGCATGATTTGGTTGCAAGTAATCGTTAATCAAATCAAGTAAATAAATAAATTGACGATTTATTTCCAATCAAATCATGCCACGTCACAGGTGGTATGTTGGGTGGTATGAATTTGAGTGGTATATATCACTACTCAATTTATATTAATACTTGCGGCGGGTTGACTTATTTTGTAGGTGAAATCCGTGGCCGCGTAATTTTTTTTTTAATATTTAGATCCGCAATTCGCCCAATAATATTAAAATTCTCATATTTTTGGGTCTGAACGGACCAGTTGATTAATTTGAGTGCGTTTTTTTTTCACTCGTGCACACCCCTAATACATATTATGCTTATTAATCATTAGTTAAGGTTGACAAAAAAAATTATAATATAAGAGATGCATATATTATTGTTTGATAATTAGGATATATCTATCTTTCTTTTAAAACATATGAGAGCCGTTCTGGATTTGGAATCATTTTGACTCCAATAAGATTCGATCTCCTAACTTCTTCGTCTCTGAGGAGTAGTCTTTTTTTTTGTTCCAAAAATTTCCTTAATAAATAAAGTTGTTACAAAATTAGCCTGAACGTGGATATTGACTCTTTCTCAATTAATTCCGCTAGCCTACGTGGGATCGTGTTAAAACACGCGCTAAATATGTTGCCATCTATCTTATATCTAGCTACACAGTCGTCTATTCTGTTACTATCTCTACTACACCATTTAAACAATGGATTATAGAATTCGGAGACCATATAGATGGTACTAATAATATTACAAATTGTGGGACTTGAAAATTGCAAATGATGTTCAAGAGATTGCATAACTAGAAAACTATCGCTTTCCACTATGACACTACTCGTACTAACATCTAGTGCAAGTAGACAAGCTTTTGGAACTCCTAGTGTCTCAGCCTCTAAGGGTGAATCTGCAGAAATATCCCACGCTACTCGTACTAATGTCTACGGAGTTGTGTAACCACTAAACCAACTATCGATCTTCTTAATAAGCTTATTTGATTAGGAATTTAGGACGGACAAGGTTACTATCATTTTTCTCTTTTTTGTTGGACGGACAAGGTTACTATCATGGATACCTTTACTTTGTTTTTTTGTTTTTCAATTTCTTCAACAACAAACAAATAAAAAGTTAAACTTATTTAATGCCCGAAAAAGAAAAAGAGTAATGATATATACCATTTAAAATTATACTATTTATGATGTGCCAGTGAATTGGTTAGTTATAAATTGTTACTCAGATCAAACCACGTCAATCAATTTATAAACCACGTCAATCAATTTACACTATGTCATGGATGCTATGATTGGATGGTATGTATCTCTTTTTTTAGTCAATTTTTTTTTAGTCGAATGGTATGTATCCTTACTCAAAAGAAAACTATGGAAATGCTATAAAATTTAAAACGTGCTGAAGGCTCGTGTAACTTCTTTAACCTTTTCGTAACTCTATAGACTATAGAGCAGAAGTCAGAACAACCGTTGACTGATTATACTGTGGAGCTGTTTACGACGTCGTAATTCGTAAGGCAATGACAACGGTGAGATCATTCGGGGCAAAGTCCGTACTACGCCGCCTCCCTGGAACGACGTGGTCTTCGACGATTTTCAATCAGCGTACAACTCTCACCACCGCCATCCGCGCATTCTCCTCCGCCTTTTCTCCACCATCTTTGGCTGTCGTCTATGACGAACACGGCCCTCCCGATTCCGTCACCAGGTACGATATTCCCTCTTTTAACGCTCATCGCATTTCCTTTATCTGTTAATTTTAAACATTGTGCATAAGTAAGTAGTATCTACGTCATTTTGTACTTAAAAAATTATATAAAAAGTATTGTATTTATCTAATTTCAAGGTCAAAGTGTAAAAATGACATTTATATTGTTTAAATTCGTTACTTAAGATATTAGTATAGTGAGAATCTACTTGAAGAAAACTAATTTAAACTTCTGGCTGTGAAATGTGTGTGTGAGTAGAATGAAAGAAGTTCCACCCGTTGAAATTAAGGAGAAGGACATATGCGTCAGAATGCTTGCTGCTCCAATCAACCCCTCTGATATCAATAGAATCCAAGGTTTGTTTTCTGATTAAAATTTGAACTTATTTTCATACAGAAATAGGTGTTCAATTTTACCTTAGGTAAGGTGGCTTAATTTGAGTATTTGAGTTTAATTGCTAGTAAAAGTCCTTTAGTTTACTCATTTCGTATTATTGTTACATAGGAGTATATCCTGTACGACCACCCGTTCCAGCTGTTGGAGGTTACGAGGGGGTAGGAGAAGTACACTCGGTAGGGCCCGCAGTTGAGGGTCTCTCTCCAGGCGATTGGGTCATTCCTTCTCCTCCTTCGTCAGGTATGATTTTTTGCTTTCATTAAAGATTTATTTTCCTCTTGAAAATTATCAAAATGTTTCTGCTTAGGGACATGGCAGACTTATGTTGTGAAAGATCAAAGTGTTTGGCATAAAATTGATAAACGTACACCAATGGAATACGCTGCTACAATCACTGTAAATCCTTTAACTGCCCTCAGAATGCTCGAGGAATTTGTGGATTTAAAATCAGGTTAAGATTCTGCTCAATCTAGTCAACTTGTTATCTTGTTTCTTATATATATGTTTTGCACATGAATAGGAGATTCCATTGTTCAAAATGGGGCCACAAGCATTGTAGGGCAGTGTGTTATTCAACTTGCTAAACTTCGAGGCATTCGGAGCATCAATATAATAAGGGACAGGTGTGCTCTTTGTATTAATTAACTCCACATTTCAGTATGCGTATGATATATGTTTCATAAAATGACTCAAAATGGATTTATAGGAAGTTTGTGAATGCAGAGCAGGATCAGATAAAGTGAAAGAAAAGCTGATTAACCTTGGTGCAGATGAAGTGTACACTGAAAGCCAACTTGAAGTGAAAAATGTTAAAGCTCTTCTGGTATGTAGATGAATAAAATCTTTATTACTACTTATTTACTTGTACTGAATTCCAAATGTGAATTAACAAAGAATAATGTCCCTGAACCTTCACTGGGATTGAATTGTGTTGGTGGAAATGCTGCATCTTTGGTTATGAAATTCTTGAGGTGAGATTTTAAATTTTTAATTTTTTTTTTTTTGAAAAACTTTTGACATAAGATCGTCCTTTGGGCTGCAGATCAGGAGGAACTATGGTTACTTATGGGGGAATGTCAAAGAAGCCTATAACTGTATCCACTTCATCTTTCATATTTAAGGTGTGGATTTAAGGATTAATTTCATTCACTGAGTATTACTTTGGCAAGTAAATAATAAAATGTTTTTCAGGATCTTTCATTAAAAGGATTCTGGTTGCAGAAATGGTTGACTTCTGATAAAGCAAACGAGTGCAGAATCATGCTAGATTACCTTTTAACCTTAGCTCGTGAAGGAAAATTGATATACGAGTATATATTGAAAACATTTTTTTTGTAACTTTTAAAATTTGTTTTGGTAAATGTTGGTAATATTCTCGTTTTACAGCATGGAGCTTGTACCTTTTGATCAATATAAAAATGCACTGGACAAGTCGCTTGGGAAACTAGGAAGTCAACCAAAGCAAGTTCTCAAATTCTGATAATAGAAACAACAAGTTTGGGCCTGGGCCACCTGTTTGTTAGTATTGGGCCGGGGCTGAGCCCAGTCTACAGGCATTACTATACTTTTCTGCCAAATTTAGCACATTGTCTGTCACTTGTTTTGTAAAAAGGCACTGCTTTCCAGCTTCCATCTTCACTACATTATCCAGGTCTACCTGGCAAAACAGAGGTGCATCATCACTATCGTCACGCTTTGATAATTTTTTTGTTATAATGGTTTATTAGTTTAAACTATCAATACTAATTTGTAAGTTTAGCACTAGAGTAAAATATATAAATAACTCTTTTTTTTGCTTCAATGTTTATATCACCTCCTATATGGAAGTTATTTGGTGGTTTTAAGCTTCAATCATATTGTTTCTTTCTCTTAAACAATATTTCTCTCTCTTTTGTTTAATAAGACATTGGTTTTCATATAGAAGGTGATGTGGGTGATATATACTCCCGTCTGTTGCATAGAAGTTATCCATTTATTAAAAATAATGTTTCAAATATATTATTCGATTTTAAGACACTTTTTCCCTATTTTTTCTATTTGCCCTATCTTTTCTATTATTATTCTTACTAAAATATTAAAATTTATATTCTCAATATGCAGTTAGAATATCAAGATACTTTAGAGGTATTTTTATAATAGTGAATGTAATTATTATATTTTTTAATATGTATGGAAAACTAAGTGGACAAATTAAATGGAACAAGACAAATTAAATGGAACAATAAAACATAGGGATGGTTGCTTACTTGCTTTTGTCCTTCCAATATGCAGATTTTTTGGAGAGAACATAAGAGGAAAAAATTCATATCTCTAATAATGACAACTATACATATACTTATACGCTTTAAGTAATATTTTATTAAAATTTATTCTCTCCTCCCCTTCTATACTAATAATAGTACCATCATACAATTATTGTGTAACCATTTCCCAACATCAATGGAGTTATGTAGCATTATGAGTTCATAAAATTTAGTACCACTATAGAATTCAGGAAATCTTAAACGTCTGAATAACCTTAATTGATTCGCAACTGAGGTATCAACTAAAGCCAAATTTATTAAATGACTAAGTATCGGACAGATGGTCCATTTAATGATGTGCAATGAACGAAAGAGAAAATGTTTTAAGAAAATAAAATTTAGCTTGTCACATGAATCTGTTAAGGGATCGGACAAATTTGTGTAGAAGAGAGCTATGGGTTACACAAAGAGGTCAGAGTTTAGGCATAGGAAAGTACTCGAGTGGGAGAGAATCTGTCAAGAAATTGGACAAATCTGTGTAGAAGAGAGCCATGGATTACACAAAGAGGTTAGAGTTTAGGCATAGGAAAGTACATGAGAGAGGCTAGGGTTAGTTCGAAATTTTGGTGGAAGGAATAGAAATAAAAGTAAAAAAAAAAAACTATTTATACCACTCTTCAACCATGGCGGGTTAATTAGGTAAAAAAAAGTAATGATATATACTATCTTAAATCATACCACCAATATACCATCTATAAGTGTGAATTAGTTGACGATAAATAGTTAATCTATTTATTTTCTTGATCTGATTAATAATTTATTGTCTATTAATTCACGTTACATCATAGGTGGTAATTGAATAGTATAATTTTTTATGGTATCTATCATTATTGGAAAAAAAATCAAACCAACATCTTTTTGGAATAATTCCAAACGGATATCGTTTGGATAGTTTCGTTTTAATCTGCAAAGCACTCCGGGCCTCGTTTGGCAGACTGCTAGTTTTAGCGGCTTGGGCTCGGTTTTAACCATGTGCGGGTTGGGCCTTCATTTGCTCAACCCAAAAGTGTGTTCTAGTGACTATGTATATTTTTATAAGTTATTAATAAAGGGTACAAACGGAATTTTTAAAAAAGTTAAAGTTTTGACCATTAAAGATAACCATCTATATTAAAAAAAAGACTTGACAAAAGATAAAAAAGAACGGAAACACCTAAGGTAGTGATTGGTATGCTGTAATGGATTTAGGCAGGAATGTAATGAGACCAGTAATGTAATGAGATTGGGAATGTAATGAACTTTGTAATCATTATACAGTGCTTGGTATGCTATCTGAATGGGGATATAATGGCCTGCTTGATTTCAACCTTGTGCTAATAACTAGTTTAATTAAATAAGATTGTAAATAAATTATTTAAAATATAACGTAATCACTTTATTATTATAAAATATAAATAATTTTAATAAAATAGAATATGGAAAATAAATTATTTTAATACTTTTAAATAATTTGTATATATAGTTCGATAAATCTTATATTTATACATTTCGATTTTAACTTTTATTGAAAATGCATGATATTAGTATAATTGATGTAATTTAGAATTCAATTGGTTAGTTAGTTATTGGTTAGGTAACTTGTTTAATTGTTATAAAGAAATAAAATTTTAATAATTTAATTTCATGTTAATATTTTTGATATAAATGTTGATTCATGATTTATGGGTATGTGAGAAATAATAAAAAATTGTTATAATTTTTAGTATATTATAGTGAAATATATCACCGATATATAAATATTTTATGTACATATATACGATTTATGTATGTACATAGTAAATATAATATTTTTTTTTGAGTTTCTAAAAATAATATATATGAATTTTTACATATTTGATTTAATAAAAAAAGATATGATAAAAATGTGTTATATATTAAGTTTAATAAAATTATTTTAGTTTGTTAAAAGAAAATATCCATTCGTGTCCAAAAAAAAAAAAAAAGAAAATATCCATTACGATTACGATTGTAATGGGTCATTCATGGGTAGTAGCTATGTAATGAAAAACTCAATTTTCATTGTAATGTGATTACGGAAGGAATGGTATTACGGAGTTGATTACGACGTACCAATCACAGTAATGATGTCTAAATCAGTAATGCAATGACATTACTGATCTCATTACAGCCTACCAATCACACTCGTCTTATAACAACTTCCTAACAAAAAAAAAAGAGAAGTTAATGACAACATTAAAGTTGTCCCAAAAAAAAAATGACAACATTAAATGCGCGCCAAAAGCTTACTCTGGAGTAGCTCCCAACTCAGTAAAGGTTGACCGATAGATCGGAAGCAACTGCTAAGCTACTTAGTACTTATTACCTTGTCCGGCGATGTCAACGCTGAGGTTATTCGCAGGAAGATCCGTCCTACTCCGCCTCCATGGAACGATATGGTCGTCGACGCTACTCAGCCACCGTACAACTCTCACTTCTTCCGTCCGAGCATTTTCTTCCACCTTGTCTCCGCCGTCCCTGGCTGTGATCTATGACGAACATGGCCCTCCCGAAACAGTCACAAAGTACGCACATCCCTTTTTAAACTCTAATCACTTTTTCTCGTCTACTAATTAAGAATTGTGTATTAGTAGGTAATATTTACGTCACTTTGTAAGTAGGTTATATAATTCTATATTAAAACTACTGGTTCAATGGTATCTGTTTTGAAATTAAGCATGCGTTCAAGAAATCTGGTAGGAAAGAAACGCCAGAAACTAGAATTCATAATATAAATGGGTATGAAATATGTAGTAACTCACAAATGGCATCATCGAACTAGTAAACTAATAGAAAGATATGTACTGAGTTGGATCTAATGCTAGTAATGTTTGTTTAGCGCTGTATGAATAACAATATTCTTACACAAAAAGAAATTTACAGTTTAAGGTAAAAATGACATTTCATTTTGTTTAATTTGTCATTGATGATATTAAGATTGCACAGAATTACTTATTAAACACAAATTAAGTGTATGTAATTTGGTTATGTGTAGAATGAAAGAAGTTCCACCAGTTGAAATTAAGGAGAAGGATGTATGTGTAAGAATGCTTGCTGCTCCAATCAACCCCTCTGATATCAATAGAATTCAAGGTTTGCTTTTTGTTTCATACTTTAACTAACTTTTGTACATAAATAGGTGTTCAGTATTACCCTGTGTGAATATTTGATTTTTAATTGCTCGTAAAGGTCCTTTAGTTTCCTCATTCTGTATTATCGTTACATAGGAGTATATCCTGAATTGCCACCTATGCCAGCAGTTGGGGGTTACGAGGGGGTAGGAGAAGTACACTCAGTAGGGCCCACAGTTGAAGGTCTCTCTCCAGGCGATTGGGTCATTCCTTCTCCTCCTTCTTCAGGTATGATTTTTTACTTTCATTAAAGATTTATTTTCTTCTTGAAAATTACCAAAATCTTTCTGTTTAGGGACATGGCAGACTTATGTTGTGAAAGATCAAAGTGTTTGGCATAAAATTGATAAACGTACACCCATGGAATATGCTGCCACTATCCTTATTAATCCTTTATCTGCTCTCAGAATGTTAGAAGAATTTATGGATTTAAAATCAGGTAAAGATTCTGTTTGATCCACCTAGTATATAGTCAATACTTTCCTCTTCATCTTATAAATCTGCACATTTATAGGTGATTCCATTGTACAAAATGGTGCCACAAGCATGGTGGGACAATGCATCATTCAACTTGCTAAAATTCGAGGCATTAGAAGCATCAACATTATAAGAGACAGGTAATATATACTCTTATTGAGCATATATTATCTTTCATGGACCACTCAAATGTACTTTTACAGGGTAGGATCAGATGAAGTAAAAGAAAAGCTTCTGAACCTTGGCGCAGATGAAGTGTACACTGAAAGCCAACTCAAACTGAAAAACGTTAAAAGTCTTCTGGTATTTACCTACTTATTATATAAATCTATTGTAATAAATTATACTATATCGTTTCCTTCTTTTGAAGAACGTGGAAGTACCTGAACCTTCATTAGGATTTAACTGTGTTGGTGGAAATGCCTCGTCTTTAGTTATGAAATTCTTGAGGTAAATTATTATTTTCAAGGTTTTATTATTTTTAAGGTTTTGTTATAAAGAGGGTGCTCCTTTTTTGTAAGGCCTGGAGGAACTATGGTTACATATGGGGGAATGTCAAAGAAGCCTATAACTGTATCAACTTCATCTTTCATATTTAAGGTGTGGCTTTTAAGTTTTTTATTCTCATTTTCAATTTCTTTTTCAAAATTATTACATGGCTAGGATAATAGGATTTCTAATTTTTATTTGTTTCAGGATCTTTCATTAAGAGGATTTTACTTGCCAAAATTGTTGACTTTGGAGAAAGCAAAGGAGTGCAGAATCATGCTAGACTATCTTTTAAAATTAGCTCTGGAAGGAAAACTGACATACGAGTATGATCTCACAATCTCTCTTTGCATATCTATCTTTATGTATGAATCACATATACACAGTGGCGGATTTGCAGAAATACAAATAAGCATGGGCTTGAAATATGAAGGGGTTCGAGACAAATGTCCCGGAAAAATTTGTTATTGTAGAAAGGAGTGAAAATTAAAATTGAAGATTAACCAAAGAATATTGATTTTAACATATTTTACTAAAATTAGGGAAACTTTTTTAATCATTTGTTAATTACCCAAATCCGACCTTAATATCTAATACTAAATATGTGTGATTGAGAAGAAATATATACATCCTTTGTCCAATTACACAATACTTTTTGTCAAAAAGAATAAAAAATCCCCTATACCTTGTCCAATTGTCTTATAAAATTATACCATAATAACTTATCGCAAAAGTCAAGACTACAGAGTATATCACAATTTTCATATGTTTCCCATCACAATTTACATAGTATGGGGACTAAATATTATAGCAAGAATCCTCTTTTCCTATACCGCATTTTTCATATTAATGTTGTATGCATAATCTTGAATAATATATAACATGCATTTTATAGTCGTTAAACATATTTTGGTGAGTGGAATTTTGGCCTTTTGCAGAATGGAGCTTGTTCCTTTTAATGAGTTTAGTAATGCCCTTGACAAATCGCTTGGGAAGCAAGGAAGTCAACCCAAACAAGTTCTCATTTTCTAATCTTCGAATGAGACAAGTTTGATAGAATAATTAAATGTAACCATCCCTCTAAAAGCATAGATAAGATAATTATTATGTATCATTCTGGTCACTTGTAACCTCTCAACACTTAAGAGTATAATTAGGGAAGTATGATGATCATTTGTATTATTCAAAAATATTAATACAAATCATATAGCAAGCGAAGCTTTTTTTTTTTTTTTTTTTTTTTGGTGCTATAAAAACACTTAACATAACTTGTATCAATAGTTTGGTTGAAAAAACGAGTGAAAAGAAGAAGAATACACTCTTAAAAAACTGTTTTCTACTTCTCTTTTAAAAAACTACTTTCTATCTCTCTCTTATTATTCTTTAGTAGCCGGAATATCTTTTTAAAGCCAATATTTTGGTGTAATTATTCTTTTTTCCGATTCCGTATAAGTTTTGTTTTGTATTTCATTATTCTAATAGAATATTAATCGAAATATTTTTCTGCGAATTTTCCATTTTTGTTGTTTTTAAAAACCGGTGTTTTACTGTTTTTTTCCTACATTAATTACTCGAATTTCTATATTCATAGCCGCATGGGCGGATCCATGTAAGGCCCAGGGGGGGCTCAAGCCCCCCCCCCCCCCACCCCGAACCCGTAAAATTTATGATACGTTACTGTAATTTTGTCTCGAAAATAAATAGCCCCCTCTGAACATTTATATAAAAGGTGAATGCACTAAATAACATATAAGTAATTGTGTCATAGTGGTTTAGTATTTTTACATATTATAATACAATGTAGAGGTTGTGGATTCGAATCATAGCATTTACTTTATTTTTTCTCCCAAATATACCTATATTAGAAATTTATTTCCAAAATAAATTTTACATTTGATGATATCCAAAATAAATTTTAAATTTGATGATAGTATTACTTAGTAATTTATGTGAGTAATGATATATACCACCCAAGTATACCACCCATGACATGGCATGAATTGATTGGTTAAAAGTCTTTAATCAATTTATTTTCTTGATTTGATTAAAGATTTACTTCCAACCAATTCATGCCACGTCATGGGTGGTAATTGGGTGGTATGAATTTGGGTGGTATATATCATTACTCAATTTATTATTTACATCAATCTAATGAATTTATAATGTTTAATTTTTATAAATGATTTATTTCTTATATTTATAAATTAGAATATTAAAATAACATATGGTATATTAATATAATAGTAATGATACTATATAAATTTAGTGTATATAATGGTGTTGATCTACATATTTTTTGGTAGTTAGGATTGGGTAAACTCATCAATTTAAGAGACGATGAATGTAATGGTGTTAGATTATCATATTTTCATTTTAACCTTTCTCGTTATATATTTATCTATCTTATTTTTACTTTTAAAAAAATTCATAAAGGGTTGATCCCCGAACTTCTATATATTTCAAGCCCCCCCTGTTGGAATTATGCCCTAACCCCGATCGTCTTGTAATGAATTGAACACAAGTGTTTACTGTACACGATAATAGTTATCACTACAGTATTGATTAAAGAAATTGTTTCCTTGAATCTATGGCAAACTTTTACGATTGGTATCCATCTACATAATATAAAAGGCAAATCCTTGATTAAGTTACGAACTAGATATCATAAGGTGTTATGATAATGAGAATCTAGCTCATAGGACTTAATCTAAACTTGTTCTTAATCGTAGGATCATCGAGTTAGGACCTCGATGATCCGGTTAGATTAATATGTAGCTAACACGTATTTATTGGATAAATATCGGTAGTTCTCGTTTACCGAGTTAGGTGCATAGATAATGCACATAGAGATGTGATTATCGAACCGACTAAATATCTAGAGATTCCTAATGGTTAATTACCTTGAACTGTCAAGTATGTTAATCTCTAGAAGGAATTTTATGCTTGTAATCCTTTGACCTGAGATCATCACTATGGTTGTGTATGTACTTGTTGTGTTTTGATACTGGACTACTAGTGTGTAATAATGCTAGTCGAAAGGATATTGGACAAAACTAAGTATATATCCTCCTAGGGATGAGTCAAGATGGAATCTATCAACTCTAGGTAAAGAGTTTGAGCTCTACGATGTC
The DNA here is from genome assembly GCA_029959085.1 of Nemophila menziesii. Lineage (NCBI taxonomy): Eukaryota > Viridiplantae > Streptophyta > Magnoliopsida > Boraginales > Hydrophyllaceae > Nemophila > Nemophila menziesii. The sequence goes on along the minus strand of JARWIR010000012.1, from coordinate 2,170,592 downwards.
ATAAGATTATAATGATTGTATCAAATCCTTGGCCAAGGTGATAGGATGAATGAAAAAAAGTGTTTCTTAGGTCATTCACCAATCGTTGATAATCGACGTGTAACGTAGTTGATTTTCTAAATGGGATTTGACAGTTGTACCATATCCCAGGATAATCCGGAGCTGTAAAGATAGAGGGAATACGTATATGATCCTTCACCGGGTTCTTTGTACAGAGTTACTTCACGTTATTCGGTTGTTGGGGAGTGTTGCTAGACGCCAACCTCGATTAGTAGTTAATTAAGTTAACTACTACCGGTTTAACGATGAACCCACGTAGTCGCACACTAACGAGTGCATTTATCTTGCTTTATGTTGTTAGTTAATTTTATTATTAGATAATAAATATTAATTAAATATATATACTTGGAATATTGGTATATTAATTTGCTAGCACAAATTAGTATTCTAATATAAGACCGGTCTAAGAGAAAAGAGAAAAGGAAAAATAAATTGACAGGTTTGTGGTTTGAACCACGTACCTCCAGTAGTGTGAAATGTGTCACTAACCGCTGGGCTAGTCAAGTTATTTATATAATGGAAAAGGTCCAAACCCACTTGTGGGCAGTGGACCAGATTATTAAGATAATTAATTTTCATTATATGTTCATGACTTTTCACATCCTATCTTTTCATATTCCCTTCTAGTGTTATTACAAATATAATGAGAAATCATTATATGTAATATAACATCTTTTTCTCATCAGTTTTTTCTTCTAAGAAAAAAACTCACAGAAAACAAAAAAGTCTTTTGTCTCCAAGTCAGAATTGGATTCTGAAAGCGAGGATTAAACTCGGTGTGCAAAGCGTGGAGGCTTCAAGTTTTTGAAGCTACGATCAGGCAATTAGATTTTCATACAACGGATTGAGGTATGTAATCGAATTCTTTGTTTCTGTTTAAATTCTTAAATTGCAACTAGATTGGCTTAGGATTGCAGTGTAATTTTTCCGTTGTATTATATGAGATATAATCGTTATTGCGTTCCTTCAATTGGTATCAGAGCCGGCTGTTGCGATTTAAGTATTTAAACATAATATTATCTGATAATATATAAGTTTTATTTTATGGGTTTATATAAAAATTGTTTTTATATATTATTTATTTATGAGAGGATTCATATTAAATTGTTTAATTATCGGCTGTGAGTTTTTATTGTCTTTGCTTTCAATCAGTTAACCGTAAAAATTTTCTTTTGTGGTTTGATTGTTCATAAAAATAAAATAAAAATTACAGCAACGACCACTGTTTTGCTTTGAGTATTGGAAATGGTGGTTGTGTTCATGTGATGACTTTATTTTGTTTTTAAAAAAAAAAAAATCGGCCACGTTTATGTAGTGACTTTTATTTGGCTGGACTAATTTTCTTTTTCTTTGAGACAAAAACTGCACAAGGTTTGTTGAAACCTTGGTGTATTGAGCAACTGCTGCTGTGGTTTTTTATGGTATAAGCGTTGTTCTGTTTAAAAGAAAAGGCTGCTACTCTTCATTTTGGCGGCTGAACTGAAGCAGCAAAAGGAAAAGGTTTTTTTCAATATACTGGCTATAGCATTGAATAAAATCAGGTACAAGAAAATATAATGTTTGTTTTCTTTTTACTTACCGATAAAGTTGTAGAGGCATTGATTTTAAAATTATTAAATTGTTTAATGATTTTAGTTAAGAAAAAAAAAGGGAAAAGTTTTTGTTTTTCCGCCTGACTATTAAAAAGAAAGAAAAAGGAGTGACTTTTGATTTTTCCATGTCAGGATATACAAATATGATTTGGTTTTTAAGTGTAAAAATTTTAAATGCATATATTTAAATACTTTCAATGGGTTATGATTTCTTATTAAAGTATTTTTAATATTGTTATTTACTTCCATAATGAATGATTATTGAGGTTTCATAATTGATTAAATATAAGATGTTATATGTTGATCTAAATTTTTTTATTGGAACTTTTCGTTCGATAAATTGAATTTCGATTTGATCGCTAGTTATGAATTTATTTTAAGAATAAAAATATTGTAATTTTTGAAATTGCACACCTCGACCAATCAATTGGACTTGTTGATCTGATCAATCCGTTTGTTTATTCCGTGAATATTATGTTGCTCTCGCGACGTTATGAACACCGCTTCCATTCCATAGTTTAGAATTTTTAAATTCTAAATTATTCCCACTTGTCATTAAAATTATTGAGTTTATTAAGACGAAGTATTAGATATTTCGTGAGACTTGTCCATCACAATTAGAGTTTCGAGTTTGTTAAGTTTACAAGTTTTGATCTGACTACCAGGTGGACTTGTAGTTCGAGTACAAACTATACAAATATATATTGTTTGATAATAGGATTAAATTATTAATTTTACGTTTTTAGTCTGGACTACCCAGAGGATGTGGGATTGATAATATTCTATTATAGGATGGAATAACTCAACAAAACTAATTAGAAACGACATGACTACCAGGGGGCTAAATAGTTTTGAGTCTCTTATTTAATTTGATAAAATAGGTAATGTACCACACTTTAATTATGAGTGAGAAACGACCTGACTACCAGGGGGCTCATTCATGTTTTAAAGTTTCATTATTCACTTTAATTATGCGTGAGAAACGACCTGACTACCAGGGGGCTCATTCATGTTTTAAAGTTTCCAATTATATATCTCTTAGATAATAGTCCATATCTTTGACAGTTATATAATAGTGTTCTTGAAGCATTGTTTCGTAATTCCTTTCTATGATTAGATTTCTCGATATTTTTGCAAAATCACTTCTCAAATCATCACAAGTTGGTTGTTAATCTCAAGATTTGTGACCGCAACTTGAGAGTCTTTCTTATGCACATGAGACTCATTGATATGCTCAATGAGCTATTGACTAAAGTGTCTCTTGAGGATGAATAGAATGTATATGATGCATGTCTAAAGTAATATGAACCTAGTAATGGTACTATGTGTATATTCTTGTATCCATGAGTTATGAACTCCAAAAGACATTTTAAGCGTGATATTCCCATGAATCCTTAAATATCTTTAGAAGATGTATAAGTAACTTTGTATGACCGTTAGATACCAGATATCTAATACCAAGGAACAAGGTAAGGGCATTAATGGAAATTGTTTCTATAATTTCTTGAACTTCTATTAATTACACATAAAGGGTATTGGATACTCGTAGTAGTTTAGAAATATGAAAAATCTTGCATACTCTAAAGATTAATAGACAAACAAGAATAAGAGAAGTTAAATTACAATTTCGGTAATGGAGCAATTGTTGCAACCACAATTGTAATAACTAATTCTTTAAAGATGCATATGGCAAAACATATTGTAAGAAAACTGTTTTTGTTCGTAAACTTGTTTTCGAAAAAATGATCATTTGATCATAAGATAGGTATGGTGTATTAATGTAATATAAAATGACCAATGGAGTTTTTCATAGTGATGAATTACACCCCATTGGATACTTACAATATGGTGATCATAATTGCCTAAAGTAACTACTTAACAGTGTTAGAATTGTTTCTGGTCATAAATCGAAATAGATAATCGTACTAATCAAACCTTATCTTTGGTGTTATAGACTAAGTCATAAATTGTGAGAAAAAGTTTACTAGTTTCACAAGGAAGATTTCCTTGAAGAATATGATTTTGAATCATATGAAACTTGTGAGACTTATCTCGGTGAAATATGACTAAATTTCATTTTGATGAAAATGGAGACAATGTTAATGATTTCTTATGTCCATTATATATTGATGTATTGTGGTCATTCTAAACTTTATCCAAAGATAGATATTCTTACTTCATCTCCTTCACAAACTATATAACAGATATAGATGTGTTTACCAAATGCAACACTAATATAAATAATTTGAAATGTTCAAATTACTATTGAGTGAAGTTGAAAGCAAGTATATAAGAGTATGAAGGAAGTAAGATATCAACCTGTATAGGTGAATATCTTAGCAATGAATTAATAGATTATCTATGACAAAATTAGATTTTGTCTTAGTGATTCACTAGGTTTTAAATATTCCTATGGGATTATGTTTTAAAGTCAATTGCATATTTAATGAACTCTTAGGTCCCACTAAACAGTTGATAATATCCATATGTGGTATGGAGATGATGTAAATCAAACATTAAAATGTAGAATTTGAAATGTTTGATTTATACTAAACGACTTATTATGGCTAAGCTTGAGTAGATATCTTTCAAATATAGATTTGTTGGATACCCAAAGAAAATAACGAGGTAATATTTCCACACCATTCTGAACACAAAGGGTTTGTGGTAAGGCAGACAACTGGTGGTCCTTTGTGTGTTCTAAATTAAATGCAAATGTAAATCGAACCACAACCGCAAGTGTACGGTTGTCCCAAGTAGTATAACTGATAAAACAGATTCGTTCCAAGGACGGGATGGTTGACTACAATGCTTATCTATTAATGATTGATGCGCTTATGAAAACAAATAAAGGTAAAATGTTTGTTTGGTTTTGTATTAATTTTAAATAAATGAAAGACAAATATTAAAATGCAAATAAAAGCTAAGACGCAAGTAAAATGATGTAAAACGCAATATGAGAAGTAGCACTTGAGAACGCAAGGATCCTCCCAATCTTATTTCCTAACTTATGTTGTTTAAGGGCTAAATTGGTCAATTACAATGGTCGGGATTCTAAATTCCTTATACCCCCGTCAGGGTGGACTATAAGGCGATCCTAAAGTGTCACTAGTCCCGTCAGGGTAAATATGATCCACCGTTGGATGATTAAGTTTGATTACCTCATTGGCCCTAAGATTAGCTAAGTTCGTCAGAATCAATAGCTTCTATCCTAGATTGAATAAATGGTTCTGTATCTAAACCCTCCGTCAGGATGATCCAATTGCCACTAATTGGAATAGCCTAAATACTAACACCTGTTCCTAGTTCATTACGCTAAAAACAGTAAACATTCATAATTTATCGAAAAGAGTAAAAGCCCTAATTCAGTTTAATTCAATAAAAATCCAAATTCAACATTCATTAATTAATAAGATTGGGATTCACCCATTGTTTGTTCTCAAGCACTATTAAAAGCTTAGCTCATATTAAAATGAAATACGAAATTAAATGTAAAGGAATTCATATTGTTTACAAAATTAAAAGATAAGAAAAACCTAATTTCCGGAATCGGAATGACTACGAACGGAGATATAGACTCTCTCCAGCTCTTGTAGCTTTTTCTCCTTCCTTCAGTTGCTTCTCTTTGGTGTTTTTAATCTTGCAGAATGTGAATTGTATGTAAAATAGAAGTCAAAGGCTGGTTTTATAGGTGGAAAAACGGATTAGGGCTTGGACCTAAAAATAAAACACTAATTAAATGTCCAAGCCCAAATTCTAAGCCCAAAATCCCGTAACTGCTGATACACCTTCACTAAAACGGCTTTTCCCGATGCGTTATTGACTCCGATTGACCTCATTCCAGTTGCTAAAGTTCCGTAACTCGATAAGGAATGATTTCTCTTCAAAGGTCAGCTGCTAAATCATCGCTTAAGCACCTAGAAATCAGCAATCTATGGCCTGGAAAATGGATTTTCAGCTCTAAAAATAATATCTTCGGGATTTATCTTCAAGTCTTGACTCTAATTCACGATCTTTGACTTTCTCCTCGGATTCCTCTCCTAGCTAACATCTAAAACCTGTAAACTTTACACTAAAAATATCAATATTACGCGCAAAAGTTTAATAAATTAAAAATGCTAGAAATAAAAAGGGAATTCCGGATTATTGCATAATTAGTCCAAAAGTCTATCAAATTAATTAAATAAACACCAAAAATGATGTCTCCCAAGGGTCGAAAATAAGAACAATTAGGGAGACATCAAGAACCTCTATAGATTGGAATTCCATAGTGAAGGAATTCATAATGTGGAAATGGATCATAATGAAATAAAGATTTCAGAGTTATTTATACAAGCTAAAAAGCATCTGATGCATGCCAATCTTTATTGTACACAAGTCTCATATAGGTTATATAGATATCATCATACACCAAAATTAATTGTAATAATGGTGATAGTTTGATGAGGAAATTATATAGATGATAACCCCATCAAGTGATGATCCTAAATCCCTATGAAGCGGCTATGACTAGTTTAGATAGTGACAAGTGGTTAAGAACCATAGAATCTGAATTAGTATCTATAAGAACCAATAAAGTATAGTACTTTGGTTGAATCTTTAATAGATACAAGATCCATTTATAGTAAATGGGTTCTAGGGAAATGATTGGAGTAGACAGTAAGGTAGAGACCTATAACGTCTTTCTAATTGCTAAGCGTTTAAATTAAAAGGAAAACATTTATTATGGGGATTTCCTTTTTGATAGAAATGCTTAATTTATTTCAGATTCTACTATTGGTAACTACATACTAGTATTATGAGATATGGTAATATAATGTGAGAATAGTTTTCACTAAATGGGAGTCTATGACGTCCTTAAGACCAATCTTAAAGGTCTCATATTGCCATTTACTCATAATAAAATATGTAAGTTCCAATAATCCATTATTGGATTCAGCAAATGTCACTGAGTTGGATTATTCTCTTTCATACAATCAAATAGTTTGATTTTATGATTTTAGAATAAGAGTCATAAGAGCACAAAGGACTAGTGGGAGTACGCTTATCTTCCGAGCGTTATATGTAGATGACATTTTATCACATAAGGATATGATATGCCAACGAAACAGATAAACCATGTTTTTATTGTCTAAAAGTTCTCCATGCGAGATTTAGGAAAAGTAGCTTATATTCTTTGAATTGGGATCTATAGAGATAGATTAGAGAAGCTACTTGACCTATATCAATCTTGGTACATTTATACATTTTTGAAGTATTACATGGAATTTCCAAGAGGGTCTATTTAACAATAGGCTTTGGAATTACTCTTAGTGTAAGGGTTCGTCCTAGGACCCTAAAAATAAGAGAATGAATGTGTATAGTCCTATTTGTTAAAACAATAAGGATCTATCCAGCATACCATGAAAATGTATAAGGCCTAAAATACACTACACGCTAGGAATAACGAGTAGGTATGAAGGTAACCTTGATGAGGAATGTTGGAAAGTAGTAAAGACTATCCTTAAGTACTTAAGAAGTATTAAGGACATATTCCTCATATGTGGAGAATATAAGTTGAAGCTAATTGGGTATAGAGATGCTTGTTTTGCTTAAAAAATGGATGATAGCAAATCAAGATATGGTTGTGTCTATATAGAGGAGAAGTAAATTGGAATAGTTCCAATCAAGACATTGTAGCAGATTTCGGTTACTAGAAGCAGAATACATAGCAGCATAAGATGCAACTATACCAGTGGTTTGGATAAAATAGTTCTTTATATATACATAGTGTGGTTTTCGCAATGTAGATATTGTTTTTTTTGTACAATGACAATTGAGATATTGTATGATTAAAGAAACCTAGAATAAACCATAGATCCAAACAAATTCTGCAGTAGTACCGCTTGATTCGAGATATCGTTGAACATGAAGATATTCACATCCAATAGGTAGAAGAAAGGGAAAACAATGTAGATATATTCACCTAAGTGGGTCTATCAGAAGAGTCTGATGAGCACAAACTGTTTATGAATTATGGTACTTGAACGATTAGGTCTAGGCCAAGTGGGAGATTGTTGGAATTATGCCCTAACCCCGATCGTCTTGTAATGAATTGAACACAAGTGTTTACTGTACACGATAATAGTTATCACTACAGTATTGATTAAAGAAATTGTTTCCTTGAATCTATGGCAAACTTTTATGATTATGGTATCCATCTACATAATATAAAAGGCAAATCCTTGATTAAGTTACGAACTAGATATCATAAGGTGTTATGATAATGAGAATCTAGCTCATAGGACTTAATCTAAACTTGTTCTTAATCGTAGGATCATCGAGTTAGGACCTCGATGATCCGGTTAGATTAATATGTAGCTAACAAGTATTTATTGGATAAATATCGGTAGTTCTCATTTACCGAGTTAGGTGCATAGATAATGCACATAGAGATGTGATTATCGAACCGACTAAATATCTAGAGATTCCTAATGGTTAATTACCTTGAACTGTCAAGTAGGTTAATCTCAAGAAGGAATTTTATGCTTGTAATCCTTTGACCTGAGATCATCACTATGGTTGTTTATGTACTTGTTGTGTTTTGATACTGGACTACTAGTGTGTAATAATGCTAGTCGAAAGGATATTGGATAAAACTAAGTATATATCCTCCTAGGGATGAGTCAAGATGGAATCTATCAACTCTAGGTAAAGAGTTTGAGATCTACGATGTCATAAGATTATAATGATTGTATCAAATCCTTGGCCAAGGTGATAGGATGAATGAAGAATAGTGTTTCTTAGGTCATTCACCAATCGTTGATAATTGACGTGTAACGTAGTTGATTTTCTAAATGGGATTTGACAGTTGTACCATATCCCAGGATAATCCGGAGCTGTAAAGATAGAGGGAATACGTATATGATCCTTCACCGGGTTCTTTGTACAGAGTTACTTCACGTTATTCGGTCGTTGGGGAGTGTTGCTAGACGCCAACCTCGATTAGTAGTTAATTAAGTTAACTACTACCGATTTAACGATGAACCCACGTAGTCGCACACTAACGAGTGCATTTATCTTGCTTTATGTTGTTAGTTAATTTTATTATTAGATAATAAATATTAATTAAATATATATACTTGGAATATTGGTATATTAATTTGCTAGCACAAATTAGTATTCTAATATAAAACCGGTCTAAGAGAAAAGAGAAAAGAGTAAAGAGAAAAGGAAAAATAAATTGACAGGTTTGTGGTTTGAACCACGTACCTCTAGTAGTGTGAAACGTGTCACTAACCGCTGGGCTAGTCAAGTTATTTGTATAATGGAAAAGGTCCAAACCCACTTGTGGGCAGTGGACCAGATTATTAAGATAATTAATTTTCATTATACGTTCATGACTTTTCACATCCTATCTTTTCATATTCCCTTCTAGTGTTATTACAAATATAATGAGAAATCATTATATGTAATATAACATCTTTTTCTCATCAGTTTTTTCTTCTAAGAAAAAAACTCACTGAAAACAAAAAAGTCTTTTGTCTCTAAGTCAGAATTGGATTCTGAAAGCGAGGATTAAGCTCGGTGTGCAAAGCGTGGAGGCTTCAAGTTTTTGAAGCTACGATCAGGCAATTAGATTTTCATACAACGGATTGAGGTATGTAATCGAATTCTTTGTTTCTGTTTAAATTCTTAAATTGCAACTAGATTGGCTTAGGATTCCAGTGTAATTTTTCCGCTGTATTATATGAGATATAATCGTTATTGCGTTCGTTCACCCTCAATTTAGCTTCTAGATCCGCCCTGCAGTATAACTTGGTAAGGCCGTGCAATAAAAATGATTAATTGTCAAAAATTAACTTCTCACGAAATATTGAGATTTTCTGATTATGAGGTAAAATGTAATATTATACAAGTCTATTACAATCGTGATGCAAGTGTGGGTATTAATAATTTAGGGACCAAACTGAAACCTATGGAAACTATTGGGGCTGGATGGTCTTTCTTTAGTACTTCAAGGGCTGCAACTAATATTCAGAAAACTACAGCTGGGGAGGTCTGAATTGAGGCAGGGACATGAGGTGCAAATATTTGAGGGTTTGGTTTGATTATTTGTGTTAACGGAAGTCTTGTTTCGTTTAGTAGATTTCCGGGTCATGTTTCGTTTGATTATTTGGTTTGATTAAAACATACTATATCCCTATGATTGCTTAATTTAGTATCTTGGGCACGAGGGGTGCACCAAATTTTCTAATAGTAATGGAATGTACGTACCAGTGCCAGGCTTTTACCATTTAAACTTTTTAAAAAATAGTGCGAACAAAGATAACACGCTGGTTGGCTAAATTCCTTAAAGTAGCAATAGGTATTATGATTGATGGGTAAAGTCTACTCCCAACCAAAAAATTATGAAAAAAGATCAGTAGGTTTCTATGCTCATACTAATTGTTTGTGAATCCCACCTACTCCTTTAGGACTCGTTTTATAAATAAACAAGTAAAGTGAGGTGTCTAGGGTATTGATATCATCAACCATCACCTTTACTCTTCCTTCCCTTTCCCTCATGGGAACCTCTATCACTATACCCTTGCTTACATGCGCTTTAGTTCTTCTACCTTTTTCTACCTATGTTTCTGCTCGAATCATAGAGCACACATTTAATGTAAGTTTACTTAGTCTACCTAGCAGCTACTAGCAAAATCTTCTTTCTTTCTTCAAAATATCCTTCGATAAAATTTACTTATAAGCTAAAGTCGTATGAATCATAATGTATCTATACTGTTTTTTATTAAACTGTTATAATATCATAATGCATGATATGGTCAACGGAAGCGTTGTAGGAGACGAAGGATGTTTATTAATTTATGTATAATTTTAGTTTGAAATACTAATTCATTCACTTTAAAAAAGGTTTGCAAAAAAGGTTTGCTTATAAATTGCTGAGTCACTGAATGTGGTAACTGGTATGATATTTACTACGTGCAAGTAGCAACAGACAACTTAATTATTGTAAACAAAAGTTCCCTTTACCATCATGCAGAAGACACAACGTTGTTGCATCGCACTAAAGTTATGAAAAAATTAATATTTTCTCATATAATTGTAGAAGCAAAATGTTGGGAGGCTTAACACACCAATCCTTCTCCATTATTCAGTTCAATACTACCATTAAACAATTATTTTAAGAGAAATCATTAACATTCCACAGAAGGAAGTAGCTTCTTTTTAATTTTTATAGGTCTAATTGTCTACTCATCAACTGTTGGTGACTTTTTAGATTTTATTATCAAAATTAATCAAAACAACAGTCAACTAATAGTTTGACTACTTTACTTTAATCTTTATAGATTTGCCATATCATTTTCAATTACTACGATTAAACAAAATTTGTTAATGAGGTGGTTGGTGATAAGATTCAAAGTAGAACAGTAAATTAAAGTAATAACTTATATTCATTGATTTTAGGTGGAAGGTTTGAGTCTGCAAAGATTTTGTAAGAAGCAAATTGTGACGACAGTAAATGGAAGTGTTCCTGGTCCAACCATATATGCACAAGATGGTGATACACTTGTTATTCATATTCTTAACAACTCACCATATAACATGTCAATTCATTGGTAAGTTTAAAATTAGCATCTATTAGCTACTTTTTTATAGTTAATTATATAGTTCGCCATGTTATCATAGTTATATATTTTTATTTCCTAGAGGTGCTTATAATGACCATTACTACATTACTGCTATATATGGGTGATAATCATTCCATCTTATGTTTTGTTTGGATTCAAATTAGTAAAGAAAATTAAATAATAGAAATTAAAAAATAATAAGAGAAATTAAAGGAAAGTAAATTTTTTTTTTTGTTTTAGGTTATAAAAAAAAAAGAGAAAGTAAAGGAAAGTAAAATAATTTTTTTGTGTTAGGTTATAAAAAATAATAATACCAAATAAAAGATAAAAGCAAATGGATTCAAGTTATTAAAGAAAAGAAAAAGATAATTTTATATAAAATATTTTTTTTATTTTTCTATATTATATAAAACCTTATATATAGAAATTGTAAGATTATTTAAGATTTTTTTATAATAATTTTTTTTTCTTTTTAAATGACTCTAATATGAGAATTAAAATGTGGTTATTTTAAAGAAATCTAAAACATTATAGAATTTTTAGAACAAAAAAAGAAAAAATTATAGAATTTATTAAATTACTTAAAAATTCATTCTAAATAAAAAAAAAATTCCATTCGTTTTTTTTTTTTTTTTAATAATACAAATTTAAACAATACATTGATCTTGTTAAGAGCTAGATATATGGAGGCTTTCCTTTGAATGATTCTTTTTTCTTGACAAGTCCTTTGAATAATAACAAAACAAGTAACGATATAATATCACTAGATAACATAATCTCTATCAACATTATGCTATGCTCTACTATAAGGAAAAGAAACAACATTAAATATCATGTGGGTTTTTTTTTCGTCAGAAAAGAATATCACGGGTCTTTGATAAAACTATTTTATCACGAGGGAGGGTTTGAAATCCTAATACTACTACGGTAGAGTACTACTATTATTAATTTACGAAAATAGTAGTAATATTAGGAGGCCCACTCACCACTTTTATAGTCCATTAATGTCACATCATGGGATGCTTTTTTTCTAAACTTTAATTTTTAGATAATTTTCATAAAATCTCGTCACGCTACTTTTATAAAGTTGATAACTTTTTAAGTTTTTTTTTCCAATAACTTTTTATAAAGTTGAATTAATAACAATAATGATTAATGCATGAAAAATATATATATATATATATATATCGGACAAAAAAAAAAGGTTCAAGTAATAATTCAACCAAAATCTAAGCTTTCTTCTTTGAGGTAACAGATAAACACTAGGGAGAAGTAAAATTCCATTTACTCAAAAATGATTTTGTCTAACATATTTAAGAGCAATGCCTTTACTCCATTTTTTGTAATAAAACATTTGATCATCGGAATCAAATACATCAAACGATATTTACATGAAAAAACAAAATACAAAGATCAAAATTTTCAAATCTAACCCTATACCAATTATCTAAACTCGGATTCTTCTTACACGAGAACCTTCAACCACTAAACCATTCAACGTTGTCGTCTTGTTTGTCATATAACATACAAAGGAGACAAACGATCTCAGAGTCAGCTTGAGGTACCTGATTACGATTAACTCCATAACCGTAACCTATAATAGTGTAAAATACCATAAATCTTTCAAATATCCAATTGTGGGTTGTCCAGAAAGATGGAGTAGGTAGAGGGTTGGTCAACTTAAGGTGTCTCATAAAGAAAGAAATTTTGATTTCATGCTTTGGCAAAATCATGAAGTCTTCGGTGTCATTTTCTACCACGATGCGTGATTTCCAAATGATGGCCCAAATCACCCAATAATCCCAGTACTGTAAACTAATCTAAACTTCTTCTCTTTCTTACGTCCAAGTACTAATCGACCCATACCAATAAATTTCGCATTGATTGCCATGTTAAGTAAATCCAACAAGCCTAGTTTCGATTATCTTTACTTTGCAAAATCCAAAGATACTAAGTGAATGGCGTCAAACAAAAAGAATTTGGCCCAACTCGGCCCAACCCTTCAATCGCTATAATGTCATATCATTGTATCAAAGATAATTCACACCCTTCAAATTGGCCCAACAACTCCATTGGGCCTGCCCGAATCTTACCAGATCGGGCCCATCACAGCCCAACATCACCTTGTCTCGTCTTCCTCAACCCCCTTTATCGGCTCTTCGCCAAGAATCCATTAAACAACCAAAATTTGATTAAAAAATTCCCACAATCACTTTCATCACTTTCATGGCCTGTATCCAAACCTTACCCATGGGTTTTTTGTTTCCTTCGCAAGCCAGATAAATCCCTGCCCCGTCGCCCATGTTTCAAAAAAACCTGAACCTCATCCAAACTCACTATGACTGAGACCACCAACGATTGATAATCGGAATGGCATCGAACCCGTTGTGCATCCAGGGGCGGATGTAGGGGTTGGCTGAGGTGGGCTGCAGCCCACCCCAACTTACCCAGCCCACTATAATTTAACCTACTTTTTATTTTTCAAAAATAGATAAAAATATAACTAAAAAAATTATAGCATAAAATTAGCCCTCCCTAACTTAAAATTTAGAAATTAATTCTATCAAATAATAAAATTTATTAACGAAATTGGAACGTAAATACCTTTAAATATTCAACTTCTTGGTTCGTTTTAATTTTTTTTTCATAGATTTTTTTGCAATTAAATTTTAAGTATTTTAAAGAATTTCATTTGGGCCCTCTAGATTTTAAAATTTATTTTATTAGACTTTAAATGATTTTATTTATAGGTTTTTTGTATTTTTGCAACAAAATGTATGTTATTTTGAATAAAAAAAAGAAATTTTTTGAATGATTAATTTAAAAAAATAATATACAGACTTATATTGCAATCTTTACACAATATAGGGATTTATAGTGTATTTTAGCATTATATAAGGATCTATCTAACAATTTTTGCATAATATGTAGACTTATCGTGCAAATACGGCAAAATAATTTTTTTTCGGGGTTAACCCCCCTAACAAAAAATCCTGGCTCCGCTCTTGTGTGCATCCATATTTTCCGCACCACCCACAAGTGCATTTGCCCATTCCTCGACCTCAAGCATTGGGCCGCACAACGGCCCAATAACAAATCCATTAGTTTCTTGCTAATTGAGAGATTAACGGCCCCTCCTATTATCAAGACCGTTAATAGATTTGAAAAAACATGAATTTTTTTAAAGAAAAGCAAAGGAAAATTCTTCCATCTAATATTGGATGATCCTACACCAATAATATTAATATACATACCCATGTTTTAAATTTACAAAAAATAACTAACTTATTAATCTAATGACATGTGTTTTGTTATATTAATCAATGGTCATGATATAAATATTGGACCATCCAATATTGAATGGAAGTCTTACCCAAAAGCAAAACAACCAAATTTTCTCACTAAAAAACCTGAACGCTTCTTCTCTTATCTTCTGATGATCGTAGAATATTTTCACCTTTACTCCAATTATCAAGGACTCCTATATTGAACTAATTGATCATAAATATGTGTTTCATAATTTAAAATTCGTACAGTTAAACTCTGGATAAATAAATATATTTGAAGTCATTTAATACATATACAGAAGAAACAACTTTAATGAGCAAGATAAAATGTATGTAAAATTAAAAGACCGAGTGGTAAACATATTTAAATATTATGGTTAAATTTATATTTTCAATAAATTTTTAAATATTAAATATTTTAATAATAGAAAATTCTGTTATTACAATTTATTTCAAACTGTGTAAAAATTTAAGGGAGCAATCTTCAAAAAGCAGATAAATTAGTTTGAAAAAAGTTACTGAAAAAAGCAGGGAAATTCTATTACATTTCAATTGGAGTTTCTCCCCTAATTATGCTGTACCATTACATTGACAGTTTTAGTTATTTGTAGGCATGGCGTTATCCAATACTTAAATTGTTGGGCAGATGGAACAGAAAGGATAACGCAATGTCCTATACAACCTGGAAATCGCTTTACATACAAATTTAATATAACCGGACAAGAAGGGACTGCGTGGTGGCATGCACATTCTGGCTTTCAACGTGCAACAATATATGGGGCTCTTATCATTTACCCAAGACTTGGTCGTTCTTTCCCTTTTCCAAAACCATACAAGGATATTCCAATCATTCTAGGTGCTGTAGCCTGTATGCATAAGTTTTTAGCTTGTTTAAATGAAGAATATCATCTTTGGATTCAAAACCTTTTGAACTAATGTAATGTCTATTGCATAAATAACCAGAAAATATATGTGATTGTAGGAGAATGGTATAATCAAAATGTTGTTGAACTCGAGGAACAATTGCAACTCACTGGTAATGGTCCTAATAGCTCTGATGCTTTCGTGATCAATGGTTTTCCTGGTGATTTGTATTCTTGTTCTTCAAATCGTAAGTCTTTATGCATAATTTATGATGCTTTCAGATTTCATTATCATATTATCTTACTTTTTGTCTTCTACAAAAAAAAAGTCGTGATAGTTTACTATAACTTAATTATAGGGCGAAGGTCTATGAGTGTATCAAGGAGGCGACGATATTCAAATCTCAAATTATCTACCAATATTACAAACATTGAACCAGGTATACAAGTTACTTTTCCTATTTAATAATACTTTTTTGCATCAAGGAAAAGACATTTTGTTACACAATCGATACTCAAGTTTTGTTAAACTTATGACAGAATCTTACAAATTGAAGGTGATTCATGGAAAAACATATTTACTGCGCATTATTAATGCAGCGGTCAACGTTAATCTTTTTTTCAAGATAGCCAATCATAAAATGGAAGTGGTCGCAGCAGATGGGTTTTATACCAACCCATATCTCACCGACCTAATAGTACTTGCCCCTGGTCAAACTATAGACATACTTTTAACAGCTGATCAACCACCAGGACAATACTATATGGCATCACTTCTTTATAGAACCTCAATTGGTATACAAATAAATACAATACCAGCCACTGGAATAATTGTGTATGAAGATGCGACTTTATCTATCCCTAAATTGCCAATATTACCTGATATGTTTGATACACAAGCAGCCTTTGATTTCTTTGGTAGTTTGACCGGGCTTGTTACCGGCCCATTTTGGAAGCCCGTTCCACGTGAAGCGGATGAACATATGTTTATAACGGTTGGATTGGCCTTACTTCCATGTAAAGAAAATGATATTAGACGTTGTCAAGCTCCACTCAATCAAAAAATAGCTGGTTCTTTAAACAATGTATCATTCGTGTCACCTACTGGTTTGTCATTATTGCAAGCATTTTATGGTAAAGTGGACGGGATTTACACAAAGGATTTTCCAGATGTACCTCCTGTAAAGTTCGATTTTGTAAATCAAAGTTTTAGATTGGATAGTGTACTTGTTTGGACCGAAAGGTCTACTAAAGTGAAGCAGATTAAGTATAACGCAACAGTTGATATTGTCTTTCAAACGCACACTTTGGTGGCTCTTGAAACCCATCCTATGCATATACATGGATATAACTTCTATGTGTTGGGTCAAGGCTTTGGAAATTATGAACCTGAAAAAGCTAAGGGAAAGCTCAACTTTGTGAATCCACATATGCGTCATACAGTTTCTGTGCCAATTGGAGGATGGGTTGTTATCAGATTCCGAGCAGATAATCCAGGTAAGGATCTACCACACATACTAGTATTATTTGATAGATTACAAATTTATTCATATTTATGACTTATTCTGATTGCCTATTGTCATTTCAGGTGTGTGGTACATGCATTGTCACAATGAAGGACATGTTCCTATAGGTTTAGCTGGTGCTTTTATTGTTGAAGATGGACCAACTCCATCAACAATGTTGCCTCCACCTCCTTCAGATCTCCCAAAATGCTAGTTCGGCCAAGAATTTGGACTCTACAAGTTGTCTGATAAGGTTCATAAAGAGTTCTGATTGCCCATATATTAATATTTATATTTCCAGTAAACAAGGTGTGGTGTCAGAGCAATTGTTGAGTCGTTGATATGACATCAAGAGGCATAATTGCAGTTTCTTGTGTTAAGAGAAAGCATGTGTTTGCTTTTTGTTCATCCATTAGTATTAGTATTAACGTTGTTAGTGATTGTATTAAATCAACTGCACCTTCTTGGTTGCTTTATGACTTATTTTAGGTATGCCATTTGTTGAGGCTGTAACCATACTTCGTTGCTGCTGCTGATGCTATCTACTTCTTATTCATCATACTTCAGTTCTACTTTTATTTGTAACTTGTATGTAGATTTGTCAAGACAACATGGTCACCAGATGACCAAAACATGATATCAGCTAGTCTGAAAGTTTTGAAGAAAAATTTCTGGCGACCCACAAAAGCTCTAGTAAAATTCTCTCTGTCGACTACGGAGCCTAACAGGGCAAGCCATTTATATTAGGCACTTAAATAAGAAAAATAATAATAAAAAAATTAAAATAAAAGATCAATGAGAATCTGAGGATCAGATTCTTATAGATACGAAGAAATGATTCATACATTCCTAGTATTATGAACACCTGAACCATTTCAAATTGTTAATTTTATCAAATACATGGGCTTATATTTGGCTATTTTGACTGATACAAGGATTATGGTGCAATTAACACAATATACATAATATCAATAGATGGGTACTATTGAGGCTTGTCTGCAAATGCTGACATTAAAACCTTGTTGTACCTATGGTTTCCAATTAAACTCGCGGACATGGTCACTTCTGCCTTTGGCTCTCCTTAGTCCCTGTCAAAATCGACTTTCACACAAAACATTGTGATGTTACTACCATTCATAAGCTAATTAATCCATATCTACTAAACCTTCAATACATATGAAATTAGTGTTGGAAAAAGTGTTAAACGTAGTGGGACTGTCTGACTGCTCATTATTCAAAATTGAGGTGGTATTAATATTATTTTATTAAAATTATATATAATAATACATTTAGTTTAATAAGATTTTATTCCTAATCACTTAGTAATTTAATATTAATAATACAATTTTTTTTAAAACTTTATAATAATAATTTATTTTAACCTAAAAATAGATCAATTCAAGATTTCTTAACCTGAAAACTAAAGAACTCTCGATTTATATATTTCTTTTTTGTGTATGTGGTAGGTTAGGTTGGGCTAATTTTTTATTTTATCTAACATGTTAGCCGATAAGGTAGGAATGTGGTGTTCTGTTACAGAAATTATTATTCAGTTAAACTGAATAATTGATCTAGGAGGTCGATTAATTGGATTGGGCGGCCAATTAATTGGGTTAAACGACACATTAATTGGTCGATACCTTGAACGGATTCCTAACCACCCATAAGAGTAATTTTTAGGTGGTGGATATCGTGGAATGTCTAGGCAGTTAGGCGGTTTTTTTTAGATTCATGCCAAAAATTGATGAAAATGGTAAGATTGCACCATTAGCCTCCGTGTTATGTAAAATAGACAAATATACAGTTGTGTTGTGTTTCAAACATAAGAAATATATATGTATATTATACATTGAAGTTGCAAAAATCTAACCTTCGGTTAGGTGGTCGCTAAAAGTATAAGAGTACTACCGACCACCAAGTGAGCGTTAAAGGTCAATGATATTTAGCGACTTTCAAGGTCATCGGTATAATAGTCCACATACCCAAGAAAACACGTGGTCGGTATAGTGCCACCTTTACCGACCAAACAGAAGGTTGCTAAAAGATTCTCCTTCTGGTGACTACGCCGCTCGGCAATGGGAACCTATAACGACAATACACAACGACCAATAACATTCGCTAAAAAAATGGTCTTGAGCGACTATTTATTAGGCCACTGACGACCACCTAGCCGGTCGATGGTGACTAATTCTGTAGTCGTGCATATACTTTTTCTTTCATACTATTAAAAACTTAAAACACTTTAGAATTTCGTAGATAAGACAAATACAATATATAATAAGTAAAGACCGAAATTAAAGAAAGACAAAGACAGAGATTTGTCGGGATTCCCTACTAAGGTACGTCCACTATCTCGATCAAACAATATTTATGATCAAATATATTTTTTATTTAAATTATTAAATTTAATAAATCAAAAAACTAACTTTGATTTCTAAATAAAAAAATAATTCATATGCATAAATATATATTATACGTAAAATGAAAATTCAAAAATTAATACTTTATTTAAATATGGTAGGGTTTTAATATGAAGTAAGAATCACACAAAAGGTAGTTACAAATCTTGACTGCCCCTAACAATGATTTACTCATTACGATACTTTGGCGCATGCTTAAAGACTATATTGTTTGCTCACAAAGAAACTTCTTTGCTCACCTGGAGCATTGTTTTTTTCTTTGGTACGTGGGTGGTTCGGTCAAGTTTACGCGCACCACGACTAATCCTATAGAGATATATATAGGCCCCTCATGTATATTTCCAGGTAATTCAGAACTAGATTACCCATGTTTATAGAGGTGATTTGAACCTTGTACCTCTCTTAGACCCTTTAGTGAACACTGTTTGTTCACTAAGAGACACCAAGAGACTTTTCCTTTCACGAATAGACTACCATGTTTCTTGTAATATAGTAGGATGTATTGTCCATGTATATACAATACAAGGTTTTTTTTATTACATAGGAGGTCCAGGTTCCATTGGGCAGTAACCTAGAAATAAAACTTATTCTATTACATCGTTAATTAACTTGGGGTTATAGACAACCAGCGGCGTCCTCCATCCCATTCGATCTGTCGTTATGCAGCTCCAAATCCCATCCGGGGATCCTCAAGTAATGTATAATCCTCAATGTCATTCATCTCCAAACGCGCCAACCAATCCACACAAAATTAGCTTCCCTATGTATAATCCTCAAAGTTTTTCTTAAGCAATGGAAACTCATAACAATGCAATCTAAAAACCATCTACAATCATTGCACTCCCCTCTCAAAAAGTCTAAGTGACCAATTAACACACCTGTCATGGTGAATCACACTTGTACCTACTCGCAACTCATTCTTGTACAATATAATAAAAAAACTCCCTTAAAAGATTATGAATGAAAATTTAAATGCATAAATAATCATACAAAAAATTGGGTAGATTGTATAGACGTATATATAACGCTTAACCTTTTCAAGATACACAATGAAAATAGTTCCAAATCATATGGATAATGGATATTAAAAGACAAGGATATAGAATTTGGACAAAGTAAAAGTAACTATTGTAAATATAACGTTCAGCCTTTTAAAGTAATTTACATCAAAACAATTCTAAATCGATAAAGATATTATATTTAATTATTGATCAACGATTTAGAATCTTGTTCTCGGTTTCTTTTGAGCAATCATAAAAGACAATCCGAAGATTTGAATAGTGACTAAGCTCTTCCCCCTGTTAAAGAAGAATTGATAATAAATACGAGTTTTTGAGATTGTATACAATCCCAACATAATATATAACAATTCAAACTCAAAATAATTGATTTTATAACAATCGAAATAATTAATAGACACAATAATTCAATGGTTAAAATACATAATAATTCAATATTGTGACCAAGTATTATTTGATATTAATTTAATTCGTTCTAGTTAATAAAAACTTTTAAAGGTATATTCATTTGGGAGCAGTGGCGAACTTAGCATGTCTAAGTTAGGGGATTAATATACAAAGATTAAGAGTAGCAATTCAAAATTTATGAGAAATGATCGATTCAAAAAATTCATGAAAAATGATCGTTAACACATAATTATGTATAAAAAAATGAACCATGCGTATAAAAAATAAATCACGAGGATATATACAACCATGAAAAAGAACTAAAAAGAAATTTCAATGAAGAATAAATATATTTTTGTTTGTATGTTTAATTTATTGTTAGATTTTTAGTTTTTTCAAGATTTTATTCTATTTATTATTTTTTTATCAATATAATAGATGTTATTCATTCATTAACTATATTTTTAGATGATGAGATTTGTGTTATAATCATTACAAAAATGAAAATAATATCTATAAATAAAGTTATTCGTTAATAGTTTACTTTTTTAAAATCTGACCATTTTAAAATTCTATAAAACTACTTTTCTTTTTTTTCTAAAATGAATAACCAACTTTTCATTTCTTTAACAACCATAAAAAAAAAATTCTTAAACAATACTGAAAGCTAGGGGCTTGAGCCTTTTAAGCTTATTCATAAGTCCGACACTGCTTAGGAGCTATAACCTCACACAAAGATTCAGTAAAGAGAGCAAGCAAAATTTTGTTTTTTTCCTACCTAGGGGTTCAACCTAACTGAAAAGAAAATATGAATGAATGTTTTCTTTTCTTTCTTCTTAAATAATAGTTGTTAAATTATCATATAATATTTTAAAATAATTATAAAATTAATTATTAAATTACTTTTAACTACAAAATATTATATAATAACATAAAATAATTGTTCACAAAGTAAATACACCCTAAATAAAATAAATGATATGTTATTTAATGTTGTAAATAGTTTTCTATAAGAATATACCCTACAAAGGACTAAAAGTGCAATTAATAAATATATGGCCACGTGTCGCGATGTCATTGAACAACTATGCCACATTTTGTCTTTTTATTGGCTAGCCGTTATATCTTACCTACTTTACGAGAATAAGCCATGCGAGGTTAGTTGGAAAATAACATTAAATAGGGGTGGTTAATAATTAAAGAACTACGCCATGTGTCCAAACCCGGATGGTCAGCTGGTCAATATCATATACTTGTCCTTCTCCTATTGGCCTACTGGTCATATCAGCTCTACGATAAAAATCTTGTATCGCATGGAATATTTTTTTCGCTAAAATCATCTATATATAGGATTCAGGTAAGAGACAAAAATCAATAAGTGATAGATTATAATATGCTAGATTTACTATTACAACTAAATAAACTAAAACATTTGATAAATTAGCCTTAGATCCACCAAATATGTCTCCAAAGATTATCAAATATCTTTTTCAAGTATGCCTGGTAGGCCTTGGGATCAGGTATATATGATGAGTAACTTTCAAGATACGTTTGGTGGCTTCGAGATCTAGATTTTTGGAGCTTTAATTCCTGGTCGACTCTGGTTTTTATACACTCACTTAATTAGTTTTAATGAATAATATTTTAATCTAGCAAATTCTAACTATTTTACTCCAACAACCTTCTTATTATTTTTTTTCAAAATACCTCCTTATTTTTTTTTTTGTTACATAGAAGATCCACTTTGGACTCAGAGACATTGACTCGGTTCAAACCTCCTTATTTTAAGTATATTTATATTCTAATTATTCTATACTTTTTCCTATCTTAACTAATTCATTATTTTTTGTAAGAATTTATATAATAATTTTTATTCATGCGTCTAATATATAATCCATGTTCAAAAACATACTATATTGATTAATTATAATTGCAAGTCACTTTAATTTATTAATAAAATAAATTAATAGAAAAAGTATGTTAAGAGTTATTAGCTTAAATAGTCTAAATTGACAAAAGTCCGCCTTTAATAAGTCTATGTTTTTTAAGCCTTCTCAGAAGGTCCATATTGTTCTGTTTTACCATTTATATCCTTAAATTAAAATAAACAAATTAAACATTACCTTATATATATATATATATATATATATATATATATTAAAATTTTAAATTTTAAGATTAAAAAAATATAAAAGTTGAAAAACAATTAAACATAAAATCTAAAACTCGTGTCTTTACATTTGCGGGAACAAAAAAAGCAAAAAAAAAAAAAACCCTCATCTCTTCACACTCACCTTCCACAACCCTCTCCTGCACAAGAAAACCTCCCCCACTCGGTAACCATTCTCCACCATCACCAACCCGGTTTAGCCACCAAACCGCTCCTGTACCCAGTGGCGAATCCAGAAATAAAATTGAGGACGGGCTTGTTATAAGAGGAGTTTGAGACAGTGTTTGTTTATGGAGTAAAGATATATATCACCTTTTTTTCCTTTACCTTTATATCACCTCCTATGTGGAGGTTTTAAAAATCAATAAAATCGTTTCTCTCTCCTAATTAATAATTTTCTCTTTCTTTTGTTTAATGCCACATAGGGTGACACATAGGAGGTGAAATAAGAGTGAAGCAAATAGGGGTAATATATAGCAATTCTCTTTTTTATGTTATTCATACAAAACTACATCATACAAATACATATAGAGAAAATAATAATAGGTCGAATTAACTTTTTAATATATAAAATTATTTAACAATAATAAAAAAAGAATTAGTTTTATTTCCTTAATATCGAGTTTTATAAAAGGATAAGAAATTTAATGAATGTGTATTACTAGGACTAAGTAAAGTAAGAAAAAAAATTAATAAATTAAGTAAAAACTAATTTACATGATAAAAGGAATCAAAGTGCTCGAAAAGAAAAAGGTAAACCACCTTTAGTTTTTACAATGTCACATGTTAAAAGTAAAAAACAAAATTAAAATTAATACTTTTTTAAAAATAATAACTGATTAACAATTAATAGTAGAAGGAGATGAGGGTAGGCTTAAGCCTATTAGTTGCTAAGGCACATCCGCCACTGCCTGTACCAGAAAACAACCGCTACTCGGGAATCATTCTCCACCATCATTAACCCAGATTGGCTACGCCATCAACAACCAAAGAGCCTAAATTTAGGTAAAAATTTAATGTATACCATTGAAACTCTACAAAATTGATTTAAGGTAAAAAAAAATTTTTTTTTACCATCAACGGCTCGAAGAACCCGAATTAAGATAAAAAAGGTTAATCTTCACGATTGAAGGGTCGAGTTTTAGGTTTTATGTTTCATTGTTTTTCAACGATTTCTTTTCTGGTTCCATGCAAGTGTGAAAGAGATGAGTTTTAATGTTTATGATTTATTATTTTTCAACGTGTATTTTTTTCCTAATAAATGTGACTGGGAAAGTGATGAGTTTTAGGTCTTATGTTTCCTTGTTTTTCTACGTTTACATTTTATCTACTTTTTTGTTTTGATTTTCTTCAACGTTCTTGATTGTACTTTTTTTACTTATAATTCACTTATATTATCACTTTATTGTTTTTTACTGTTAATCCACGTCTTTTACACTGACACCTACGATTTTTGCACTGTGAATCTACGGTTTTTGTGGTGTCACCATTTATTTTTGTGGTGTCATCTCACTACGTTTTATATATGCTTTTAGCCCTCGATTTCTAATTCATTCTTTTTATTTTTATGCACGTGTAGGTTAGACGATTCAAGAAAGTGATTTATTTCTCTGTTATAGAAAAGAAAATACTATGGAATGAGTTAGTTTTAGAATATAGAATATTGTAACTACAGAAATATTTGGGTTTTAGAATTTTATAATGTTAAAATATTTGAATTATATAGTTTTTTGTATATGGAAAATACATATTCTATTATGGAATGATTTGTTTAAAAGAAAAATTGGATATTGTTTGGACGTACCCTTTTTGGCCAATTGATTAGTCATGAATTTCATGAGTAAATCACCCTTATATTAACTATGATATCTTGTTGGGAACATGTGTTGGATCGAAATATATAGTAATTGATTGTAAGAGCTCGTTTAAGATTGTTTATTTGAAAACTAAAAAATTGTTTTTTGATAAAAATTAAAATACTTATCAAAAATATTGAAAAATAATTTAAGATCATTTTAAATATATATTTTAAAATAAATATCTAGAATTTATAAAAATTTAATAATATTTTAAATGATATGAAAAAAAATAGTACAAAATCTATTTGTAAGGATAACAATGAATCATAAAATAATTTTAAAAAAAATGATAGAGAGAAAATTCTAATCAAATATAAGTAGGAAATTTAAATTTTTAAACTTGCTATTATGTTTTTTCAAAGGTGAAGCCTTTGTGAAACTCTTTAACTTTGGTGAAAGTGCAGTATTCGCCCTATATCTTAAAATTGTCACAAAACGCCCTTTAATGATTTTTTGTTACCGTTAGCCATTTTTCCGATTTTCTGTTAGTTAACCGTTAGTCAATGTCATTTGTGCGTCAAATTAGCCCCACCTCACCGCCACCTAGACATGAGGTTAACACTAATTACACGTCATTTAAAAAAAAAAATCAGTTTTCTTTTTTAATCTTCTTTGGTCCTTATCACCACCATCGCACCCAGAATTACATGAACCAGCTTCCTCGGATCACACTACAAACAGATTGGCAAATATTACAGCAAAAAGTTTGCTTAGTATTAACAAAAATCCTAATTAAATTCACAAATTTCTGTATATGACCAACAAAGCAAGTTATCAGTAGATATGAATACGTAAGAAAAAATAAGGAAGAAAAGAAAACAGCACCTCGTAATCACAATCCACGAGCTGCTGCTCACTGAGGCTCACTAGCTTCCCTGTAGCAAGGAAATTAGCGCCCTCCAATGCCCATGTTGTACTAAATGACCAGCACAAACCACATGAACCCTAGTTTCACCAAAGTTACAACTTCAGAAGATAATCATCATATCACAAAGAACCATATTAAATATCAAATTCTTATAATTAACAGCTATTAATTCTTCATTCTCGTCCAAAAAATAGTTTATTTTCCAGAGCATATGAATTAAAAGTTCTAATAACACAAAATTAGCACATTATAAGCGTAAAAAAACAATGGAAATTATAAATATAAACCTGATTTTTAACAGGTGAAACAACACCGTGTTCTCTCCAATCAAAATCTGCAAGGAGATCATTGATCGAAAGGATCAGAGCCTTTTTAGCGTCAGAAGGAAGCCGTAAGCGGCGGTTAACGCCAAGAAAATTACGGCAGAACTCAGCAGGAATCGTATCAGAGACACTACAAGAAATAGTATCTTTAACGGCAAAAAATTTAACACTAAAAATCTTAATTTTGCCGCTACTAGTCGTTATTTGTCGTCTCTATAAGTTCGTCGCTAAAGATATCTTTAGTAGCAAATTATTTGTTTTTGCCTCTATTAACTTTATCTTTAGCGACAAATATTGACGCTAAAAATATAATTAGAGGTCATTTTGGTTTTTAAAAATATCATTAGAGGTCATTTTAGTTGTTGCCGCAATAGCTTCGCCACTAATGCTACTATTTCTTGTAGTGAGAACTGAGTGACACCGCGTGTGGCGGAGGGGTCAAGTGATGATCGGCGTTTAAGGAATGATCCTCGCCGCCTACGAGGACTTGTTTGATTATAATATCATCATTGCTTATGTCATCTTCGGTGTAGGTTAACAACGTCGTAAGGAGAAACAATAGAGAAAAATTAAGAAGAGACATTTTTGTTGTGTAGGTGCTTAGATGAACTAGGATGGTCCGACTATATATAAACTCTCCTCGATATTTTCGGCGACTGGTAGGTAGGAGGAGGAGTGTGGTGGTGGTGAGAAGGAACGAAGAAGAAGATTAAAAGAAAGAAAAAAGCTGAATTTATAAAAAATGACGTGTAATTGGTGTTGACCTCACGTTTAGGTAGAGCAGAAGTGGCGCCAGATGGCATTGATTAACGGTCAACTAACAGAAAATTTTGGAAAGGGTAAAGGTGACAAAAAAATTCATTAAAAGAAGTTTTGTGATAATTTTAAAGATATAAAACAGATACTACACTTTTGCCAAAGTTAAAGAATATTACGAGAGTTTCACCTTTTTTTCAATAAAGGTACTGTTGACATGCAATTTTTGTTTTTTATTTTTTGTTCACGCAATTTCTGTTAAATAGCTAAAAACACGCTTGTATATAATTAAAAATATTAAATATTCTCGTATTAGCACTAAAATACCGAATCGACCCTTCTGTATATATTTTCTTTTGAGTAATGATATTTGTCATCCTTATTTTCTTCACCCTTTTGTCACTTCCTACATGGAAGAGTACATGGCATGATATGTAAGGAATAAAATAATTAAGAAATATAATTAAGGAAATAGTTTATTTAAGGAATAAAACTATTAATTAAGATAAATAAATAAATTACTTACATGTCATGTCATGCAATCTACCACGTAGGAGGTGATAAAAAAATGAAGAGATAGGAGTGACAAATATCATTAGTCTTTTTTTTTCATAACATAAGGAGCTGTAGATAAAAGTTCACTGAAAACTCCACAATTTATAAATATTACAATCATCTACGTAAAGCAAAACATAATCTTCTAGGTGATCACATGATGTCCATAATATCCCTGACCACATCATGTTCTCCTCGTTGAAAGTCCAAAGAGGACAAGCCAATTCATCGTTCCAAACGCTTGAATTCTTCAACTTCTCAACTAAATCATCAGATAACACAGCATGTAATTGTTTCTCTTCAGAATTTCCACCCAACGATTCCATCACTACTCTTTTTGTCTTTGTTCTTCAATGCGTGCAGGATGAACTTTAATTTTTTTAATATATATATATATATATATATTATTTTTGCACTGTCAGCAGTATCTAGTTTTGCATATGTATAGTAACGTTACTGTATATGTTTAGTAAGTTATAAAAGGTACTATGTCTATTTGGATCCAAGATTAATGGTAATAATTATACTAATATCTAATTCTAGAAATATATAAAAAAATTGTTTAGTAAATTATTAATACATGGTAATTGGGCCAAAATGTCTCCTTAAATATACTTTTCCAAAAAGAGCCTCATTTTGTAATGGTTGGAAAACACATCCACTTAACATATAAATTGATATTTGCTGCCATAATTAAAAAGGAGAATAATGGAAACTACACGTTTGACCATAACACGTTCTGTGTGAAATAATTGTTACTTGTTAGTAAATATAATGCTTTATTTGAGTAGTCTGCAATATTGATATTTGGCGTAAGTTGTTGATTTCTTTTTTCTTCTTCTCTTTTTTACCATAAGACTATTAATTTTTTGAAATTTCCCTTTACTCTTATAATCTTAAAGAAGAAAGTCATTTTTATTTGTATAAGAGAAATTGTGGAGTTAGTTTTTTTGTTACTCGAAATAGACATATATTACTTTCACAAAATGTGTAAAATTTATAGCCGTGTTTCGATAACATATACTACAAATTTACCATTATGGAAATAACCCTATTTATAAAAATTTACTTTTGGAAGTTAGTATTAATTATTATCTTTTGGGTAAAGTTTCATTTAACATTACTATTTTATACCAGTGTTTTTAGCTGAGTAATGATATATACCACCTAATATACTATCCGTGGTATGATTTAAATAGAAAATTATCAATTAAATATTTATTTATTTATTTATTTATTATTTAGACGATTTATTTTAACTCAAATCACGTTATGTCATATATGGTATGAATATTTAAACCAAAAAACAAAAAAAGTATGAACTTAAATGGTATATATAATTACTTTTTTCAATTTTGGTCACCTCTTTTATTTTTTTCCAATTTAGATCATATTTTTATTTTATTTTTTATTAATTTTTTTATACTTACTTTTTTATGGATATAAAAAAAATATGTTATTGTTCATAACCATAAAAAGATAAGTATTGAAAAAACACAAAATATTTGTGATTAAAATTAGAAAATAAAATAAAAAATATGATCTAAATTAAAAAAAATGATAAATATCACTAAAATTAAAAATAATTAGTAAAAGATAGTAATGCATTAAAATATTTTGCTATTTTTCTTTTATTTATTAGTAATAATAAGGCTAAAGCTTGTCATAACATCTTTCCTGAGATATGGAGAATGATTTGGTGCCTTATAGTTGCCCCTAGAATAAAGAATTTCATTTGGAGAGTCATAATAAATTTATTACCTACAAATGAAAATGTATATAAAAAGAAAAATTATTAAATCCCAAATTTACGATATATGTCGTAAGGCTGTTGAAAATACTGATCACATGATGTTTGAATGTGAATGGGTAAAAGATTTATGGTTTACCTTTCCATTTAGCCTATTTACTTGCAACCCGATTTCCACTAAAATTGATGCTTAGATGGTAAGTATAGTAGAAAGTGCTAAAAAAAATGCCCAAAGGCAGTTTTATACTAGAAAAAATATGTACCTTGATGTGGTATATTTGGAAAGACAGAAGTGAGAATAAGTTTAACTAATACTGTTGAGAAGACGGTAAAAGATTGGAAAGAATGTGAATATATAGATTATTCTAAGGATGTTAATAAATTACTGAAGGATAAGTTAAGCCCCACTATTAAAGTTAGCAACTTATCTGATACTACAACAAAGGATACAAATGATTTATTGGTAAGAAATAATAAAAATGAGAACAATAAATGGATACACCTCTAGTTAACACTATTAAAATTAATTGTGATGGAGCAGTGAGTAATAAACACGCTTCTATTGTCTTTTTTCTAGGGATTATTTAAGTACGGTTAAAGATTGCAAAACATGGGATATTGCAGCGGAGTCTCCACTAGAAGCTGAACCTTTAGGTGTCCTCAAAGCTTGCATTATTGCTCGAGATATGATGGAATCAAGAGTGATAATTGAAAATGATTGCCTACATGTGATGCAACTATTGGAGATGAGACGATAAATTTTTAATCCCATAATTTGTAATATTGTTAAGAGTATTTATTTTATTTCAGAAACTTGTAATCCTTTTTTTAGATGGATAAATCGAGATAGTAATAGCTCAGCTGATGGGGTAGCCAAACATAAGCTATCTGACAACATGAATGGCTCGTGTCTCGATACGTACCCAAGTAGGCTAGTTGAAATAATAAAAAACAAGACCATTTCTTTTGGAATTGGTTAAATTGTAATAACTTTCTATCGATTTAGTAATATTTGGAAAAAAGAAGAAAAGTAATAAATAAGTTACAAATTCTAGTCAATAATGAGGCTAGATATCAATAAAACACATGGAGTTGTTATAGATATATCATATGACCATCGAAGGTCAAAGTTAGCTATAAACATGATTGTGAATAAGGGTAAATTGCCATGAAAAATATTTAACTTTTACCTTGATATTTTGGTAGTCTCTGATTTATATAAAATACAAACCAACCTTTTATTTTCCAAAGGTATGACATAGTTAGTTTTTCTTAAAATTTGAGTTAGTCAACCATTAATAGACGTTACATAGACACCGATTAGGAGTCACGACGAGGACAATTTTGACACATAACAAAGTATAATCTGGATTGTTTAAAAGCTCAATATATCAAAAAATAAAATAAAAAACTTAACTCATCTCTCCACCAACTATCAACAAATACAGACCATCGGAAAACCTAAAAGGCTCAAACTCATCTATTCACCTATGGATTTTTCTTTTTATTACCCGAATCCCACAAAAAATTAGCGATTAAAGCTAACAATTTCTTACAAAGATCTTTCAGGAATTAAAAGATGGACATTGCATAATTTAGAATTGATTGAAGAACATCTTTAATAAGTATTTCCTTGCCACCGTCAGACTAGAAATTGGCGATCCAACTAGAGGATTTATTTAACAGCTTATCTTTGATAAAACTCAAGTTTTTTACCTTTGATCTTTTAAGTGTTAGAGATATATCGATGTATTTTTTATTTCCATTTATTTTCATAAAATTTCATCCAGTCTTTATTAAATTCACAACATTATCTTTAGATTCCTTATAGAGATATATAATTCGTACACTTCTACCGTTTTGGATCCCCGTACACTTGTAGAACATAATAATTTTGGGTGGGTAATACCTCACGCCTAAAGCATACCAAACTCTCAAGCTTGTACATTTCATTTTAGTTTTTTGATTTTCCCATCCACTCTTTACAAATTGCTCGCTATTTGTCTATATTTACCTTATTTATATCAATTCAAATTATTATTATATTAAGGTAGGATTTGCAAAATTACAGTTGGTTTATATATGATATGATTTTTGGTTTTGTAAAAGAAGGGTTGTTCGTAGATCACTTAATTATTCTAAAAACAAATGGGCCTATTTAAATTGCAGGTTTCTAGGTGGTCCTGACCTTTTAGGCTCCCGTAGGTGGTTTAATACCTAGGTCATTCCTAGTATGATGACCACCTTCCAATATGTATACATGGTTTGGACTAGGCTTTTGGAACACCAGTTGGACCAAGAAGAAATGTAGCTCTGATAGATTTGAGAAGTAAAAAGAAGCATACACATTAAATTATAGAATTATGCTTATGTAATTAGTTGTTTACAATGAGTAAATACCCATACCCCTTTTGTCCCTTGTACTTTCCCCGAATTGCCACCTTACCCCCTAGTTCGTATAAAGTGTAAATTTACCCCATAAATTTTGATTTTGTGACTTGTTACCCCTGATGACAGATTCCGTCCACTTTCTTCGCTTAGTGGTCATGTGCGTCAATTTTTAATATTAAAAAATATTTTGTTAATTGATTTAAAACATAACCCTTATAATCAGAAGGGCATCTTAGGCATTTCTTAATCAAATAATACTTTTTTATTAATCAATTAACTTTAAAACACTTTCTTACAATCATAAGACCAAATAATAACGAAGTGTTTATGTGTTCTTGAAGTTCTTTGCGTTCTACGTTCTGCGTTCAATGAGAATCAACCATTTATCCCAGGCGGGAGTTATGAGCATTCACAACTTGTGTATTGATTAAATAGTACTATTACGCAGTGGATAAGTGTTCTTGTTTTTATTTGTTATTTTCTGGAAATGTAGGGCCGTGGGTAGATTTTTTATTCTTTTATATCCAAGGCGGGAATGTAGGGATTTTGTATTGTCCTTATCTAAAGGATTTTTTTTCTTCATGTGCATTTTATTAGGTATTTAGTTACATCTTCATAGCTATATTTTGCATCAGTTAGTTTCTAAATTAACGGGTAATTAACATTTTGGGTGTTTATTAAGCCTTAATAGATATCTAATTTATTGGTCAATTATTTTATTTCACTTTTCCTTTATAACAGAAAAATTTTCTTTTCGAATCACTTTTCACGTTTCTTTGAGAAATTTTCTTTGCATCAGTTAGTTGCTAAATTAATGGGTACTTTACCTTTGTGTTAGAAAGTGAGGGTGTGTTAGAAGAAGAGGTTATTAATGAAGCTAAAATACATGTTGAAGGTTTATTGAGGAGGTATACAAGGAAGTTTTTTAAGAAAACACCCGTGTCTAGTGTAAAAAAGAGTTGTTTACAGTTAGTTGATGAAAACCCTACTGATGA
This sequence comes from Nemophila menziesii, assembly GCA_029959085.1. Lineage (NCBI taxonomy): Eukaryota > Viridiplantae > Streptophyta > Magnoliopsida > Boraginales > Hydrophyllaceae > Nemophila > Nemophila menziesii. Next base: position 2,138,181 of record JARWIR010000012.1, on the reverse strand, counting down.
AGAGGGTGATAGTGAGATAGAAGTTGAAAAAGTAAAGAAGATCAATAGGAAAGTTGGAGTTGGATCAGTTAAAAGTAGGACTAGACCAAGTATCAAGAAAACAACAAAAAATTGACATCTGATGGTCATTTTATGGTGGATAGTGATATTAACTTAAGTGATAGTGTAGACGTAATTAGTTATTGTGATAGTGACAGTTCTTCTTACTTTCACGACTGTTCGGATAGCAGCATCGGGGTACTTAGTAAAGAACATTTCCATGAATTCATTAATGCAACTAAAGTTGAAGTTCAAACAATTCGAATGAAAGTAATTTATCAAGAATTCTGAGATGAATATAGAAATGGGGTAAGGTTTGATATATTACTTCACTAAATAAGGCATGTTGAAGTTCCTAACATTTTCTTTATTTTTATTTGACTATAGAAGATGGAAATGAAGAGAAACCTAGAACACTACAAGATTGAAGAAAAGGAAGGAGAAAAAACATACTTGTGGTAAGCAAACTTTATACATTTATCTACAGTTTACCCCCAGATGTATACTGATTGACAGTTTACCATCAAGATGTATATTTATTAAAAGTTTACCCCCCCCATATATATTTATTGACAGTTTACCCTCCCAGCTATATATTGATTGATAGTTTACCCCCCATATCTATATTGATTGAAAGTTCACCTCCCAAATCTTCAATAACTCTCACCCCATCTTATTTGTTAAAAATTACAAGTTATGTTTAAAGATCAGAAGACCCTTACACAAGGACTTGGGGTAAGTCAAACTTTCTTTTGGTGATATGTAAGATGAACCTAATGGGTAAAGGTAATTCTTGTATTTTGGTGATAAGAAACAAGTAAAAGCAAAGAAAGGCAACGAATAAAGAGAGCCACTGTAGCAACTAAATTTGCAGAAGAAACACCTAGATCCATAAAAAGAAAAACCAAAAAAGACCAGCAAATGAAGACTGCGGATTTTTTAGAGTTGTGTTTGGATTGTTTAAATTTTCTGTTTTATGACTTTAAGTTGTAGGAAGACTAAGATAATGAATATGGTATTGAGTTGTACTCCCTCCGTCCCTAAATAATGTCCACTTAGCTTTTCACACATATTTAGAAATACAATTATTACATTTACCATTACTAAAATACCCCTCATAAAGTGTCCTGATATTTTAAATATTTATTGGAAATATAAATTTAATAATTTAATAAGAGTAATAATGAAAATAGGTGAGATAAAGTATCTAGAAATTCTAAGTGGATAATATTTTTGGGACGCTATTTTTAATAAGTGGACATTATTTTTGGGACGGGGGGGAGTAATAGTTAATGCTTTAATGACTTAATTTTGTGGTGGTAGTACTTATGAGGTTATTTGTTTTATAAAACCTTATTGAAGGCATCTTTTATAATTTTGTGCTAGTTGCATTTGACTTTTCTCTTTTAGTGTAACTCTATGTAATGACAACAATATATTATCTTCTCCACCTGTTTTGGTATGAACCAGATTTTCTTGTCTATTTATCTTTTTGTTTGTTATTCATCTTTTTTATTAGTCGACATATCTACATCTTCAAAGTTGATTACTTTATTATGTACATTGCAAGTGTAAATAAAGAATGAATCCATTCATTTCATAGCCATTAAAACATGCTTAAACAACATCACTTTCGAATTCATTACAATTAGTAGCACCAGAAAACTATTACAATTTGTAGAAACAGAAAACTATTACATTGCAGTTGTGCTCTTCATTAGTTACACCAGAAAACTAAGTACACAACGAAATGCTAAATAACAAGAAAATCAAAATAATGTAACTTCATTTCAGAATCCTGTTAATTCATGTTACACTTGTCATCCTAAACTTGACACGTTGCATCTCATCCTCAATCAACTTGAATTATTCAAACTCCTAGATCAATTCTTTAGAATGAGTTTTTTCTTTTGGACCAGTTCTTCCAAATCCGCATACATTTGCTTCAACTGGGTATTCGCAGCATTCACTTCATGAAGGTGATTTTCGCATTTTCGCAAGAGCCCAGGAATTATATGAATACTTCTTTCACGCATCGGCTCATCAAACCAAACAAAGAACTTGCAATTAATTCCACTACGCTAGAACATACAACTGTAATACCTCCTACATGGATTCAAATCCATCCAGGAAGTGCGTAACTTTGCTAACTTACCTACCTGCAATGTGGAGGTGAAATGGTAACTGACCTTGACGAAATGCCACCGTTCACGTTCTATGAAGAACTCATTCGTGAGTTGAAGATTAGACGCGTGTGGAAGATTAGAAGGATTTAATCGTAATTCTTTTAAATTGGGGTTCTTTCGAAAGAACTTGGTATTAGGCGTGTTTTGATTTTTTTTTCTTCTTTTAGTTTATGGTATTTATAGGGTAGTTGATTAAGAAATACCTAAGACTCCCTTATGATTATAAGGGTTATGTTTTAAATTAATTAAAAACATTTTTTAATATTAAAAAAATAAAAAATGCCACGCACATGCTACTTAACGTAGAAAAGTGACGGAATATATCATCAGGGGGTAACAAGTCACAAAATTAAAAGTTAGGGGGTAAATTTACACGTTATACGATTTCTGGGTAAGCTGACAATTCGGAAAAAGTACAAGAGGCAGCGAGTATATTTACTGTTTAAAATTTTATGCATAATATTTTAGTTCCAAGAATTAAATTTCCCTATACCGATCAACAACATGAAAACCAGACACTTCATATATCGATATGTTAGATATTAAAATGTATCACGAATGCGCCATTGAGAACTATCAAGTTGTGTCAAAAAAAAAACTATACAGTTACCGAACCAAACACATACAAAAACCAAACAATACGAACTGAACATATCAAACCGAAAACCGATGTAAGCGAACCGATGAAAGACGTTCGTTTTTTGTATCAAAACCCTTAACAATCGAACCATTCGATTTTAATTTTGGTTTTGGCCAAAAACCGTACCAAATTGGACCGTGTTCACCCATAATAAAGATTTTCGTGAATATAGTTCCCATTACCTGCACGAGTTTCCTCATAAAAACAATTTCCCTCCACATGTCCCCCAAGCTTTACATTTCCTACAACTAAAAGATGATTTCTCGTATTCAACTTTTACTATATGCTCCCTTCCTTTTGGTGAAAATAGTTAAATCTCCTCCTTATGAGCCTTATGCATATCTAAGTCCACTAATATATACACATAACATATATCATTACTTACCATCGTAATTACATGCGTTCTAATTGGATTTCCAACTTAAAAGACAATCTTTGCAATACAAAGATTACTACGCGCTTGTTCCAGCAAGTTTCAAAAATTGTCTATGTAGAAACCTTTTTCATTTCATAGTTTTCAAAATTGAAAGAATTTTAAATCTCGGATATGAGGATTATTCCACCGTAAGAGAAATAAGGATCTTTAGCGTGCACAAATTTACGAAATTCATCCTTCTCAAATTTGAAAATTAACCATCCGCGAGGGTTTCTTTTCAACCTACAATTCAAGTTTCATTCGGTAACAATTCTCTGAATATCCACTATGTCTGGGAATCTTTTTCTAGTGATATAACCCATAAGGGAATAGGCAAAGGCTTGTTCGATTGTCAATACATCACTATCAAATCATCTTAATACTTCCCCTTCGATCGGTTCAAAGTACTCTAATTGCATACCCTTCGAAGCTTTTTTATAGTTAAGAAGCACGCTTTTATAATCCTTCTTCTCCCCTTCTTTAACATCCAAATTCGGTTCCACCAAACTATCCAAATCGGTAACCAAGTTATCGGGCAAATTCACGGTTTCTCGGGTGGCCATTTCACGCCCCATAATGACCATATTATTCGATTTGTAAGGGTGTTCATTTTCATCTTTAATGGACTCACTAGAACTCATTAAAGGAGCAATTTCTTGAGGTACACCCCATTGAACTTGACTTAAGGTTTTCTCAAGCTGTTAGCGGGTATTAAGTTGTTAACAAGCTAATGAGCTAGCAATCCCCTCTACCCCATCAAGCTTGGTTGCTCTAGCTTTAACAATGTTACTAGGGTCTCTCACTATCAATAGATCCATCGAAACTGTTACATTAGATCTGGAAATAGAGCAAGGACCTACTACATCAGTAGCTGTCGAATTAGTGAGTCGTTGCAGCACAAGTCCACAAAGCATGAACGTCCACCAGTTGTACCACATGGGAAGGCACTGTTATACTGTTCTACCAAAAGCTGTTGTGGAGAAAAGTCCAAAGAGGATCATGGCTGAGCACTACCCAACATACAAGGCTGAACTAAGAACTTGAGTGGCTCAAGCTAATTAATGAATCGTCACCTTTCAAGCAAGCTAAAGGCGGTCCTAAGAAGACACACTCCAGCGATTCATGGAATAACGTGAGGTTAACCGAGGTCAAAGAAAACTAACTCCGGGTTTTGTCAGTGATGTGAGGTCATTGGGTTCCGAAGGCTTCTTTGTGGCAACTTCAAGGTGGAGGATTGAGAAGACTCCGGGGTCCAAATCATCACACATGGCCCCGATTGTTGAGGAATTTGGAACGAGTAATCATTTGGCAGGTGTGCACAACGAAATTGGTTAAAAGAAGCGCTAAATCACAAGGATTTGGGAGAAAAAAATCTAAACTCTCTAACTTTCTCTTAGTATTGTAACCGACATAAAGATATCTAAGCAATTGTTGGAGATGAATGAAGATATCGTTATCTCAATGAGAAAATTACTCTAATACGATAGATTTTATATTTTATGAGTAAGTTAGGATCTGCAACAAGTATAAATTCTAAGTTCTCATATCTCGATACATATTAGATATGAACATCCTCAAAAGTTATAAATTCCAAAATCTTAATAAATTGTTGTAGTTACCAATGTATATCAACTAAGAGTTTAGAATATGAGAATGAGAATAAATACTAAGTTCTAAGCAAGATAGCATTCAAGCTCATGGATACAAAGACTTGACAACTTCGTATATGTATGTAAAATAATTCAATACCTTCATCTTTATAACCAAAAGAAATTGGCAGATGAAACAATAAATGATTAGTATATTCGTTTGATCTGAACGAAACCTTCTTACGAGACAGACTCTTTCTTCAATATGTATTCAATTGCATCTTCCACACAATCAACCACCTATACAAAAAGTTTACACCTTAATAAATTAAATTAAATTAAATTAAATTGTGAGATGATTAATTCATTGACTTACCAAATCTGCTGGATGTTCAGCATGATTTTCTTCTCCCTTAAAAACACCTGTCCTTGTCAAGATAGAAAACCAAGGCTCCCCTGCCTGAAAAACCAAAACACCATATCATAATATTTTGCAAAAAAAAAATTAAAAATATTAATAAAACAAACCTGTCGAGCTCCTTTTATATCAACAGATGGATTATCTCCTATCATGTACAAAGTCTTGAAATTGCGATTCAAAGTACCATTTCCTGGACAGTTAGCATATGCTGACGTGGCAACTTGTGTCAATACATTTTCAGCGTTTTTAAACACAGATGTGTTTGGTTTTCCATAAGCTGTGTACTCAAGAGGCTTCGTGTGAATTCTACACATAAAATTGTTTTTATTATGGGACAGATTCGCATTTTATAATAGATTTTAATGACTTACTTATTAAAAATAGCTTCTAATGCGATTCTGAAAGCACCCAAACCGAGACGTTCAGATGGAAATAAAGCCTAGATTCCGTGGAATTAATATCAGATAATCCAATACTATATGCTCTTAAAATTAACAAAAATAGTAAATGTTTTGCAATAAAAACCTGATACACAAGATCGTCACTTGCAATATATAATGTTGGTTGGTGAGAAATTTCTTTTCCTGGTCGACCACCCGTTGTTAGAATGTCACATAAAACCTATATATATATTACACAAATGATTCCTAAGCAATCGAAAAATTAAAATTGAAATAAATTATAAATGAAAATACCTGGATATCTCTGCTCCAATCAATTGGATCACTAACAATAAAGACTGCTTGTACAGCCTCTGAGCAAGGATTAGTCGCTACATTTGAGCGAGTAACTGAATTAGAAGAAACCATCCATTTTTTATAATGAGCTAAGGGATCGATATTTTCGAAATACGAAGTATACTCATCTATGGATAACACATTTCTGGAGTAAAAAAAATGTGTAATAAATTAAAAAATTTATGAGAGTAAATGTATGAGTTAATCAATAACAGATAAAGGCTTACTGAAAACCATATTCAGACATTACTGTAGCAGGCTCTCCTTTTCCAACAGCAATAACTAGTCCTTTGTCGAATCTATGTTGCGAAAATTAGATTGTTATAAAATCATTTTAACTTAGCAAAATATTTTGTTTAATTCAATTATATGAGTACCTATTAACCAGTTGTTTGAAGGGTGTATGACTTTGTATAACCTGCGAAATTAGTTAAAAGCGGGATTTAATTAAAAAGGCTAAGCACAGAGTTGGATTTAAGGTAGTTTTTGGGAAGTTAAAAAGTAAATACAATGAATTGTATACTAAAGTAGGACCTGTAAGGGTGAAATATTTGCACCCAATAATTTTGTTAACTCTTTGGCTCTTTTAGATTCAGGTACTCCACCTCCTGTGAATTTGCCAAAAGACTGAATAAGTAAACAATTTTTTGACTCAATCAGTTAAGTAAGCATTTTATTATCACTTCTTAAACTTCACTTGTCTAGTTTATTAATTAGATCCTATGTTCTAACAATCCTTAAATCTTCTACCTACTAACATCATTACACAATATTTAATTTGAACACACCATAGCAAAAATCAGATCACGCGAATCACTTACCATTTGTCAAAAAAACATATGGAATTTTCAGAGCACCTGCTCAAACACAGACAGATCAAAATAAGCTGACTAATTAAAGAATAACAACTTAAATAATTAAAATTAGCTGACTTGTTGTGTTTAAGCAAATATAATAACCATGTTTAGTATAATTAAAGTGTGCCCCTAATAAAAATTGAGTAAATATAGGGACGAAAATTAAAATCGGCTAACATTTTTACTGATGCTTTTAAAATTCTAGAAAACATTAATATTTAATAACTATGAACTAACAAACAACGAATTAAATAAACCGGATTCATAGTAGAGTCGTTTGAGAGCTTGTGGAGAGCCGCCAATTGGAGTGTTCCCGCGCAAAAGGACGCCATCTATGTCGAAAGCAATGCCGAACGACGACGTATCCCTACATTAACAAAAATGTTCTCATTATATAGCTTTGACCAAAAAAAAGACTCATTATATAGCAGAACACATATATTCACCATATACACATATATTCACCATATATATATATATACATAAATGGAAAAGGTTTTTTTTTTGGTCGGAGAAATGGAAAAGGTTAGAGTGTGTACGATTTGAAATTTTGTGAAAATGTTGAGAAAGCGCTGCTGAAAACACGATTTCTTGAAGAAACGGAAGTGGCTTTTTTAGCTAAAATTTGGAGAATTCTCATCGTGTCTAATGTATTATGGAATAAAGAGAAAGAGAGCTAGTTAATACTGTGAGAATACTATGAGATTTTCTATGTTAATATATTAGCAAAATTTATGTTTACCTTATAAGTAATACTGTTACCTAATATTAGTTTTCTTATTCACCAAGTAATAAATTCAAACAATATAAAAATATATATTTTACGGTGTATTGCAAAGAAAATATATTTTATATTATTTGAGTTCTATCATAAAAATGGATGGAAAAGTATTTAGTTTGTATTTGATTGTGCTATAAAAATGATTGAAAAAAAAAATTAATTCTATGGAATATTTTCAAAAAAAATATTCTTTGTAAAATAAATATTATATGCCTTGTTTGATTGACCTTTTTTTTTTTTGGGTGAATTATATATAGGGTCTTGGAGACTAACTTTCTTCTTTATAGAGTAGTTTCTAAAATGTCATTCTTTTTAGGGACCTCAATTTTGACAATAGTCTTTCCTACCCTTACTATCACTAAAAGACAAAAAAATGTGATGTCACTGTTTCTCTCTCCTCTACCTACCACTACCCACCTACCTCCAACCTCCGACCTCCGACCACCACCGACCACCAGTCACCGACCACCAGTCACCGGTCACCGGAAAAAAATATAGAGTACTCCGAGAATTTGGTGAGTACTCCGACAATTTTGCTGAGTAATCAAGCCACCAGTCGCCGGAAAAAACTGAGAGTACTCTCTATATTTGCTGAGTACTCCGACAATTTGTTGAGTACTCCGAGAATTAAAAGAATACTCCAACAATTTAAACAAATACTCTATAAAAAAGTCGGAGTACTCTCTGCAATAGAGAGAGTACTCTATAAAATAGTAAGAGTACTCTTTGAAATTAAATAAATACTCTATATAAATCATGTGTATCTATTTTATAACATTTCTATTCAAAATTTGAACCATTTACAATAGATAAATAAAAAAAACTAAACTAATTACAAAGGTTGAGCAGATCTAAAAAAAGAAGAAAAAAAACTAAACTAAAAGCTACACATTAAGCGAGTAAAAAAAAAAAGACTTGAACCGCTGCTGCTGCTCCGGCGAAGCCACCACCATAACAGCTTCTTCACCACACCTTCTTCACCACCGAGAACACCACAACCACCACCCGTATGCAGCCTTCTATCCCGTTCGTGAAACTGAGCACCACCACCGGCGTGAAACTGCTGGAGCTCTCTTTTCCCGTCGTGAAGCTCGAACGCTGGTTCACCTCGTTCGTGTCTCTTCTTCTCGACGAGCAACACCACCGAGACGGCATCTTCGCACCACCGTAGTAAACTGGAGAGGAAGAACCAACGCTGTCCAGCACCTGTCTTCGCCGGAACAGTGGGAGGGAGGTTCAGATATGTTCGTCGGTGGAAGAATAAGGTGGAGAAAGGTTGCTGTAATTATGTTTTGAGCTCCGGTGAAGGCAGAATACGGAGCGAGGTGAGGGGGGAGGGAGGTTGACTGGAGCGAGGGTCTGGATCTCGATCTAAAACTGCAGGAGGGAGCTCGGTGTGGTGGTGCTTCGCCGGACTTGCACGAGTTCGATGTGGTGGTGCTTCGCCGGACTTGCACGAGCTCGGTGTGGTGGTGCTTCATCGGAATTGCAGGAAACCATCAGAGCTATGTTGGAGGTTTATGGTGGTGGTGGTGGCGGTTTGGGAGTGGGGTAGGAGAGATAGTTTGGGGAGGAGAGAGATGTGAGAGAAGAGAGATAATAATGAGCTGAAATGTAATATTTAGTATATATAGGGAAAAAAACAAAAGAGGGGTAGTCTAGTAATTGGGGTTTTGGGGTTCATGTGTTAAAAAGTTGGTGAGGTCTTTAGTAAGAAGAGCCTCTAGGCCGGGTCCCCATCTTGAAGAGGGGGGTGTGTTCAAGACCCTAGATGTAATTATCTCTTTTTTTTTTTTGGAAAATCAAATATTTTCTACACGAATATTGAATTACATATATTTTCTTGAAAAAATAAAATATTTTTTATGCAATTTTTTCATCTGAACGTTTGATTACATTATTTTTTTATGGAGAACCATATCTTCCAATAAACAAAATGATTTATCTTTAATGTAACACATAATTATGTTGTCGATAAATCTAAATATTATATAGTCAATACAAGCTAAAAAATTGTATAAATTATAATAAAAATAAAGAAATTATAAAATATGGGTAAATGACCTATAAGATCTTGGAGACTAGATTTTTGTTCTATAGTAATTAGTAAAAATCTAATTTCTTTTAAATAAAAAAAGATAAAAAAAACATATACATACAAAATAGCTTATAAGTAAGACAATTTCATGCTAGAAGAAGATAAATTTATGATTGTTAATAGTAAATTACTGTGTTAAAGGAAAAAAGCTAAAAACCTCACTAGAAAATACCTCTATCAGAAGGGGAAAAAGAAGTACTAATTAAAGCAGTTCTACATGTTATATCGGTGTACACGATGTCACTGTTCTCTTACCCAGTGGCATTCTATAAGAAATTGGTATCGTCATATCAAATTTCCGGTGGGGATTAGGCAAAAGGGTCATAATACATTGGGTAGCGTGGAAGAAGCTGGCAGTTGGCAAACTCCTTGGTGGTCTGGGTTTTAGAGATTTTAAGCGTATGGACATGGCCTTATTATGGGCCCAAGCATGACGTATCATGTCCAACCCAGACTCCCTGGCGGCCCGACTTCCAAAAGGTATATATTATCCTAAAACTGACTTTATGAAAGTAAAACTAAGGCGCCAAACATGGAGCTGGAGCAGCATAATTGAAGGGCGAGATTTCCTAGTAAAACATTACATATATCATATAGGAAATGGAGAGACAACAAACACCTGGACCGACAAATGGGTACAAACCTCATGGACAATGATCAAGCCGGAAGGATGCGAACTGGAAGCGGTTAATCAATTATGGCAGCCAGGCGAAGCTTAGTGGGACATGGGATTACTCGACAACATATTTCCACAACCAATAATGTCGGAGATAACTAAGGTACGTCTCTATAACTGACCAGGAAGATAAATTCATATGGCCCTTCTCAAAAAGTGGTGAGTATGCCACCAAGACCAGATTAAAATACTAACGGATGTGGTTGTTTTCCACGAACCCCATTCAGCAACAACATGAGCAGATACCAAAGAAGCCTTATGGAAATTAGTTTGGACGACCAATATACCAAAGAAAATTAAAATTTTCATATGGAAAGTCTGTAATAATTCCATCCCAACCAGGATGAACTTACCCAAACAGAAGCGTGCAGACGCAATGAATTGTGACTGGTGTCCAGAAGACAAGGAATCGGTAGAACACCTATTGTAAGGTTGTCGGGTCTCACAGGCAATATGGGTAGCCACAACTTTTCTAATTTGGATCCAACACGAACAGACATAGGATATCACGGTGTGGATACCAAAAATCATTAAAAGTTTCACACAAGGTGGATGGGAGGAACATAAAGTCAAGGATTACATCTTTACTATTATGTGGAACATTTGGAAGTCAAAGATGAAAGGGGTACACGAATGAACACCCATAAACGTCGACCAAAGTATAAGTACGAACCACAACCTGATGAGCGAACTACACGGCATGGACTAGAGAAGACAGGATAGGCAACCAACTGAACAGCACCCAGCGACCACACAGTCCACGACACAAATCGAAGACGTTCCGGAAACTGATATTACCTTCTACTGCGATGCCTCTTTTTTGTAACAGATAGAAGGCAACAGGGATTGGAATAGTTCAACAACACCGCATGATTCGACAGATCACACCATATAGTATGGACACCCAGAGATGCGATACAATCTTGGAAGAGAGGCATTGGCGATCATGGCAGCAACTAAACGGTGCAAAGACTTCCTGAACGAGTTAAAGATGATACACACTGATAACCTTGAATTATTACAAGGTATTAGGCAGTATCATCGGCGAGATGGACAATTCTATCGATCGTCTGGAGGATTTGGAAGATGACTAGAGAATATGACCTGATATCCTATTGGCATATACCAACGGTTAAACGGTCATGCAGACAGTCTCGCAAGGAAGCTAGATGCGGTGCCACGGGTCAAACGATGGAGGTCACTAACATTATCGAAGGAGTTTCCAAGATCGGCATTGGTTAGGAGGAAGAATTAGTACATCAACTTTCTTCCCAAAAAAAAAAGAATTCCAACCTAATGCAATAACACTGACTTTATGAATTATAACCATATCTAACCCTTAAAAGACTATGTGAAAACAGTTAATAAAAATAGAAGTTAATTTAAAAATATAATTTATAAATTAAATTACATGAAATTTGAATTATGATTTATGATAATCTAATTTTTATATTCTTTGATATGGATCCATAATATAATAAAATTGTAAAAATAAGGGACAACGTCCAATTAATTACAAGGAGAGTGAAATTATTCCTAATGAATTACAACTTCAAGTTAATTCTCAATTAATAACAAAAAGTTAGAAAATTACAAAATACCCATAAGCCTATTAACTATTATTTTAATTACATATCTTATCATTTTTATTATCTTCACCATTTATAATATAATATTTATTTATTTATTCTCTTCACCACCACCACCCCACCACCCCCTACCACCCACCACCACCCGACCAACACCACCCCCACCACCCCAAACACCCCAATCCACTACAACAACCACCCAAACACCCTTACCACCATTCCCACCACCACCATCACCCCATCACCCACCCACCACTATCACCACCATTATTCTCCACCGACCACCACCAACTAGTTATGTCACCACCAATCACCACCAACTAATTCCATCACACACGCGCGTCCGTGATTTTTTTATATAAAAAATCATAATTAAATCCAGAAAAATTTGAAAAATAAAAAATTTATATTTCTGGACTAGACAAATTAATATGTACGTCTATGATTTTTTTTGGTTTTTTGATTTTCAAATTTCGATATTTAGTTTTACGTGTTCCTACAATACACAAAAATATATTTATGTATTCCTGTAACACAAAAAATTATAAAATCAATCTAGAGCATTCTTTTCTTTAACAAAATCATTTTTTCTCTTTATTAATCACATATACACTATTTTTACTCGTTCTTAACTATATTGATGTATTAACTTTTTGTTCAACCCTTTTTGTTATTTTGTGTGTTGTTGTAATACACAAAACAGTCATTTGTGTATTACAGTAACATACAAATTAATTTTTTCTCTTCTAGTCAAACCGATCGCTTTGTGTGTTCATGTGATACACAAAATCACAAACTGAAAAGGGTATGACTCGTTTGTGTATTAGATCAACACACAAAATAACAAAAATATGTTGGACAAAAAGACAATACATCAAGATAGTAAAAAACGAGTAAAATATGGTATATGCAATTTATAAAGAAAAAAAATGATTTTGTTAAAGAAGAGAATGTTTTAGATTGATTTTATGATTTTGTGTGTTACATGAATAGATATGAACTTTCCCCGTAAAAAATGCAATTTTTTTTTTATTCTGATTTTTCATAAAAAAAAATTCACGGACGCGCTCGTGTTGTGGAATTTGGAAAATCCTTTTTTGTGCGTTATAGCAATACATAAAACGGATTATCGGAATTTAAAAATAAAAAAATCAATAATAAAAAAAATCATAGACGTAAATATTAATTTTTCTCGTCCAAAAATGCAATTTTTTTATTTTTACGATTTTTTAAGAATTAATTATGAATTTAAAAAAAAAAACACGGACGCGCGCGTTTGATGGCATTAGTTGGTGGTGATTGGTGGTGACGGAACTAGTCGGTGGTGGTTATGAACGAAGGTGGTGGACGGCGGAGAATAATGGTGGTGATGGTGGTAGGTGGGGTGGTGAGTGGGGGTAGTGGTGGTGGGAATGATGGTAGGGGTGTTGGGGTGGTTGTGGTGGTGGGGTGGTGGTGGTAAGGTGGATGGTGGTGGGGTGGTGGTGGTGGTCGGTGGCAAATGTATTAGATGGTGATGATAGTCAGTGGTATATGCATGAGGTGGTGGTCAATGGTAGTGGCCGGATTTTATAATGAAAATAATAATAATAATAACAATAATATATTATTAATATTATATTAAAAAGTTAATGACATTAAAGGTTATAGTGGAAGATAAATATGACAAAGTGTTTAATTAGGAATTAATCCTTTAAACTATGAGTAAGTAGGAAAGATTTTCCTCATTCATTTTTTTAAGAATGGAATTTGAGAATTTGTAATTAATTGAAAGTTGTCCCAAAAAATAATAATATATTTTTCTATAATTATAAAATATAATAAAACTTTTAGAATTATAACGGGGCGGTTTATATGTTAATTCATTTTCAGGTTTATATTAGAAATATATTATGTTTTTCTAAGCTGAACTTGATATTTATTTTTATTGTAAACAATGAGCCTGTTTGGTATTGATGATTTTTTAGTTAAAAGTAACTTTCGATTAAAATTAAAATATTTGTTAAAAATATTAAAAAGTATTTGACAGCTAAAATTACTTTAAGTGATTATTTTTAGAGTAATGTTGGTATCACTTAAAAAATAATCATTCAAATATCACACATGAGGTGTATCTTAGGTGGTCCAATCATGTTGTTTCTCTTTCCAGTCTACTTTTTTTTTCTCTCTTACATGATTGGACCATACATTATGGATGGTGATATTTAGGTGGTTACCTTTTGGGGGATACCCATTATTACTCTTCTTTTAATAACCACTTGGAGCCCGTTTGGGATTGATTATTTTAGAGTTAATAGCATTTCTCGATTAAAAATAAAATATTTGTAAAAAGTATTAAAAAATATTTTGACATCTAAAATCATTTTTAGTTATTATTTTAAAAATCACTTACCTAGTGTTTTTCCTAAATGTAATTTTAAAGGTTTAAAGTATTTTTATGAATCGAAAATCACTTCCCGTAATTATTTTAAAAAACAATCTTAAACGGACACTTATCTAGTGTTTTTACCTAAAAAGTGATTTTAAGGGTTTAGAGTATTTTTATAAATCTAAAATCATTTTAAATAATTTTTTCAAAAAGCAATCCCAAACGGGCCCTAAAATTATATAAGAAAAATGGATTCCTAGATTTTTTGGTCTTGGATATTCGCTAATATGTCTTTTTGGACAAGGATCCTCTAATAACAAGAAAAGTAATTATATATACCATCCAAAATCATACCATCCAAATACCACCCAAATATTATGCGTGAATTGGTTGGTTACAAATCTTTTATCTATTTATTTTTTTGATCTAATTAAAAATTTATAACCAACCAATTCACGCCACGTCATTAGGTGGTAATTTGGATAGTATGATTTTGAATGGTATATATAATTACTCTAACAAAAATTTCCACCTATCCTTTTAACCATTTTTTTTCAATTAATAAATTCATTTTAATTGCGTAAACTCTCTTTCTCTCTCCTTATTATTAATATTTTCTTCATATATCCTTTTGTTTTTCTCTCATCTTCTCCTTTTTTTTACAATGTTCATATATGTCCAATTTTGTTTTTTTTTCCTATCCTTTTACTTTATCATTATTTCTTTCATTAATCAAACTTACTATTTTATTACACTCTTTCTTTTTAACCAATCACTTTTATTTTATATTGATGAATTAATTTTAATTTTTTTTTTGGACGGGTACATATATTACAAAAGATCCCGGGACCATAAAATTAACCAATGCCTAGCTTCGAGAATCTGTCAGTGCAAACGTCAAGAGACAAATATCCGTCAGTTGCCCTGTGCCTGGCTGCTTTTGCTAGATGATCAGCACCTGCATTAAACCTGCGGGGAATGTTTTTGAAGAAAACTGGGCCCGATTCCCCAACTAGTTTATGAATATGTCTTATGAAAGGTCGAAGATCCCATCGAGCTGCCGACACTTGCTGAATACCTTGAATCAAGTCAAGGTTATCCGAGAGAAAAGTTTTCTCTTGTTGTGGCCATTGTTTTCCAATTTCCAATGCCTTAATAACGGCAAGAGCTTCCCCTTCAACGCTGGTATTACAGTTGGCCGTTGTCATATATTTTACCCTTGATTCGTTGTCTTTATTTATTTGCATAATTCCAATCCCCGTGGGGAGATGTGCTTGTGTAAAGGACGCGTCACACGTAAATGTGAGCGTTGTGGTACAGTCCAGACTCGTACTCCCAGAGATTGGCGTCATGATATTTTCGAGATTTGAATGTTCCCTGTTGAACCAGTTTGGACCAAAGTGTTCCTGGATTTGAGAATTAGTAAGGTGAATCACTATTTCTGGATCGATATCTGAATTATTATGCCGACTTTTCATTTTTGCTTTCCAAATATTCCACAGCATTAGCAAGATGTAGGAAATAACAACCTCCTTTTGCCATCCTCCTTTCGTATATATTTCAACCATCGTTAAAAACCAGTGGCCAACGTCCAGCTCGACGTTGTCCACATGTATCTGTAGAGTCGATCCTGCCCAGATGAGTTTTGATACCCCACAGTTGAGCAGTAGATGTTCCGTTGTTTCCTGTTCTGCATTGCACCAGCGACAGTTGCTCTGGCTTTCGCATTTCCTTTTTTCTAGGTTTGCACCTGTCGGGATTGCGTTATTACAAACTTTATAAGAAAAGATTCTAACCTTTGTAGGTACATTGGATCCCCAAATTGTTTTCCAAAGAATATCTGCCACCGGTAAACCGGTTGATTGATGCGGTTCCTCGAACACAGCATGATCGGTAAGAATTTTGTTTCCCGTCTTCGTAACATAGTCGCCATTCTTGGCATATGGCCATATGAACTTGTCAGGAGCTTCAGTCGAGAAGAACCTTGTTCGGAGTATGACTGGGATAATAGGGGCGGGGAAGAGATCACAAATTAATTCTGTATTCCAAGTCGAAAGATCTGCATTCCAGAGTTCATAGATTTTTTCTAATTGGCAACTCTGCGGACGTTCTAATTCCCATGTCGTATCTAACCATTTATCATTCCAGATATTAATCGATTTACCATTACCTATTTGAAAACGACCGTAATTTTTAAGCATATCTCGACCTTCTATTAAGCTAGCCCAAGACCAAGTTCGAGATTGTCTTAATTTAACATCGAGAAAGGTAGTTTTCGGAAAATAAATACCTTTAAGTAAGCGAGCTGCTAGCGTATCAGGATTGTTTAGAATTCGCCACGCCTGTGGTTCTAGTAAGGCCGTATTCATGCGCTTAAAATCCTTGAATCCCATGCCGCCAAGAAGTTTGCTAACGGCAAGTTTCTCCCATGCTAGCCAATGTATTCGAGATTTCTCACCTGAATTCCACCAAAAATTCGAAATTACCGATATTAATTTATTACAAAAGGTAATTGGAAAAGAGAAGATTGACATAGAGTATGTGGGAAGAGCCTGGAGAACTGCTTTAATGAGGACTTCCTTGCCTCCTTCCGATAAAAGGTGTGCTTTCCATCCCTCTGTTTTGCTAAAGAGTCTTTCCGCAATCCATTGTAATGCTTCGACCTTTGATTGTTTATGACACAATGGGATTCCTAAATATTTTCCAAGATTCTCCTTTTCCTATATTTGTAGTCTGGTAGTGACTTGTTGACGTATGGCCTCCGAAGTGTCTCTGCTAAAGTAAATGGAAGATTTGTTGTAATTAATTCGTTGTCCAGAGGCCATGCAGTACTTTGTTATACAGTCTTCAAAATGTTCAACTTCGTTGCCGTCTAAGGTTAGAAAGAAGAGCGAATCGTCTACAAATAACAAGTGAGAAATAACTAGACAATTTCGCGTAATTTGTATACCTTTGAGATCATTTTTGCTAATCTTCGTGTCAATTAAGCTAACAAGTGACTCAGTCATTAATGAGAAGAGGAACGGGGATATGGGGTCACCTTGTCTTAATCCCCGTTGTGGTTTGAATTTCTGTAACCTTTCACCATTAAAATTTAATTGAAAAGTAACTGAAGATAAACAATTCGAGATCCAAGTGATCCATTTTTCATGGAAACCAAGTTTATGGAGAACTAGAAGTAAGAAATCCCAGCGTACCTGATCATATGCCTTAGCCATGTCCAGCTTGATTGCCGCAAATGGTTTGGCATTTTTTCGTTTCTTTTTCATGTAAAAAGAGACTTCTTGTGCCACTAGTATATTGTCTTGAATGGCCCGTCCTTTGATGAAAGCTGCTTGGGTCGGAGATACAATAATTTCCATGAATTCCTGTAATCTGTTAGCTAGTATTTTCGAGATAATCTTATAACCAAAGTTAACACACGATATGGGCCTATAGTCTCCAATTTATGTCCCCTTTGGGTATCAGGGTTATAAGGGTTTCATTTAAGGTGTCGAGAGAGATATTATTATTAAAGAAATCCTGGACCATGAGAAGCACATCATATTGAATGATGTGCCAATATTCCTGATAAAACTTACCATTTAGGCCATCCGGGCCCGGCGCCTTGCTTGGAGACATGTCAAAAACTGCTTTCTTTGTTTCCTCCATTGTCGGTTGTCTAAGGAGTTTTTCATTCATTTCCTGTGTGACTTTCTTCGAGATTCCTTCCAGTGCTTCATTCATCCGGTCTTGGTTACTTTCTTTAAATAGGTTCGTATAGTAGTGCTGAAATCCATTCCGAACTTCTGAAACCTCATCAACCCATGTCCCCTGTTGATTTTTTATCCGAAGGATCCGATTCAAATTTCGTCGACTAAGGGTTGCTAGGAAGAAGAATTTTGTATTTTTGTCTCCATATTTGAGCCAGCTTTTCCGTGCTCGATCGTACCAATATTGTTCTTCTGCTTCGTATGCTTTTTTGATTTCCTGTTTAACGGTTGCTTGTTCTTCTAAAATTTGTCTTGTCACAGGTTGCGTGTCCAGATGGAGTAACTTCTCCGTTAATCTTTTAATATTAAGAGCGTTGTTGTGGAAAGTACGTTTACTCCAGATAGTCAGCGAATTAATTGTGTTGTCTCTTTTATCGAGAAAGATTGGCAAAGAAGCCTCGAAGCCAGGATCACCCCAAGCCTGTGATACCACATCTTTACATTGTTCATGTTCAACCCACATAGACTCAAATTTGAACCATTTTTTCCCTTGAAACCTAAATCGATCAGTATGTAAGAGAAGAGGACAGTGGTCTGACCCGATTGCTGGTGGGACCGTAACTTGAGCACCTGGGAACCTGGTCAACCAATCATTAGAGGCAAATGCCCGATCAAGTTTGACCTTAACGGGTTATCAATACTACAATTAGTCCACGTAAAATAACTACCTCGAGACGGAATCTCAATAAGTCCATTATTCGAAATAAAGATATTAAATTCGTGAATGCGATTATAATTAGGAGGTGTTTTACTGAACTTCTCAGAGGCACTTAAAATATCGTTAAAATCCCCAATTAAAACCCACGGTTTATTAACATTATTATTCCATATAGATATATATCTTCCCATAGTTTTAGGCGTTGGTCAAAATCATTCGGAGCATGAATACACACTAAATAGTAGGAAAAAGACTGTTCATTAATATACATAATAACAAAATGCTGACTAGACATTATAATATCTAGCCTAATATCCGCATGCCAAATAACCAAAATGCCGCCGGAATGAAATGCACTACCGACTGGGTCCCTAATAAAACTATTAGCATAATTAAAATTCTTCAAAACAACGGGAGCATCTTGCGCGCGAAGCATGGTTTCAAAATGACACGCGACTCCCGACTTAAACCTATTAACTACAGACTTAAGACTAGAAATCGTCAGGGGAGCCCGGATCCCCTGGCAGTTCCAAACACAAGTATTCATTGACTGTCTTCGGACATCTTGGGGACAGTCCGGATATCCCTTTTAATATTGAGGTCACACCTAAGTACTCCCTTAGCCCAACCCAAATAAGCGTGGAAAGCCCATCCTAGACTAGACCAGACCAGTCAAGATGATTCGAATCCACTATATGCGGTCCTAATATATAATTAATACCTATATATTTTCTTTGTTCTTTGTTACTCCCTCCGTTCCATTTAAATTGTCCACTTACTAAAATTAATGTTCCAAATATATTGTCCACTTAGGAGTTCAAGACACTTTTTTTACTACTTTTTCCACTATTACCCTTATTAAAATATTAAAATTTATATTTCCAATACACATTTAAGATCTCAAGATAGTTTATTAGGGGTATTTTTGTAATGGTGAATGCATTTATTATGTTTCTTAATATATGTGAAAACCTAAATGGACAAATATAGTGGAACGGAGGGAGTACCATAATCAATCCTCATAACTTGCATAAAGAAGTAAACCCTCTTTCTCTCTCCTTATTATTAAGAAATAATTGTTTTTTTACAGTCACCAGCAAGCTTCTTATATACCCAGTTTGCTTCTTTTCTCATTCTTTTACTTTATTATTATTTCTTTCATTAATAAAATTTAATATTTTATTATATTTTAAAATCGATAATCTTTCTTCTTTGTATTTCTTTACTAATTTTTTCCAACAATATTATCTATCCATTAAGAATTTGACTTGACCATAGATAAATTCTAACATTAAATATTTGAAGAAATTAGTATTTTTATCTGCACGATCCATTAAAATTCTTCTATATATCCCAACAATATTTTATTTCTTTCCAAAATTTAGATTTCTCTTTATTAGGTTTTATATGGGTAACAAATTATAAAAAACGAATATATATATATATATATTTAAAAGAATTAATCAATTTTTCTGCATATGTAATCTATAGTTAATGATATGTAACTTTTTTTACATAAATTTTGCAGAAAAAAAAAATGGCATTCATATATGTTCTCAAACTTATTTAACTAGTATATTTGCATGATCTCAAACTCAACCAAAATTATTAATATGAAGGGTTGATTTTATAGTTATGAGAGAAACGTAATACAAATTCATAAGAGATTTTCTTTTTTGTTCAAAACTTAAATGTAGAACGAGTGCTGAAGAAGATGAAAATAATTTAAGGTTAAAAGAAATTAAAAATGTTTATGAGTAACTGAGTAATTAGAAGGAGAGAGAATTTATAAAGTTAAAATTAATTATTATTAAATATAAAATAAAAATGGTTGGTTGAAAAAAGAAAAACTAGAAGGATATGTGAAATTTCTTGTTAGGAGAGGATCTTTGTCCTTATCTAAGAGCGACATTGGTTGGAATCTCTGCCATATAGGTCATATATACCTATACTCTTAGTCAGGACATAAGAGGTAAATCAGAGAGGATGCCTCAAACAACAAAAATTATCTAATCGTTCTAACTTACAAGTAATTCGTATCTTGTAAAATTTAGATCTTAATTTTACAAGTCTCCAACAGGACGAGAGTGTAATTTATATTCTTGTTTTTTTTTTAATTAAGTCTTACTTGAGCTTCCACCGTATGAATCTAATAACTATTTCGAGAGGGTATAAGGTAATTATATGCAATTAATTACATTACATATAAAAAACATTTCTTTTAAGGGACTAATATTTGTAAGATAAAATTGCTCATTAATTATAAATAAAAAAGGCATCTAAATATTTTCCATGAGAAGATATTTGAAGCCATTTTACAAGATACAATTTTATTTTATTGATTAATCAACACATGTATTGTACCCATTTGGTGCTTAATGTGGACTTATTGAAATTGACCGATACGACCCTCAATTTTCTCGTCTTGTTCCACTAGCAACAGAGACAACTTTAGCAACTGAATTAGCTATCGCCTTGAAGATCTGTATCTTAATTTGCCCTCTCTTTGGTGGAAGCCTTTGGGTTTTCTCTCTCTTGGCATCATCAACCTTCAATTCCATTTTCACCACTTGTTTAATTGATCAACTTAGCATACAACAACTTTAGTTTCCAGACTCTTGAGAGTCTGGAAATATGAATTGCTCAAAATTTTTAGTTCTTGATGGTTACGACTTTGAGAGAAGACAAGTGAAGTAAGTGATGAGATGAAGGAGAAGAAAACATTGTATATATAGGAAATGTGTGGGGACTAAATTGTAAAATCCAATTGCTTCACTCAAAAGATTTGGTTAAAAAAAAATAAAAAAACTTAAAAGAGTTGAGTAATGACTACTGTTGACTGAGGTGGGGCCTCCAAATATTTTATTTCACACTCCCAATGAAATATCAATACTCATTTATTTTTTGGGTCAATACAAAAATATTAGTACTAATTGGTTATTCGGCTAAGTTGGAGGTGGCACACGACGGTAGGCCATTGGCCCGTTTTGGCTCACAGATAGGGTCACTCATTTTTGGGTCATCTAGTCTTGGTCAATCTTTCTCACAGTAAGCTGAGCTTGAGTAAAAATTTAGAATCGTGGCCCTTCTTATCAAATGAGACTAGCCCGTCTTACTTAGTGGATCATTGTATCTCGTTAGAAGTCATATCTAATATATCCACCATGGATTCCATATTGTATAGATTATTTTTATGATATTTAATGCTACCCTCTATACATATTTTTACTTTTTTCTTCCAAACTATCCTTCATTAAAATATAAAAGATTACAACATTAGCCTACTTCTTTAGGAGGCCATTCAAGTTCAATCAACATTACTAACTGGGTTGCTAAAGGGGAAAGTCAGTTATTGAACACGCTGCTATTAAACATGTGTTTAATAAACCAGTCAATAGCAAATTTAATATATCTCTTAACACAAGAGAAGATAGGGTTACATGATTCAGCAAAAAATACACATTTTAAATAATATTACATATAAAAGGTTTATTAATAAATATTTTTATTTAAAGGCCTTATGACTATGTGGCAATCATTCTCTACTATAAACATATTTCCTTTTTGTTTATTATCCAAAAGACACGTCATAAGTACCCCCAAGGTTTCAACTTATTCAACTTAAATTCTGCACGCATCATACTCCAATATCAGACCTCTTTAGTCCCCATATACACAAGAGATGACAGTTTTGTTATTTATATAAGAAGCATAGGTGGGTCCATTTACTAAAGAATTTTTTAGACTTTTTTTACTGGCTTTCTAAAGTAGTGTCATTTATATTTAATTTAGGTCTTTCTATTTCGACTTGGAAATATCAATACTTGAGATCTTTTTTAACACTTCTATCTCATTAACATAATCATTTATTATATTTCCCATTATACTCTCATCATTAGAGATATTAATCTTTGTTATTTCCATCCAACTATTTATAGCCTTTCCAATAGTTATCATAGGATCAAGTTTTGCATTGTTATGTATAAAGGCGTTCCTATCTTTCCATTTTTTCCATGTCATCGTACATACTTATTCAAGTATCATTTCATTCTTATCAAAATGTTAGCTCCTCCGCATCCCAAAGCGCGGTAATATTTTTTAGAACATTTATTTGCCATTGGTCCAATCTATTAGCTGACTATTTTTGGCACCCCCTACATTTTGCACAAACGCAATCAAATTCAAAGGCAAAGCACAAACACAATCACGAAACAAAAACGATCACAGTCATGTCCATGTTAATGGGTACGATCACGGCCACGGGCGGTCATGGTGCAGTTGGAAGCGGTCACGGATACGTAGACGTTAACGTTCGCAGACACGGTCATGGACCTGTACAGACACAAGTACGGTCACGCTAACAGGCACGGTAACGGATCGGTCATGTAACGGCCACGATCACAGACCCATCACAGTCATGTACACGGACCAGACACAAACACAAACTCAATCATAATCCCAATCGCAATCACAAACAAAAACAACAGTCAAAAGCCAAACACAGTCACAATCGCAATCACAGTCACTGACAAATTCAAAGTCAAGGCAAACACACACACAAACACAAACAAAGTCAAAGTCAAACACACACAAACACAATCAAAGTCAAAGTCAATCACACACACACAAAGACCCAAACGCTGATCAAACACAGTCACAATAAGACACAATCACTATCATCTACAGAGTCAAAGTCAAACACAAACACAACAACGTCAAAGTAAAAAATAAAGTCGTCAAACGCAATCCCAAACACAATCCGAAACAACACGTTCACGGTCAAGAACACAAACACACACACGTCATGGTCACGGACGGACAAGGTCATGCATGGTCACGGTCACAGACACCGAAATGATCACGTAACGGACATGATCACGGTCACGACCGGTCAAGGGAACGGACGGTCATGTACACAGACATGGTCACGAACGGTCATAAACACGGATACAGACGGTCATGTACATGGACACGGTCACTTAACGGACACGGATAGTAATTGTCACAATCAGGAACATAGACACAGACAAGGATACGGACAAGGACACGTACACGGTCACGGACGCGGTCACAGGTTACAATCACAATTACAAATACAAACACAAACTAAACCCAACACAATCGGAATCGCAGTCACAATTACAAACAAAAGAAATAGTCAACATTAAATAGTCAAAGTCAGACACAATCACAATATCATAACACAAACACTAAGACAAACATAAATACAAAGACAATTACAAACACAATCACAATCATATAACACAAACACAAAGATAGTTAGAAAAACGTACACAATTACAAACCATCACTTACTACAACCACCAACACCGACACAAACACGTAAAAAATCACAATTATGTAACACACACAAACACAAAGACAAACCCAATCACAAAATAAACAATCACAAAAACAAAGTCACCGTCAACGTCCAAGTCAAAATCAAAATCAAAGTCAAATTCAATCAAAGACAAACACAAACACAATAAAACATAAACACAAATACATACACACAAAAACACAACACCAATTAAAAACAATCAAAGTCAAAGTCAAATACAATCACAATCAAACACATTCACAATTATAATCACCGACAAAGTCAAATTCAAACACAAACTAATCAAGCACAATCAAAGTCAAAGTCAATTCCAATCATAAAAAATACAGTCACAATCACCGACAAAATGAAAGTCAAACACAATTGAACTCAAAATAAAAATTATAAAGTCAAACTCAAAGTCAACTGCAATCAAAATCACAAACACAATAACAATCACAACTAACACAGACACAAATAAAAACACAGATACAATCATAACCATAACCACAACCCCATCCATGCCCATTCCCATCACAAACACAATCACAAACACTAATCAACATTCAAAGTCAAACGTAATCATGTAACACAAATACAAACAGAAAAACAAATACAATTACAAACACAGTTACGAAACAAACAATCACAGAAACACAAACACAAACACAAAAGCAATCACAAACTCAATCAAAAAATCACAAACACAAAAACAATAACAAACACAATCACAATCACAAAAAACACGAACACAGACCACCATTTACCGCTAACACCGACACAAACACAAACACAAACACAAATATAATCACAATCATGTAACACAAAAACAAATACAACACAAATACAAACACAATCACAAAACAAATAATACAAACAATCACAAGAACACAAAAATAAACATAAATACAAATACAAACACAAACACTCACCACCATCACCACAACCAACACAAACACAAACATAATCATAAACAAAAACACAAACCCAATAACAATATTATATAAGAAAGGATAAATTTATGAGATGAGATAAAGATACAATACATGAGATGAGATGCGATGCATGAATTGAGTTGAGATCCACACAATATGAATAAACATATCAATGCGTAATGATTGAAAAATATTTGATATTAAATCAATGAGCTTCAATCTCCCGTGTAATCATTATCAATAAGAAAATACGAATAAAAAAATAACAATATATACCATAATCAAATTGAACTAGTTTTCTAAAAGTAAGAAACTGATTACCTATCGAGATTAGATGAGATTAAATGATATGAATACCTCACGAGACCGGTGAGGTTAAAGAATTTGTCTATGATGAAATAGAGAGGCGGCGTTAGGATTGTAGTAGTTTTTATTGATGTGTTGGTTAGGGATTATGAGATAGTGGATTGGTCTGGATTCAAGTGGAGATGATATAGCGGATATGAGAGTTTTTGCCGGCAATCGTAGTAGGAATCTGAACCCATGCGTCTAAGGGGAATTTTGGCATAGTGCTGTTCAATACGAGTGATTATTATGTGTAGTAAAAAATTTGAAAAACGAGAGAGAGAGAGAGAGAGAGAGAGAGAGAGAGAGAGAGAGAGAGAGAGAGAGAGAGAGAGAGAGAGAGAGAGAGAGAGAGAGAGAGAGAGAGGAGTGGGAGGAGTGGAGATGTAAGTTCAAGACTATCAAAAGTGTTTAATTAAAGTGTAATCAAGAAAGCTGAGTAATGACACAAAACAAAAGAGAGAAAGAGGCTAAATAAAGATTTATGTGTAGTGTGTGTATTTTTTATCTGTGTATGTGATATTAGTATCTGTTAATCATTTTTAAAACTTTCATGTTAACCGTTGTATTTATGTTGAACAAAAAAATTAACAGTTATAAAAGAGTAATGTTTTTTAACTATCGAATAATCTTTTTAAAAATATTAAAAAGCTTAACGCCTTTAGGTATTTGAATAAAAAAATGCCTTTATATAAGTCACCATTACATTGGAATTTATTTTTTAATTTTTATGTTATAATTATTTACCTAGGCATAAAAGATTAACAATCATGAATTAAATTAATTAAAAGACCGAAACAATTCAGTCGAGTCTAATTTCTTTGGGTGATTCCCCAAACAAGAAGAGACGGGTATTAAAAAAGAAGTTTGGATTGTTGTTACAGTGATTGGCCTATGGGGTTTTGAAGGCTAAATTTAGGGTCAATCTAGAATACGTAGCTAGATTCTTCTTCAAGGATATCACAATATATACTAAGATACTCTAAATCGAAAAAACTTCCAAAAAGACAAAAAATAAGGACAACTGAGTCACTAAGTATCAGAATTGTTCATATCTGGACGCCACCTCGACCACCACCGGTGCCGCCACCTAGGACGTACTTATTGATTTCACTGAGTATCGAAAAAAATCTATAAGTATCAGGAAAAAAATCATTGAGTATGAAATCACTAAGTACAATATTTCACTAAGTACACTCCACAAATCTCTGAGCAGCAATTCACTAAGTATTTTTCCTTGAGTATACTCAGCTACTAACTACTAAGTATGCTTAGTAAAGCCATTGGGTAATTTCTAACAAAAAACGAAGTAAAAAAAAGACATGCATAAAATTCATCCCTATTATCGAAATAATAACAAAACAATAAACTGAAAAATCTAATTTACCTAAAAAAATCTATTACAAAAGTTACAAATTAAAAATATAACAATATAAAACAAATCTCTCTGAGTTGTCAACCGACGCACGTGAAAGCACTACCATGAAATGGAACTAACAATAAAATTTCGAATCCACAAACCATCGAATTCAAAGTTTCGTAGATCTGCCATGAAATTGAACCAAAAACAAAACTTCGTATCTAAAGCTTCACAAATCTGCCATGAAATAGAACTATCAACAAAACATCGAGCTTCAGTTTTACAAGAACACAAAAACACGAAGATATTGTTATGTACCACAAACATTCAAATCCAAAGCTTCGCAAATCTTCCATGGTCGGTTGAGCTTCAGTTCCTTGAACAACTGTTGCGATGAAGGACAGATTTAGCCTCATATCTGGTTGCGAAAAGTTGTTGCGAGGCTTTTGGTTGCAAAAGATTTCACAAACCTTTAATGGCTATCGGCTGAAGCTGCTGGTTGCACGAGCTTTCATGAAGCTTTAATGGAACTCACCTGAAGATTATATCGGATCTTGGGAATGGAGAAATCATGGCTGTGAAATCGACCTCGGAAAGAATTTCATGGAACTCAAACATTGTTGCTTTGCTTTTGTCCGTAACTTTAGCTTCTGACATGGCCAATTGCACCAGAAAAGCTCCGCATAAAGCTTGAAATGGAGGAATCGTGGATGCTACCATGGCCTGGTAGAGAGAGAGAAAGGGTTTGTAGGTGAGTAATTTGTGTGTATATTTACTAGGTGATTTGATATATATATATATATATATATATATATATATATATATATATATATATATATATATATATATATATATATATATATATATATATATATATATATATATATATATATATTTGAGGGTGTAATGGATAGTGGAAAAATAGGGTTTCTTCTGAACCATTCCAACATCGGCTACCCAAGCCCTCTTCGGTGGGCCCATCCCTTCCTTAACTACCTCTTTCAAGGCGCCGATTTGATCTTCAAAGGGCACTTATGTAGAGGAGGTCTCGGATACCCTCCTCTTTAGCTTTTCCCGATAAATTTCCTGTTAGATGACAATAAAAGGTAATTATTAATTAATTAAACTAAAAGTCAAAAGAAAAATAAAAAAGAAAAGTTTCCTTGTTTTTAAGTTTCCAAAAAAGGATTTTTAATGGATTTTTTTACAAATATTTTAAGGTAAATTTGTAAAGGTTTTTTTCCCCCTAAAATCCTAAAAAAAACACTAAATTATTAAATTCTAAAAATCCTAAATTATTAAATTCTACAAATTCTAAAAATCCTAAAAAAAAACCCTAAAAATCTAATCAATTTATAAAATAACTTTTTAGCAATAAATTTACACACATCAATTTTTCAATTAAATTTAAAACCAAAAAAATTGTAAAAAACAACCTAAAAGAACCTAACAATAATTCGGATTACACAAAATCTTCAATACAATCAATAATTTGTTTTAATCAAAAAACTAAAATCTAACACAAATCACACATATATGTTGTTTTTAACCCAATAAAATTACTAAAGAACCTAAAATACACTACACACAACTCATAATTCCTCTAAATACTCAAACAATCAATAAATTTTGCATCCAAAAAATGAAAAAAAAATGAAAAAGATTTTGAAAAAAATAGAATTAAGAACAAAAATTAGTACTTTTTATGTGGGAAGGGTGGTGATGATGTTCATTAATCTATGCCAAGCAATCAGAATCAAAAACACCAAATCAAAAAAAAAATTATGGTTAAAAATAGTCTAAAAACAAAAAATAGAAATTAGAAAGTGTTTAATGAAGGAATTACAATACCTTGAATGTGTTTATGACCTTGTATTTGCAAAGATTTTTCTCGGAATGTTGAAAGGGAGAAGATTGCTTTCGATTTTCGAAGATTTGTGTTGTATTTTTGGAAAGAAATGAGCTCACGGTAGGGTATTATAGAATTTTCGTTTAGCGACAAAAAAATTTCGTCGCTAATTAGGGACACGTGTCACCCGTCGTACACACGACTCTTGCATGTCTGCGTTTAGCGACGACACGTAGCGTCGCTAGTTTTTTATTTCGTCGCTAATTACTTTAGGCGGGAAGATTGACCGCCTAAAGTGACCAATCAAAAATTTTCGAGGATGATAGCGACGTATTAAATCGTCGCTAGATTGATTTTGATACTAACGGCGACTTCTTATGCTTGAATGTCGTCGCTAATCACCAGAACTTACTAGCGATGAGTTCTTATTTTTCTAATCACCAGAACTTACTAGCGACGAGTTCTTATGCAAGAACTCGTCGCTGATAAGTTTTTCACTATTTTTTTACTAATTCCTGATTACTTTTTTTGATTTTTTACATCTTAACACTAACAATAACACATTATAACATCATAATAAATTTCACTAAATCATTTTAACAACTTTAAAATTCAATTCAGATAACACTCGAATATCTAATAAAAACATAAAACAATAAAAAATCAAATAACTAATAAGTTTCGTATCTGCTAGTGTCGATAGGTTCCACATCAGTATCAACGTAAATAGGTTCCTCGTCTCCATACTCGTCTCATGTGTCATAAAAAATCTCCTCGTCTTCATCAATAACTAGTTCAACCCGCAAACTATGTTGTAGATCTCCCCGCCTAGGCGTCAACTCCCCCTTAGCCGCTTACGCCTAGTTAAAATTCTAGGCGTTTTTTCCGAGCGCCTTAGTCGCCGTGGAATAGGCGCCTAGCCCGTCTAACCGCCAATTAATGACAAAAAATAGCCGCCTAGGCCCGATTAATGGCAAAACATGCCCGCATAGGCCTTCTTGTTATTTTTTTTATTCTCGAGAATTTTTCAATTGATATTATAACTCAATTTTTAGTATTTTCATATTTATTATAGTGCTCTTAGGCAAATTTTAGGACTTAAATAGTTAAAATTTCTATCTATTACTACATATATATTACTAAATATACAAAATTACACATCGGGATTCAAAACCGTATAATTCCGCCTAGTCCCCGTGTAATCCCACCTAGGTGCTAGGCCCTGGTCGACCGCCTAGGCGCAAAACCGAGATCTACAGCATAGCCCGCATATGATATGGGTCAAACTCGATCTCTTCATTAGTTGCTAAGTCCAGTCGCGAGTAATCCGTATCCATGTTCACCAAAGGAATTGTGATGCGCTCGTTGTCAGTAGATAGTGACTCCGCACCCCATAACTCGGGACTTTTCCGTGAGGATCGTTGATTTTCCAAACGGCTTTCCATCATTTTATTGTTTTCTTTGTATTAATCTCGTCAATGTAAAACACTTTGTTGGCTTGCATTGCTAAAATGTATGGTTCATCCACCCACCAAAATGAAGATGTGTTGATGAAGGTTACCCCGTGTTCTTTCCTCACCTTCGTCGTGCTATACCATCTACAAACGAATAACACAACTGAACAACCACCATTAAGTGTAACCTCTACGATTTTCACTAATTCACCGTAAAAAGGTGTCCCGTTATACATGGCAAATACTCTGTAATCTAGAGTCACTCTTTTTTATCCTTTTTCTCTAGTAACACATTTTACACCATTCACAACACATCAATCGTATCTATAAACC
Organism: Nemophila menziesii; assembly: GCA_029959085.1. Taxonomy (NCBI): domain Eukaryota; kingdom Viridiplantae; phylum Streptophyta; class Magnoliopsida; order Boraginales; family Hydrophyllaceae; genus Nemophila; species Nemophila menziesii. Next base: position 2,107,776 of record JARWIR010000012.1, on the reverse strand, counting down.
GGACCATGAGCCATGCTCGCCAAGGACACCATCTCGGATGTAGCTAATGCATCACCAGCCTTGTGAAATTGCATAAATCTATCAAAAATAATAAGAATTAAAACTTTGAAAATAAATGTGTATTATTCCAAAAAAGGGAAGTTTCCAAAAAAGGAACTTTACCAAAATAGAAAGTTTCCAAAAAAGGAAACTTTACCAAAATGGAAAGTATCCCAAAAAAAGTTTCCAATAAAGGAAAGTTTCCTAAATAGGAACCTTTACGAAAAAATGAAAGTTTCCTAATAGGGAAACTATCCAAAAAAGGAAAATTCTCCTGGAGTGTACATGTTACATACCTATTCCAAAAACCCTCCCTTAAACGTTTGTCGGTGCATCTTCTCTATAGCTTTAGCCGTGCCCGATAGCGTGGATTTGTGTTCACTACATTTTAAGAAAAAGAATAAATCACAATGTACAGATAAAATAATAAAAACAAATTATTGTTACTTACGTCATGTATGGTTCAATCTCGTCGCAATTATGCAGAATATAGCAGTTAATTTGCTCCTTCTCTCTATATGTTATATGACCAAACTCTTTCTTACCAACTGGATTAACTAACTCTTAAAAATGGATAGCTCTTTCGGTTTGGGCAGTGCCTCGTTGTATCTACATGGACCATTGAAGTTTGTTTTTTCTTCTCGAAGATACCGTGATATGAATGTCAACGTCTCTTCCACCACATAACCCTCTGCGATTGAACCCTCTGGCCTAGCCGGGTTTCAAATATATTCTTTCAACTTTTTCAAATACTTGTCAAATGGATACATCCACCGCATTTGAACCTGGACCCCTAATAATGCTTCATCGTATAAGTGAATCACCAAGTGGATCATTATATCAAAAAAAAGCGGGAGGTAAAATCATTTCTAGTTTGCACATCACTTCAACCACTCCCACCTTACCAGTTTCCAACTCTTTCCTACCCAGATTCTTGTTGCAAACGACTCTAAACAACTCTTTCCTACCCAGATTCTTGTTGCAAACGACTCTAAACACGTTAGCTAACCTGATAATCGCATCGCTAATCGATTTATCATCTATAAAGATGGGAAGATACTGCATCATTACGTGACAGTCATGTGATTTCATTCCAATAATCTTTTCCGTATCACTTTAAACATTGTTCCTCAAACTAGAGGCAAAACCATCGTGAAACTTCTATGCCTTCAACCAATCGAATAATACTTTCCGCTTATCCGTTGACAACGTATACTTTCCTCGCTTGAGTATCTCAGATAACTTCCACTTAAACCTAAAAAGGTCAAGAAGATAATTTATAATTGCTGGAAACACTTTGATCATGCTTATAGCAATAGTAATTTTAGGCATGGTGTTTGTAAAAAATTGTGAGATTAATTATCTTGAAGATAAATGATAGAAAATGTCCTAAGTATCCTTACTACATGCATAAATATGGTCAAACTCTAGTTAATATATAAATAAAAAATAAAAGGGTAGGGTGTAGTCCCTTATAAACTCCATGAGTGTGATATAAAATCAACACAAGGTAGATTACGCCCCACAAATGTACGCGTCGCCAAGTAATAAAGTAATCAATAAACTTCATTGTTAGTAGGGATTGATGAACTAAAACCCATGTATTGAAGTCCTATAAGGGGGAGGGGAGGACACTAATATAATCTATGCATAATTAAAAATGCAGGGACTCCTAAGCTAAGGTTAAACACATACATACATGACAAACTCTTAAGATATGATACTAAGGATGTTTAAAGAGTTATGACGTGGAAGTTAAGTGTTAGGAGGATAAAGATCCTAGCTAAAGAAATATGGACAAATTCAATTTTTAGGCCTATACACCAACTTTTTTTTAAAGATTAATCCAAATATGATCTTAATTCTTACTATAGGCCATATATACATTTCTTCTAAATTTAGGCCATTACTTATTTTTCTTATAAAAATACCATTTTCCTTTAATTTTACTATAATTAATGTATTATAAATACATATAATTATTTATGTTATCACCACTATAATTGATTGACAGTCAACTTCAAAGTCAACTCCGACAGTCATTGGTCAACTTCTACGAGTTTTTTCTAATTTTCAGGGCGGCCACGGGTCAACTTCGGCGGCAACCGATGGTAAACGTTGGTCAACTCCGGCGTGTTTTTTAAAACTTTTTCACAATTATTGAGTAAAAATATATCACTATACTTTTATTCAAATTTGTTTATAATTTTTCCACCTCTGAAATATTCCGGCAAATAGATGTATCGAAACTAAAACTATTATATTGTAGTTGTAGTTTCGATACATCGCTTTGTCAGAATTTTTCTTTGCTTGAAAAAAAAAAATCATAGTGATATATTTTTATTCGATAAATGTAAAAAAGTATTTTTAAAAAAATCTCTCCGGAGTTGACCAAAGTTGACCGCCAGAGTTGACTGGTGGTCGTACAGAATTTTTTTAGAAAAAAAGGAACTCGCTGGAGTTGACCATTGACTGGCGGAGATGACTGTCCAACAATTATGGTGGTGATAAAATAAATATTTAATTTATTAATTATAATAAATTTAATTTAAAAAAATTATTTTTGTAAGAAAAATAAGTATTGGCCTAAATTTAGAAGAAAAATGTAAAGGAGACCTATAATAAGAATTAGGATTATATTTGGTCTAACCAGTTGGGGCAGCTCAACTGGTCAGAGCTTGTTATTTCTTCCCCCTTAAAGGGGTTAAGCAAGAGATACAATATTCGTATTCCTTCCCTGAACATAGGTGACCTAGTTCTGATTAATTTGGAAATATGCACGGAGAGGCATGTATATTTTCTATGGAATTAGTCGTGATGCGCTAAAGTTGACCCGGACTCCCGTGATATAAAGAAAATCATACTTGGTTTAATTTTTTTAAAAGAGAGGTTTGTTTGGACCTAAAAATGAAATTATCCCAAAAAATTAAAGGTATATAATATTATTTATAAAAGAATAAAGAAAAACAAGTAACATATTAAATATTAATATATTTATAGAAAAGATTGAATAAGTTTTAAATCAGTATATTTTATAACCAGGGGGCCATGGTCCGCCTTCACCTGAATAGGCTGTGGCTCCGCCTCTAATAAACAACGAGGACTAACGACCTCGCTAACCCATTTGAAAACTGTTAGGAGACAAGGTTGCTTTTTTATTTTTTCTTTGGCCTACTCGAATGAATATCTGGATGGGTAGGAACGAGCACCTCTTCCAAACTTCTACTCCAAATTGAAAGTCATCTTTAATGTCAACCACATGCCAAATTGTCAAGTATTATCCGTTAAACCGTTGCGTGTGGAATTTTTTTAGCGTATCCGATATTTTAACCTAATATTTTAGTCTGGCTTTGTTCTCTCCAGAAGGATTGAGTTTTGCTTCCCTGTAACTAAATTTGGTATTGGTTTATTAATTCTGTGCTCTTTTCAATTGTAGTGCATTGTGTCATTATCTTTTCTCTTTTAATAAGGTTTACTTTGAAAAAAACATGATAACAACAAGGACCACTCACATAATTTACCTCATGACATCATTAGCATTTGTGGCAACAACCAGATCAACTTGTCTATAAGAAAGAATAAGTTAGTAGATAATGTAAAAATTACCTTAAACTCTCTATTAATATAATAAAATATGTAAGGGAGTTAGTATGACAAGATATTTCAACAAACCTCGGTACTAGATTTCGGTTTCTCTTCTTAGTCTCAAATAAAATCAGTAGTAGTAACTCTTCAAATATCTTATATTTATAAAATTTAATTTGAGAAGTTCAAAATTGCTAAACCAATCCAACTTAATAGATACTATCACAAAGAACAAAGAATAGTAAAACAGATTTTTACAAAGAGATGAATCAAAACTAACTAACGGTAATAGAGCGGATTAAACCCATAAGCCAAAAGACTGCAGAAAATTTAATAATTTGAACTCAAAAGTTGTTCTAAGTATTCTGCACCCAAGTCCTCAAACACAAAAACTTTTTTTGGCTTGACCTCTCTAATTTCCTTGATCTTTTTGCATTCTTTCCTCTTCCTCATTGAGTGCCTTCTCTTCAAGGCAATTGCCGGAGAACATCCATCTAATTCGATGCTACATTTGATATCGATAAGAGATTCACGAACCATTTCAACTGGAAAATTCATAATAGCAGTCGAACCACGCATTGAATATGCAGCTTGATCATACGCTAAAGCTGCTGCTTCTGCACTATCGAACGTGCCTAACCAAACGCGAATACCGTTCCTAGTTGAATCCCTTATCTCAGCTGCGTATTTCCCCCATGGCCTCCTTCGAACACCTCGGTATGATTTCTCTTCCTTTTTCCGATGATCCTCGCTGGAAATTGAGCTAACTTCGTGATCTTCTTTGATCATTCGATCGGATGAGGAACTTGTTTCGGATGTTTGATCATGATGTGTCTGTGATAGTATACCATAGAGAAGCATTTCGTCAGAATCATTTTCATTGAAAGGAAGGAAATTTGTAAAATCTTGAAAGGAAGTTTCAATCGAAGGAAGAAATATATTGGAACTGTCCATTTTGTCACTCCGTTTTTTCTAGTAGTAGTGTTGCGTTATGGATTAACATGTCATAGCTGGCCTCCCTTATATACAAAATTGGAAAGTAGTTGAACTCTAATTATGAAAAGGACAAGAAGAAAGTTCCATAACGTTGGATATGTTTCGGGATAAATAAATTGAGGTAGAATCACGCCGCCAAGCCAGACAAAGATTGAATGACGTCAGACTTCAATAGTTTTTGTCAGCTCAACTTTCTGGCCCTTCCCGGAGTCAGGATGCTAGTCTAAAATACATTATATTAATATTGTATTTCCATTTAACTAGTGACTTAGATTATGTCAACTATGCTGGATAAATCATAAACAACGCAACATATTGATGTATGCATGTTTCTCTCCTCGAATCATCCCAATAAGAAATAAGGAGCTCTGGTTATCTCGGTTGGAATTAACAATAAATATCTAATTATTAAGTTAATATCTTCATGATTTTATAAGAAAAATTGAAAAAACTATTCATTAATTAAATAATCTTACATTAGAAGATTAGAAGAAAATTGTTGAATAGCCTTTATATAAAATAATTTTCTTCTCAATTTTCCATCTTATTGGTGGATATAGTAAAAAAAATATTGAGAAAAAAGTACTACATCAAAAATAGAGAAAAGAACAAACAATTTTATAAATGTTTATCTTTTTACCTATCCCAAAAGAACAAAGACTATGAAAACCAAAAAAGAATAAGCAAAGCTCTACACACGCACCACCACCTCCCGCCTGGCCTGACCACGACATGGGGGGAGTTTGAGAGTCAACAAATGAAACAACTTTTGAAGTGGGAGTAGTATTGTATGGCTGGTATTTATAGTGTCGTTAGCACTTCATAACCTTCTAGCCAGAAGACAAGACGTCCAGAAATTAAAGACTCCCTTAACTGCCATTTACCGTGACGATTCTGAAGGCCTTCTATACTCCTATAAATACTAGAAATCTCTCATTTAAAAAAGACTACGAATCTAAGAATCAGAAAATACTATTCTACTTCTCTCTCAAATATTCTGATATAAAATTTGCATAGAGTAGAACTTCTGTTAGAGATAACCTGCACGATCTAGAATATCTTTTTAACGCCATTTATATTCCGTGTAATGTTCTTCTCTCATATTTTCCGTGCAAGTGTCATTCTTATTGATTAATTATAATAGTGTAGTATTAATTTTATCCGAAATTTGTTTTATCTCTTGTTTTAGGAATCCATTTTTTTCGGTTTTAAACTAGTGACTACAATTTTTCCAACAATCTCCTCTAACACAACACAAGTTATCAAAGCATTGAAGAAATCAAACTCACAACAAAGTTTCTCAGCATAAAAAATTTAAACTTCGTCTTCATACAAAATCATTGGAATGTATATGGCAAAGTTCAGACACAAAAAGTTGGTTATAACGAGTTCATCATTAAATTCATTAACTATGAAGACAAAAACATGTATGGGAGAGAAGACTTGGATATTAATGGACAAACATCTTGTTTTAAAATCGTTAAGATTTAATTTTAAGTTTCAAGCGTTTTCAGAAAAGATTTAAGAATAAAAAATAAAGAACACAAATAGTTTATTGTAGTTCGATAAAAGTCTACATCCACGTTGGGCTCTAGTGAAAGAAGCGCCTCCACTATAATGCTGTCGTTTATAGTTTACACTTGTTTCTCAAAATTATTAAAGAATCTATCCGAACACTCAAACTATTCGCTAATCTAAATCACTCAAGCCAACTAGGCTGACTAATTAAACAAGTATCAAGATAATTATTGTTATATCTAGATTAATCTAATTTTTACAAGAGATTTCACGATCTAATCTATTCAAGAGGTAAAACCCTAGGTTTTACTTCTGAGAGCTGAGATAGAAGACCAGAGATTGAGAGAACAAGAGAATAAGACAAAAGCTGAAGCAACACACCTCATATATAGGGGTGGGTAGGATTTTTATCTGAGTCGTCTAAAGTGACTAAGATAAACGACTAAAACTCATTCCGCATTTACTTGATAAAAGACTATCGTAATTGACTCAAGTCCAATAACCCATAAGTAACTCAGCCCAAATAAGACCACAATACTGGACTAAAAAGGAAACACACTTTGGACTGGCCCAACTATATGACCCAGTCGAACAATCTCCACCTTGAATTGTGTAGTACAAGGATTGGCTCAGATCATCAGCTTTTAGGATTATCATATAGGAAGCACCAACTCTATCACCACCATTGCCAAAACTAACCTGCAAAAATACTCAACCAACTAACAATAAGTCCAACAGAGTTTGAACTTAGTATGAAACAAGTTTAGTACCCATATCAGAAGGTATCAACTCATATTCAATTGTTTCTAACTTAACTTTATTCTTAACTAGTATATATTTGATAAAATAATACTTAACATCAATGTGTTTAGTTCTTTCATGATATACAAGGTTCTTACTCAAATGCATAACAGTTTGACTATCAAAAAAATTACATGAATACCCTTAACCAACTTAACCTCTTTGAGAAAATTCTGAAACCAGCTAGCTCCTTTCAAGCAATCTATAATAGCAACATATTCTAACTCAGATGTTGAAAAAGCTAGCAGTGACCACAATTGAGACTTTCAAGAAATGAAATTTTGCTCCAAAGTGATATAGTAAGTTGTAGCGGACTTTCTAGAGTCCTTATCCTTGCATAATAGGAATCTACATAGCCAACGAGCCAAAGGAGTTTGTACATTTTTGTAATTCAAATTACCATATTTAGAAATAATCTTTTTCAAGTAAGGTTCTTGATGTAATTATAATATTCAATTGGGTCTATCCCTATTAATAATCATGTCAGGTATTTTTCTAGCATTTTCTAAATCCTTCATATCAAATTCGGACTTTAAAGCATCTTTAAGCATTTATAAAGGACAAATAATTACATATAATCAACATATAATCAATATATATATCAGAATAAAAATCTCACGTTTTTCTTGCCCAGTAAAGTAACAACAAGCATCATATTGTTTCATGATGTCTCTCTATTTGTGATATAATAATATAGGTTGGAGACATAATTTTAGTTATAATTGGTTAATTAATTAGAAATTTTTATCCGTTATTTGATAATTTCTTATTTCTTGTCTTGATTTGACGATTTATTACTTTTAGAGCATATTTTGTTTAATTTGTGTGTCATTATAAAGCTCTTGAGTTTTATGGAATATAATTAGATTCCAAATCAATTCTAAGAAGATAAGGAAAGAAGATATGGAAGGAATCAAGAGATAAAAGGAAGTAGAGATAAAATAGGAAAGGAAAAGCTGCCATGTAAATATGAAATTCTGCAGTTACGTCCACCAAAGTGAGAATAACTTCAAATCAAATACTTCAGATATGAATTTGGACGAGCCTTTAGATATTTAGATACATATTTTTCTTGCGGTCGTTTCGATATCTCGTGGGTGAAAATCGGACCAATAACGAAGGATATATGATAAAAAAAAGTGAGCAGTGTTTATCCTCTCTGATATTTTAGAAAACGAATTTGAGTTGGACTTGGACTCAAATTACTTGCCTTCCACTCAAGATTTCGACCTAGGTTCTTCTTAGTACCTATAAATGCACCCTTTTATTATTGTAAAAATGTCCTTGATTGTCATTTCTTGTCCTTGCTCAGTTCTCAACCTTAGATCAATCATTAGTCATCAAGAGAAGCAAGTTGACAGTATGTATCTTTACTTTAGTTTCATTCTTTCCAGCATGAACTAATTTTCCCATAGCTTGGGGTTTGCATATGTATACTCTTTGAATTCTATTTTCTTCTATCTAAGTTTGTTTGGGAAAAACCTTTTTAAATAGCTTCTAGCTTCTTAACCTTTATATTTGTTTTATGTGCTTTGTTTTGTTGACCGTAGTTCTTACAAGTGCACGAGTATAGACCACCTCCTTAATAGCAGTTGGATGGTCACTCGGAAGGGTTGTCTAATTGTTGAAACACCACATAAACGTGTGTTGTAGTGATCTGGAAGGGCTTGCCTAACTAGACAGTCATTAGGGTTTGAGATTTAACCACCGATCATTCCGCAGGGTCCCCTGGTAATTGTTAGGTCGCCACCTAAGGGTATGTTTGGATTAAAAAGGGATAGTATAGTAAAGGATAGGAAAGGAAAGTTTAGTAAAGGATTGGAAAGGAGAGTATTAAATCTTGTTTGGATTAGAAAAAAATAGAAGGGATAATTTTATTAAAGGATTACATATATTTGGTGTTTGGATTAGAAGGATAATGAAAGGAAGGGATTATTTTTATAACTAAATGACTCTTATACCCTTAGTAATATATTTTATATATAAAGAATAAGGATAATTTAGACATTATGACATAATAAAAAATTAATCCCTTCTAATGACACCAAATTGGAGGGATTGGATATATTGTATAAGAAGGGATTAAAACAATCCTTTAATAAACTTTCCTTTCTTTTTATTTCCAATCCAAACAAAGGAGGGGATTAGTATTATCCTTTAATATTATCCTATCCCTTCTAATCCCTCAATCCAAACAAACCCTAAGTCCACCCGGAAGGGGATCAGGAGGAATATAGAATCCTGGCTACTTACTTTAAGATCTTTAATCACCCTTAACTAGTAGAAAAAATAGAAGGATAAGTGCAAACAAGCAAAACCTAAGCTATAATTTCTCATCTTATTCTTACATCTTTTATTTTATTGTCTTGTCTTTAATTAATCATTATTCTCCTCAATCATTACTATTTATTTTTCTTGTCTTTTAATTCATTAAGCTAATTCTTACTACGCCTTCATGTAATCCATTCGTATAACACACTAAGTCCCAGAGAACGAATCTGAACTTATAACTAAAACTTGCGTACGACCTGTGATACTTGCATTGAGTAACGTGATTGGTAGGGTGATTAGTTCTCACATTTTTATCTATTATTTTATCACACCCTACCAGCCACCAAGCTTTTGGCGCCTCTGTCAGGGCCTTGTGTCTCGTTAGCGTGTGAGTTTAATTTTTAGTGTAGTAGTTTTTAGTTATTTTTTCAGATGTACGCTTTCTTTTTGTTTTTGTCTCTTTCAGGTTCTAGTGTACACTTGAGAATCGTGTACTTGAATTCACGGCTTACAACAAACGCTTGAGAGAAGAAATAGAACAAAGAAAATTCATGTTTAATCACGAGGAAATTCCAATCCCACTGGGGGATAATCTTAATCCTAACGATAAGCAACGTCAAGTACCAATTCCTCCAGTACCACCTATTCCTCAAGTACCACCACCAGGAGATAACAGAAATAATAAACGTCAAGAACAAGATCTACCAGACATTGGGAACACCTTTTCAAGCTCAACCATTAGGTTATCGTCCTCCGGTGATCCAGAATATTAAGTTCAGGCCCGATCCGGGTATTGCTCAGACAATTTTTGAGTTATGGACACTATAGTGGTGCAGCAATTCAAGATCCAGTAAGAGTGATTCAAAATTTTATGCAGATTTGTGATACCTATATTACTCCTCGCATTACACTCGATCAACTGTATGTTTTCGTTCTTCTTGACCGGAAGTGCTGGTGATTGGCTAGATAGACAACCACCAAACACAATTAAAACTTGGGATAAACTACAAGCCGCATTCATTAACCATTTTTATCCAAAGAGTATGACATTAAAAGATTAGATGGAGCTTGCTAGTTTTCGCCAAGAGAATGATGAAGAAGTAGGAGACGCATGGACAAGGTTTCAACAAAAATTAGCAAGATGTCCACTCTACGGTTACTCCCCATCTTTTCATTTAGCTATGTTCTATCAAGGTATTAATGCAAAAAGTAGATTGAGGGTAGATAATCTTAGAAGAGAAGGATTTGTGTCCATGGATCCTATAGAAGCTGTGGAAGGTATGGAACGTACCATTGAAATAGTGGATTATGTATCTGATAAAGTTAAGTCTGAAGGGTGTGGTTTGAAAAGTCAAGTCTGCTGCAACATTTTTCACATATATGACTATACACCCAAGTTTGGGTGGTCAAATAGAGCTCGAGACGAAGGCATATTGGGTTGTATTTTAGAGAAAATGTAATACAACTATTAGAGATGGCATAACTGCTCGCGGATCAGGGATAATTACGTTGTTAGATGGTCAAAAAGCTTCTGGAAATGGACTAAAAACCATGGTTCTAAAAGGCGCTAGGCGGTACTAGGGCGGTCGACCAACTTCGAGCGCCTAGATAACTAGGCGGCCATTAATCGGAATTTAGGCGGTTTTTGCCTAGGCGGTTTTTATATTATTTTATATTAAATATATATTACAAATATATTTATTTGAATAATATTTACATCCTAATATACTTAAAGTATATTAATTTAACATAAATAACATATATTTTACCATAAAGTAATAAATATTCATTATTATTAACCTAATAAATGACCAATTCAAGAAATTTAGACTTGAAATTTGAAAAATTCCACCTTCTTTTTTTTCTCGCGCGTTCAAACTCCAACCTAAGTAGTTTTTTCTTTATATTTTGCTTATGTTTTGAGTTGGAGTAGATTGAGTTAGTTATTTATGGGCTAGCATGCTAGGTTATATCCGGGTTGGGCAACCCATTAATGTGATTGGGTAGTTTATTAATTAGATTATACGTAGACGAACCTTCGAGCCACCTTCGAGAGAAATTCTAGGCGGATCGCACCTTGGAACGCCTAAGCGGAGCGCCTAGTCGGCTAGGCGGCCTTGTTTTAGAACACTGAAAACTGCATAACTTGCGAAAAACTTGACAGCGTGACCATTTTTGGGTGACTAAATGGGGTACTAAAAAAAGAAATTTTGAAGTTGAATTTTGTCGTGCTAATAAGTACATATATAAGTGATGATATACAAGTGTCGATTTGAAGTAAAAACGTTTTTGGGAAGGTAAAAAAGCTTTTGGAACTAGACTAAAAACTGCAGGTTTTTGTGAGAAAAAAAACTAATTATGCGACCACTTTTGGATGGGTAAATGGGGTGCGAAAAGAGTGATTTTGAAGCATAATTTTGGCACGTTAGTAACATATATAAGGGACGATAGTACATGCGCCGTCTTAGAAAAAAACATTATTTGGAAGGTCAAAAGTTTTTTGGAACTGGACTCAAAATTATAGATTTTTTTGGAAAAAAACTGATTTTTCTTCACTTAAAGTCTCATTATTTCATTTAATTTTTCTTTATATTTCTGAGAAATTCTTATTGTTATAAAACCAGGTATGAGAATGTTTGGAAACTTTGATGATGCAGGGTTTGTATTAGTTGAAGCTTTAAACAAGGTTAGATTTGACTTTTTTTCCATCCAATTTAATATGGAAAGATTTAGTTTTGATTTTTTGTGCAGGATGCCAAGGATGCTGAAACACTAGCCAATTGGTCATACTAGTTTTTTTGGTCTGGTCTTAATGTAATTGGTTGTACTACCATCTATTCCATGTTTAGAGAACTAGTACACTTTGTACTGTAATAAATGCTAGTTAATAAAACAGTCATCTCTTTGATACCCAAAGGCGACAAACAAGAAACGATAAAGGATTTTAGGCCGATCGCTTGTGTTAATTTTTGTTATAAGATCATTGCCAAAATTTTAGCGCTGCGGTTACAACCTTTTATGGACGAAATCATATCACAGACCCAATTGGCGTTCATTAAAGGAAGGAATATACAAGATAACATACTGATAGCACAAGAAGTTTCGTACTTTTTGAATACAAAAAGGAAATCTAAATAAATTATGCAACAGTTAAGGTTGATATGGAAAAAGCGTATGATCAGGTCAATTGGGAGTTTCTCTTCGAGACAATGAAGTCCCTTGGCTTCGATGAGAAATGGACTAATTGGATTAAAAACTGTGTGACAACGGTTTCAATGCAAATCAAAGTCAATGGTCAACGGCTAAAGAAATTCTACCCTGAACAAGGAATAAGACAAGGAGATCCACTTTCTCCACTTTTATTCTCCATTCTCACAGAAAGCCAGTAAGCTTAATTAACAATCAGTGCAGAGAAGGTAAAATCAAAGGGATATCGATCACTAGACAATGTCCGAGGCTTACACACCTATTTTTTGCTGATGACGCATTATTCTATATTAAAATCTCTGATCAGGAAATCGAAGCTTTCAAAGAAATTCTAAATCTGTATTGCCAGGCGTCGGGACAAAAGATTAATCTCACAAAGTCTATGATCCTCTTTAGTAAAGATACCCCAGATCATGTAAAAGAAAAGGTCTCAGAATGCCTCAACATAAAACCGACAGACTTGTTAGGAAAATACCTTGGTCTCCCATTAACATTGAAAAGATAAAAAATGGAGAAGTTAAACTTTATCAAAGATAGATTATAAGAAAAGTCAACCAGTTGGACCGCCTCATTACTCTCAGAAGGTGGAAAAGAAACACTTATTAAAGCTGTATTACAAGCCATTCCAAATTATGCCATGTCCATTTTTGAATTTCCAAAAAGCTTTTGTAAGAAATTAACTGCACTTGTTGCAAATTTCTGGTGGGGCACAAAGGACAGAAAAAGAATACACTGGCTTAATTGGAAAAAGATGGCTAAATCTAAAAGCACTGGCGGTGTCGGATTTAGGGATTTTCAAAAAATGAACATCGCTATGCTAGCTACGCAGGCTTGGAGGATTTTAAATAATAATGATTCTCTAGTGCACAAAGTACTAAAAGGTGTCTATTCGCGGAATGAAAGCTTATGGTATTCTAAACTTAAAAATAAAAGGTCGTGGAGCTAAGCAAGCATTTTTAAAGGAATTCAAATGTTGAAAAAACACACAATATGGCAAATTGGTGATGGAAAATCTACAAATATATGGGATCATAAGTGGCTCTTAAATGGTCATAAACTGGAAAATACAAACAAGGTCAATTTCAAATGGGTCAATGAGCTCATGGATAAACAGAAACCAGGATGGAATATTAATCTTATCAACTCAATGTTTGACCCAATCATTGCAGCTGAAATCATGAAAATACCAATCACCAATAGAATCTCAAGAGATAAACTTATATGGCCTCACACCAAGGATGGAAAATATTCAACAAAGTCAGGATATCATACACAGGTCAATGAAAAAGAGGAAAAATCACCACAATCATCAAAAAGTGGTGAGGAGGATAATAACACCATACTATGGAATCTTATTTGGAACGCTAATGTCCTGACAAAAAGTAGGAATTTTTGCTGGAGGATTTGTGAAGATCTGCTCCCATCAAAACAAAACCTAAAAAAGAGAAAATGCAAGAGTGAAAGTGTTTGCGAATGTTGCAAAGAAGAAACTGAAAATACAGACCACATCATACTTAAGTGTCCTTTTATTGTTCAGGCCTGGGCGGAATCCTCATTACAAATCAGAATATGCGATCAATCAACGAGATCCTTCTCGGAATGGTTTATTAAAACAATTAATAGTTATGTGGAAAATGGAGCGGATAAGAGAAAAGTTACAGCTACTATCATGGTCAAATCTTGGAATATATGGAAGGAAAGGATGAAGGGGTTCTTTGAAAAAAAAAAGGAATGGGGGGGTGAACAATATCACGAGAAATACAAGAGATATTATAACACGGATGTTTGAGGAAAGGAAAACAAGGCAACAATCGAAGCGCTCAAATAATGATGCTAAGATGGCTACAAAAAGCAAAGCCAACCCATCAACTGAGGACACATCAAACATGATCTGGTTTAGTGATACTTCTTTCACCTCCTGCTGGGATCCGGCGGCTATTGCAGCAATTGATATTAATGGGGATGGAATTATTACACAAAGGAAGGCGGTTAGATGTAGAGTTAATAACACCATCGAAAGAGAAGCGTGGGCACTTCTCCTTGCCCTGAGATCGGCTGGATCAAAGGGTATTCAGAGTAGCTCCTTCTACTCTGATAACCTTGAACTTGTTCAAGGAATTAGGGATCAAACTCTCCTTCACTGGAAGCTCAACCCAATCATTGAGGAAATCAGGAGATGGTTCGAGGAATTTCCAACTTGAAAAATTGCGTATATTAGTAGGGAATATAACATTATTGCGGATGCGTTTGCAAAATGTGTTAGAAAGAACGTCAACCTTGCGGGATGGAAGGATTTCTCGGCTTCGGGCTCTTTTAGATTTCTGTTTAGTCGTTGTAATAGTTAAGCATCTTATTTCTTTTGTCAAAAAAAATAAAAATGCTAGTATTCTGCAGGTGTTTTATGGATGTTTTTTTATCTTTTTGAATTTTGTTTTTATCTTTTATTGATATTGCAACTGCATGAGTGAAGGGTTTATTTCATATTTGATCTTGGTAATATCTGTTATGCATCTTTAGTTGTTATGCATCTTTATTTCACATTTGGGCTTCTACAATAAAGAGACAAGGCTATATAACTAGTAAATGAATTACACTCCCCTCATTACAACAAGGTTTCCGAAAAAAATTCAAATTTGTTTGGTGAAATTTTTCCACCAACCAACATAAACCGAAAGTATTTTGGTGGGATTTGTCCCACCAAACAACAAATAAACTCTTAAATGTAATTTGGTGAGATTCGATTCACCAAACAACAACATAAACCTTAATGTATAAACTCAAAACTAATTTGGTGAAAAAATAACAAAGCAAACCAAAATATAGTTCGGTGAGATTTGTCTATCAAACAACATAAACCCTCAAATATAGTTTGGTGGGATCTTTTCCACCGAATAACAACAAAATAATTTGGTGGAAAAAAATTTGACGTGAATTTTTTTAGTAGGAACTTTGTTTGGTAGGGAAAAATTCTAGTCGGAAAATTTTTGGCGGTCAAATTTGGCCAAAAAATTTGATCTGAAATTTTTTGACGGGAAAATTTGATAGGATGGACACAATTTGAAGTTATTATTATCTATTATGTCTTTTATATTAGACATGACTTTTTAATACTTTATCCTGTTACATAAGAATTCTTATGGTAATTGTCTCTTTTAAAATAAAGTATAAATATATTTTTAAAAAATCAAAAAAGCTAACTCAAATACTGCATAATACTAATTGAGTAATGATATATACCACATAAAACCATACTATCCAAATATCACCTAATGGCGTGACGTGAATTCATTGGGTATAAATCGTTAATCTATTTATATTCATGAACTAATTAACAATTTATAACCAATCAATTTACGTTACATCATTGGATGGTATTTAGGTAATATGATTTTGGACGATATATATCATTACTTCTCTAATTTAATGAGTTAATCGATTGACAACCTTCCAACAAATCAATCAGTTTTCCTTCCTAAAAAACTAGATATATTATTAAACACAATTCATTAAGGAGTTTTTTTAAAATAATTATCAATAGATTTTTTTTAGCAAAAACCTTCTATTAAACTAAATAATTATAGAAAAATCTCATATCTAACTTGTCTTTATTTTAATTACACCAATTTAATTTAATATAATATTTTATTTTTAATATTAAAAAATAATGTGTCATCACTTTCAGCTACCATCACTATCAATTTTGACCAGTTTATTCTTTGACTAGTAATACCTTCGTTCTCTACTATCAAATTTTTAAAAACTCATAAATAATTACAGAAAAATAAAAAATAATACTTTTATCGGATTTGAACTCATAATTATAATATAAAACATGGGTGAAAATTTTATAATTTAAAAATAAAATCCGATCTCCGACCAACATCTCCCCATAACATGAAATTTCATATTCTACGACCAGTTGGCCGCAAGAAAAATTTAAATATTTTCAAATTTTTTTATTCTTTATTTATGGTTGATACAATAATTACGAATTTAAATCGGTCAAAAATAATTGTTTTTCGATTCTTTTTAATTTAGTATTGTTATTTTAAAAGATTTGGCCAGCAATGCTAGTGTTCGGAAAACGATGGTGGCAATGTTGGTCGTAAAATAATTGGTCGAAATTGGTGACGGTGGTAGCAGCGGTCAGGGGCAGATCTAGGATTTCGAGTCGTGGAGGGGTATTATTGTTATGAAAAAAACCACACCCGATAAACTTTTTATATATCTAGTAAATTCATTACAAAAACACCCACATTTTTTTTTCGCACTGCGCAAAACAAATCATATTCATTTAGTAGTTACAACACAAAAAATTCCAATACAGATATGGTACTAAACTTTCAAACATAAAAAGGAAACTAAACTACTAATGCAATTTTGTGTATTTTATCGTTGTTCGTGGAGCTACCTATTTTATTAATTTATGGCTATTTACTACGCACTCTAAAACAATAGCTATAGTAATGATTATCCCACACAACTGTTGTAATCTGTATCATGTATCACAACTCTAATACTTGTTTACATTATACCCAATTTTTTAAGTGTTAGCCGCAGAGGTGGAAATAGTACAAATATGATTGAATTAATTCAATAAACACAAAAACGATATAACCCAAAACTTTAAAGGATACAATGAATTTAATAAAAATACATAACGCAAAAATCAAAATAGACAAATTAAAAAAAAATTAAATTTTAATTCAAACAATATAGAATATTGAAAGAATTTTAGAACACACCTGAGAATTCAAAATTTTTAATGAATTGACTTTAAAAAAAACATATTCAGTTGAGGGGCTGTAATTTAAATTAGGGAGAGCTAATTTTTCACTTAAGGGGGAACTGTAATTTTTTCTATTAATATTTTTACCTATTAAGAAAAAACAGACTAAATTATAACGTGGTTTAATGGGCTGGAGTGGGTTGCAGTCCACCTCAGACCTCCCCTACGTCCGCCACTGGCAGCGGTAATGGTGATCAGAGATAATGCTACCTGAAAAAAAATAGCGATGATGTTGGTTAAATTAAATTTATTATTTATATAAATCAAGAGACAATAAAGTAAATAAAAGATTCAATAAGTATATAATTCTAGAAGTATTTAATAATTATTTCTTCAATAAAAATAATACAAATTAATCAATTATGTACAAAATAAAATTGTGAATTTTTTTGGTCGGACGAAAAGGTATCACTCATCCACGTTAGCCAATACCCAGTCTTCCGAATTAGAGGGTTAGTTAATCTGTTGGCCCCTCCAAGCTGATAGCTGGCTAGCTTTCCGCGTCGCTCTGTCAGCCCATCCATCATGCCGTCTTGAAATGTGCCTTAAGGACATGTTCCCATGTTCTTCAACGGCCCTCCGGATCTGCTTAATGAATGGTATGATCTTCCACCACGCCGCTGACAACGATATGATACCTTGAAAAAACTCAAGGTTACCGGAGAAGATAGCCGTTTTCCTTCCTGTATCATGTGTAGCTAGTTTGGTAGCCTCGTGAACCGCTATTGCTTCTGTCTCGGCCGCCGAATCAGTCCAGACTGGTTTCGAGTAAATCTGTCTTGTATTGGAGGCCACCTCTCTGCGAACTATTCCAATACCACTCTGCTCCGCTTTTGATTTAAACGAAGCGTCACATGTATAAATAACCTGGGTATCGTCTTGAAACACCGGTTCAGTACGTGAGCTATGTTGGCCTCCTCCACTCTCAGTGCCGGCGGTGGGTATCTAACTCCAGTCCTGTCCAAATAGATCTTTCATAGTTATATTAGTAAGGTGTAGGACCGTGTTAACATGAAGTGTCCCTGCTTCGTGTAAACATTTCATTTTTTGTTTCCAAATGTTCCACATGATCAACATTAGGTAGGCCGTTAGAATTTTTTTGTCCCAAATCGATTGATCGACATTATCAATTATCTTGGTAAACTAGTCTCCAATGTTGCGTGGTTCCTCTTCCGGGATTCTAATTTGTAGTGCTGATTTCGTCCAAACCTGACTACGAAAAACACAAGTGAGAAGAAAATTAGTACATGTTTCTGTTATCTCCCCGCACTAGTGACACCAGGTGTAGTCACTGCAATGTTTAAGGTGCAGGTTCTGGTGCGTCGGTAAAATATCTTGGCACGCCTTCCACGTGAAATTTCTTACTTTAGTAGTATCATTGGATTGGATTTCCAAACTTTCTTCCACAAGTCTAGATTTCGTATTTCCGTCTGTGTTGATGTTTGTTGTAGAGTCCCCTGATGTCCGTGTGTTAAAACTGAATGTCGTGTAAACTACTGACTTTGTGAAAGGCCAGGTAAAGGTATCATGTGATTGATGATCAAGTAAAGGTGTCCGATAATTTTCCTCTTTAACTGGGTCGGGTAAGACTGTATCAATCACCTCCCAATCTCAGTCATCTGTGTTGGAGCGCATGAGCTGGTTCACTATTCCAATACTTATGTTTGTCGGTTTAGTTTTGATTCTCCCCGAAGGTAACCATTTATCTTCTCATATCCTAGTTGATTCGCCATTTCCAACCTGAACCATCCTATGTGCAACGAGGAGATCTCTCCTTTCTAGTAAAATTTCCCACGACCATGACCGACTCTATCGTAGCTTAACCTCGAGGAAATCTTTGTGAGGAAAGTAGATCCCTTTAAGTACACGCGCTGCCAGTGAATCCGGAAACTGCAATATCCTCCACGCTCGCCTTGCCATTAGTGCAGTGTTCGCGTGCTTAAGGTCTCTAAATCCCATACCACCTATAACTTTTGTTGCCGTCATCTTCTCCCAGTCAAGCCAGTGTATCTTTCGTTTCTCAAGTGTATTCCACCAAAAACGCACAATAATCTATGTAAGTCTCTTACAAAAGCCAAGGGGAAAAGAAAACATGGACATAGCATAAGTGGGGATGGCCTGAAGAACAACTTTAATTAGTACTTTTTTTCCGCCTTCAGAAAGAAGCTTTGCAATCCACCCCTGAGCTTTACTGAAGACTTTGTCTACAATCCATTGTAGAGTATCAATTTTTGAACGTTTATGACAAAGAGGAACTCCCAGGTACTTCCCCAAGTCCTCCACTTCCTTAATATTGAGTGTCTGTAACCTGTTCCCGAAGAAGTACTGAAGTTTGTTTACTGAAAGTGACCGTCGATTTTTTAAGTCCCGAGCAGCGACATTATGTATCAATACATCATTGAAACTCTGCCACATCCTGTCCATCCAGTGATAGGAAAAGAGAGAATCATCTGCAAAAAGGAGGTGAGAAATAACTGGGCAATTACGCGTGATCTGAATACCTTGTATGTGTCTTGTCCGCGCTTTTTGTTCAGTAAGTGTAATCAGCGATTCTGTAAGTAAAGAAAAGAGTAGAGGTGAAAGTGGTCACCTTGCCGGAGGCCCTGGCCAGGCCGGAAAGTCGGTTGCCTGTCGCCATTAATATTAATTTGAAAAGTAACAGTTTTTATACAATTCCAGATCCATGCTATCCAAGTTTGAGCAAAACCCATTTTTTCTAATAATAATCGTAAAATCTCCAAGCGTACCTGATCATATACTTTTGCCATATCCAGTTTTACTGTTGCGAAATGCGCCTCCTTTTTCGGTTTGCATTTCATGAAGAAGGAAACCTCCTGTGCGATGATTATATTATCCTATATAAATCTACCTTTGATGAACGCAGCTCGAGTGAATGATGTGATCTTATCCATGATTTTCTATAACATGCTCGCCAAATTCTTTTAAAAGGATTTTGTAAATAAAGTTTACACAAGAAATTAGGCGATAATCCCAACTCTTATATAAGATCCACCTCATTGGTTACTCTTAATGAAATATTAAATGAAATTGTGAATTAAAATGCGAAAACGGTTTAAATAACATCTTTGAAATGCTAACATTATCTTAAACTAGATACGTGTTTATGTGATCTTTCTTTTCTTTCTTTCTTCTTGCCTTCGTAGGTTGTCTCTACTTTAGGATTCATGTGAACTTGTTTAGCGAAAAGGCGTGCGTTAGACGCAAATTATTCACTCTATATGATAATGACCTCATTTCATTTTTCTTCGTGAAAAGAAGATAAGAAGTGACTCTTTCTATATCTATAGCCATAATAATCACCTCATACTAAAAGCATCATTTGTTGATAACCGGATAGCATTAAAAGTTAAAAATTGTAGGGTTTTAAAAACCGCTAGGAACTAGATGAACGGTCGATCATCTTTGAACGCCTAAAAGATTAAGCAGGTGTCTAGGTAGCAAGAACGGTCATGAGGGGAGGCCAAGGAGGCCATGGCCTTGAGCCTCCTCAAATTCTTACAACTTTTATGGTCCCTTAATTTTTTTTTCATACATAATATAGTTTATTTTATATAAAAAAAAAAAACCCAATTTTGGTCCAATTTAAAACAAAAACTCATACATAATATAGTTTTTTCTATTTAAAAAAGGCCCAATTTTGACCCAACTCTAAATAAAAATTCTAATTGTCTTTTTTGTTTTTAAAAACATTGGTTAATTAAGTTAAAGTAAAAAAAAATTATCCTATATGATACTACATAAGTTTTTTTAAGGGGTCTATTTTTTTAAATTTGCCTTAGGCCCCCGAAATGTCAGGACCGACCCTGCTAGATAGAACCTAGACGTTTTCTTGGTAGGCAGTTTTGATTTTTATTTAAATATTTGTTTGGCTTTCTATAATTTTAAAATAGATTTATATAATTTTTTGTGTAAATAAATAGAATTTTTTAACTTTTTGTATTAAAAATGGATTTTTTTTATTTTTTTTATTTCAGACCGCCTAAGCGGCTGCCTGGGTCCACCTAGGCGCCGTCGCAACCGCATGGAGGCCGCATGAGCTCTTTCTAAAAGTTACACTATCTTCTATTACCTAGACGCCGTCTAGGCCGATTTTTAAAATACTGAAAAATTGTCATGCTAATAAATTATTGATTGATAATTTATATACATGAATTACAATTAATTTATAAATAAAGAAGAAACTTGATTTTCTAATAAAAGTCAATGCCTTCCAACTAGGATGGTAAATGAGTTGAGTTAAAACGAATATTATTAGATGCTTAATTGTTTGTTTGTGTAAAAAAAAAATTAGAAAAAAAAATTCTTTGTTCAATTTCGAATTTCAGTTGATGTGAATTCAAATGCAGACGAGTCAAGTACTTCATGTTCAAATTTGTTTCTTTAATATCTTTAACGAATTCAAACAAGTTTTTGTTCAAGTCGAACTCGATATTTTCATGAACAACGTATTTTTTGTATGACTAAATTAAACTTTCATACGATTTGTGTAGGATGGAGTGTGATTTATACCGAGAATGAGGCGAATTACGTGTTATAGACTTTTCGATCCACCAAGATCGATCCCAGAGAGACTAGAATAGTGATAAGAATTAGTTTTAGTGTAAATACTAGTTGTGCGAAATAAAAAAATAAAAATTAAATGAAAATATTGGTTCTCATAATATTTAAGAAAAACAACTATCAAAATTAGACAAGTAACAAGGAATTGAAAGTAAAAGTGTTAAGCCAATCTGAGACAATAGCCTTGATTATACAAGTTCACTATACCAATATGTAATGCGATTTCATGTTTATAAGGAAGGTCAGGGTCTAAGTCATTATTTCAGGATTCATATTTCCACTAAATCCCTCATGGTAAGTAATGGCTCCTTGCGTTGTAATGTCTGCTGCGAAATGGTGGTGTCTCTGCTGGTGTGAATATCTTTGCGCGTGTATGGGTGTAACAAAATTTCCATAATATTAGGTATGATTATGGGATTTATTATATACGCTATAAATATGGGATTCGTTACATAGCGATATATGTGGTAAAGATCAGATGATATTTTTAAATGCAGAGGTATGGCTGGTATACATTCTGTAATGTTGGACCTTATGAGGGAGAAATATCACGTTTAACCTGATGGGGGTGGGTTAATGGGCTCGTTGACCTTTTAAGCTAATATCTTTTTTTAGTTTTGTTTGGTTTCTGATTCTTATTTGCTCAGTAATATCGGTAACTTCTACTGTTAGACTTTTGTTCAACAAAGTATTCCAATAAATTAAAAAACACTATTTATCCAAGGACAGAGCCATTTACAAGAATGTGAATGTTGGTGGGCTAAGAGGATTTGGTGCCAATATCCTTGATTGTTTCAAAATTAAGTACACTTAGGTTCCTATATTATGAAAAATAGGGTGAGCAGATGAAAACCAAAAAACCAAACCGAACCAAAAAACCGGAAAAAACCGAACCGAAAAAACCAAAACCGCATAACCAAATAGTTCGGTTTTTAATTTTTCAAAAACCGAATTTTTTGGTTTGGTCCGGTTCTACCCAAAAACCGAACCAAAAAATCCGAACAAAAACCGAACTAACGAAGTAAAAAATAGGGAATATGTGAACTTTTTTTATAAGAATTGTGTAAGAGAAACTTTTGTTGAAAATTAATCATCTACGTGAAATTTTAGTTATACTATCCGATGGTGCTATTAGTGATTTTTTTTATATCACTTAAAATAATAAGTATTCATTACTTGATTGATTTTATAAATCATGATTGTATGAAATATGAAGTAATAGATTTGAATTTCTTGTATTTTTGTAAATCAAGATAAGTATTGTTAGATTATAAGTTTATATATAATTGTTATATTAATAGCTCATATGGACAAGTAATAGTAGTATAATTGTATTTGAATATTAGTCTCTATTGGACAATATATTTCAAGAAACGGGGTAAAAATATTATTGACCAAGCATCTGAATTCGAAGCGAACCAAAACTGAACTGAAACGAACCAATTCGAAACAAAAACCGAATGTGAAAACAATGTGAACCACCTGCTTTGGTTATTAAATAAAAAAAAACGAAATATTCGGTTCGATTCCGGTTTTAATAAAAACTAAGATAAACCAAACCATGCCCATCCCTAATGAAAAGAAATGCACTTTAGATACCTTTATTATTTAAAAATTACAATATATATTGCATCACCGGAGTCTCAACAAAATGTGAGAATTGGTCTCATATGTTTTTTTTTTTAACAAATGAAACGAAATAACACCACTAAGACCAAATTAACCTATACCCATCTGGTAAAATTCCCCGTGAGGTCAAAAGCTGCCTCCTTACTGTTCATGTCTCCAGGTCTCATATGTTTAAAACGGACAAGTTGCAAGAACTAAAAAAAGAAAATTGAATTAAAAAAATTTAACCCATCCAATGACCAAAGGAAAGGTAAGTTAAAGAAATTGTCCAGGTTCAGATACAGATCCCTTTGAAGCACGTGAGATGAGTAGGAAATTTGAAATTGAGTGTTGAAAGATGTCGAAAATGATTAATTACTATAGTGACTTGTCATTAAGTTTTGTGTGCCCCATTTGGTGGTATACGAGAAACTCAAGGGTCTTCGACGAAATTTCTATCAAGGATTGTTACTTCATTTGGCATCGTTAATGGAAATATCAATATGTGGGTTTTTACATGAATAAATGAAAACCCAATCATTTAAATATATAATCATGCCCTTTTCTTGCGCACACCGCCCGCGGCGGAGGTGGAAAAGAATAATGAGATATCAAATATAATTATTCCTCCAACTCAAGTCAAGGTCTCACTGATCGGGACTTATTATTTACCGGCTTGACTTTTAGTTCATCTTTCTATTCCAAGAAGAAGACAATTGTTTTGTTTCATTCAGATAATAATTTGATTAATGATAGTACGTAAATTGTTTTAGTAGATATCTGTAGCTTGTAGTTTTTTTTTTTTCAAACAACGTTTTATATTATTGAAACAAAAAATACACAATATTCACAAATCAATTATAACGAGCATAAAAATAAAGACCAAAATATTTATTATTATGAATAAATATAATAACTTGGTTGAAATTCGGAAGAGATCTAAAACTCTTGAAATGGCCGAGATTAGTTTTCTTAAACAAAAGGCTAAACTCGGTTATTCCCTTAAGAGTGATAGGTGTACTAAATTGTTCCATGGGCTCCTTAAAAGTAAAAATAGAAGAAGATTTATTCCGAATATATTAAAGGAAAGTGGTGATTTAACTACTTCCAAAGATCAAGTCAATGAAACTTTCCTAAATTATTTCAAAGGTTTATTTGGTGCTAAAGATAATACGACACATATTCATTCCGAAGTATTTGATTATGGAAGTAAAATTACTTAGAGCAAGGAGAAGATATGTGCCGTGATATAACCGATTTGGAGATTAAAGAAGCTATTTTTAAAATAGCGAATGATAAAGCGCCCGGACCCGATGGTTATTCTTCATTATTTTTTAAGAGTTCGTGGAATATTATTGAGGAAGATGTTATCTTAGCGGTACGTGAATTCTTTACCTCCGGTTTTTTACTTAAGCAATTAAATACTACTCTTATTGCTTTAATTCCGAAGATAGATGATCCCAAAAGTGTTGATAATTTTCGGCCTATTTCGTGTTGTAACGTGGGTTATAAAGCGATTACTATGATATTAGCGGATAGATTGAAACCTTGTTTAAATAATATAGTGGATAAAGCCGAAAATGCGTTTGTTGAGGGTAGATCTATGATAGAAAATATTCACCTTATGCAAGAACTATTTCGAGGTTATAATAATCAAAGTAGCTCGTCAAGATGTACTATTAAAATTGATTTTAGAAAGGCGTATGATTCTATATCATGGGACTTTATTTATGAAGTTTTAAAGGGATTAAAGTTTCCGGAAAAAATAGTAAATTGGATTATGGTGTGTGTTTCATCTCCGTTTTACTCTTTGGCTATAAATGGAGAAGCGCATGGTTTTTTTAAAGGCGAAAAAGGCTTAAGACAAGGTGATCCTATGTCTCCTTATCTTTTTATTCTTTGTCTAGAATATTTCTCTAGGCTTTTAAAAAAAAATACTTGTGTTGGATTTAATTATCATCCCAAATGTGAGAAGGAAAAAATAACACATTTAGCTTTTGCGGATGATTTAATGCTACTTTCTAAAGGTGATAAAGGTTCGATTAAGATTCTTATGGATAGTTTAAATGAGTTTGGAGATGTTTCGGGGCTTCGTTTAAATGTTGAAAAACCTAATATTTATTACATAGGTATCTCAAATGATGATTTGATTAATGGGATTATAACTACGAATTTTGAGGAAGGGATTATACCTTTTCGTTATTTAGGGGTCCCGCTAGGATCTTCCGTATTATTATCGAGAGATTATAAACCTCTTTTTGATAAATTGGAAGGTTATGTTAGGAGTTGGAGAGCCTCTTCACTCTCATTTGCGGGTAGATTGGAATTGATTAGATCGGTTCTTCAAGGGGTGATATGCTTTTGGTTTACGATTTTCCCGATTCCGGTTGGTGTTAAAGAGAGAATTATTAGTATTTGCCGTAATTTTTATTGGGATAATAAGCCACCCCAAGTTAGTTGGAAAAAGATTTGTATGCCTAAAAATGAAGGGGGGCTTGGATTAAAAGATTTGGAAGCATGGAATAAAGCTTTACTTCTAAAGATGATTTAGAAAATAGTGGAAAATAAAGAATCACTTTGGATTAGGTGGATTCATGGTGAGTATTTTAATAGTAGTGGTTTTTGGGAATGGATTCCTAAAAAAAGTAATTCCCCACTTTTGAAAAATATTTGGGAGCTAAAAGAAATTATACGTGGGTCCATAGGTGAAGAAGGAAGAAAAGAAATATTAGCTTTATGGGTTGCTTCCGTTAAGGCGCCCCAATCAACATATGAGGTAAACACAATAAAGTTTTATGATGTATATAAATTCCCTTATGATTTATTTCGTCGTAAAGCTTTTATTAAACCTTGGGCAAATATTGTGTGGGATCCGAGTGTATTTCCGAAACATGCAATCATAGTATGGATGGCATTAAAAGAAAGACTTAAAACTAAGAATAGGATTACTTACATGGAACTTGATCCACTTTGTGATTTGTGTAAGGAAGATTTTGAATCGAATAGGCATTTATTTTTTGAATGCTCTTTTGCTAAGGCTATATGGGATGACATAAGAATGTGGCTTGGACCAGATAAGGAAATGAACACTATTCTAAGCGCTTTGAAATGGCTTAAAAAATTAAAAGCTAGAGAGAATTGGAGAAGAAAGGCTTGGAAAGTGGGTTTTGGAGCTACCGTGTATTGTATTTGGACGGCGAGAAATCACCTAGCCATGAGAGGTGCTTCCAAGACTAGAGAAATAGTAACCAAGGAAATCAAATGGTGTGTTTATTCAATCTTATTTTCCTTGTTCCCTCGGCATTCTTTTTTGAATGTGAGTGGAAGGCTAGCTTGTATTAGTATAGTATGAGGTAGTTGTTTTTATTTTCCTTGTTGCTACCTTAAGCTTTCGAGCCTAGGTAGGTAACACCCATGTATAGTGTACAGTTTTGATATTTTAATACAACCGTTTACCCGACCCAAAAAAAAAAAAAAAGACCAAAAGTTTTCTAAAGGCAAGTGAATGGTCATTCCCTTCTTTATAAATATAAAACATTTTCATTATAATAGAGTTAGTTCATAATTTTAAAATACAAAAATAATATAATTCTCTTTTCATTTTTATCTTCTTCTTTTTTAGTTTATAATGTTATTGCTCTTTCCATAATCCTCCATCTAACTTAGCTTATATTATCCTAGTTTATAACACATTATCAGCACGAGTCTCTGTCGATCGAATCAAGGAAGAATATTTTCAGGTATAATTTATATTGTTCTAATTTATATGTATTATTTTTCACAAAGAAATTAAGAGAGAGTATAATAAGGACTTTCCATTGCAACCGATAAATATTAGATGGACTTCCATTGCATCTTATATAATACTCTTATACTATTCAAGTAGATAAATCATTTGAACAAAAAAAAAACAGATAAACCGGTTATCACTTTAGAAAGAAAAAAATAGAGGCCTGGAGCCTATATGTAAATATAGTTTTGAATGTTTTAAAAATAAAACAAGATGTTTTTCTAGGCTTGAAGCCTATGATGCCCGAAGAATGGAAAAATAACTGTATAAGCATGGAAAAATAAACGTATAGGCTTGAAGCCTAAATTTTATATTATAGGCTCAAAGCCTAGGAAATAAAATATAATCCCGAAGCATAAAAGAAAATCGGAAACTAACGCTATAAAGGGAGAAAATTATCTCATATGAAGTAACATTGAAGCATCTTCAATTTATAGGTACGAAGCCTAAAACAAAATTCTATATGCCAGAAGCATATACTGAAACTTAAAGGCCTGAAAGCCTATATGCATTTTTAGAAAACCTAAAGCTAATTATTTATTTTAAAGGGTTCGAACCCTTACTCCGAAACTAAAAATTAATGTTGTAGATTCGAAATCTCAATTTCAATTTAAAAGCCCGAAACTAAAAATTAATGGTGTAAACTCAAAGTCTCAATTTCGATTAATATATATGATGCTATATGTAGATCTATTTATCATCTCGAAATAAAATAAAATAGAATTGGTATAACTTTGAGAAGTATGGGGGATTTGAACTTGAAACTTTAGATAGTAGAGTATTTAGGCATAACCGCTAGGCTACACATTTCGAACAAAAAAAACTAGGCTACACATGTATTTTGTCTTATACTAGTAATTTTTGAATAGTATACTCTACAATTTTACTTTTTGTTATATATTATTCACATTCTACAATTTATAAGCCCGAAGCCTAAATAGAAATTTATATTATCGGGAGCATATACAAAAAATTATAGGCCCAAAGCCTAGAACTCAATTTATATGCCAAAAGTATATAACAAAATTTATAGGCCGGAAACCTGTCACAAATTTTATATCTCTATCCCAACTTAATGTAATCTTCACAAAAGAAAATGCATCCAGGATGTCAAATGTGAATGGTGTGAATCGGACAAAGAAAACATGGAACACGTTTTCCTAAAATGTCATTTCAGTATTGTTGTTTGGGTGAACTCATCTTTTCAAATCAAGATTGATAGGTATGCTAATATTTCTTTCCAAGAGCATTTTCTTCAAAAAATCAACTCTTACGCCACCAATGGGTGGGACAAGAAGCTTATCATGGCAACTGGCCAAAGCCTTGATATTTCTTCAGCCCTTAAAAGAGGTAAAGCAAGAGGTACATTGGTTCGAATCACCTCCCTGTATGGTGTCGTGGACGCGCTTGCAAAATATATCTGTAAAAACATTGATGTCACAAGTTGACAAGATTTTTAACTTTTAGGATCCTTTATTTATCTTTTTCATATCTGCAATAACGACTTAATTTTTTAATTTTTCTTCTATAAAACATTAAAAAACTAATTTAGTAGTCTTTTTTTTAAATCTGCATACTGTCTGAAACTCCAAAAAATATTTGTAGTTTTATTTGTTTGTTCATAAAAATCATGCAACATATTAATTTCTTCTAGATGGACGAATGTAAAATATTTATTCATGAAATGCGATTGGTGAATTTAGTGATTTGGATGACCTTAGGCTAAGTCTAACAGCTCAATACATTTATCATTAGAATTGGGGTCAAAGTCAAACTAGGGCTGCACAAGCGGATCCGAAACCCCGCAAAACCGAAAAAACCGACCCCACCCGACCCTAAATTAACCGAACCCGCCCATCCGTTAGGGTTTTTTTTTCTTTGGGTCGGACTGCGGGCTGGGGTACCCTAGATCCGCGGGTACCCAACCCGATCCGAATTTCCTTTTTTTTTTTTTATAATATGTATATTAAATATTTTATAAAACTGAAAAACAAAACCCTTCCACACTCGAAAGGTCACTCACGCGTATTACACACCTTTATCTCTCTCTCTCTCATACCTTACCCACTCTGTCTTCTCACCGCTCTCTCGAAGCCCCCATTTTCTCTGTTCTTCACCCTAACCCTAAATCGTAGCCAGCTTTTTCCCAGCTCATCTTCTCCATCCCGTCAAATCCCGCCGGTTAAAAGGGGGCTAGTACACCGCATTAAACATTTCTACCTAAATTAATGAGTCGCTTTAATTGCTTGAATGATTTCCGTCAGTTGCTACCGTGGTTGTGTTATCTGACCATGGTTAAGGTGTTTGAGAGTTTATATGCTTGGTTACTAGAGGATAACGGATTAGTTGAAGCCTATAAAAGCTTTAAAGGCTCGATTTGGGATTTCTTAAATCTATTGCCGATTAAATCAGGTATTACGCGCTTATATCTAATCCGTGTTTCTCTTTATTCATCTGTGTTGTTAATGAAATGATTGAGTAGTATTGTTGGATTTGAAATGAAAAACCCTAATTGATTTTGAGAAATTGAAAAGGAAATTATTTGATTTGAAAAGGAATTGAGTTTTAAATTGGTTTTGTAATTGTTATAGCTTTATGATGATGATGATTTATGATGTTTGAAGTTATGATGATGACTTATGATGTTTTTCTGTTGTATATTTTCATGTACTACTCTCGCATATGCTTGGGTTTATGGATGCTTAATGCTTTGATTGTTTTTCCAATGTCAGATAAGGTAATAATACAATAACTCTTCATTCTCTGATTTTGTAATTGATTATGTATTCAGAAATGTAAAATACAGTTTAATAGAAGTTTCATTGTTCTTCAATGAAGAGTTTAATGGAATAATAGATGATGTTGTATAATTTCTAATGTCCACTATAACCCATCTGTAACCAATAACCTTAAGGTATAAATCACTGACTCTTTTATATTATCTCAAGGATTTTCAGTTTTCAACTTCTATTGTTTTGCATCTCCCTACTTCCTTTCATTAGAGGCCTATGATTATGTTTTAAACTATATATTTATGAGGCTATGGTAATTAAGGAAAACAAGGTTGAGTTGGTAACAATTTTAGTTGGAATTGAGAGTAACTTGTGATATTTAAAAGTAGTCCTTGTCCCTTTGTCCCGAGGTGATCCCTAAGGCCAATGATGAACTTATAATCTGAGGCTTAAATATAACAAATTCCATTTCCATTTTGTTGAAAAAATCAGGAAAATTGCAGCTGGATTGAAAATTGGAAGAAGTGGCAAGGTTTTTGGAAGCAAGGAAGAAAATGCAACCAATTTTGTACATCTTCTCTATTTTGCACAATAGAGGTTGCATTTAAACTTATTTGACTGTGAAATTTGTATAAGTACTATAATTTTGATTTGGTTTTGTGTAATTTGTAACTTGTCTAACTTCTCTAATGGTTTTGTTGTGTAACTTGTAATGGTTTGATCATTTGGTGTAATATCTAAGTTGTAATGTTAATTTGTAATCTGAGTTGTAACTTCTTTTAGGAAAGTTACTATATAGTAACTTTCTTATTCTGTTAAGTTTCTATATATGGAATGTTTTGAAATTTTTCAATATTTTTAAGTACTTTGACTTTGTGTTGACCAGACCCGCACCCGAGCCAAACCGCACCCAACCCGCGGGTACCCAACCCGTTCAGATTTAGAGAATTAAAATAGGGTTAGGGTCTCAAATTCCCAAACCCGCACACCTCGGATTGGGTGAAGGGTTTAGCACTTCGGGTCGGATAACCGACCCGTGTGCAGCCCTAGGTCAAACACCTTCTTTCTATCAAATAACAACTCTCTAAACTAAGGTTACTCCAACAGCTTCCCAATTCTGTCAATATAATTTTAAAAATTCTGTTATATCTTTATTTTAATATATATTTTATAATTAATTTTTTAAATTGTTATTGAGTTTTTTAATTCATATGTCTATTTCTTAACTTGTTATAAAATATTAAAAAAATTATAATTTTTAGTAATTATTTTTCTTTGTTTTAATTTGTTTATTTTTAAAATAATTTTTTTAAAAGTAAATATATTTGCTTTTGGGAAAATGACCCAAAAAATCAAAATAATATTATTTTCAGCCCAATAACATCAATGACAAAATTTCTGCCCAATAACATCATTAACTAAATTTTGTCCTTGATGGGAATCGTCCTTGACGGGAATCGTTCTTGACGGGAATCGTCCTTGATGGGAATCGTCCTTGACGGGAATCGTCCTTGATGGGAATCGTCCTTGACAGGAATCGTCCTTGACGGGTAAACATGTAATCTTATAATAGTAAGTTAATGGATGATTCTTTGGGGCAAGTATAATATTATTTTGATTTTTTGGGTCATTGACCCTTTGCTTTTTACGTATAATAAAGGATATCTATTTTCTTTTTTTTTTTAATAAATTCTATTATTCAATTAATTTTTTTATATAATGGTATTTAACGAAATAATCAAACAAATTTAATAATTTATAATGTATGATTTTTTTCAATTAATTTGATTACTAAATTTTTGTTAAGAAATCTTTTTAATGATGATTATTTTTTAATCTATTCGATTTTAGTTTTAAAAAATATTTTATTTAATATAAATTTACATATATATATATTAAAGATATAATAATATATTATCTATTTTTAAAATTTAAATATAAATAATAAATATACAACATATTTTAATTAAAAGCAAAAAAGAAAAAATATGTAGGAAAATTGAATAGAGATTGCTAGATGTGGCTAAGAAAACCAAAATGTAGGGTGCCCAATAATTGGGTACCTAATTGTAGAGATGCTATTGGAGCTCTTCTTTTTCATTTTCAACCCCCAATTCTAGCTTTTTGCTAGAATGGGGTGTCCATTGGACTTAGCCTTATTGGAGAATCTATGTCATGTAATCAAGATGTTATAACCTATTGTTTTTTTAAAAATAAAATACTTACTTTACAATTAAAATTCTTTACTATTAGTTAAAGTTACGAATATTAACGTTTTCATCTCTGAAATACTTATAAGGAGTCTGAAAGCAATGAAAATGTATTAATACAGACTTTTGAATCATATCCTGCGGTTCGAAGTTGTGGCGTTTCTTTTTGTTTTGTAGAGGTGGATACAAGGTTAAATAAACCCACCGCTATTCTTTTCCATTGACATCTCTAATTGTAACTTGCCTATCCAAAGTATAAAAATATTTTTATTTAATAAAAGATGAAAAGAAAAAAATTAAGAGAAAATCCAAATTCGAAACTTATTTCTAGGTACCAACGGTTATAATGAACTCTCTTTAAATGATAGGGTGCTATCTTCTTGTAAAAAATTTGTTGATTTGTTCAAATTATTAACTCTTTGTTTATATGGGATAGGTAAACCTAAAGAGTTATATTAGTCGGGAAAAATCGTTCACAATTTGTTGATTTGTTCAAATTATTAACTCTTTGTTTATATGGGATAGATTAACCTAAACGGTTATATTAATCGGGAAAAATCATTCACTATAAAAGAAACTACACCTATTTAAACCCGAAAGTTTAAAGTAGTCTGCAAAATTACATAAGTAGCGCATATTAATGCATTTTTCTAAAGAAACCCACTATCATCCGTAAGAAAAAGATGAAGGTACAAATAGAAAGATACACAATTTCACTTCCTTGAACATATTCTCGAGACGGAGTGACATTCTTTAGCGCGAGTTTGTTCCTTACATTCCAAATTAGATTGACCGTTGCTCCAAAAGCAATGCTTCCAATTTTTCTCATCCAATTTCTCCTTTCTTTCAATTTTTTGAGTCATTTAATAAAATTCAAAATCGTATTTATCTCTTTTGTTATACCCAACCAATGTTTCAGATCATTCCAAATTTTTCGTAAAAAAGCACTAGAAGAATAGATGGTCATTTGTCTCAAAGTCATCTCCATACATCCAGTAACTCCATATATACCATATTATCATCGGTGGGTAATTTTTCTTTATTGTCATTCACACAAAAATCAAATATTTAGGTGTAATATTGGAATCCCAAACAATATTCGTTAGAGCCTAGAGAAATGTCTAAATATCGGTCAAGAATAGGCTTATTTTCAATTAATTTGGAAATATATATATATATATAGGGCTATAAACGAACCAAGCCGCTCGCGAGCCGCTCGAGCTCGGCTCGGTAAAAAGCTCGTTCGAACTCGTTCGTTTATATAAACGGGAAAAAAAGTTTGTTCGAACTCGTTCGTTAAAAAACGCGTCCGTTCGAGCTCGTTTGTTAACTCGTTAAAAATTTATAATTTGTAAATTAATGGTTTAGTTATCAATAAATATATTGTTAAAACTATATAAAAAAAATTATTCGTTAATAACTCGAGATCAGCTCGAAAAAAGCTCGTTCGATATGTTATCAAGCCTGAAAATTTGAGCTCGGCTCGACTCGTTAAAATTTGAGCTCGACTCGTAAATCTTATCAAACAAGCTTGCACATCTAGTATTCGGCTCGACTCGGTTCGTTTACAGCCCTATATATATATATAAAAATATATATCCAATAGCAATAAATTTCCTTTTTATTTTTGTTAATAAAGATCACATTTCTTACTTTTATGAAATTTGATTAATCCTATATAATTATTAAAAAGATATGGCCATAATTACTTTAATTACTTTGAAGTGAAGTTTCTGTTCATCTATACAACATTCATTTTTTTAATAGGCAGCTAAATATTAATTCCGTGAATTAAGACAATGGGACGATGAAGTCATTATCGTCAGGGAAACTGGTTAGGCGAACTTGGATGCTTACAGATTCATGGTA
Source organism: Nemophila menziesii (assembly GCA_029959085.1). NCBI lineage: Eukaryota > Viridiplantae > Streptophyta > Magnoliopsida > Boraginales > Hydrophyllaceae > Nemophila > Nemophila menziesii. The sequence continues at coordinate 2,073,780 of JARWIR010000012.1, read as the reverse complement.
TATGGTCAGTTCATCTATTTCCACGTTTTTATTGAAAAGAATACCTGGTCCCAAATCTTCTTTCCTTTTCTTTCAGCCTTGTTTATAATCTAGTTGCCATTTGATTACAGTAAATATAACTACTAGTGACTTCTAGGTTCAATTTATCTGTAATAGATACTTTAGATCTATCTGTCCCCAAAAAAAAACTGTAGATCAAATTAATATATTATTGTATTCAGAAACTTACCAGTTGGACTTCACCAATTCAGAAATTTTTCAAAAAACTTCGAATTTCACCTATATTTCTTATACATAAAATACATAATCAGCGGGAGATAACACTGATCGTTATCAAAAGTTATTCAATTAGTATGAATTATTTCAAAAAAAAAGAAAGAGTATAAATATGAATCTGACATGTCAGCATTTGCTCAATGAATATGGCTGGTGGAGTATGTCTTTATGATTATTTTGTTTTGGACAGAAGTGTTTCTGAATAAAAAGCCAAAAAAAACTAATGATCTCAACCTTCTAGAACTTTCTAGATCGTGGCAGAAAGTCATTTTAATCCTCCTGGCAACTAGACATTTCTGTAATAAAGCACGGTAAAAAAAAAAATTATTATCTAAAGGTTCTTAAAAACACTACCTCAAGATCTAATAACACCCGTTGACTTTTTTCTTTTTACTAAAGGCCACAAAATAAATTTAACACTATAATCCAAAATCTTAATTACATTCTTACCTTTTTTTTGTGTTTTAGTTTCTTATATATACTACTTCTATTCAGTATTAATTTTTTTAAAACCCTAATTATTTGTCACCTTTCTTCTCTCTCCTCGGTTTCTCTCTCTCTCTCTCTCTCTCTCTCTCTCTCTCTCTCTCTCTCTCTCTCTCTCTCTCTCTCTCTCTCTTAAAGACTCGACGCAGCTTTGCATCAGCTAAAACCATAGCCATGGCAAACCGGAGAAAGAGCTCGTCGCCGAAGGTCTATTCCGGCTGCTCCGTGAGATCTGCTGCTCCATGAGAACGTTGTTCCGCCGTTCGTGACCTCGCCGGCGAGTTCACGCCGCCACTGAGGGGCCATTCTCCGCCTGGAGCTCGAGTCTTGAGCTTTGTTCATGGCTGCTCAGGAGCTCCGAGCGAGCACGAAATACGACCAGATCTGGCCGGCGTTGAACACCTGCGAAACTATGCTCAGTACTCTACTATGCTTATTACTTTGTTATTATGGGTTTTGCGATTCATAGAGGAGAAGAGGCTTGTAAGTTGTTCGATAAAATATACATGGAGAAACTTTGTGAGCATGATAAAGTTACTTTTGGGGTCTTAATAAATCTATGTTCAAGATTTGTGTAATTTTGGTCGGTGGGAAGAGGTTAATATGTTATTTGACGAGATGATTGATTGTAGAGTTTTTCCAAATATTATTGGTCGATTCATATGGTAAGGAAGGATATGGGGAGAAAAGGCTTGTAAGTTGTTCGATAAAATATCAATGAAGAAACTTTGTGAGCATGATAAAGTTATTTTTTGGGTCTTAATCAATTGGCTATGCAAATGATAGTTCTTAGATGATTTTTTTCTCTTTTTCTTGTAATTACAATGTAATAATTTTGATTTTTTTCTTTTTCTTTAGCAATCTTATAATATTTGAGTTGTTTTTATCCATATAAATAAATTTGAATCAAGAAAAACAATAAAACTCAACAATTTTTTTTTGCAGACTCAGTTAGTTACAGAGCATACGAGCATGCTTAGTAAAGCGACTCAACAAAAAAATTCGAATACTGAGCAACTTTTTTCGACACTCATCACTTTTTCCGATACTCATCAATTTTTTCCATGCTCAGTACCCCATGCTCGGTAACTTTTTTTTATGCTCAGTAACTTTTTCCAGGCTCCGAACTTTTTCCAGCGGTGATCGGTGGTTGTGGTCGGAGCTGGAAATTATTGATAGTTAATGAAGGAGGACAAAGAAAAAATTATATAAAGGAGGAGAGAGATCAATGGTAATGGAGGAAAGAGAATAATTTTTTTTATATGCACTAGAAGGGTAGTAATGACAATAGGCATCTTAGATGCCTTTTTGGAGAGAAGGGGAATAGACTAGTTTTTTTGTGGCACTAAGATAGTCTTCAAGACCCCATGGATAATTGACCCTAAAAAAGAAACTAATTGTATAATTTTTGTGGTTTTTATAATATAAAAAATTAGGGGTCAATTACTCAAGGAGACTTGAGAAAAATCAATGTGCCACTTAGGAGCTAGTCAATTCCTCTCTCCTTCTTAGAGGCCAATAAAATGTCCAATGTCATAACTACCCTTCTAGTGCATATAAGACAAAAAAATAGATTATTTCTCTCTCCTCCACTACCATTACTCTCTCTCCTCCATTACCATTAATCTCTCTCCTCCTTTATCATTTTTTCTCTCTCCTCTTTCATTAATTATCAAATATTTTCCAGTTCTGACCACAACCACCGATCACCGCCGGCCACCTCCGGCCACCGCCGGAAAAAGTTCTGAGCGTGGAAAAAAGTTCTGAGTCTGGAAAATAGTTCTGAGTATGGAAAAAAGTTTTGAGTCTGAAAAATAGTTCTGAGTATGGAAAAAAGTTTTGAGTCTAAGTGCAAAAGTTCTGAGTCTAAGTGCAAAAGTTCTGAGTCTAAGTGCAAAAGTTCTGAGTCTGAGTGCAAAAGTTCTGAGTCTGAGTGCAAAAGTTCTGAGTCTGAGTGCAAAAGTTCTGAGTCTGAGTGCAAAAGTTCCATTAACGCCATCGCCAACAGTGTTGAGCGCAAAAGTTCTGAGTCTGAGTGCAAAAGTTCTGAGTCTGAGTGCAAAAGTTCTGAGTCTGATTGCAAAAGTTCTGAGTCTGACATCGTGAAAATAATTTCATTCCATTAACTTAATAATATTTATAACGTAAAAATACATAAGCAAAATCGATTTTATAGCAACAATATTTGTTGAAAATCATTAATCACCAAAACAGAACAAACAAAAAGATTGATATTTTGACCAGTCAATCATTAATCACTAACAAATCAACCAAGAATCCAAGAAAGTGTTGGCAACCGCAGAACTAATATTTAGATCTCCAATGAATTTCTTCAGATGCAATAGCTCTTTAGAATAGTTCTTCGCGTCCATTTATCAAATCAGTAGCTCGATAGAAATTAGAGAATAACACATAGCCATGAACGTATTTTATTGCTCGACTCCGTCCAGATCTCGCCATGGATGGCTCTTCACATAGCTCAACAGAGACCGCATCTTGGCCATCGATCTGTTCACTTTAATGGCCATCGATCTATCCGCTTCAATGTCCATCGATGGTAACTCGGAGCTCCAATCAATGGTAACAATGGCGGTGGAGCAAATCGGAGTTAGGGTTTGGTGAGAGAGAGAGAGAGAGAGAGAGAGAGAGAGAGAGAGAGAGAGAGAGAGAGAGAGAGAGAGAGAGAGAGAGAGAAGGTCGATTGATTTGCTGATGAGAGAGGGAGCAATTTTGGGTTTTAATTTTCATTTGGTAATAAATAGTATATATAGAGAAATAAAAAACAAAAAAGGGTAGAAAAGTAATTGGTTTTTTGACTTATAGTGTTAAAATTAGTTTGTGGCCTTTAGTAAGAAGAGCCAAAAGAGGCGGTCTTGTTAGGTCACGGTGTAGTGATTTCAAGACCCTTTGGGTAATAATCTCAAAAATTAGATATGAATTTTCTGGATAAAAATTTACACTAAGGGATGTATTTTTTTTTTGGACGCACTAAGGGATGTATTCAGAGTCAGATATTTTTTCTAGATTTAAAGAAGAGACAATTTTTTTTTTTTTTTGGACGGGAAAGAAGAGACAATTAGTATAAGCATTATATAATAATGTAACATTGTCATTATAAGTCACATTAAAATAATCATACGAAATAATAACATTAACCTTTCTTTTAAAAAAAGCACAACCGGTAAAATAAAAAGAAAATAAATACACACCTAATTGAAGCATGAATATTTTGAATGAAATCGAACTGTCTCATAATGCAGTTAGAACGGTACAACTCAACATTGTTGAAATGTGTTAACGGTACAACACATAAATATACTTCACGCCATTCCACATAAGTTCGGGCAAAAAAGTCGAGTCAACTAACCTCGTCAGGCCTCCAATTAACCTAAACAGAGAAAATAAAAAAGTTAGCAAAAAATCGTTTTCCACTATTACAATAGAACACACCTGATCGGGTTCTTGAAGATCTAAATCATTACTAAAAATCTTTAGGCTCCGACCGCCACTTCCTTCTATGTTTTTGATCCATTCAAACTAATACAATAATAATACATTAATACTAATGTCAATATGAAAAATATTACAAAATAATGACATTTAACATATATACTTACTATGTACCTGCGGGACCGTAAGGAGCAATTTAAGAATAATTGTGTAACTGAGGTCTACAATGCAAATAATCCCAACACCATATCTATATAAAGTATAACAAAACAAAGGTGAGTTTATAAAATTATGAGAATTAAACTAAAAACAAATACTCGCAAAAGCAGACCACAACTCTTGACTTTTCCCATATCTCCCTCACAAGCTTGACAAGTCCACTATACAAGTAAGATAATGTGTCTGAACCCTAACTATAGCCACCTGTCACCCTCAAATCCCTCAACAATGGGAGATACATAGTAACACATGGTTTTCTTTCCCCGAGGGAAAAAGGAATGTACCGATCACGTAGAGAATAAACGTCGTTGCGTAGTAGCGTAAAACATCGTCATTAGCGTCGGCTGGGGGCACAGTATTACCAAATTTTTGCTTTAACCACGCAAGTCTAACAATATTTCTTCCTTTGTCAACGTTAGCATTATCCTCCTCCTTCTCCACCTAATCTTGTTGACCTTGTTGACCTCTACGTACGGGTTGTGCAGGTAGATCGCCAAATAAGTGATAACATGTTTCCTCATTATAAAAAAAGTGGGATCTAAATCTGTGACTGAATGACCATCTATGGATAGCCCCAATATCATCGAAACATTACGCAAAGTGACGGTCATTTTACCATCCGGTATATGAAAAATATGGTTCTCGCATTGCTAGAGTTTGACCATCGCAACATTAAAGTGTGGTCTAACACAATTTGTTTGATTTTATGTATCTCACCAAATTCCGCTTGGTTAACAAATGGAATGACCCGTGGGTCCAATTTCCATGGTGTCGCAGAATTTGGTTTGACCATAACACCTGTTGATATTTTCTATAACAAAAATCATAAAGACCTATTAACAAATAATTTAAAATAAATTTAATTTATCCTTAATAAAACTTACATACACGAGTTGACTTTTACGGTTGAACCTCGTTCCATAAAAGAGAATTTGCATTAGGGTCACTGCTTGAATCGCCATTATAGTTTATCAATAAATAAGGACCAAATATGCAATTAAAATAAATATTATATATTCTATCTATTTTAACAAAAGAATACAAGGACTATTTATGCAATTATATTTATAAACAAAAACTCCTTTTTGCAATTAACTAAAAGGACCAACTGTGCAATAATATACGAGGACCAATAGTGTAATTAAATACAAGGACAATTTATGCAGTAAACAAAAAACAAAAATTTACTTAAAAATATAATTCATAGACATGCAATAGCTTATTCATCAATAAAGGATCAGTTGTGCAATAATATACAAAGACCAATAGTGCAATTAAATACAAGTACCAATTGTAAAATTAACTAAAAAGATAACATAATTCAAAAAAATCAACAATATATCACTAGCATTAATAATATAATATCACATTGCAAATATAAATTTCATAAACAATTCTAATATACTAAATAAAAAAATTCAAAATATAGGTATAAAAACCTTAATCTTGATTTTTGAGGTAAATAGAGAGAGTTGATGATGTAGGACTTGATTCGGGTATGTCTGGTGGCTAGATGACAGGTATAAGGCGGCAACACCGCGAGGAGACGGTGGTGGTGAAGGGTTTTTGCAATTTTAGTAAATGAAGAAGAAGACCCTCTGAAGGTCTTTATTCTACGAAAGGACTACTTCAATTTCAACCACATGCTGAACAGATGAGATTTTACATTAAGGGTAAAATCGGTGATAACCAGACACTGAAGAACTGGGAAGATACCTATAAGATGTGGAAGTCGAAAAAGAGTAAGGTAATATTGTTGGTTTTAGTGATAATTTATTAATTTATATACTTTATTATTATAATAAATTTGTTTTCGTAAAAAAACAGAATGGGGCTAAAGTGAATTAGAACAAAAACCGGTCAAAGCAAAAACCCAAGTGGGGCGGGATCGAGGACTTACTCGCGTACATAGGAGGAGATGTTTGTGGTGAGAAACAAAACTCATTTCTTTTTAACTTTGGATAATCCTACTAACACATTTATACTTGACTAAAATAGGAGGGGGAGAAGCACCCAGTGGTTTTTCGAGCACCAGTGGAGGGCCAATAGCAGGAAATGCCCCTTCCCCGGATGACCGACTTTTTCTTCGATATTGTCTTTGACAAGCAGGAGAATAAGTGGAGGACGTAAGTGTACCAGAGATCGAATGTAAGTATTCAAATACGATTTCAATTATTTATTTTGAGCTTAAAGATTTAAAAAAAAAATTGTTTACTTAATTCATGGAACAGGACGCACTGAGAGCCATCATGCGTGACAGAGACAAGGAATCCCAGACTCAATCTGGCTCGTCATCATCTAAATCGTTGCTCACACAAAAGGATCATGTAAAGGCGGTAATGGGGTATCCCACCAAAGTATGGGTGAACGAACCTGAAGTTAGGTCCCCACAATTGGAGCGCCTCTTAAGGCCAAACATTCAAGGAGTGCTACTGATCAGCCATCTGATAAGATGGTCCAGGACTTTGACGGGATGATGGGGGTCAGAATGAATATTTTATCTCGGTGGGCAGGGAGACGAAAGATCTCGATCCACAAGCTCCACCGCTGCCACCCAACACATGAGCTACAACCTCGAAGATCGGTTGACTGGAGCCCTCCCCTTTATTAATCAGACCAGGATTGAACATGGGCTATCTACTTACGTGCCTCCCATTAGTCCTTCCGATCCTCCTCGTTCTGATTCTCGTCCTACAGGTCCTTTAGCCAGCCAACCCCACAGGTTAAGACTCAAAGACTAGGAGGTTGAAAATGAAGATGAAAATTTACATCGACCTTGATATTTTTGTAAAATTTGACTTTTATGTTTGACTTGACTTTATTTTTTACTTTTATATTTTTTATTATCGATTTTTTAAATTTTTATGGGTTTTTAAATAATATATTACGATCGATTTTATTTTATTTTAGCAGTTTATCGGATTTTTATTTATGTCTATATAATAAGGAAAATTCTTCCATCTAATATTGGATGATCCTACATCAATTATATTAATACACATAGCACATGTTTAAACTTACAAAAATAACTAATTAATTAATCTAATGACATAAAGTAATACATAAAGTAAACATTAATAAGAAAATTTGATAAAAATAGAAATAAAGGACAATATCTTTGCAAATAAAACAATATGGGTACTCACAAAAAAATTGTTCTTCAAGGAATTTATTCCGGGAAGTGAATTTTTGTGCCGATAAGTTAGCGAAAGAAGGGGCATTGTCTAATTTTCAACCAATGACTCTTGCGGACCCTTCCGATTACCTTTGGACTTTCATTACAAGAGACAAAAGTGAATGTGCAACGGCTAGAGTTGCACTAGCGAGCTAATAAGAACTTTTGTTCTAATTGTAATAATTTTTTTTTAACGTCTTTTAAGTCTCTCATGTAAGAAAAAAGAAATATCCTCATAAATGAGTCTGTCATTTGCGAGGACATTTTTATCATTGGCGAAAACAATTGTTTTCGAAAATGCCACGCGTCCATCCGCGATAACACATCAAAGTTCTCGCCAATGGGAATTTTCTACGATATATCTTTTACGAGGAATTACTAATGAGGGCATGTTCTCGGTAAAGATTGATTGTTGTCATTTGGGAGAAAATTACCAGTATTTGGCGAGGAGATATCCTCATCGAAGGTGGAATGAGTAGCAGTGATATAAAAGAGAGTATTGAGAAATCAACATTCCACTTGTTTTAAAATTCTCACTGGATGGATCTTTACGTATTATTATGCTGTGACCTAGAAGAATAAGCACATCTCTTATTAGAGATCGGCTTTCGATTTCACCTAAAGTCTCTATAAAAATAGTACCTGCCCAGGATCTGACTAAGGAGTAAGGTCTAATACTTTTAGCCCAGTCACTAACAAATCTTTTTACATATTTTATTTTTAGCTTGAATAAGACATAATATTATGCTTATTCAGTTTATGTGGATGCAATTAGTCATAGAGACAGATACTAAATCCTATCCTGTAATTTGACATGCAAACCTTTTATTATCTAGTTCGTATCCATGAATAGATATTTACTTTATTCTTCCCATAAGATTCTTCAGTTGCCTTTTACAGCGCTGATTCTGGTCACGGGTAGGGATAAAATGATTCTTATTTTTGTTCTTCCTAACGTGGAAACCAGTTGGTTGAGCGTTTTAATCATCGAAGACCGAACAAGCACTCCTCAATTAAGTGCAGAGGCCGGTATAATTCTTGGCAAAAGTTCGAATAATTAATGGAGTTCGGACAAATTTTCACTGCATCCTCCACTGCACTCTAAATTCGACTGCCATATTGTTTAAGTTCTTTATCATTAGTGAAAGAAGAAATGCAATCACAAGATGACTTATAAATTCGTGGGTGTTTGTTTTTATTCATGCTACTGCCTTTCTAACTTTGTGCAAGGAGCCAAGAATAAAGGCAGCATAATGTACTTATAAAAGTGATAGAACTTCACTTTCGACACAACTTCACTTCCTTTTTTGACCTTTTGAGATTTTCGTTATAAGTTGTTTGTTCAAATGAGGGTTGATTCTATGGAGCTAAAGTTTGTTACTCTCATTTACCATTTGAACTTCATTTAGTGGTTCTATCAATCCACTGACGGAGACATGTAGGAGATCGAGATTTTGTTGCCTGATAAGACCATTTCTAAAAAAGAGATCTTCTATGAGTAGTTCCTTTTAGAAATTGGAAAGGTTAGAGTATATAAAGAGTACTTAGGCAAAAAAAACATATAGACTCATCGTCCTGATAACATTCATTCCTCCATTAAATGATATGTAGTCAAATTTTCTTAAAGAAGGTATTGAATATCATTTGTCCCATTATCAATATAGAAACATTTTTTTTTAATTTTCTTTATTAAATAGTAAAAAACATATTGTAATAAATAAACTTTTGAATATTAATTTAAAAAATAAGAGTATTACATATTTTTATTAAAATTTGTACATAATAAAAAAGATTAAAAAAAATCCAGTTGGAAGATGAAGTATTGTATTTAATATAAATTTATAATATTTTATTATTGCGTGAAGCATTACTTGTGACGATATTTGTCGTCGCAATTGATAAAGACATTAGCCGTAAAAGATTATTTTTTAGCATTCAAGTTTAAATGTCGTCGCTAGATTTTCGTCGATAGAGATCATCATTTGCGACTAAAACGTGGTTTGTATTCGAAAAAACACAATTCTCAATTACGACGATAAATGTAGTCCAGTTGATATATTTCTAGCGACAACATGAAATAGTCATAGTTTACAATGATTAGCGACTACGCGTATAGTCGCTATAGTGCTATACTTTTTGACGATTTTTTGTAGTCGCTAAAAGCAATATTATTAACGACTACTTGGATTCTATCATTTGCAACTACTTTGTAGTGGCAAATGTCTTTATTTATTTATTTTTTAAAGTGATAAAAATAATGCATCAATAAATAAATAAAACTAATATTAAAAGATTAAAATAAAGTCAACATCGACTAAAAAGTCAACAAAATATAAATGAAGTCAAAAGGGATAGATATTAAAGTCAGCATATAAACATATCGATCAAACACATCAACATGTTAGGGATGAAATAAATGTTCTTCTTCTTCTTCCTCAATTTCTTCCTCAACTCCTTTCCGGCTACTAGATGCACCACCTGGAGATGGGCATGTTGGAGAGTTCTGTTGGACTGGAGTGAAAGAGATTAGTCTCGTTTGTGCCCTCATCTTGTTAACAAACCCCATAACTGCGGTAATATCGGCTATCGTGAAAATAGTAAAGTGAATGTCGGCAGTCGAACTCGTGGATCGATTGGCTGGAGAATCGTACGAGGGTTGCCCTATGCAACCCGAAACTCATTTAAGGAGGCCATTATATCCCAAAGCTGCTGATCATGGTCTCGTGTCGATAAAGAAGCTTTGGGAATGCATATTTTCTTAGGAGGCGGGCCCACTCTGGGTGCCCAACTCCCTGTCTATGGGCCCATCTCTGCCTTTGTTGCTTCCTTGACAGCATCCATTTGCTCCTTTAACGTCAATGAGGAAGTGGAGGATGGAGCTTCAGATGACTTAGACTGCGTCTGAGTGACTTCCTTTTCCATAAACTCCCAAAGAGTTGACTGTTACATTAAATAAATACATTTCAAATTATAAACAAAATCAAAACATTTATTAGTTTAAATAATAAGCTTTTATAATACTCACATCAGCGTTCTTGTATTTATCGATCCGCCACTCGTCTATCTTATCATCATAACCCACATGCTCAAAAAAGTTTCTCAACGGTGGAATCGGGATCTACTCCTGGGTTTTCTCATCGGTCATGCTGTAAACGAGTCGAGCCGAATACTAGATGTACAAACTTGTTTGTTTAATTTCTCGAGTCGAGCCGAGCTCAAATTTAAACGAGTCGGGCCGAGATCAAATCTAAACGAGCTGAGCCCGAGCTTCCAATGATCCAAATCGTAAATGTTAGAGCTTGTTTACTTCAAATGATTGGTTTACCGGGTACCCAAGTGCTCAAGTAACAATCCCACCGGCAATTGGACCAGACCACTGCCCTTTAATTCTTTATACAGATCGTTCACGTTTCCAAGGGAAGAAGTGGTTCAAGTTTTAGACTATGTGGATTGAATACGAACAATGTGAGAAGGTGATTAAGATGGCGTGGGATGACCCTGGTCAAGCGCCCTCACTACCAGTATTCATGAATAAAAGGAATAATACAATCACTTCATTGATGTCGTGGAGTAAACGTACTTTTTGCAACAACGCACTCAATATTAAAGCTTTGACGGATAAATTTATTCTTCTGGAAGGACAACTAGTTACACATCAAATTTTAAACGAACAAATGGAAATTAAACAGGAAATTAAAAAGACATACGAAGCCGAAGAAAAATATTGGTACGACAGAGCAATGAAATGATGGCTCAAGTATGGGGATAAGAGTACAAAATTCTTTTTCTTAGAAACAATCACTCGAAGAAATATCAATCGAATACATCATATAAAAAATACTCAAGGTCTCTGGATAGAGGATGCATCAGAAGTTTGGGATGGCTTTCAGAAATATTATTAAGACCTTTTTCAAGAACACAACCATGAAGAAATGACTGTTGCGTTGGAAGGAATGCCGCAGAGGTTAACACAAGCAATGAATGATAAACTACTTCGACAACCGACTATGAAAGAAATGAGGAAATCAGTTTTTGATATGTCCCCGACCAAAGCACCTGGAACTGATGGCCTTAATGGTAAGTTCTATCAAGAATTCTGTCACATTATTCAGTATGACGTTCTCTTTATGATACAAGATTTATTCAACAATAATATATCTCTCAACACGCTCAACGAAACACTGATTACCCTAATACCGAAAGGAAGCATCCAAGAAGGAATTGGGGATTACAGACCGATCTCATATGTCAACTTTGGCTATAAAATAATTGCAAAAATATTAGCAAACAGACTACATGAATACATGCTCGACGTCGTCTCACTGACCCAGACAACTTTTATTAAAGGTCAGGACATTCAGGACAATATTCTCGTTCGCTCAGAAAATTTCATTTTATATGAAAAAGAAAAGGAAATATGCCAAGCCAATGGCGGCAATTAAGCTCGGTATAGCCAAAGCCTATGACCAGGTACGTTGGGATTTCTTATTATTTGTTCTTCATAAATTAGTTTTTCATCATCAATGGATTATGTGGGTCGCGAATTGTTTATCCTCGGTAACGTTTCAATTAAACTTTAATGGAGAAAGGCTTCGGAAATTCTTGCCACAAAGGGGATTAAGACAGGGAGATCCCATCTCCCCTTTCTTATTCTCTCTTATGACCGAGTCTCTCATTATTTTAATCGATACTAAAGTCAGACAAAATGCTCTAAAAGGTATACGAATTACTACAATTTTTTTGGTTGTTTCTCACCTATTATTTGAAGATGATTTTATATTTTTTCTTACTCTGGACGATAACGTAATAGAACATTTTGAGGATTGTGTTTTAAAATACTGCAAGGGCTCAGGCCAACGAATCAACTACCAAAAATCCTTAATTTATTTTAGCAAGGATACGCCAGAAACACAAAGAAGACAAGTGACGAACCGATTAGCAATTCAAGAAAAAAAAGACCTTGGGAAATACTTAGGAATCCCACTCTGCCACAAACAATCAAAGGTTGATTTGCTACAATGGATTGCGGAAAGACTTTTCGATAAAACAGAAGGATGGAAAGCACACCTCCCGTCGGAGGGAGGCAAGGAAGTCCTCATAAAAGCTTTCCTTCAGGTGCTACCATCCTACTCTATGTCGATTTTCTCACTTCTGATTACTTTCTGTAACAAATTAATTCCGACAATCTCGAATTTTGGTGGAATCCAGGTGACAAATTAAGGATACATTGGCTAGCATGGAAAAAATTAGCAATGAGCAAACTCCTCGGGGGTACGGGCTTTAAAGATTTCAAACAAATGAACACGGTTTCGCTTGCAGCGCAGGTGAAGTCTCCTCATTTGTGATAGATTAATAATAGGATGAGACATCATTTTTAGTGATTTAGAAGTCATAATTGTCTTGAGAAATAGTGCACTTTCCTATTTTGAGTCTTGATTTAGTAAAATAATATTTTTAGAGCATATTGGATTTAATTGTTTATTTAGTGTGTAGCTTTAAAGATAATTATGGAGCTTAATTAGAGTCCAAGTCAAAGACCACAACTTACGGAAAGAGATTTGTATGGTAATTGGAGATAAGGAAACAAAAGCTAAAAAGATGGAAAAGGAAAAGCTGCCTAAATATGAGATTCTGCAGTACACGCCTAAAGAAGTGCTATTTACCCCAAGAAATGGGCCGATTTTGGTAATCTCCTTTCATAGGGACAAAGATAATTCTGTGAGGATTCTTTTGGTATCTTATGGAGCTCAAACCGACCAATAACAAAGAAGATATGCTCAAAACGGTCCAGCAGTGTTTATCTTTATTTCCATACGAATTTGAGTTTGGCTAGAAGTCCAATACTTTATATCCTCCTCAAGAAAACGAATTAAGTCTTCTAAACACCTATAAATACACCCTTGTATCACTTGTAAATCATCCTTGCCTCATAGTAATTAGTTCTTAAGGTTTTATTCTTCCAGTTTATTGTAGAGAGCAAGATGATGTCTTATGTAATTTCTTTTAGTTTATTTCCTTCAGGTATGAACTAAAACTCCCCATAGCTTGGGTTTTGCATAATGTATAATCTATGAATTCTAATTCTTCTATCTAAGTTTCTTTGGGAATTATATGTTTTAATGTGATATTAGCTTCTTACTTAATATTTGTTTATGTGTTTTGATGTATTGCCTTTCCTAGAACTGATCACTTTAGGATTGTTTTAATAGTAGTTAGATGGTCTCCTTGACAGGATGTTTAACTATTGAACCACCACATAATGTCTAGTGTCGATATTAGTTCTGACAAAACATGATTCTAACTAGATAGTCATTAGGGTTTGATTTAATCACTATATCACCAATTGATTGTTGCGTTTGCTTAGAGCCTTGGTAGCGCTTGATAACTCTAAGAGTGTAACCACGTCTTGGTTGTGCCGTATCCCCCTTAGTCGCTCTCAAGGTCTAAGGTATGGGAATTTAGAATCCTGACTAAGTATACCAAGAGCTAATATTCTCCCTTATTAACTAGATTTATAGATAGAATTAGAAGAATTAGTGCATACTAGCAAAACCTAAGCTATATTTCTCATCTCATATTCTTAATCTTTTACTTTATTGTCTTTTAATTTCTTAGTTTAATTCTTAATTTCGAAAATTCATATCTTTTATTTTTTGTCTTTTAATTATTTACTTTTACTCGTTATTTCTACTCAAGCGATTAACACACTTAAGTCCCTGAGAACGAACTCAACTTACTAACTAAAACTTGCATACGTCCTGTAATACTTGCAGTACTGTCCTGTCTAGGGTGAGAGTGCGTAGTTTCTTGACTTAATTTTATCTTATTTTTATCACACCCTAGGCGACACCAGCAGGCATGGCGGATTCTTCACAACCCAGACACTCTAGTTGCACGCCTCCTAAAAGGTATTTATTTCTTGAAAACTACTTTTCTCGATGTCAAGCTAAGACAATCTCGAACATGGTCCTGGGAAATTTAATTGAGGGTCGAGATATGTTAAAAAAATATAGGAAATTTCAGATTGGGAATGGAAAGTCGATTAATATTTGGAAAGATAAATAGTTAGATTCTCCATGGAAGTTCGAACGACCACACGATTTTACTCTAGAAAATCTGAATGAGCTATGGATTAAGGACTCAACAAAGTGGAATACATAGTTGCTCAATGATTTGTTTCCCAGTCCTATCATTCATGTCATACTCAGGGAGAAAGTCTTCCCGATTGGATCCCCAGACAAATTCATTTGGCCACACGTAACACACGGTGATTACGTGACGAAAACAGGGTACAAAGTTCTTACTGACGTCTGACCATGATATTTATGAGGCACCACATCAATCAGCCGGTATCCCGACTGGGAACATCCTCTAGAAGACAATTTGGTAGTCACACGACCCGACAAAGGTTAGAATCTTTACTTGGAAAGTCTGCAATAATGCTATCCCGACAGGTATAAACCTTGAAAAACAAAAGTGTGACGTTCAAAGTTATTGTCGATGGTGTTGCGCGGAGCAACAAATTGTAGAGCACCTACTACTTACCTATTGGTTGTTAAAACGCATATGGGCAGGCTCAGCATTACAAATCCATATTGCACAAATAGAGCCTGACATTTGGGGACTGGATATTGAATATGGTCCAAATCTATAGTGCGGGAGGTTGGAAGAAGGAAGTTGTCATCTCGTATCTGTTACTTATGATCTGGAATATCTGGAAATAAAAAATGAAAAACAGACATTCAAACTATGAAGTAGACTCTACCGAGATAATTCACATCACAAATGTCAACATCCAGGAGCACTTTGGGAGTGACTGGTTTGAAAATGGATACGCCCACCCCATTCACCTCAACACACTGAAACCTACGAATACAGATCTCGACATTACTATAGAAATTTCTTTTTCTTGTGATGTCTCCTTCACGCATGCACATATTCCTACTGGAATTGGGGTTTTACAACTCAATAAAGCTGACAGGTCGCGAATTAAACACATAACCACGACTGATTGTAATAACAGTAATATCAGGGAGGCACATGCTATTATTACAGCTCCCGATATTGGAAAAAGATGGCCGAATAAACAGAAAACGACTTTGTCAGATAACCTCGACCTCATTCGAGGTATTCAGCAAGTGTCGCGGGCTAGATGAGAGCTCAGACTGTGGATAAATTACATCTTACAGTTAGCCAAGGAGTCCAGACCAGGTTACTTCAAACACATTCCACGACGATTTATTACCGGAGCTGATCGTCTAGCAAAAGAAGCCAGACACAGGGCATCGGAAAACTACGTGAATACAGACATTATTTTGAGTCACTTCTCGAAGTTAGGCATCAATTAATTTTCTTATTTTACTATTTTTGTATTGACTGCTTACCCCTCCAAAAGAAAAAAGATTAACTTAATATTATAAAAAAGGATGAAATTTGTTTAGAGATTTTCATCATATTATACTAGATGACATTTATGTTGGAAAAAACAGAAAATTGATCATAATGAAATAATAATTACAAATATATAAAACCAAAACGGGTATAAATTTACAACAGAATTACACAAAATTGAAAAAAGAAAAATCAGAATTTACAAAGAAATACCAAATTACAAGTAATATGTCATTTTGATAAAAAAAAGATTTTCTGGTGTAATCGGTATCTTCAATCGATTGTTTTTATTATTCTAAGATATGCTAAAAAATAGTTAAGAGAGAGAAGTAGTGAGTTTGTAATGTTAACTTGTGTTTTCCAAATGATTTCAACCTTTTATATATAGTGGTTTAGGCCTTCATAAAAGTCCAGATTTATTTTACATCATAAAGAGGTTCACCATAAAGGTAGAACTATTTCATATGTGTGAAAATACTTGCATGAACTTGGACACTCTTCTTTAGCAGGTTAGAAGAAAAATCTAGACCAAATTGTAACCTCTGTAACTGGTAAGTCTTCATTATGGGAGTTATTGTAGATGGGAGTAATGAAGTCTTGGACGTTTTTATTCATCGAATGGGTTTTGAAATGTAACCAAATGAGTTACATATATATCAACTTCAATACTGGTTTTTTATTTATGTTATAATTCCCCAACTCCACAACTCCCACAACCATGCCATGCCACCCCCACCCCCCTCCGTAGGTGCTTTTATCGTGTCGCGATGGGCCTGGAGGGGGGATGGTGTGCGGGTGTGAGGTATTTCTTTTACTCTTTATTACTAGATTTTTTAGCCTTTTGAAATGTATATGAAGACCAAATAATATAAAGTGATATATTCCTTCTCTATTTTTGATGTGGTACTTTATATCAAAAGAGACTCTTGGTCTTCTTCCCCGGGAGAATGCAAAAGGATTAAAACTTTATTTCCTTTGTTTACTCTTTAATTTCTAACAGTCCCCCACTCAGGCTCACAAGTTTCTATGCATACCAACTTTGGGGAAACTGTACTTAAGTGGCAATAACTTTCGATTTCAATTCACACGTAGTGAAGTAAGGAAACCACCAAATCCCATCAAGTAAATTTACTCTTGAATTTGATGTTATTCAGCCAAAAACCTCACAACACATACTCTACCTACTAGTAATTACAGATGCCTCAGTCTTCACCCTTTCTTACACATATGTGATCTTTACGGATGTCTACCCAGATTAAACTGGCCCCTTAAGGTCTTCAGATCATTAAGATCACTTCAGCTCAACCTCATCGCGTGATTAATAAATTCATCAAATATTTCTCAATAGAACCACCACTAAGGGCTAATGAACTCCTTGTGAGTTATAAACTCTTCTATAAGATATTAAAGAATGTCTATCAAATGTAGACTACCCCTTTAAGGTGTTGATATCGTTAAGCAGAATATAGCCCAGGCTCATCATATGTTCTGTAAATTCACCAGGTCTTTCTCAATATGACCACCACTACGAGATATGTATTCAGAGTTGTTTTATAAACTTATTGTTCTAGGATCATCAAGGACGTCTCCTTGAGGTCGTATTAGAGACAATGTAACTCAACCTCGTCATTGAATTCATCAAGTTCTTTTGAACATGACCACCATTAGCAGCTATCAATTTATTATGAGTTGTAGACTCATCCTTTAAGCTCTTTTAAGAGAAATAAGCCTTAACCTTATTAGTGATGGCATATGTTCCTTCACAATAGGACCACTACTAAGGGCTATGAACTCATTTGGGGTTGATACGCTTCATATGTGTGCAGTTTATGTCATAGGGATGGTGATGTCTCCCTAAATGTTCTAATTTTATGCCCTTGGGAGACATCATTTTTTGTGTTTATTCGACTATTTTGATAGACTTTTGGACTAAATATGCAATAATCCGATTTTCCTATTTTATTTCTAGTATTTTTGATTTATTAAACTTTTGTGCGTAATCTTGTGTATTTTAGTGAAAAGTTTGTAGGTTTTGAATATTAGCTAGGAGAGGAATCCGAGAAGAAAGTCAAAAATCGTGATATGGAGTCAAAGCTTGAAGATAAATCCCGAAGATATTATTTTTAGAGCTGAAAATCTGTTTTCCAGGCCAAAGATTGCTGATTTCGAGGCACTTACGAGTTGATTTAGCCGCTGACCTTTGAAGAGATTATGTTCCTTATCGAGTTACGGAAATTTAGCAAGTGATTCGAGGTCAATCGGAGTTATAACGAATCGGCTATAGCTGTTTTAGTGGAGGTGGTGCAGCAGTTACGGGATTTTGGGCTTAATTATGGACTTGGGCTTTTCTAAAATGACTTTTTATTTAAAATAAAACCCTAGTCCGAATTTACTAGTATAAATAGGCCTTTAGACCTTATTATTTCTTACCTCTCATTATATTCTTCAAATTAAAACATCATTAGAAGAGAGCGTCAAGAAGAAAAGAAGTTTGGAGCTGGAGACTGTCTATATCTCCACGTTGCTGCCAATTCATCTTCCTAATTAGGTCTCTATTTTCCTTTCTGTAAAACAATTATGAATTCCTTTTTATTTATTTTCTTAGTTTTTCCAATTATGAGCTAATTTTAATTAGTGCTTGAGATCGCATTATGGATTGATTTTGATTCTATTTTATTCTATGCTTTTGTATTTGGGATTTTTACAATTGAAATCAAATTGGGTATTAGGTATTTTTCATTAATTTGTTCTTAATAACTATAATTGACGTAATTAACCAATCATAGGTCTTAGTATCTAGGCTATTCCAATTAGTGGCAATTGGATCACCTTGACGGGGGGTTTAGGTACATAAATAATTAATGAATGTAGGATAGAAATTATTTGACTCTGACGAGCGTAATTAATCCTATGGCCAATTGGGTAAAATAAACTTAATCACTTAAGAATGGACTATAATCACCCTGACAGGGTTTGTAGCATTTAAGAGTAGCTCCTTAGTCCACCCTGACGGGGGTAAGGATGACCTTAGAATCCTGACCATTACTTTTTACCAATTTGTCCCTTAAACGAAACATGGAATAAATAAGAGTTAGATGAAATCCTTGCGTCTCTCAAGTACTGCCTGCTCATACTTGCGTATCACTTTTATTTACTTGCGTCTTAGTTAGTTATTTATATTTTCGCATTAATCTTTCATACTTAGGATTAATATAAACCAACCAATCAATCAAAATATCTTTTACTTGCTTTCATAAGTGCAATCAATCATTAATAGATAAGCATTGTAGTCAATCATCCCGTCCTTGGAACGAATCTGTTTTATCAACTATATTACTTGGGACAACCGTACACTTGCGGTTGTGGTTCGATTATTTATTGCATTATATTTTAGAACACACAAAGGACCACCAAGTTTTTGGCGCCGCTGCCGGGGACGGTAGCGTGTGACCACGGTGTTTATCCGTTAGTGATTAGTTGCATTTTTATTTTCAGTTTTACGCTTTGTTTTTGTTTTGTTTTGTTTTCAGGTTATCATATTCAGGTAATGATCAAGAAATTTAATTAAAGATGTATAGAGAACATTACCCAAATCCTGGTCCATTTGACTATTGGGAAGACTCTTCGGGACAACAACAATGGGGTATAAATTCTTACCAACAACCTTATCAATACCCGCAAGAGCAAGGATGGAACAATCAATGGATCGAGAACAATCAACAGCAGCTATCATATCACTATCAACACGAACATGAATGGAACAACCAGTGGGTTGAAAACATTCAACAACCTCCACCTTCACCACAAATGTCCCAATTATATAGATCAGTTACAGAACTCATGAGCTTATATGAACAATCGCAGAAGTTAGCAGATGAAAGAGATTCCCGTTTGCAAAGACTGCAAAAGGAGCTAGACGAAATAGAATCCATAATTAATTCTCAGCATTCTGCCAATAGTATCAAGTCTTATGAAGAGGGAAGAGATCAACCGGAAGAAATAGTTGAGGAGGAGGTGTTGAAGGAAGATATTATTTCTAGTGATATGAACACCGTGCCAATTATAAATGAAGACCACCATGTGGTTGAGGATCTTGTTAGCATGGTGGAAGAAGGAGTAGCAACGCAAATCCTAGAAGTGAACACAGAGATTGCTATTCCTAAGGTGTATACACATGATCAAGATATAGAACGCAAACAAGAAGAGGTGGAGATCGAGGTTATAGAAAATCCAAAGAAAGAATATTATGAGTTAATAGTGGAAGATTGGGTTGAAAGTGAAGACGAATATGAAATGGTTGGAGAATCAATCGAAGAATTAAAGGTTAAAGAAAAAATAGAAATTGAATATCCGCCACAAAAAGTTCACCAATCACCATCTCTACCACGAATCATTATTAGAGATGAAAAATCAGAATCACCTTTACTACCACAAATGATCAATATGTGTTATACAAGCAAGGTGCCCCACCGCGAGAGCAAAAAGGTAAGGAGGAGCACCTACCTACCACATTTTAAAGATGAATCCGAGATTGAAACAAGGAATAAAAATGATCTTATACCGTGGAGAACAGTTATATACTCTAATGTGGTGGAAAATGAGTTTCGTCATGAAAATAAAAAGGCGAAACGAAGTACTTACCCACCCCCTTTTAGAGATCGATTGAATAATATTCAAAGGGGGAAGGTTCTAAAGCTTTTACATCAAGGAAGAGGCGAGTTTAAGCGGAGGAACACCGCAAGGGCCTCAATACCATCTTCATGGAAGGTAACGCGTCGAACTTAAAGACGTAATAAACAAAAGTGCTTCTTGGGAGACAACCCATGTTTTAAATTGCTTTCATGTCTTTTAAATTCTTAGTGTAAATTAGTGTAATGGTTATTGATTTAGTGTTTATTTGTAAGAAATGAGGAAGGTTGGTGTTTTTGATGATTACAGGAGTGAAGGTCACGAGTTTGGGGTAGTTAGAACGAAAAAGAATGAAAATTTTGGGTTCCAACACAGTAGAAACCGGGTACCCGGTTTGTAGAATGCGGGGACCCGTTTTTGGTGTTGTACCCCAGGTATCAAAACTTCGGAAGATCATAACTTGACGCTCGGAGGTCAGAATTAACTTTTTCTTGAGCCTAAACCGCATAACTTTTCGAGCTCTATCCAATGGTGAAGTCAAAAATTTCGTATGAATAGCTAAAAGTTTCTGACCCAGCGTTTTGAGACCCGCCATTAGTTGCGTCTCGTGGTTGCGTCTCCACTTAACACCATTGATGACGAACCAAAACTCCAAAAACACTCAAATTTCATCATCAAAACACCAAAATATCACCAATCCATCGCTCTAAACATCATCCAAACACAAAATCAATCACAAATCTTTCCAAAAACATCAAGAAATTCAAGTTTTAATCCAAAAATTTCTTCACCAAAGCTTAAATATCCTTTAAACCTTTCCAACACCATAGATATTAAATACCCATCTCAAATAAATCACCAATTCCACTACCGTGCCACTTTCAACAATATCAAGCAACACAAATTTCATCAATAGCTTTGGTACTTTGAAGGTTGAAGATTGCAAGTGCAAGTGCAAGGTATCAAGTCATCATAAATTCCATGGCCAATCCGGTAAAATAGCTAGAACTCTTCTTTTCTTTCTATTACCAGTTGAGAATTAAGATTTATTTTAGTTATATAGTGGAGGAATTGTGAATTGTTTGAGCCTATTAATATTATATATTTTGCAAGTAATCTTTAAGTATGCGAAAAATTGAGTTTGGGGTCATCAAAGATGACCATGAAGGTTGGAAAAGGTACGAAGAACATGATGAAGATAAAAAGTTGGGTGTTGAGGAAAGATTTTCGTAGAAGAGATGATGATTTAGAGAGATAGGAAATGATGAAGATTTGAGAAATATGGCAAAAGAGTTCGAGGTAATGAAGAACACTTTATTTAAGATGGATGCAACAATTAAATGATCTTTAAAGCTTGATGAAGTAGTATTCAAAACCTTAACATGAGACTACACGTAATCGGCCTAGTGTCGATCCAGATATGTTTTCCAATCCTTTTCTTATTTAGTGTATATTAGTTTAATTGCTTTATTGAGTCTTTTCGAGTCGTGGGGACACGACTCATTTTTGAGTTTGGGGTGGGGTTCGTTGCCTCATCTCAGTTTTTATGTGTTTATTTATTTTTAATTGCTTTCAATAAATTAATTAGGAGTTGCGTTTGACTGTAGAAGATTTTAAATGTCCCTTTTAAGCATACTTTTGATGAATCTATGATAGTAGATAGTAGACTTTAGGGAATAACATAAAATGCACTTTAATTGCATGCAAACATAGATAATGAATAGGAAAAATTAACGAACAATGCAAAAGAAGTAAGCTTGTACTTAAGGAAAATGTTTGGTTTGTAGAACGTGAGATCTAAATTAGTAGAGAACCCACTTAGATATGAACTAAAGACGAACTATGTACTTAGGAAAATGATAGGGGCAGTTCTTTGTTAGCCATTTGAAGCCTTTTAGCTTGCTATCTCTTATAATAATTTTATCCGTCTTAGCCCAATTTTGAGCCTTAAGCCTTTCTTTTGTAGCCACGATATAAGCCCATTATCCCTTAGATTATTAGACATGACCAAATGACCCGCACTTGAATCACATTCCTGAGACCTGTCTCGAGCTTGAGTTTGATGTTCTAAATGTTCGATGTCTCCCTAATTGTTCTAATTTTATGCCCTTGGGAGACATCATTTTTGGTGTTTATTCGACTATTTTGATAGACTTTTGGACTAAATATGCAATAATCCGATTTTCCTCTTTTATTTCTAGTATTTTTGATTTATTAAACTTTTGCGCGTAATCTTGTGTATTTTAGTGAAAAGTTTGTAGGTTTTGAATATTAGCTAGGAGAGGAATCCGAGAAGAAAGTCAAAAATCGTGATATGGAGTCAAAGCTTGAAGATAAATCCCGAAGATATTATTTTTAGAGCTGAAAATCTGTTTTCCAGGCCAAAGATTGCTGATTTCGAGGCACTTACGAGTTGATTTAGCCGCTGACCTTTGAAGAGATTATGTTCCTTATCGAGTTACAGAAATTTAGCAAGTGATTTGAGGTCAATCGGAGTTATAACGAATCGGCTAGAGCTGTTTTAGTGGAGGTGGTGCAGCAGTTACGGGATTTTGGGCTTAATTATGGACTTGGGCTTTTCTAAAATGACTTTTTATTTAAAATAAAACCCTAGTCCGAATTTACTAGTATAAATAGGCCTTTAGACCTTATTATTTCTTACCTCTCATTATATTCTTCAAATTAAAACATCATTAGAAGAGAGCGTCAAGAAGAAAAGAAGCTTGGAGCTGGAGATTGTCTATATCTCCACGTTGCTGCCAATTCATCTTCCTAATTAGGTTTCTATTTTCCTTTCTGTAAAACAATTATGAATTCCTTTTTATTTATTTTCTTAGTTTTTCCAATTATGAGCTAATTTTAATTAGTGCTTGAGATCGCATTATAGATTGATTTTGATTCTATTTTATTCTATGCTTTTGTATTTGGGATTTTTACAATTGAAATCAAATTGGGTATTAGGAATTTTTCATTAATTTGTTCTTAATAACTATAATTGACGTAATTAACCAATCATAGGTCTTAGTATCTAGGCTATTTCAATTAGTGGCAATTGGATCACCTTGACGGGGGGTTTAGGTACATAAATAATTAATGAATGTAGGATAGAAATTATTTGACTCTGACGAGCGTAATTAATCCTATGGCCAATTGGGTAAAATAAACTTAATCACTTAAGAATGGACTATAATCACCCTGACGGGGTTTGTAGCATTTAAGAGTAGCTCCTTAGTCCACCCTGACGGGGGTAAGGATGACCTTAGAATCCTGACCATTACTTTTTACCAATTTGTCCCTTAAACGAAACATGGAATAAATAAGAGTTAGATGAAATCCTTGCGTCTCTCAAGTACTGCCTGCTCATACTTGCGTATCACTTTTATTTACTTGCGTCTTAGTTAGTTATTTATATTTTCGCATTAATCTTTCATACTTAGGATTAATATAAACCAACCAATCAATCAAAATATCTTTTACTTGCTTTCATAAGTGCAATCAATCATTAATAGATAAGCATTGTAGTCAACCATCCCGTCCTTGGAACGAATCTGTTTTATCAACTATATTACTTGGGACAACCGTACACTTGCGGTTGTGGTTCGATTATTTATTGCATTATATTTTAGACAACTGTACACTTGCGGTTGTGGTTCGATTATTTATTGCATTATATTTTAGAACACACAAAGGACCACCAGATGGTAAGATAGTGCATCATATAAACTCATCAACAATATATCTCCCTATCAATAGGTTAAAGTCCCACCCCTCTCGACTTTCCAAGACTACCTCTTAGTTTAATCCTTAATACAACATATTGGAAAAAGTCTTCTCTAGACGTACATTTTTCAAGGCTATCACACCTTTATCCGCTAACTTATTTTTGAGCCATGTCTGGTGCGAATATGTCTCATATTTCCATTGTAGATGATATCTTGTGAATCATGATGGATACACAGCGGTGTGGTACTTCCTTCCCATAGTGATATATATGCTAGAAGACGTCCCAACCACTCAACTTCTTGCCCTAACAAGTATAATGTTATGAACTTGTACGCCATGGTGGAGCGTGCTATACAAGTCTGTATACAGGACTTCCACGATATAACACCTCTTCTGGAAGAGAACCCATAGCCACTGGTGGAGCTTACTTCCTCATTATCATCGAACTTGTTAGAGGCAATGGCGATATTGCGCGCGGGTGGGGTATTATTTGTACTCATTATTATCAGAATCTTGAGTCTTTTAAAAGTATAGACAGATGACTGTAATTTATAGGGTAGCACACGGGTCGGTTAACCGACCCGTAGGGGTAAACCCAAGACCCAACCCTAACTATCGGTTTCTAATTTTGTTAAACCCAATAACCAATTTTTTTTATTGAAACTGTGCGGGTTGGGTAGGACGGGTTAGTGTCGGGTTCGGTTATGTTCTAACAATAGAAATTTTTCAAAAAAAGTAAGTAAAATCTAGTAACTTTTTAAAAACAGTAAGTTATTGAAATTACAATAGTTTTTTTATATAAAAAAACAGCACTACATTACTATTACAACATTGAACCACTTATAAAATTACAAAACATTGAAAATTTGCAATCTAAATTGTGCATAGCAAAGATCTTGTACAACAGGGGTGTAAATCCTTTAGTGATTCCAAAAAGAAATTCAAATCCAACATAATTCCTGTAAATTTGCATCACATAAGAGAAGAAATTGTTAAATATAGTTAGCCTCAGATTTGGTTTCATCATTGGCTTAACATTTAGCCTCAGATTTAATATCTTCATTGGCTTTTTATAATCTTAGGGACAATTTTGGGACAAGGGACCTCTTTTGAAAATTACAAGTTACTAAAGATTCAATTAAGTTGTTGCCAACTCAACCTTAGATTCCACAATGGATCATACACAATTACACATAGTTATATTGAGGTGTAATCATGGGGTGGGTATATGGGAGATGCAAACATTCTTAAATTGAAAATCTGATAACTTGTAAGATTCGAAAAGATTCATTAAACCTTAAGGTTATGGGTTACAATGTGTTAAAGTTGACTCTTAGGTCACACTCAACTCATACAATCCAACATAACCTGTAAAAGAGAAGAAAAGACAAAAAAGTTAAGATCAATTGAAGTTTTATCTAATTATCTATAACTGTATTATTGAAAAAATAGAAAGTATTACGGAGTAATACCTGAAATTGGCATAAGAAACAAAGCATTAACTTTAAGCATTCAAATCCATCACCAATTCATCTCATTGTTTTGAATACATGCAAGTAGGCAACATACAGAGACATTAGAAATCAATGTTTCGATTTATAATTATCATATTTGCATTATAAAAACAACCCAGTAACAATAATCATAGTCTCATACTCATAATCAACTCATATTCAAAATCAAACGTAATAGCAAAGTTCAAAATCAACCAACAAAAAATCAGTTCAAAAACAAACAAATACGGGGTTACAAAACAATCCAGTAACAATAAATCATAGTCTCATACCCAAAATCAAACGTAATACAAAGTTCAAAATCAACCAACCGAAAATCAGTTTCAAAATCAACAACCCAGATACAATAATTAATATACGAAACTAAAAGGGGGTTTTCTTTTCATAAACAACAACAATATTCAAGCTATTAATTAGAGAACACATCGGCTTAAAAATACACAAGGATTAGGGTTATAATAATACCTGATAAAAGGGGGTTTTGATTTAAGAAAAACAAAGTCGAGATTAACCCTTTTATAGGCCTCCTCTAAACCCTTCTTCGCATCTAGTAAACCGGCATATAAACAATCAAACAAGTTAACCATGGTACATACCGCTCTTTTTAATCGGCGGGATTAGACGGGGATGGGGAAGTGCAGGGCTAGAAGCTTAGGGTTTTCGAGAGCCATGGAGAGAGACAGAGAGAAGGCGGTTTGAGAGAGAGAGAGAACGCAGTGATTGGAATGAGAGAGGGGTCAAATGACCCTTCGTGTAATGAAGAGTGAAAAGCAACGAAAACAAAAGCAGCGTATTCCATACGCTGCTGAATAATAATATCTTATTATATATTTATTTTTTTTTAAAAAAATCGGGTCGGGTGCGGGTAACCGCGGGTTTGGCAAAGCCAAACCCACCAACCGGCCCATTACCCAAATAATTAATTTTTTTGGCCCAATGGTTTCGGGTGGGGCTCGGTTTGGGTTTTTTCGGGCCGATTTTGGGTCGCTTTTTTCGGTTGGGCGGGTTTGGGTCATCCGTGTGCATCCCTAGTAATTTATAAAAATAATAAAACTATGTTTCTGATATGGTACTTTTTATCAAAAAATATTCTTGATCTTTTTCTCCAAAAATATAAAATTAATTACACTTCGTTTTCTTTTCTTTTGTTGTTCGATAAATTCTAACAGTTTATATTGTGTGGAATTTTATTGAAATACTTGTATTTTATCGCATAGTAGCTTACATTTATCACTTTGTAATGGAACAAATTATTAATATATAATTTATTTATTTCCGGATGTCCTATGATTAATAAGAAAATAGTTTTTATTTCATGTCAATTTTGTGAACTGAAAAAAAAAAATCTGGTGCACTTACTACTTAATTGGTCACCCTCATTTCGCCACGGTGTAAATCAGTGCGAAGCCACATAGTGGCTAAGGGTCCTGGCTCGGTGGCTCCCATTTCCCAAACAGAAAACCATGGCTCTGCTCCCTAGTGTGAACCTCACTTTAGTCTGTATATATAGCTTGAAGTCTCCTAGCTAGGAAGCTCAAGCTCAAGACAAGTTCAGCCCTAGTAGAGATAACTTTAAAAAGATGGATATGCTTGAATGAAATAAAATTATACGTTATAAACAGAGTGGTACAGTTTGTAGTAGCATAATACTATAGGATTGCATATAGATTTGTAATTCGGGTAGATATTTTGTATTGAGTGAAAAGAATTTACAATTTAGCTTCTAATTAGGTTCATTGCAATAGATTTGTAAATTCGTCTTGGAGGTGAAACTTGTAGATATAAATAGAGGGCCGAATCACGTATATTTAGGAATCGAAGAGGTATATTTAGGATAACGGATAACCTCATACAATCATCCTCGCCCTCAGTTGTAATCGTAAAAGCTTCATGCATATAATTAGATCTTGAAGAAAAGAACGAAAAAAAAATTCAAATATTCATTTCTTTTTGTGGTCTTCTGATCGAAGGAGCTCTTCCAACACGCTGTTGTCCAAATATTCAAACTCAATTACTTGCTTAGCTTTCCCAGTTGAAGAACTTGGTTGCTGAAAACTCTCCTTGGAGACGGGAAATGACGAAAATGTGGATGTCGTGGTGGAATACGTCGGGTAAGGAGGACAAGGAAGCTTAGAATAATATTCTTGAGGAAAATTCAAAATTGCAAGATGACCCCTAAGGTTAAATGCCGCTCTATCATAAGCTCGAGCAGCCTCAATCGCGGTATCAAAGGTTCCGAGCCATAAACGGGCCCCATTTTTAGTTGGGTCACGAATCTCGGCGGCATACTTTCCCCATGGCCGCCTCCGGACACCCCTAAAGCGGCTTTCATCTTTTCCATTTTCTTCCTTTTCTTGCATGGCTTTACCCCTAGATGACCCTTCCATGATATTCAGTTCTTTCAGTTCCAAACTTTTACGTTGTGTAAATTATCAGTCAAACACACGCACTTATATAAGATCATCAGATGACCAAAGCATTGAGCTTTTACGAATATGTCGATAGGAAGCTTCTTTTTTGGTATAATATTGTTCGACCAAATCTAGTAATGATATTCTAAGTGACATTTGCTTATGGTTTGACCTTAAGCATTTTATCCACACAGTCTTTCGATCTGGTTGTTACTTTTCTTGATTTTAACTTTTTGTTCATAAAGTTTTTCGTATCTTTAATATATTCTTGTTTTCATATTTATTTTTTGAGTAAATAACACTTTTGCCCCCTGTGTTTATACCCGATTGACAGGTTGCCCCCTAACTCTTAAAATGCGCCTAGATGCCCCCCAAGATTTGTTTTTGTGACCCGTTACCCCCTACTGCGTGTTCCGTCCATTTATCACCGTTAAAAGTGACGTGGCAATTCCACGTCACAATTTTTTTTTTTTTTTTAAATCCAGGTGTTAATTGCGTTTTTAATTAACTTAACCCTTATTTTTACAAGGGCAAGATGGGGAATTCACCAATGGCTATCCTATATATACCCCAAAAACACTTTAACAACTTAACTTAAACAAAAACGAGAATCAAAAGGGAGAAAAGGGTTCGGTTTGGGGAAGAACTCGAAGAACACCAAAACCCTAGCTTTCTACAGTAAATCGCGTCGGATCCTCCCAATACCTTCAACGTTGATGCCGATGTCGCCCCTTAAAGCCGATAGCGCTGGTTCTTCTTCGCACTACACTTCTCAAGTCCCCTATTGCAGATGCAAGAAACTAGCAAGGCTTCACACCTCTTGGACAGATACGAATCCTTGCAGGAGGTTTTACAGGTGCATGTATTGGGGGTGTTCAATGGATTGCAAGTTCTTCATGTGGTTGGATGAGCCATTGCCGGAGGCTACTTGTTCGATAATTCGAGGGCTTCTATTTAAAGATTCCAATCACTGTCTTGAGAAAGATGCAATGGAGACGAAGATGAACTTGTTGGTCTCTGATTACGGAGATATGATGCTGTTAGAGAAAAAAGCTTTTGCAGATTGGAAGCTTGAACATGAGAAAGTGAATGAACTGAACACACAGTTGGTTGAATTGCAAGAAAAAGAACAAGTTGTCTCAAAAGATTTGAAATTTGAGCGTGTGAAAGTAACTGTCTTGGAGAATGAGGTGCAACGTCTTAACATATCGATGGACACTATATCTCGGGAAAACAAGTTTCTGAAATGGACCTGCTTCATGATTATATTCCTCTTCCTCTCCATTTTGTCTTGTATTAGTGTGTCAAAGAATTAGAATGTTGTTGGAGGTGTATTTTGGTTTAGCCAGAGTGATGCAGCAGGTGGTTGCAACTGATGGTGTTTGGTGTTTGATTGATCATTTTGTTGAAGTTTGCAGCTGTTGGTGTTTTGTGTTTGTTTTATCAGTTTGTTGTAGTTCTAAATCTGGTGTAATGTGTTAGTTTTCAGCTTTGTTTGTAATAGACTGTTTAACTAAAGTTTTTGGTTTTTGTTGAAGTGGATTATGAAGTTATTGCGGTTTGTTTAAGTTGTGTTTTGCTGTGCAATGAATATAGTATGTTAAAGAAACACTTAATGGACAATAGAATCTAATGAAATCTAAAAAAAGTAGATAAAGAAAACAATAAAGTGCTGGCATTACATAGACCATAGCAAAAAAAATATTCAAAGCATCCACTTGTGCACTAGCATACAAAGCACCACAGACCTGCAATAAAGGCCTTACCAACAAAAAAACAGTATTTAAATACCACCTACACCTCATACTAGAAACCCTTAAAAACCACATCCTTGCTGCGTGAAGATCTACTTTTACACAAAATAAAAGTCACAAAACACAGAAATATAAAACACTCAAATCTGCAGAATTCTTCAATCTTTAGCTTCTTTCCTAGTTTTTACTGAAGAACTGGTGGCTGCCTTCCTCATACGAAGTGCTTCAGCAACAGTTACATACTTTGGATCACCCTCTCGCATTACCACCCCCTGTTTATGCTGGATTACGCGCCGCTTTTTCTCTGGTAGTCTTGTGTCTCCTTCCTGGTAGAATGATAAAGAAGAAGTTAAGCATTCTGTAGTATGTAATGGTGTAAAAAAAATCAACACATGGCTAACCTCAGGTAAACTCCTTTTTGATCCTGATTCTGCTGGTGGTTTATCATGTTTGAACCTCACCTACATGGTAAACAAATAAAAGCATTCAATAAAGGTATCTGCAGAAGGTCTTTTTGGCAAAATTTTGTAGATCCAGGGGGCATTTAGTCACTGAAATAAAAGTCTAAGGGGTAGTTAGTCAAATCATTATATACTTACCCCTGGGATGTTCCTTAATGAAATCTTCTTTTTTTGCTTAGGGGGGGCTTTCTCCTTTGTTTTGTCTATGCTAATCTGCTCACTTGTTTTCTCATTCTCATTTGTTTGTGCATCCCCAGCATTTTTATGCTTTGCTTTTTCCAATAGTTCTGTTAACTTCTCCATCTTTACCTTCTGCATAAACAAAGTAAGTTATAGGGGGTAAGTAGTCAAGACATAAACAATTATAGGGGGTAAGTTGACAAAACATAATAAGGTATAGGGGGTAATTAGTCATAAACCATAACCTTTAAAATTGATTTAGGAGGATTATTTGTAGTCTTCTGTTTTTGTTTCCCAGATTCATCAACCTGTAATCATTATTCACATAATACAATGTCTTATAAACAATACCTAATGCAAAAAATAGTTTCTATTTCAATAATAATGACCTCTAATGGTGATGTAGGAGCAACAGAAGTATTTCCCTTTTGTGTCCCTGGTTCATCTTCCTCTAAAGATATAGGCATTGTGCTTGAACCTCCTGAAACTGTCTTCAATCCTTGATCCTTAATTCTACTGCTTTGGCGTATTGGTTTTTCCACTGCTTTGTCTGGTATGCGCATCTTTGGTCTGGACTTAGGTGGACTATCAACTACTGGCTCAACTGATCTGTGTACTGGAAAGCGCATCTTTGGTCTGGATCTGTGTGGTGAATTATCACCTGCCTCCTGTGATGTTTGTCCTGGTAAGCGCATCCTTGGTCTGGATCTAGGGGGTGAGTTAACTCCTGAATCCTTTTCCTGAGGTAAGCGCATCTTTGGTTTTGATCCTCTGGTTGCCTTAGCAATTGTTTTTTTCTCTTTGTCTTTCTCACCAATTGTATCTTTTTTTGTCACATTTAAATTTTCAGGCTCAGATGGAGTAGACTGTGGGTTAGAAGGAGCAGAGGGTTGGACTTCTAACTCATCAAACATTTTGTTAATCGTCTCATCTGGGGTCTCATCCACATCTGCATTAACACCAACACCCCTACCATCAGCTACACCATCTTCCATAACTTCATTGTCACCAACACCCCTACCATCAGCTGCACCATCTTCCATAACTTCATTGTCACCAACACCCCTACCATCAGCTGCACCATCTCCCATAACTTCATTATCACCTTGAATATCCTCCAATCCTACTGTTTCCTGTTCTGTAGTACTTAAATTTGCCTTACATGACCTTTTGTTATGGCCTTCTCCCTTGCAAATTGCACATTTATGTGAAGTACCTTTCATTAACATCTTTTGAACACCTTCAGATGTTCTTTCTTTTCTCCACTTTTTAACCTGGTCCTCATCTGCCTCCTTAGTTCTTGCCCTTTTGGGTCTGCCAACCAACTTAAAAGCTACTGGAGGTTCTACACTTACAGGCCTTGTACTAGGCCACATCTTTGGTCCATTTATAGGGTATATCATTGGTGTATAAGCCTTCATATACGTCACCTTTGAGTAGCATTCGTGGACATAGTTTTCTGGGTCTTTACCTATGTATTGAATACTCGCTATCGCATGAAAGCAAGGTATACCAGATAGCTCCCACCTCCTGCAGGGACAGCTATTTGTATCTAAATCTACAGCATACGAATCTGTTCCAAGGTTCCTTACTTCAAATTTCATTTCACCGCAAAACACTGCATGCCACTTTCCACTGTTTGTTTTACCTTTATTCACCAACTTCCTAACCTTAGGACATAGATCACCTTCGTATTTTGTCATCCATGCCCTTTTAGACTGAAGCCTTTTCAAACTATACATCCTCAGACCCTCTAGTATGAGGATGATAGACTTGTCCCTGAGAAAAAAAAACCTTTACTGTCAGTTGTGTAGGGTTTATAGGGGGTAAGTGGTCATTAAATGAAACTTTATAGGGGGTAAATAGTCATTATGTAAAACTAAGTAGGGGGTAAGTAGTCATTAAATAAAACTTTATAGGGGGTAAGTAGTCAACAAATAAAACTTTATAGGGGGTACGTAGTCATAAATTAGCACTTTATAGGGGGTACGTAGTCATAAATTAGCACTTTATAGGGGGTAAGTAGTCATAATACCTGACTTTTTTTATGGCATTGTTATAGCTTTCACAGATGTTGTTAAGTAGAAGATCACATTTTGTAACAGTACTAAAGTGAGACCTTGTCCATGTCTTAGGATCTAAACTAGATAGCCAATTGAATGCCTCCTCATTCATGTTTTTAATCTCAGCCATGACCTCATTAAATATGTATTCTGTGGGGGCCCTAGCAGCTTCCCAAACTTTGTCTTTTAAGGCCATTCCAGGATGTTTGATTTTGAAATTATTGTAGAGATGCCTTACACAATGTCTATGTTCAATATCTGGAAGCATGTCACTCATCACTTGAAGCAAACCCTATACACACATACATTTAGATATAAATTCAGTGTTCTAAAGAAAACATTTTAATTAAGCCTGTGAAGGATAACCAACCTTTTGTCTATCTGATATGAAAGTCCATTCTTCTTGATTAGTAATACCAAGATCTTGTATCAACAGATTAAAAAACCATCTCCAAGAATTGCTATCTTCTTTCTCAGCTACACAATACAAAATTGGGAAGATACAATTGTTCCCATCAATACCAACTGCTGTCAAAATTACACCAGGATGTGGACCTTTCAAGTGACATCCATCAACCCCAACAACCTTTCTACAACCCTCTAAAAATCCCCTTCTGCAACCCTCTAAGCAAACATAAATTCTTTGAAATCTTTCTACTCCAGTTACCTCATCAGTAGTTGTTTCAATTGCTACAGTACTTCCAGGGTTACTTCTTCTTATTTCTGCTGCATAATCAAAAAGCTTTTTGTATTGATCCTTGTATTCAGCCTCAATCATGCTTTTTGCAGACTTATATGCCCTGTAGCATGTTCTGGTACTAACATTAACTGAATACTCCCGATGCACTAACTGTTGAAAGTCACTCACATTACTGTAGAGGTTCAATCTTATCATATCTTTAAAAGTATTTGCCAAGAACTTTGCAGTAACATGCTTATGGTTAAGGTTTTTACCACAACTATGTTTATTACATAAACTCATTATCACCAGCCCACCAACCTTTTCTTTATACGATGCATATAAAAACCACCCACATCCTGCTCCTTTGCAAACAACTCTAATCCGATTCCAATCGTTCTTCACAAACTTAATGTTCACCACCTTTCTTATGGCATGTGTTCTTACTGCTTGTCTAAGATCAGAGGCATTCGCAAACGTCAATCCTAAAACAAATCTAGGCTTCTGCATATCTATACTCGCCTTAAATAGGGGGTATTTCATCTTTTTCTTGCGCAACTTTTTATTTTTTCCATCTTCATCTGTACCAGAAGAAGAACTAGCTGTACTCAGATCTTCGGAATCATGTATATATTCATCCGAATCTGTCCCACCACCAACATCATCACTATCGCCTTCAGAAACATCTGCATCATCATTTTCCACATTCATTCTATCCACTTCCACATCCGAGTCAATGAATGTATTATAATCCTGGTCGTCATCACCCTCACTCAAATCGATGTCGCTATCTATTATATAATCGTCATCAGTTGTGGATTCTTCATCCACATCTTCATCAGGTTCAGACAACTTATTTTTCTTGTAACTCTCTCGTTTGGTACCACTAGGGCCCACTCCTTCTACTCTTGTTCTTTTTATACTAGCCCTCGTACGTTTCTTGTTACCAACTGTTTCTGTTTTCTTTACTTGTGAACTGGTTTGTTTCTTCTGTTGTTGTATAACCAACTTCTTCTTCTTTATGACATTAGCAAGCAACTCATTATCACTGAACTCCTCATCCACATCTTCTTCACCATCAGGGTTGTTAATGACATTATCCGAGTCATCTGTTAGGTCTTCATCTATAAGCCGGAAAGGCCTCAATGGAGATTTATGTTTGGAACTCCTTGTAGTCACATTATCTTCAGTGTTCAAAGCTTTCAACACTTTCTCCAACATATCATTAACAGACTTCTCCTTCTCTCCTATATCAGAGAGTTGTTCTTCCAAACTGTCATCCCCTTCCTTCTCATTAATTTGTGTGCTTTGTTCTTCAGAAACAACCTGAAACAAAGAATGAAATATTTAGGGGGTAATTTGTCAAGCATACGAAATAGTAAGGGGTAAACTGTCACACAACCTTTGTCCCTTCTTTGCAATTCTGGTGTTCTTCTTCAACATTACTATCATTATCATCCACTTTATTATGGACTTCATCAGCAGTCCGAGATACTTCTTCACCAGTAACTCCTTCCTCCTTTTCACCTTCATTGTTATCACAGGTCTGAGCTCCTTCTTCAGAAACAACCTGAAACAAAGAATGAAATATTTAGGGGGTAATTTGTCAAGCATACGAAATAGTAAGGGGTAAACTGTCACACAACCTTTGTCCCTTCTTTGCAATTCTGGTGTTCTTCTTCAACATTACTATCATTATCATCCACTTTATTATGGACTTCATCAGCAGTCCGAGATACTTCTTCACCAGTAACTCCTTCCTCCTTTTCACCTTCATTGTTATCACAGGTCTGAGCTCCTTCTTCAGAAACAACCTGAAACAAAGAATGAAATATTTAGGGGGTAATTTGTCAAGCATACGAAATAGTAAGGGGTAAACTGTCACACAACCTT
This sequence comes from Nemophila menziesii, assembly GCA_029959085.1. Taxonomy (NCBI): domain Eukaryota; kingdom Viridiplantae; phylum Streptophyta; class Magnoliopsida; order Boraginales; family Hydrophyllaceae; genus Nemophila; species Nemophila menziesii. The sequence goes on along the minus strand of JARWIR010000012.1, from coordinate 2,038,476 downwards.
TGTCCCTTCTTTGCAATTCTGGTGTTCTTCTTCAACATTACTATCATTATCATCCACTTTATTATGGACTTCATCAGCAGTCTGAGATACTTCTTCACCAGAAACTCCTTCCTCCTTTTCACCTTCATTGTTATCACAGGTCTGAGCTCCTTCTTCAGAAACAACCTGAAACAAAGAATGAAATATTTAGGGGGTAATTTGTCAAGCATACGAAATAGTAAGGGGTAAACTGTCACACAACCTTTGTCCCTTCTTTGCAATTCTGGTGTTCTTCTTCAACATTACTATCATTATCATCCACTTTATTATGGACTTCATCAGCAGTCCGAGATACTTCTTCACCATTAACTCCTTCCTCCTTTTCACCTTCATTTTTATCACAGGTCTGAGCTCCTTCTTCAGAAACAACCTGAAACAAAGAATGAAATATAAGTTAAAGAACTGAAAGGGGTAAACTGTCAAATGACTTTCTACCTTTAAACCTTCTTCTACAAGCTTGTTTTCCTCTAAGCTTTTCACTTCATTACAGTTTTGAACTAATTCTTGTTCATCTACTTCTACTTCATTAACATTGACTTCTTCTCGCTGGTTAACTGTTTCTTCATCCTTTTTCCACTTTAGTAACAAAGGCATGAAGATGGGAGATTGAAGAACTTGGTCATCAGGGCCTATGGGATTATTCACAACGTAAAGGTCCACAGTTACGTTGTTGTCTGCGATTCTACACATCTCCATGCCTTTGTCCTCGCTATCTAAACACACTAACCCATCAGGTAGATTTGAACCCACTTTCAAATAATAAACATCAGAGTAAAAAATTACACCCAATTTCGAAAGAATTTTTCTAAGAACTGGTATACTAAACTTGTCATAATGACAACCGTCAACATACTCTATGCTCACTTCATGATAGGAACTCTTATCTTCATTAAAGAACCCACCGAAGTGAATCCTTAGTGCGAATTTATCTGTTAAACAAGCAAATTTTAATTGAATAGATTAGTTACCAAATACATTAAGAATCACAAAATGGAAAAACAATAGTCAAACTACGGGTATGGTAACCGAATCCCGTAAAATCTGCTATTATTACTAAGAAAATCCCTCAATCCACGCGTGATATCTATGTATGTAATAAATTTAGTACAAAACCCTATATTTTCGGGTTAAAGGATCTTAGCCAATGAGCAAGGATTTAGGGTTAATAAATAAACCCACTTACTCCATTGATTTGCCTGCGCCATTGATCTTCTTCAAAGCACAAGAATTTTGCTTTCCTGGGTTTGGATTTGGTGTTCGTCGAGTTCTTCACAAAACCCGCGCTCCTTGGTTTTCTCCTTTTGATTTTCGTTTTTGGTTAAGTTAATTTGCTTTGTTGTTTTTGGGGTATATATAGGATAGCCATTGGTGAATTCCCCATCTTGCCCTTGTAAAAATAAGGGTTAAGTTAATTAAAAACGCAATTAACACCTGGATTTAAAAAAAAAAAAAAAATTGTGACGTGGAATTGCCACGTCACTTTTAACGGTGATAAATGGACGGAACACGCAGTAGGGGGTAACGGGTCACAAAAACAAATCTTAGGGGGCATCTAGGCGCATTTTAAGAGTTAGGGGGCAACCTGTCAATCGGGTATAAACACAGGGGGCAAAAGTGTCATTTACTCTTATTTTTTGTTCAAATATTGTTTACATTTACTAGAGCCTCTATTTAATGATTTTTCGAAGAGTAATGTAATATATATTAAGAATTTATGTATAATGGAAGATAATTCTTCTAAGAAAAGTAAGGAGTAATGATATATACCATCCAAAATTATATCACTCAATTATCACCTATGACGTGGTGTGAATTAGTTGATTATAAATCGTTAATCAGATCAAAAAAATAAATAGATTACCGATTGGGAAAATGCCCATTTAAATCATGAATGGTATTGTTCATGCCCAAATAGATGAAGATGAATTATTCTTCCCATTTAAATTATCTACTTTCCCATTTAAATCATATATTAAAAACTCTTTTACTATTTTGTCCCTACTTCAATAATTACTCATAAATTAGAAAATAAGATAAAAAGATAAGCATCCGTCTCCTCCCCTTCTTCCTTTTCCATTATTGAAAACTGAAGCTGGAGATGGTGAATAAAAAGCAGAAGAGTCTTCTCTAAATCAAATTGTTTCAAAACCTCCCCTCAAATGGCGCTTACTTAATACTCACTCTATAACTACTCTCTCAATCTCATTATCCTTCATCCACACCCTTCATCTCTCACTGCTTCTTTTTCTATATCTTTGGCTCTTGAATTAACATTTGTTAATGCCAATGGCGAATCAAGAGAACTGCGTGAGGCTTATGCGTCTTGCAAAGAAACGAGCTGCTGACGCCATTTCATCTCAGTAACAAGCTACCCAAAAGCGAAGGAAAAGAGTTGTGTTGGGTGAGCTTCAAAATATCCAGAACTTATATCAGATTCGGTAATTCATATATACATACATATATATGTATTTGTCTTCTCTAGTTTGCATAATAATCGATTTTGCTTAGTATACAGATTTGTTTTAGGGTTTAATTGCATAATTGATCCCTGTTTATCTGATGAGGGAATTAGTAAAAACAAACACTTGTTATCCACTGTATCATAAAGGTTTATCGATGGTGGAGAGGCGTGGATTGCTTCCATTACTCTGTTTATAGCTTCGATTATTTCAGGTACTGTTGTTTCATCCTCCGTCAATAGTTAATTGATTCATGTTACTGTTCTTTTCTAATAAAAAAGATCATATCAATTTGGACCCAATTTTTTATCCCTCAGGTTTCTAAACTTTCAGTTGTTGCATTCACAAAGTTTTTAAAATTATATTATTAGATAATGCAATTTCTGTGTAATATAGGGACATATAGTGCAATTTACAAGAAAATGTGGTCAATAGTGAGGATTTAGTAGAAGATGAAGAGGAAAAAACGAGAAAGAATAAAAAAGCTAAAAAGGTTTCGAAAAAGAAAAAAGTAAAGAAAGATGAGAATTTGATGATATTTAACGGCGAAGATTATTCTGATTCAATTCCAGAACCAGAAACAGAAGAAATTGAACCAGAAATGTCTAAGGGAAGAATTATCTGCTGTGGCTTTTAAGTGCAGTACACAAGAACTGAAAAAAAACTTGGGAATGGAAATCTGGGTTAAAGATTAATTCAAAAAAGACTAATAATTTATTACAGACTAGTGAATGTCTTGGTGCTGAAACTCTTATAAAGTTGCTGAAAAATTACTCAAGAAGCCATGATGTAATTATACATACGTGTATTTCTTTTAACTATTATGTTTCTTTTTTTATTAATGGAAAGTTATGTATGCAGATGAAAAAGTCGATTACTGTTGTAGTAATTGCACTATAGGTCCTATGTCAATTGGTTCATGATCTCAGGATCATGTTGAAGTTGTTTAGTCTAAAAGGATTACCTTTTAGAGATGGGACAAGTTTTTTTTTTCCAACTAGATGGGACAAACTAGATATGGGACAAATCCCATCTTAAATTTTATAATAGAGATGGGACAAATCCTATTTGAAAAATCAAAAAAATTCAAAGAAAAAATCAAAAAAATTTATCATATAAACGTAAATATTAATTTGCCTTGTCTAAAAATGATTTTTTTTTTTTATTTTTGGTTTTTCTAGAATTAGTCATGACGATTTTAGGTGGTAGAGGTGGGGTAGAGGTGGGCTAGTGGTGGAAGGTTTTTAATTAATGTTTTTTATTATTTAAAAATATAGATGAACTTTCATGTTAATGATAATCTTTGATTTAAATGGGAATAACAACTAAAATAAGGGTATTTTTGTAATGTTTGAACTTAAAATATTGTGTAATCTAAATGGGAAGGTAGTTTGTTATTTTGATTTAAGAGGGCATTGACCCTTACCGATTTATAACCAATCAATTTACGTCACATTATAGGTGGTATACTTGGGTGGTATAATTTTAAATGGTATATATCATTACTCAAAAATAAATATAGCAATGAATTACAAGAAAAAATAAAAACAATATAAATAATTTTTTTAAGGTTTTTCTTTGATATATATATATATATATATATATTAGGTAAAACCCGTGTCTGAAGACACTGAAGAAAAAATTTGTTTTGTTAACGGAAATTGAACACAGGTTCCAAGGGTGAAGGTCAAGGTTAAAGTTAGGGTTCAGGTTTTTCTTTTGTTGCTCATCAAGAAGAAGGTTAGGTTAAGGTTAAGGTTGAGTATAAGGTTAAGGTTTAGGTCAAGGTTAAGGATGAGGTTAATTTTGAGGTTAACGTTAAGGTTAAAGTTAAGGGTTAAGGTTAAATTTTAAGTCAAGGTTAAGGTTAAATTTAACTTTAAGATTAAGGTTAAGTTAGAGTTAAGGTTTAAGATTAAACGTTTAAGGTTTAAGATTAAACGTTTAAGGTTTAAGATTAAACGTTTAAGGTTTAACAAAATTCCAGGTTAAAGGTCGAATATTAGCGCGATGATTCTTTATCTGTTTAAGGTTAAGGTTACATTTAAGATGAAAGTTAAGGTTAAGGTTTAAAGTTAAAGTTAAGGTTAAGTTTAAGGTTAAGGTTTAAGGTTTAATGTTTGAGGTTCAAGGTTCAAGGTTCAAGGTTCAAGGTTCAAGGTTCAAGATTAAGGTTAGGTTTTAACTTCAAGGTTAAGGTTTAGGTTAAACTTAAGATGAAGGTGAATGTAAAGGTTAAGGCTTGAGATTCAAGGGTTAAGGTTTAAGGTTTAAGGGTTAAGGTTAAAGTGAAGAGGAAGATAAGCTTGTAAGGTTTAAGGTTCAAGGCCAAGGTAAGGTTTAAGGTTTAAGGTGTAAGGTTTAAGGTTATAGGTTAAGGGTTAAAGTTAAGGTTAAGGTGATGATGAAGATTAGGGTTAAAGGTTTAAGATGTAAGATTTAAGGTTCAAGTTTAAGGTTAAGTTTAATGTTAAGTTTAGGATTAAGGTTAATGTTAAGGATAAGGTTAAGGCTAAGATTAAGGTTTAGATTAAGTTTAAGTATAAGATCAAGGTTAGGTTAAGGCTAAGGCTAAGTATAAGGTTAAGAATAAGGTTAATAGCTAAGGGGTTAAGGTTATGGATAATGGGTTGAGGGATAAGGTGTATAGTTTAAGTTTAAGGTCAAGGTTAAGGTTAAGGTTAAGGTCAAGGTTAAGGTCAAGGTTAAGGTTAAGGTTAAGGTTAAGGTTAAGGTTAAGGTTAAGGTTAAGGTTAAGGGCAAGGTTAAGGTCAAGGTTAAGGTTCAAGTTAAGGTTAAGGTAAAGTTAAAAATAAAGTTAAAGGTTAAGTTTAAGGTTAAGGTTAATGGTAAGTTTAAGGTTAAAGTTAAAGTTAAGGTTAATGTTTGGGTTTAGGTTAAGATTAAGGTTAAGGTTTGGATTTTGGTTTGGGTTTGAGTTAAGGTTAAGGTTAAGGTTAAGGTTAAGGGTAAAGTTAAGGTTAAGGTTAACGTTAAGGTTGATAGTTAAGGGTCTAAGGTTATGGATAAGGGGTCGAAAAATCGTGTAGGGTAATACACTGCTCCCATATTCCCAATTAGAAAAAATATCTTTTAAAAGATCAATGTGGTTTTTATATAGATACAATAAATGAGAAAATTTAAAAATTTAAAAATTTGAGAGATTTATGAGAAGAATAAAATAATAATGAGAGAAATAAGGGTGAGAGAAATAAATAATTTTTAAATATTAATAGAAAAAATTAAATGCAGGATAGTCTTATAATTTTTATAATTACTAATGTAACTTTTATTGATATATTTTTACAATAAAATATACTTCATTTCCGCTATTAAAGTATTATCAAACAAAATATCAATTTGTTGTAATCTGGTTGTAAAGGTCCAAATTGGAATTGCCAAATTGTTCTTAAGTGTTTCAAGATATTATTATTATTTTTATCTCCACCATATATTTCAATATTATTTTTTCTTCGTGTAGGGTAATACACTGCTCCCATATTCCCAATTTAAAAAAATTTCATTTAAAAGATCAATGGGGTTTGTATATAGATATAACAAATGAGAATATAAAAAAAAGTAAAATTTTTAAGAGATTTATGAGAAAAATAAAAAAATAATGAAAGAAATTTGGAAGTGATTTAAGGTTTTTTGTTTCAAAATATAATTTTTTTTATTAAGTAAATAAAAATTAGTTAATGGTATTAATGATAAGTGGGGCCAGAATCAATCTTAGCCACTACTTATGTTTAGCCAGATTAAATCCTGACCACCACTTATGTTTCGCCAGATTTAATCCTGGCCACCACTTATGCGGGTAAATCTGGACCGTAGAAAAAACTCTGAAATATAATATAGATATAGATATATATATATATATATATATATATATATATCTTTCTCCTTACTACGATTGTGTAACAAATATAATTTTACATATAAGAATGAATAGTTAATTGTCTTTTTCTCTTTCGTGAATTTCACGTGTTTGATTTATTTATCGGTATTTTTCTCTTTGATCGCTATATTACATTTTCTTGCGAAAACAACCGTGTCCTCAAGCATTTAATTTGGATAAGTTAGATAAAAGTTTAACACATCAATCCATGATACTTCTTCAAAGGGTAAATCCTCCTATTGAACCCATGGAGGATCGTATCTGTAGACCGCTCGAAAACGAGTCATACTAGGAGATGTATAAAAGGATTTGTTGTACCAATACTCAACCAATGGCTAGAATTTTAACTATATTTGAAGAGTATTCATCACAAAACTTCTAATATATATCTTCAATGTCCGATTAATATACTCAGTTTGGCAATCTGAACGTGGATGATGAGATGTGCGATAATTAATTTGGATCCTTACAAACGAAATAACTTTTTTCAAATGAACAGAGAAATAATTTATCTCGGTCACTTATGATGGTACACGACCTTCCATGAAATTTGACAACTTGATTTATAAGCACCCTGACCACTTATGACCCGTTTACATGAATTGGAAGAGTTACAAAGTGAACATACTTCGGTAATCGATCAACTATCACAAATATTCTGACTTGCCTCTTGATGGTGGTAAAGCTTGCACAAAATCCGTCGAATTGTGCACTCAAATCTAAACTAGATTAAGAATGGGTTGCAAAAGGTCGGATAGACCCAAATTGCTCATTTAGATGGCTAACATACTGTACAATTTGTGACAAGTTCATTAATATCCCTCCACATAGTTGCCGAATAACATCTGGTTGCAGCTCTTGATGTACAAAGGTTTCAAGCAATGCCCTATGGAAATGTAGTATGATACTCATTTATTACTTTATTGCATAAGATATATGGTATCACCAAATGTAGTTTTATAGGGTAATAAAACTTTCACTAAAGCAGGTTTATTACATAGATCATCGTGCAACTTAAGTTTTTATTATGCACTAAATTCTCTTTTGCTTAGGATTATTTATGTATCAACCCTGTTTTAGTTATTTAATATGTTCTTAAGTTTAGGATTGTATTTAATTTAAGTGGGCATATATTTCCATTTACTATATGTTTGTTATAAAACTATTCATATTTTGGCCACATAGTGAGTAGCTCAAGTAATTAGGATAGCACCCTGAATGAGGGTTTTAATTGCGGATTTAACATATAGACGCTATGTGTGCGTTATTGAACCAAAGGTCTTAACTAGCCAAGTAATCATTGGGGTTTGGACTATTAGCATTTGAAATCATACGTAAGTTTCACTCAGAAAAGGTCTCTAGGGCCGTAGAATAGCTTTCTAAGCTACCTTGACGGGAGTTAGAGAGATAATTGAATTATGTCTAATGTGAAATTACTACTTCACCCTTATTCCTGGAACCAATAATTCAGTAGGATTGGTTCATACTTGCAACCCTTAAGATATAATCTTATTTTCATATTTAATTAATTAGGAGAAAACTAAACAAACAAACACTTCTAATATTTTATCTTGTAACCAAAACATCTAAAAATATCTACCTAAGTATTGAATTAACTACCTAAATCCTTGAGGAACGAACTTTATTTACTTACTTATTACTTGTAACGATTCGTACACTTGTGGAGAATTAATCATAGTTTTAGATGTATGTTTTCTATTTACATCATTATTTTATTACACCCACAGGCCCACCAATTATTGATGAAGCCAATGTTCCTATCTTGTGTGAAACGAAAAATAATTGGTGTGGCTCAGTGATTGAAGGAGATACGACTAATGTACTCGAAACTTGAATCTAAACTAGCTCTTTCGAGGATGGAAATTTAGCATCTATACATATTGCCTTGTAGTTACCATAGACCTTTACTCCACCACCAACACTAATTGGAGAGCTTAGACACTAATGCAGAAAATTAGAGATACCATACGATCTAAATCTTGTATTTTTGTCATTCATATTCTTAGATCTTGGAATGGAGCGACATATACTTTAGTTAGGGGTGATCGTTGAAACCGTTTCCTAGAAATTTTGTCTGCGGTCTCTATCCCCGTTTTGATCAATTTTTTGGGTGACCTTTATAAACAATCCAAGATTAGATAACTCTGTACTAAATTCTCTTTTATAGTATTGGCTTATTGGCAAAAAAATGTTTATTTTTATTTGTCACTTTATTTTTTTTATATATTAATAAATATATATATTGTAAGTAACTTGGTGAATTAAATATTGATAAAATGCCTATATAAATCATGATTAGGAAAGTCTATGCCCCAAAGTTGACATGTTATTATTTCTTTCCCAATTAGATTACCCAGTTTCCCATTTAGATCAAAAATCTATTACTGTTGTACTTTCTTACCATTTTTATTGTTATTAATTAAAAATAGAGTTATTTGCTAAAAGAAGCCTAATAAAATTACCTAATTGTTAAATTAAGCCTTCAATAATTTATTTTATAAAAAAAATGCCTAATAAAATAATTATTTATAGAAAAAATCACCTTTATATTTGTTATACCTTTTACTACTCTTATTTTTAAATATATTATTTTCAATACAATATTTATTTTTAAATATTAAACAAATAATAGGGTACTTCTAACACGACCACCACTACCATGTATTTAACCACCATTACACCTACCACAACCACAACCACCACCACCACCTCAACCACCACCACCACCACCACCTAATACTAATTCAATTACACATGCGCGCGTCCGTGATTTTTTTTTCAATCATCATAACTAATTCTAAAAAAATCAAAAAAATAAAAAAATTGAATTTTAGATAAAGCAAATTAATTACGTCTATGATTTTTTTTTTCTTTCGCGGACACAGAATTCACTGTTTAAAAACGTGAAACAGTGAATTTTCTTTTCGCAAACATGAAATTCACCAGAAAAAGAATTAAAAAAAATTCAAAAAAATTCAAAAAAAAAATCATAAACGTAAATATTAATATGCTTTATCCAAAAATGCAAAAGTTTTATTTTTCTAATTTCTTTAGAATTAGTTATGACGATTTTTAAAAAAAAAACACGGACGCGCGTGTCACGTGTGTAATGAAATTAGTAGTAGGTAATGGTGGTGGTTGTAGGGTGATGGTGGTGTTGGGGGTGGTGGTTGGTGGGGGAAGGTTTTAATCGCAGATAGGATAGGATCATTTTAGTTTTACAATAGAGATAGGACAAATCCCATCTAAATATTAAATGGATTCTTTTTTGTTTTAGTGTTCAATAATGTGGATAACTCGTACAATTTGATTTTGAATGTTGTATAATGAATTAGAAGCAGTAATTTTCTTCATTTCAACTAATTATTGCTTCTCAAGTCATCAATATTCAAAGCAAATAAGTTATTTCTTATATAAACGTAAATTGTAGGGAATGGATCAAAAGAATAAGCAGCTATTAGCCTTAGGTTTCGAAGGCTCTGCAAACGAAATCAGAGTAGGAATAGTAAAATTGGATGGAACAATCCTATCAATCTCTAGACATACATACATAACCCTATCAGGTCAAGGTTTTTTACCTCCCGAAACAGCACATCATCATCACCAACACATTATACCATTAACTAGTTTTACAATAGAGATGGGACGAATCTCATTTTAGTTATACAATAGAGATGGGACAAATCTCATCTCAGTATTAGAATAGAGATGAGACAAATTTATCCCAATCTTAAAATTAGAGATGGACAAAGTCTCATTTAAAAAAAAATCAAAATTTTTTTAAATTTAAAAAAAAAAATCATAGACGTAAATATTAATTTGTATCATCTAAAAATGCAAATTTTTTATATTTTTGATTTTTTTAAGAATTAGTTATGACGATTTAAAAAAAATCTCAGACGTGTGCGTGCGATGAAATTAGTAGTAGGTGGATTTTCACATCTATGATAATGTTTTATTTAAATGAGAATAAATATATGGTCAAAGACAACAACTATAATAATAGTTTAGGGATGTCAATGGGGCGGGTATACCTATCCCCGCACCCCGCCCCACAAAACAGTAGAAGCCCCACGCCCCGTCCCGCCCCCGCGTTGTTTTTCCCCACACCCCGCCCCGCCCCACTCATTTATTCCCCGCGGAGTGTGGGTTTTACCCGCGGGTTTCAAATTAATCGTTCAAATTTTTTTTATTACTACAAATTTTATTATTTTTAAACTCTCAAATATTCCATTCTTCAAAATTTGCATTTGTATTTTGATTTTTAAACAAATTATGCCCTTGGAGTTGCACTTTGATTTGAAACTTTGATTTGAATAATTATTGAAATTAAAATATACATTATAAATGAAATATATTAATTATATATTATATACATGCGGGGAGGGTTTGCGGGGTGGGAAATACTTATCCCCACAACCCGCCCGTCTCGTGCGGGTTTTGAAAATCCACCCACACAATCCGCCCCAAGCCTCATCTAGTACCTTAAAACCCGTCCCGTTTAAAGTGAGGTGGGGCGGGTACCCGCAAACCCGCGCCCCATTGACATCCCTAGGTATTATAGTAATCTTTTCATTTAAATTATTGTGTAACCTAAATAAAAAGTTGGTTTGTTATATTGATTTAAAAGAATATTACTCCTTAAATATTAATATATGAAAAAAAATTCATTCTTTATGTATGTAACTTAATGGGTAAAATTAGATTTAATACTTATCTATTTATTTAGTTATTAGAAAATATGTAACATTAATAAATATGGATAATCTATGTAAGCTGAAAACAGAAGTATATGTAACCATTTGATGATACAAATAAAGAGCAAATTATCAATAAAAATCTATTTAAAAATTAATTATTAAAATAATTTTTTAATAAGATTATTTCTTAAAGTAAGTCTTCCACCTTGGACTATATAGTCCACTATATGTATCATAATCATTCATTCATACTCAAATAATTACTATAATTTGCTTTTTTAGTTTAAAAAAAATATAAAATATGTGTCATAATAAAATTTACTTAAAACTATGAGTAATGCTAGGTATTGTTCAAAAAGGAATTATCCAAAAATCACCTATGATGTAGATTTTAAGTAGTCTAATCATGTTGTTTTTATTTTCTGACTACTTTTTTTCTCTCATGCGTGATTAGACCACCTAGAATCCACATCATAAATGATTTTTGGGTGATTTTTTTTTAAATGATATTCATCATTACTCTAAAATATATTCTAAAAATATATTGGATCATCTATTGGATAAAAGAAATTTTCCATTCTTTTAATACAACTCAATCCCAAAATACTTTTATAATTAATAAATTACGAAAATGTAAGACAGAATAAATAAAATAAAATACAAGTCTGTTGACTCAAAATCAAAATGAAAAACCCAACCACTCTTCTCAATCATTATTGGCACCACTACCACCACCACCATTAAGTCGTCACATTTACTCTATCTCAGACCACGATTACTACTTGCACACCACTATCATTAATTTGAGTATTGATAAGGCCAGATCCAACAACTGCCTCCTACCACCAGTGTCAGCATCTCCGTCTAGATAATCCAAGAATTTGAAACTGACATTGAATCTGAGTTGTGTGTGTAATTGTGTATGTAAGGGGTTTTTGTTCCAAACTTGGTGAATTTTAAGATCTTTCGAAAAAAAAAATTACTGAATTAATTATTTTTTGATTTTTTGGAGAGTTTGAATAGATTTTTAATGGAGCAAAGCAAAGGGAGGATATTTCCTTTCCAAAAAGGTGCTACTAGATCCGGTTGCGGTGGATTTTCCAACAAAAAGGTGGATATTCAAATTTTTGAACTAGATTTCGCCGCGACTAATGTAAATTTACCAGAAAATCCTCAAAATGCTCAGCCGGAGCTACCATCATGACTGTAGATATTGAACATGAGCCACCAACCTTCTCTTCTGGGAGTTAAGGCCACAGTCATTACGACAACCTCAAGTGCCCCTAATCTTGCTTCTATATGCGTTGTGTAAGTCTCTACCAAAGACTATGTGTTTTATTAGGAAGTAAAGTGAATTTTGTTTTATAAATATAATCTTGTGAGCTGAATTCAATAATATAACTAGAACTGGCCATGTTTGCAAGCTCTGGAACTGTAGTTGTTAACATTCAAAAGGGTTCTTGGATGGTTGTCACTAAATCCCTTTTGGATGCTATGAAATCAAGGGGATTATATGTTTACTCTAAATTTTTTTGTTGTCGGAAGGGAAGTAAACTATGAATATATATTATCTTGCAAGGGAACTAAATGACTGATTGGTGGTCATATATAAGGGTTGTAAACGAACCGAGTCGAGCCGAGTACTAGATGTCCAAGCTTGTTTGTTAAGTTTTTTAGTTGAGCCGAGAACAAGTTTTAACGAGTCGAGCTAGATTTTTTTAAGCTTGTTTGTTACTAATCGAACGATATTTTTCGAGCTGAGCTCGAGTTTTTAACGAACAATTTTTTTTTATGGTGAAACGGAACTTTTATGAACGATTGATATTAAATAGAGTGTGTGGTATGAAGTATGAAGTGTGATATTAATGACAAAAATAAAGTTTAAAGAAATAAAAAAATAAAGTCAAAATATTAGGTTTAATAATATATTTATTGATAACTAAAACGTTAATTTACAGATCATTAAGATAAATGGGTAGTCAACGAACGAGCTCGAACAAACTCGTTTGTTACGAACGAGTTCGAACAAACTTTATTGTTTGTTTGTATAAACGAATAAGTTCGAATGGGTTTTTTTGAGTCGAGTTTGAACTGCTCACGAGAAGTTTGGTTCACTTACAACCTTAATATGACCAGGGTTAATTGCATCATTAGTCCTTGTATAATTCAAAATAGTTAAATTAATACCATTCAAATAGTATTAAACAAACCTTTATAATTGGTCATCTTGGCAGAGTTTTTATAGTGAATGCCTTCAAATGGATTAAATGATAATTGGTTATACAAAATATCTCAACAGAACTTCTAAAATAGTGAAGATTTTGAAAGTGTCATGTGAAGAGTATCGAGCCATAGCTATATCCGAGGATGGTGATTTGTAAGTTTTAAATCACCAGTGGAGCCCCAACTTGGTGAAGATTATCAAAGTGTCATGTGAAGAGTACCACACCATAGCTATATCTTAGGACGGTGATGTATTATTGAGTTTTATTTGTATAAACTAGTAAAACAATGCAGAAATAAAATAAAAGTAAATAAATAAATAACTTTACTTGTCGAGGCTCGGATTAGATTTGATGTCTTTAATGTATTTAGGCCACGTACAGGTGTCTTACGTTTGCTAGCTTCAACCTCCAGGATACAATGACAAAACTATTCAAAAGAATCAGACACACGAATTCTTAAGAATTTCAACGAACTTAATGATGCTGCTTCTTTCTATCTCTCTCTTATAATTTTAATGCTTTGAAAAATGAATGAATAAAATGGTTGAGTTGGCCAACTATTTATAGAATATGAAAAGTGGCTTGGCAAAGAGTTGTGATATTTCATTTAAAATATATTAAAAGACACAACTTTGCTAAAGAAGAACAAAGCATGGGCCGGTCCAGATGGTATGAAACTCTGGCCCAAAAGCCCACCATCCTGGAGGCCCAGGTTTGAACCCCAGCCTAGCAGTTCATTCTTTTTCAATTTCAGGGGTCACAACTCAATGCAAAAAATGAAACTTTTATATTGTACTAGGGTGTAGGATAGTTATTTGTATATGTATATGTATGTTTGCTATGAAATTATAGGGACTAATGATATATTTTACCGTACATGCAAATTGGTCCAAATTACATGTAGTAAACACGAAATTTTTTATTCGAAACAATATTCAAACATGAAATTTCATGCTCTGTGTTTTTAACATATAAAATTTCTTATTTTGCGGTGTTATTGGTCAAAAATTTGACTAGACTGTGATTGATAAAATAATTTTTATTTCAAACCCATTATCAATAAGCTTTTGATTTTTTAAAATAATTATGATTTTTTTAAAAATTTGATCGAAGGTGGTGGTGGTCGGAAATGAATGGTTGGAGGTAGGGATGTAAACGAGTCGAGTCGAGCCGAATACTAGATGTACAAGCTTGTTTGTTTAATTTCTCGAGACGAGCCGAGCCTGAGCTTCCGATGATCCAAATAAAATATGTAAAACTTGTTCGTTTAACTTATAGAACAAGTTTTTCAGAGTCGAGCATGGTTGAAATGGGAATTTCATGAACGATTAGTATTTGATGGAGTGTGTGGTATTAAAATATGAAACATAACATTAATAAAAAATAAATTTTTAAAGAAATTAAAAATAACCAATTTGATATTGAAGGTTTATAAATAGATAATATATCAATTTATAATTCATAATTTTAAACGTGCTCACGAGCCGAACTCGAGTAGACTCGTTTACTTATCGAGATTAAAATGGAGTTTGAGCTTGAGTTGTTTATATTCAAGTCGATCTCGAATAAGTTTTTCTCCGAATCGAGCTCGAGCTGCTCGCGAGCAGTTTGGTTTTCTTTTTTTTTGGACGCAGCAGTTTGGTTTATTTACAACCATATTTGGAGGTGATGTTGTTCGGTATTTGGTGGTAGTGCTGGTGATAGGTGCGGTGATGATGATGGTCGGAATTGGTGGTAGTGCTCAACTATTTATTTAATATATAAATTGATAAAGATTATATGAAAGTAAAATATATATATAATTAAATTAAAAATATTTTTTATATAAAAATAGATGAATTATTGTTGAATCGTTTGATAAGATAATTAGGTAGAATGAAATATATATTATTAAAAAATAATTAGAAATTTTTGTCAAGATAGTTTTTATTATAATCTTTAAGAATTATATGAGAGCATTCTCTCGATTAGGAATCGGTTAATTGTATATTAGCGTAGAATTTTCTTCGTCGTCCAAAAAAAATATGAGAGCATTCAATATTTAATAAAAGGATGTGTATCTATTAAAAGAAATTTAATAAAAATACCAAATTATTAAATTAAATTTTTAATAATTATTTTATAAAAAATACCTAATATAATAATTATTTATAGAAAACATTTTTTTTTATATTTTTTATACTTTTACTACCCTTATAATTAAATATATTATTCTTTTTTTAATACAATATTTATTTTTAAATTTAAACAAATAATATGGTACTTTTATCACCACCACCTCTATGCCACCAACACCATCCCTACCACCAGCACCACCATTACTACCACTACTACCACCACAACCACCACCCCTACCCCCTCCACCACTACCACCACCACCACAACTATTATCACTACCACCACCACCACTACCATGTATTTAACCATCACTACAGCCACCACAACTACAACCTCCACCACCACCTACTACTACTAATTTCATCACACACGCGTGCGTCCGTGATTTTTTTTTAAAATCGTCATAAGTAATTCTAAAAAAATCATAAAATTAAAAAATTTGTATTTTTGGATAAAGCAAATTAATGTTTACATCTACGATTTTTTTTTTATTTTTTTCGCAGACATGGAATTTCATGTTTAACTGTTTGAAATAGTGATTTTTTTCGCAAAAATTAAATTCATTGTTTAAAACATGAAATTCACTATTCAAAACATGAAATTCCGTGTCTGCGAAAAAAATTCAAAAAACTCCAAAAAAAAGGTCATAGACGTAAAAATTAATTTACTTTATCCAAATATATAAATTTTTAGTTTTCTCATTTTTTAGAATTAGTTATGATGATTTTAAAAAAGGAAATCACAGACGCGCGCGTATTAGTTTTTGTTTTTTTAATTTTTTTTAAAAAAATTACTATTTGTAGGGTTTTTTGGGTTGGGCTGTTTTTTATGAAGAGTCTTATTTTAAATATTTTTTTGTTAATAGTTTTTAATAAATATATTTTTATTATTGACTCATATTAGAACTTCCTACTTAATTTCTTCTTTAAAATAAAAAAACAGTATGTGATAAAACTAAATTTTAATTATACAAGCTTTTTTTGGTGAATTTTAAGATCAACAAATAAGTTTAGTAAAGAAAAGTCACTTTTGAGTGAATCGTTTACTATCTATTAGGGGTGTGCGCGGGTCGGTTTTGTATGGAAAATGCTCAACCCACAAACCGCCCGTTCTTGTGCGGATTTTGAAAAATAAGACCCGCACCCGCCCAATACATTACTTAAACCATTGAGTTTCGGGTTAGGCGGGTTGCGGGTGCATTGCGGGTGATTTAGTTCGATAAAGAAGACGAATTTGTATCCATATTCATTTGGCGAGTCAAATTTATATTACAAATGAAAATTATAACGAAAAATATTGTTTAGGATACGCATATACATTTCAAATCATCTATGATTAAAAGATATAAAATGAGATTTTAGGAAACTAAATATATGGATTGAACAAAGAGTACAGATAATATCATAATTGAAATGAAAAAAATATTCATTAGATAAAATATTATTGAAATATTGAGGGATTTCAAAATATTTTTTAAAAAGGGGGAGGAATAAAAAAAATGTAGAGTGAAAAGCACATGACCCCCACTATTTTATTTGAATAAAATGAGCAATACGAATTTTTCTAATTTTTATATTACAAGGTAATTGAGTATATGTGGGTTTGCGGGTTTGCGGGTTTCAAGTTTAAAATCCACAACCCGCAAAAAAGTGTATATTTTTTCAAAAATGCAAACCGCAACCCACCCAATTAAAATCTAACCCGTATAATTTCAGGTTAGTGTGATCGGGTTGGTCGGGTTATGCGGGTTTTCTAACCCAATGCACACCCCTACTATCTATGGACAACTGAACATTAACCGTTCACCGATGAAAAGATTGTGTAAATCTGGAATCTAAGAGATAATATACCTATATAATCCCCTTGATTATGACTTAACTTTAACCTTTTTTTTTCTTGGACAGTACTTAACTTTAACTAGTTATAATAAGCTTTAGTTTAGTTATTAACGAGTCATGGTGGTCAAAAGAACTATGACGCTTGATATTCTGTGGAAGACACGCCAATTGGGTTTCACATGGGTTTGGAACATATTTCATATCTTGTTTTAACAGTATAAGAGCAGAATATACGTTTAGTAATTTTAGGTGGCTCTTACCGGTGTTGAGGTGATAATGGGTTCTCATTTAGGTATCAAAAGAACGGGTCAAAATGTAAACCCTTCAAACAATTTTTTAGAGTATTTTATGAGCAAATACTCAAAAATATGTCATTATTTTTATTAAGTTTATAAAAGTAGTTTACAATATTAATAGTTTCTCTAATGGTTAAAATACTTTAAAAATCATGGGTTCTAGTCTTATTGACTCAAGATGACCCTATTAAAAAATTATTTAAATAAAATATCTACTTTTTTTTGTTTTATTAGTAGAGAGTTAGATTTTTACGACACTAATAAATACACCAAAATATCACTTAGTATATGAAGCAAAAGTTTAATCCAAATCCAAATTTTCAAGATCTCTCTCCTTTCTCGCCTACTTTCTCCTTTTTTGCCTATTCATTGCTTATAAAGCGTGAAATGTCCGGTCAATGGAAATGTGGGAATAATGGAACTATGTTGGACGTTGTTAGTGATGTTTGAGTTGGAACTACTTTCGGCCAAGCGTAGTGACATGAATCAGATAAAGGTTAGGACTACAGGGAGGTGTACCTTCTGTTATCATTTTGATAGTCAAGTCTGTACTGGAACCGGTGATAATATAAATTGGACCAGGTTTGATGGTAATATGAACAATGCAAATATAAGTAATACCTCGTTAGGTGAATGGAACAGGTATTTGCAGTGAAGGAAATCCCAATATGCGTGGTTAGGATTTTGTCGTATTCTAGTTAGAGATGTTTAGGAGCTAATATCCTTGGGCGCATAACAAAGCAAGGCATATTTCCCCTGGCTTTGTTCAAAGTCTTGTTGAGCTTAGTTGGTTAAAGGTGATGTAGACTATTCAACTGACCGAGGGTCGGATATGAGCGTCTCGCTCGACAGGGAATGGTTGAGCCTATCAATGCCCCCTCAAATTCCAAAAGGCAATCTCAATGGAATTTTGAAAGCCTGACCAAAAGAATTCCCTTGACACTTTTAATGTCATCGCGTGTGGCAGTTCATAGTTTGTTATTTTCGTACAGAGACACATGTCACCTTAGGGTTGTTATGTATCCTCTTTGCGATAGATAAAAAGACATCTTTTTGGGGGTTTGTTGGACCTAAGTGAAGGATTATTCCCTAGTATTCGACATATCTTACTTTTTCATCTCTTTTTGGATATATTTTTATTTTTATAGATATTTTATTCCTTAATTGTGTGTTAAGTGTGTATTTTTTAGGTAAATGGTTAACATAAGATGCCAAGATGATGAGGAGAAGTCAATAAATCAAGTCCAAACCCAAGCCAAGGTGTAGAAAGAGCTAAAAGACACTTTGGAGAAGTTAAACCATTAATCATAAAAATCCTTGACATTACTTGATCCTGTTACCACGATTAATTGGTCAGATAAAATTCCTTTTGCATTGGAAAGAGCTTGAAGTCAGTGACACGTGAGAAGTGACGGAAGTCAATTCGGAGTTGAGATGAAGAACTTATACCATTTGCTTCCACCATGACTCGAACTTGTCCAACACTAGCTAAAAACGGGTTGGGTTATTTGTAACTCATTTAAGTGGCCCCATTTAACCCAAAAACATTTTTAGGTTAGTATATATGCCTTTTAGCAGCTCCTAATTCATTAGAATTGAAAATTACACCTTTTGAAGTGAGCTACACGCCTAGAGCAAGGAAGAGAAGAAGATGAGGAGGGGTTTCACCCAATTCCATCACTCTCCACCATTCCATATTTATTTCTATTCAAGTATTAGGTTATTATATTCCATTTCATCTAATAAACATGATTTTTCCATTATTAATCTTTAGTTTTCTGTTTTACGGGTATAATCATTGTTGAATATTATTATGTTTAATTGATTTTGGGATATTTATATTGAAATGAATTGATTTATTTTACATTGAGCAAATTTTTTAGCATATTGCCTATTTGAGCCTTGATCAAGTATTGAATATTTTAGTAATTTTTCTATCACCCGAGAGGGTGGTTGGATTATGGAACTAGTGTATAAATGTCTTGGTGTGCGTTAGTGAACCGGAGGTCTTGACTAACCAAGTAGTCATTAGGGTTTAAACCATTAGCATTTGAAATCATTTGTAAGGTCACTCGGGAGAGGTCTCTAGTTCTATTGTATTTTATTTTAGTTAATCTTTATTTGTTGCACTTAGCTTTATAAACAAAATAATACCAAAAAAATATTATTTATTTTTACTATCATTTATTTACAACTTAATCTATTATACTTGTAAACACATTAATTATAACCTTAATAGTCCATTTAGAGACAATAATCCTTTTTTTTTTACTTACATTTTTATTACTTGTCAATGCCTTTGTACACTTGGGGTTAAGCACCTTTCCATTGTGTTGATTTATTATCACATTTTAGGGGAGAACATGTTGGTTGGTTAGTCATGATTGCTCTGGCCTATTTTAGATAATGTGTTCCACCAGACGGATAATGTTTTTTTTTGTAACATTTTCATGTTGATTTGATTTTTTTGTTTTTGACTTTTCTATTGTATTTTTATTATCTTTAAAGAATATGATTGATATTTTTATCAAGTATAATAATATAATTCTAATTATTGAAATTGTAATGATTTTTAAATTTTTTATTGGAATACTATAGGGGTAATTAGAGATAAATGCCTCCTTAATGATGTCTTTAATTTTTTTAAGCCTCTAATTTTCTTATTTAGAGATAAATGCCTAATAGAACAATTATTTATAGAAAACATCCCCTTTATATGTTTTATACCTATACTATCTTTATTATTAAATATATTATTTTATTTTTAATACAATATTTATTTTTAAATCTTAAACAAATAATAGGGTATTTCCACCACCACCACCACCACCATCACCATCACCATCTCCATCATCACAACCACCACTACAGCCACCACAACCGTCACCACCTCCACCACCACCTACTACTACTAATTTCATCACACGCGCGCGTCCGTGAATTTTTTTTAAAATCGCCATAACTAATTAAAAAAATCAGAAAAATCGAAAAAAATCATATTTGGATAAATCAAATTAATATTTACGTCTATGGTTTTTTTCGGAATTTTCTGAATTTTTTGGTTTTTTTGATTTTTTTTTGATTTTTTTTAATTTTTTAATTCGCAGAACATGGAATTCCATGTTTTAAACATGGAATTCCATATTTTAAACAGTGAATTTCGTGTCTGCGGAAAACAAATTTTTTATATCAAAACATGGTATTCCATGTTCTGCGAATTAAAAAATTCAAAAAAATTCAAAAAAATCAAAAAATTCAAAAAATTCTTCAAAAAATTCAAAAAATTCTGAAAAAATCATAGACGTAAATATTAATTTGTTTTATCCAAATATATAAATTTTTGATTTTTTTGATTTTTTTGATTTTTTTAGAATTAGTTATGACGATTTAAAAAAAAATCACGGACACGCGCGTGTGTTTATTAGTTTTTGTTTTGTTTTTTTTTCTAATTTCTTTTTTTTACTTGTTAATTATAAGGGTAGTTTGGGATGGAGCATTTTTCTATAAAAAAATCTTATTATAGGCACCTTTTTTTTAACTAAGTTTTTTAATAGGCATTAATCTCTAATTGACTCATACTATCAACCTTTTATGGTATATATTTTTTATAATTCAAATTTGAATACATGTTGGGAAAAAATCTATTCAAATATTACATGAGATCTATGTTGTACGAATCTCTACCTAGGCGGTAACTTCCCTCTCAAATTTCTACGCCTAGTAAAAATACCTGGTATTTTTGCCTAGCGCCTTAGACTCCATGTAAGAGGCAACTAAATCTACTAGATGCCGATTAATGTAAAAATTGTCGCTTAAGCTCTTATTTTTTTAGTTTACTGTCGATAGTTCTTGAATTGATATATAACTCTAATTTAGTATTATTAAATTTAGTACATTGTTTTCTAAATAAATTTTACGGGTTAAATTGTTAAATTATTATGGTTACTACATATATATTACAAAATATATTAAATTACATACTGGGATTTAGATTCGCATATTTCCTTCTAAGCCTGTTGTAATTCTGCCTAATCACTAGGCCCTAATCGACCGCCTATGCCTAGAAACCTAGTTATACAGCATATCCCATCATGGATCCAAATATCATGAACTCAAATTTATTTGAAATAAACAATTGTGAATGAATTAGTTACAATTTTGTAAAAATTCTATAAATAGAGAGCAGCTTCAAAAGATGTGGGGCATATGGTGAGCAAAACATGATTATGATGTGTTTTAGGTACTCGTGGATATTCAACCAATATTGACCCCTTAATTATTATACTCTTAGTGTAATTTTTATTGGTTAAAAAATTACATATTTAACCCCTATAGTTAAAAATCCCAAATCTGAAATCTTAATCTTCCATGAACGTCGTAAAGCAACCCCAAGATCTAGAAACTCAAATAATGACGAGACATGATCCAAAGTCGACAACGAGATAGTGACGTCGGATAAAAACCTAAACCAACCCAAACCTCCCGAGAAGTTTTTTGTTTTATAGTAGGATACTGTATGAGCTTGGAATATTAGAGTAATCAAGTCATGCCACAAGTTCCTATAGATCGGTGGGAGTATTCTCACTGAACTTCACACCCCTCGCATGGATGATTGGCCACTCATAATAGGCTATATTAGTCAATGATGGATTTGTATGAATATGCATGACAATAGTCTAAAAAGATAATTATAAGGAGTTCTTCATCGAAAATGACAGGGGGACAATTAAAGGCATTTTACAATAATTTATAAATACCCATCAAAGATGACATTATTCCAAAGAACGAATCTTAATATTGGACCTAGAACATAAGAAAGGGTCGTCGTACCTGGAATTCCTAAGGACGATTGACTTAGATAAAGCTTAGTCTGTCTCAGAGAGAGACGAATATCTAAAATGTACGCTTGGATACAAACTGAGAGAACATGTAGTGGATTATATAACAGTTAAATATTACACTGATAAGAGATAAGGAACCTCATTGATACTGCTAAGAAGTGGAGGAGTGAGGCTAAGTTGTATACACTTATTATAGACTGTATTACGCGAGATACTAGGAATTAAGACATGTGTAAAAGTGAGCAAAAGTATGATTCATCATGACATCATGACTATGAAGGAACCACACTAACACTTTTATACTCCCTCTGTTCCAAATAATTGTCCACTTAAATTTTCACATTGATTAATAATTTAAATCATCAACTTCTCTATTACTAAATACCCTCCATGAAGTGTCTTAAAATCATAAATACATATTTGAAATGTAAATACTAATATTTTAATAAGGATAATAATCAAAAAAGTTGGAAAAAGTGTCTTAGTATTATAAGTGAACAATTATTTTGGAACTACAATTTTAGTAAGTGGACATTTCTTTAGGAGTAGAGGGAGTATCATATATATGCTACATGAATAGTGTAAGCATTGACTAGGCATATTATGAAGCGTTGTAAAGAGAGAACTTAGATCTACTAGAAAAGACTGTTGAGAATATGGATTGATCACCCAAAGGTCTCTGACTCTGCATAACCTTTATAGTATGTTGTGCACGTCACAAAGACATATGAAGGCCACCACAGTGAGCCACTGTTTATAGCAACAAATATAAATGTTAATATATGACTTATAACTAAATTATTTCTCTAAGGTATTCATAACCCGTGGGACTTATGTGTTAAGAGTTCATGGAACTTGGAGTATGATTAGACTCTTCATTAAATTCCATACTGCGTAGCCAAGAAAGACTTTATATTGTTAAAAGCATGTTGGAGTTGTGATTCAAGGAGTTTGAGTGAACATGTAAGACTCATTCCACGAGAATAAACCAAAGAAGAAATTATTATTAACCTAAGAGGATGGATTGACGGTGCACAATGAGAAATATATTTGTGCTCATTAACTATTAAGGTATAGTGAAATATTGTTAGTAGTATGTCTATTTTTATATTTGGATAACAAGTAATTAATTTTTCATTAGATATAGTAAATTAAAATCCCGTTAAAAAAATTATCGTAGGGTAAAATGAATGCAACTATACAGTTTGTTGTGTTTAAATCGGTTAGTTAAAGTATTGTTGTGGGCCACAAAATAAGACGCGGGTTTATAGACAAGGGTTGGGCCAAAGGATAAAGAGTAACATGGTCGTCTACTTATAAACTCTTATATATAAAAGATAATTATTACTACTTTATCCAAATTAGAGTTATATTTAAATCATATCACTTACTTATACTAATATCTTTTGAAAGGAGGTAAAATGAATATCTATCTCTCTCTCTCTCTCTCTTTAAGGATTCAAGTTACAGTTCCAAAAACTTATTGTTCTCCGAGGTGTGATATAAAATCAACACTCAGGGAAGTACTTATCACAAGTGTACGATTCGTCATAAGTCATAATTAATAAGAATATTTAATCGTTCTCTACAAGGATTAGACAGTACATACGTAATTAGTTCAAGTTTTGATTATTCGTTGTTGAAAAAAAGAAGGAAAGTTAAGATTTTTATTTGTTTTTTCAAAATTAAGAAGCCAATACTAATATGAAATAAAAACTAACGACTTACTAAATCAAGTTAAACTAATAGTGTTGTGAGAATAAGGGGAGTGTAACTCGAGAATTGCTAGTAAATTCCGCTAGACCCGATTTAAGCTTTTCTTATTTTAAGTCTAAATTTGGTATTTAATCACTAATCGGGATTCCATAATCTCTCTAAGTTGATGGCTTCTATCTAAACCTAGGAACCTCTTCTAAGTGAATCATATGCATGTTATCTAGACACGCCTAAAGTTCAAACCTCATGTGATTATATGACTAGTCAAATATCCTGGTTCAATAACGCACATCAAACGAATATAAAACTATGATTCACAACCCAACCCCCTTTCCGGAAGATTGACAAGTTGCTCTACTAGCCTACTAACTGATCCGAAGAATAGGTTCACATAATTAACAATATTACATTCAACTAAAAAACACAATTCGTTTTAACGTAAAAATAGCAGATTAATAAGAAAACATATAAATCATTATTTAGGGTTCATACCCTTAGAATTTTCAGGTTATGGAAGTTCAACTAAATATATAAAGAAAATAATAAAAGACATAATTTGGAAATTACAAAAGAGTTGCTTCCCTTACTACTTGTTTTTCTCTAGCTCCACAAGCTAATGAAAGTTAAAGTGTCTATAAAAAAATGAAAAACTACTAAAAAACTTGGAATTTTAATTCATGGGTCCAAAATTTAGGTCAAAAGTGATTTGTGGGTTTCTTTGTTATATTTGGGTTGCTTAAAGTTTTCCAAAATGTTCATAACTTACTTCTCTTAATCTAGAATTGGTCTATGTTTCTTCTCGCATATTCTACACTCCTTTAGTTATCTTTAGATATATAAATTATGGTGAAATTAGTTACCAGTTACATTTTATGGTATTTTGCAAGTTGATGATTCTGTTTTTCCAAATTTGGTGCTTTGACTTCTACTAATCTTTTGACTTCTTGGCTTGTCTCGATCTGGTTTTCACTCATCTTGGTGTTTACTTAGCTTTTTGCCTCTTTAGCTTGACATTTCATCCTTGGATCTTCCACGTTCTTAGAGTTACATAATAGAACACTAAACTACTTCAAATTGCTCCAAAATACGGATAATCTCGTATAATATCTATAAATTCATAATATGTTAAATCAAATGATAAATCTCATATTTTCCATCATAAAACAATCCTTAATAATGTCTCAGAAGTACATCAACAATTAAGACAAATATCAAATCTATTTTTGCACGTTATGGATACATGTTAGTTAAATTAAATTTCTAGCAACCAAACACTTGACCGAACTCCTTCTTCGAGCATCTTACTATTATATTCATGATATTGTTCATCAATTTTAATGTAAATATAAAATGATTCCTAATTTATTTTACATGATTTCTAGTCATAAAAGAGTTGTAAAGATCTTTTAAGCTATGAATTTTTACTACTTTTCATAAATTATAACGATATCTATAGGTTTGTAATTTTGAATTAGATTGACGTTATATAGAAATCCCAATAAATAGTATGATTGAATCCACAATTTCAACAATTAAATACAAAGTTTTCTTTATCATAATGAAAATTTCAACAAAACATGTTCAACAACAAATCAATTCAAAAGTTGTTTGTGGAAATTTGTACAAATAAAAATCTGTCAAAAAACATCATTCCTGATGGGTCAGAATATGTTCAAATCATTATAGATACATACGAGATGAGGTTTTAGAAATCTATCTGAAAAGCATCATTCCAGATCTGTGAAAAATCTGTTCAAATCATCCCTCATTTTAATTTCTCATTTCATTTGGTTCCTTCCCTAAACGCAACCCGTAAAGCATTAAAGTGAAGTATTCAGCTCCTTCCTTTGCACAGTCTATATCCATTTAAGATTGTCAATACCAAATTACATCTTTCCAAGCAAGTAAAGAACAAATGGTATCTGCAGTTCAATACTTGGTGACAAAATTCACATTCCCTACTTATTTACATCCCCCTCTAAAGAAGCCTATCCTTCGCTGATAATCTGTTTGAACAATTTAATACCATTGATGAACAAGAACTCCACTTTTTCGTAGAGAAGTGAAAAGCTCCAAGCATTGATCATATGTTTTCTCATACTTTGGAGTTCTTACACCAGGGCAACACTTCTGCCACCTATTATAATGACATTCCAGAAATATTTCATCAATCAAATGAATAACACCCGTTTTAAATAATCTCGGTATCAAATCAAACTCAGTCCCTTCAATATCCATTTTCATAACCACAAAGTCCTTTTCAGTAACAGTATTCTTCAACCACTCTGCAAAATCAAACCCTTGAATCTCATTAACAGTACTAGCAGAGCTTTTTGATGACTGGACCGGTTTAATCCTACCCATCCCTCTACCTTTTACTACAGATTTATCACGTGGGTCTTGATTAATTTCGAAGAATAAGCTTTCATTCTTCAACCAAGCTGCGTAAGGCAATAATGTAACCCCTTTCTTGTTCTTGTACTGTTCGTGGAAATGCTTATCTGCTTCGATTGCATAAATGTGGAACAATTTGTTCTGCTTTGGGTATTGCTTTTTAAACCAACTGACAATGCTTGATGTGTAACTTCTACTCCCAACATCAACATATATGTACCTCTGCTTAAAACTTATATCCACTATTGAAGTTAAGTACTTTACGTTTTGTATATTTTTTTTCAATGTAATCCATGGTTTTTTAGGCTCCTCTGTGATCAAAGGCTCTGCTTTCTGAATTAATTCTAGTTTATGCCGTGGAACTGAATTGCCACCTTGTTGAGTTTTTCTTGCAACGGGGTGTTTTAGGAGCTCTTTTTTCATAATAATTTCGCGAACTGTTCGCATGTTTGAATCAACCCCATCGATGTCTCTAGATTTTATCAATTTGCAACAGTTAAATAATTCAGTAAATGAATTAAAACTATACGTATCTTTTGAACCTGTATGGACAACAAGAAATCCTTCTGGTTTCAGCGTCCTTCCAATCTCTGCGGCTGTTTCCACCGGTTTCGCCGCCTTTTCGATCATTCCAACACCGGAGAACACGAAATCAAAAGTGTTATTGTCAAACGACTTCAAGCCCTTTTTGTAAATACTAATGGAATCTATTACGCCAATCTCTTTCAAAGCCAACACGTCAAGACCCGTTTGAGTATCAATGCAAAGGGTCTTAGAATTAGGTCTTAGAAATCCCTCCGAGATCAAATCCTGGAATTTCGACGAGTAAAACTGGACCGCGTTTTGTGACTCATCACTCAAAATCACGTCGTCCGGTCTTGTCGGAGCTGAAATTTTACCAGCGACGTTTGAAATGGATGATAGCTTTGTGTCCGTTCCAACGGCGGTGTTAGCAACGACCTTGAAAGTATTCTCCGGTGAAGAGAAGAAACAAAAGTCGCCGACGTCACATGATTCACCTCGGATTTTTACAACGTATGCAAATCGAAAACCAATTATAACAACAAAGAATAAAAACAATTTCACCAAAATACTCCGGAAGAAACGAGGTTTCCTTACGCTTGGCTCCATTGTAAAAAAGTTGTTTTAGCGGTCCGGACGGAGGAGACGTTATCGCCGACGAGGGAGCTGTGGTGTTATTGGGTATAAAAGGAATTAAGAAAAATGAAAGGGGTAAAACAGGAAATCGTGCTAGCCAAGTCTTGTTTCTTGTTATTTAGTGAAGTGGATTTTGCTTGACGGTGATGTGTGCATTCTTTTTTTAATCCCCCTCTTAAAGTGGCTATTTTATTCAATATCGAAGAGACTTTGATCCTAACCAGATGGGATTAGCTCACTGGCGAGGGCCTTGGTCTATCAATCTAGTGGTGCAGGTTCGAACCGAGTCAATGACTCCGAGTCCAAAGTGGCTCTCCTATGTAAAAAAAAAAAAAAAGAGACTTTGATCCAAAGAATTTGGAACGTCATCCATGTTAGATTTGGAGCGTCTGAAGGCTGGATAAAGCTTTGTCATCTAATTTAGTGAGCTATATTCAAACCGAATCAATAACTCTGAAGCCAAAATGGTTTTTCTATGTAAGATACAAAAAGAATAGGTAGCAGATGAACAAACACATGGAACATCAAAACCATGGAGCTCGGGAAACTTAGTGAACGATCATGGCTGATGGCGGTGGTTAACAAAGCAACTAGTGCGTATGGTGGATAGTGTTTCGATTTGTCGTTGAATAGCAACCGATTCCCTCGGTCCCAGGACTCAATACAAATTTGGCCCCAAAAAAAATTATATAGCAATTTTTTTTTTATAAAAATAACATTTCGCCTCCAACCCTTCCCTTACTAGATATTAGTTTAAAAAAATTTCACGAAAAGCAAATACAAAGATATCAACAACATCATATTGGCGTTACCGTACCGATGTCACTAATTTTGGTATGTTTTTTTAGATGTCATCGTACAGTAAGTGTATTTATATTAAATAAATTTAAGAAATTATCTTTATATCATTATTTTTGTTCATTTTATCTTTTCTCAATGAAAAAAAACGATGTGCTCAATCTATTAAAAAATCTTTGAAACCTTGTGAGTCAAAAAATCGTTAAAATATATATAAGAAAAAAAAATAGATTTTTCTCTCTTTCACTATAATTTTTCTCTCTTCTCCATTTTGATTTGTTTCTCTCCTTCTTCATTGAGTGTCAACTCAATCAATATCAAATCGCTAAGTAGCAATACTTTCCAACTTCGGTCACAACCCACCGACCACCCCCGATCACAGCCGACCATCGCCAAAAAAATACTAGTATGCTCAATAACTTTTCTGAGTATGGCCCATTAACACTGAATATTCAGTGAAAACTGTCGAGTGGGTTCGATAATTAAATTTAAACAAGTTAATAAAAGCAATAAATCTTAATTTATATCTATATACAAAAAATTATTATAAAATTGAATTTGACAAAATAAACTATTAACATGGAAAAGAAAGTAAAAGAAATTCACTAATTGTCCTAGCTAAAAAAACTGAGTGCTAAAAGTTCTAACAAAGGAAAAAGAAAAAGAGCATTGATATATATCACTTCTATTTGCTTCACCTTTATTTCACCTCTTATGTGTCACCCTATGTGGAATTAAACAAAAGAGAGAGAAAAAAATTAATTAGGAGAGAGAAAAGATCTTATTGGTTTTTAAAACCTCCACATAGGAGGTGATATAAAGGTGGAGCCAAAAGAGGTGATAGTATTCAGTATTGTGAGGGAAAAAGAAAAAAAAGTGAGCATCACTCAAACCAGAAAAGTATTGAGTATTACAAAGGAAAAAAGAAGTTAAGCATCTCTTGAACCAGATCTGCACAAGAAAAACACCCGAGAAGAGATTCTGGCGACGAGGAAGCTCCGCCATCAGATCTCGAATCTCAAGAAAAAGAGTTAAGCAACAGAGCTCAGCAATGGCGCTTTTATCGAAGCTTAGCAACGGCGGTTTCTTGTGCTTCAGAGGTTTACTTAGAACGACCCTCACGGCGCGAGGCGATTCTGGATCTTTGTGGAGGAATCTCGTTGCTGGAGCTTGTACCGATGAATCCGCAACTCACTTGAGCTTCACAAGTTGAGAAAAATGCCCATCTGAGCTTTAATAACGAAGCTTTGCTGGGAAGATGGCTCTCGAACGGTGCCAGAAAAGATGGCTCACGCGGAGAAGATGACTCTGCTTCATTTTTTGTTGTTTTCACAACTTGTTTATCCAGCAACCATGGTTGTTCACTACAAAATAAAAGGAAAGAGACATAGAAACTCCAGCTTGAGGCTACATAAGAACGTTAACGTGAAGAAGTTATCCGGTCACGAACGCCGAAGAAGATCTAAGTGAACCTTATCGGAGCTGCGAATGAGGAGTTTCATGGTAGAAGAGAGAGAATAAACGAAAATATGTGCATATGATTGTAGGGGTGTGCATTGGGTTAGAAAACCCGCATAACCCGACCAACCCGATCACACTAACCTGAAATTATACGGGTTAGATTTTAATTGGGTGGGTTGCGGTTTGCATTTTTGAAAAAATATACACTTTTTTGCGGGTTGTGGATTTTAAACTTGAAACCCGCAAACCCGCAAACCCACATATACTCAATTACCTTGTAATATAAAAATTAGAAAAATTCGTATTGCTCATTTTATTCAAATAAAATAGTGGGGGTCATGTGCTTTTCACTCTACATTTTTTTTATTCCTCCCCCTTTTTAAAAAATATTTTGAAATCCCTCAATATTTCAATAATATTTTATCTAATGAATATTTTTTTCATTTCAATTATGATATTATCTGTACTCTTTGTTCAATCCATATATTTAGTTTCCTAAAATCTCATTTTATATCTTTTAATCATAGATGATTTGAAATGTATATGCGTATCCTAAACAATATTTTTCGTTATAATTTTCATTTGTAATATAAATTTGACTCGCCAAATGAATATGGATACAAATTCGTCTTCTTTATCGAACTAAATCACCCGCAATGCACCCGCAACCCGCCTAACCCGAAACTCAATGGTTTAAGTAATGTATTGGGCGGGTGCGGGTCTTATTTTTCAAAATCCGCACAAGAACGGGCGGTTTGTGGGTTGAGCATTTTCCATACAAAACCGACCCGCGCACACCCCTATATGATTGTGTTTACTAGAGAAGAGAAAGAGAAGAGAGAGAATTGAGAGATTTTAGGATTTTAAACTAATTCTGATATATATAGGGGATAAAAAAAACAAAAAAAATGGTATAATGGGTAGGGAGATTATGTCCTATAGTGTTAAAAAATTGTTTATGAACTTTTAGTAAGAAGAGTAAATTAGGTAGGGCTGTCTCCAAGACCTCGTGGGTAAACTTATATTTAGAAAAAAAGGGAGACATCATGTATAGACATAATTTTCAACACTGGGCACACCATTTTTATTACATGACAACTCATTTTTCACATGGAACAAGACATTTATTACACTGAGCACGTCATTTTTTATACCGAGTACGATATTAATGTTTGTTTCAGATAAATACTAAATCAGGTTGAAAGAAAGATAAAAACATAAATCATCTACAATATTTTGGAAACGTGAATCCAAGACAACTTATAAAAAAAATGTAAGAATAAGGTTTAAGATTTGTTTACTAGAAATGTAATATATACTAAATTGCTATGGGTTTAACATATGAGTAAACATAAACATGTTAGTTTTAACCAGTTGGGTTACCTCAACTGGCCATGACCTTGCTAATTCTTTATCACTTAAAGGGAAGCACATGGTTCGAATCTCCTTTTTAAAAAGTATGAAGTGAGAGGTACAAGGTTTATATCACCTCCCTTAACATGACTAACCTAGTTCTAAGTTAGCACCCAAATATAAAAAAACCGTGTTAGTAAATTGATGATGAATTTATGAAAAAAAGGTAATGGTTTTATATAAAAAAAAAATTGATTAATTAACCCATTAATTTGGTTTTGATAATAATATAGCATATATAACAGTACCAATATATATTTAGATTATCAATCAAATTATTATCGAAACAAAATTATTCGGATAATTTATCAGAATTCTTTATAAAAACCATTACCAAACTTGCATAAGTTCATTCTCAATTTATTAACATGTTTCTTTTATAAGATCATATATGATGTAGAGAGAATATATGCAACAAGAAAAAAACACAAAATTGAAACAACAAAATAAATCAATTTGTTTTTTTAATAAATCAAATGTTACATTTAAATAGTGAATTAAGATTTTTAAATAGTGTATAAAAATAAAACCTTAATAAGTTTATAATATAAAACTGTAAAATAAAATATAATACTATTTAAAAAAATATTGAAATAAAACTTGAAACGTAATCTAAGTAGTTTAGATGTCATTGAGAATCATTGTGCTCGAAAGGCCCGACACACTCATAAAACATATATTATCGACCCTAATTCTTATAACGTATTCCAAAGTTAACGAAAATCTTTCAATTTTTTTTTCAAAATGCCAAAAAACAGATTTCCGATCTCAGACGAATGTTAATCTTCACATGATCAATATTTTCATATACTAACCTACTGATATTTCTAATAATTATTTCCTTTAAATTTTATTAAAAAATATTGATTCGGATTTAGAAAAGGTTTACTTTTTTTGTTTACATAGGAGAGCCGTTTTTTGACTCGGTATCATTGACATGACTTGTGCCTAGGGATGGCAACGGATCGGATTATTGCAAAAAATTCTAAAACCATATCCATATCCATTTAATTTATCAAAAACCAAACCCTAACGGATTTACCCATCGGACTTACTTTTCAAAACCATATCCGAATAATTCGGATTCGGTTTTTGAAACGGTTTTTCGGATTTTAACAATAACCCGGCTCGCGAGGCGTCCCTCTCGCAGTAGGATTCCTAACCTTGCCTCGATCTTGTGACATGCCAAACTATAGCTCTCTAAATATATTGAAAATATTGAAACAAGATCACAAGTACATGAAAAATCTCTAATATATAAAATATTATGTTGATCTTTAATTAAATAACGTTTTTGTTAATTATAATATTTAAATTTTAGTTTTGAGACATGAAAATACTTTTTTTATTTATATTACTATAAAATATACAAAAGTATATGATAATAAACAGGTTTTCGGTTATTCGGTTTTATTTTTATCTAAAATTTTAACCTAAAGGATTTAACCATCGGTTACATTTTTCAGAACCATAACCTAACGGTTTTATCCATGGTTACATAACCGATTTTTAATCGGTTCAAATTTTCATCGATTTTGATTTTAAACCATAACCATTTCCATCCTTATCTATAGTTGGGTTGAGACTTTTGGCCTTTTGGTAATTAAAAATCGAAAAAAGTATAAGAAAGATGGATTTCAAAATATAAAAATAC
Source organism: Nemophila menziesii (assembly GCA_029959085.1). Taxonomy (NCBI): domain Eukaryota; kingdom Viridiplantae; phylum Streptophyta; class Magnoliopsida; order Boraginales; family Hydrophyllaceae; genus Nemophila; species Nemophila menziesii. Next base: position 2,005,447 of record JARWIR010000012.1, on the reverse strand, counting down.
ATGGATTTTAGCCTTTAATAGGTAAAATAAATCATATTTATATATATATATATATATATATATATATATATATATATATATATATATATATATATGTAAAACGGATTTTCGGGTTTTCGGGTTTTTTTTAATCTAAAACCATAACCTGACGGTTTTAACCATCAGTTTCACTTTTTAAAACCAAACCCTAACGGATTTAACCACGGTTACATAATCGGTTTTTATTCGGTTCGGTAATCCGTCGGTTTCGGATTAAAATCGTAACTACTGCCATCCCTACTTGTGCCGCTTAGATAGATAACCAAGACCTTGATCGGTTGAGCTAATCCTATACTAGAAAAAGTTTACTTTTCACTAACTAATTTTTAACGCCATGTAATTATTAATTGTGAATTCCAATTTTAACCTGTCATAAGAATATATCTGTATTCGCCACTAACTTTTTTTTTTTTTTCGATTCACTAATCATATGCCATTGTTTTTGTCGGTTATACATTTATGGTGGTATTGTCTGACAAAATAATCCATAATTATGAGAAGGTCAAATATAAGCAATTAATAAATAATAACAAAGTAATTTAATGGCAAAAATACAAAGTTCATAGACCTTTTGCCACTCACCTTATTTAGTCGTAAGCTATTTTTATTTTAAGCTCAACGACAATATAATTTGTTTGATACTGAAAAGGCATTTTATTTTAAATTAACCGCCAGAAACTTCAGTCATTTCTCTCATTTTTATCTCCAACATCAAGAAGTTCCTCCAACAAGTTATCATCGTAATACTCAAATTCAAAAACTTGTTTTCCATGAGTACTGCTGCTCTCACGCATTGAGGATGATGAAGATGAAGAAGAAGAAGATGAAGAAGAAGCAGAATAAAAATGAGACGAGCTATGAGGCATGTTATACTCTTCGGGGAAATTGAGGATCGCTAAATGACCTCTCATGGAATAAGCAGCCTTATCATAAGCTCTAGCCGCTTCTTTAGCTGTGTTAAATGTTCCTAGCCAAACCCGTGCACCTTGCTTGGCCGAGTCACGAATTTCAGCCGCGTACTTACCCCATGGGCGTATCCTAACCCCGCGATACTTGATTTGTTTTGAGTTCCCTTCATCCATATACCGTGTATTTTTTCTTCTTAGTTTAACTACAAAGTGTGTTAAATGTATGGCATTTATATGATCGGAAAATTCAAAAGTTTAACATCTTTGGGGAAAAGGAGGGTTTATAATTAGTGGGTCAAAATTGATCACACGTGGTATAACGAACTTTGGATTGAGACCAAAGTTTTTCATGCAATGTATCTGGGTTGGTCAATCTGATGGCTTTAGAACTAGTTCATAATTCTTTTTCGTTACTATTATTTTTGGTCTAAATTATTTGATGGAAATATATCATGAGAAACTTGGAGAAATATAAAATATAATAAAAAGGAAAAGTTAATAGGACTTAATACTCACGTGTATGTATAGTGGAACTTATCAACCATAATTTACGACCCTAAGAAAAAGCCACCTAGCCGTATCATTGCCATGGTCCGTCTTCAATTCGAATGTTTTTATGTCTCGTATTATTTTTAATAAAAAAGAATTGTAATTTTATCAAAATAGTTTTTATAGTTAAAAACAACCTATAAAAGAAATTTATTTTAAGTAACTAGGTATATTTTAATTTTTTAGAACTGGAGAAATCAGTTCATAAGGTTTAATTCCTACTTTATTTTTTTGTTTTAAATTTCAAACCAACTAATCCCCAACTTGTCCAACTAGTCAAACTAGAATGGAGATTGTACCAAAATGTAGTTAACCCCTTTCCCACAATAAAAAACAAAAATCGCACCCCCCCAAACCCTATAATGAACCGGATCTCTCTCTCTCTCTCTCTCTCTCTCTCTCTCTCTCTCTCTCTCTCTCTCTCTCTCTATATATATATATATATATATATATATATATATATATATATATATATATATATATATATATGTAAAATACCCACTGAACCGCCACCGCCCACCAAACTACTCACAACTAACATCACCGTCATCAAACCCCTCCCACCTTCATCACCATCGCCGACCCCCACCCTTACCTTCATCATTATCACTGAAACCCCCTCCCCCACCATCTCTGGCCTCGCCACCATCATCACCACCACTGTATTCATCACCCCAACCTTCATCACCAGCACCACCGTCCCCTCTGCCCAGATCTCGACTTCAACACCATCACCACCCTCATGTAGCAGTTGAAGACCGCAGCCTCACTGGAGCTTCATCTCAGAGACCCACCGCCGCCAGCGAGCGCCATTCTCTGCGCAATAAACCCGCTGCCAGCGAGCGCCATTCTCTGCGCAATAAACCCGCCGCCAATGAGGACCGTTCTTCAGGGCGCCGAATCTCTCTCTTCTTCATCATAACTTCAACCCACCATCCCAGATCTGATACTCCCCTCCATCTTCAGCACCACCTTCCCCTCCACGCTCCGCCTCCGAGACCATTCGCACCACCACCGCGACCTTCATCCTCACCCTCACCTTCATCATTATCACCGCACCCTCACCCCCCATCTCAGCCTGCCTCAGCACCACCCTCTCCTCCAAATTCCGCCGCTGAGACCATTCACACCACCACCCCGACCTTCATCCTCAACCATACCTTCATCATTATTACCGCCCCAGATTCGTTTGTCTAAGTAGCAGATTCGTTTGTGTTTTTTTTAATGTCGAACATTATGGGGCCAACCTCATTGTGTTGTTTGTATCTGATGGGGCCAGCCCCAGATAGTTTTGGTGGTAATGGGTCTAGGCCCATATTGTGTGTAAATTGTCGATACCGTGATGTTAGGGTATATGGTTGACAGAAAAGGTTTTCTTTCATTATGTTGTGTGTTTTTTTCTTAGTGGGTACAACCAAATAATGGGTTGAGTTGCAAATTTTATGGGCATGGGTACATCCCATCCACAGGGGGGCAGGTTTGTTTATTGCTGAAGTCCATTTTGTGCCATATGGGGCCAGCCCGTATAACTATGAAAACTTGACAAAAATTAATAAGCGAATCAAATAAGAATGGTACACAAATTAATTAAAACTTAGAATTTGGTCTGGGTCTGTACCCAGCAAGAACATGGGTAAAAAGGTAAAATCTCAAACCAGAAAATTGGAATTGAGACTTTAATAAGGTTTTTTTTCAACTAGAATTTTAATTGGAAAGTTGATAAAAATTGGGAATCAATTTGTATTTTCCTCCTTGGACCTACTCTAATTATCATTAGGTGTAAAGTCACAAATTTGTTTGGGGTAGACTGAGCAAAAGTAAACCCAACTCGAGGTGGATACGTAATTAGTATCTAACATGAAGGAAAAAGATGATTAATCCAAATAAATTTTTTAATATTCTAAAAAAAAGATCCGAACAAATTACCCTCGGATTCCAAAGTTTTCAAAAACGTTCGGGTTGAACCTGACCAACCCTAACATAATAGCATTTTTCTATTTTTTTCATATATAAAGCCTCTTTTCATAAGACTTTTGGGGCTATTTCTTGCAAATTTGTTGTTTAAGGTAATTTTTATAATTTTTTTTTATTTTTAAGACACCCCCTAAGACCCAACAAGACTTCACTAAACCCACTCTTCTTACTAAAGGCCGCAAAAAAGAATTAACAATATAGACCTAGATACGCATTTACAATTTTACCCTCTTCTTACTATTTTTATTCAATAATATTTTAAAACTCTTTCCTCTCATTATTTTTCTTCCCATTTCCCGTTACCCTATTATTCTTTCTTTTTCTTTCCTTTATGTCTTTCCAAATTTTCAACAACCTCCCGCTCTAGATCCGCCTCCACCTCGAAATTGGAGATAGTACGAAGCCATGGTCGGAGAAGTGGTGATGATTCGAGCTTCATCAATGTTCACGTATCTCCATGTTTGTTCACGCTCAAAAGAATGGAGAAGATTTCTTCGAGTTCCGTTCCCCGCTGAAGTTGTATAAGAATGGATCCATTCGAGTTTGGATTTGGTACTCTTTAAAGCGTGTTGATTCGCCTGAAGAAATTTCGGCGACGCCATGAAGAAGCCGGAGTTGCACAAGAAAGCTGGAAGTCGGTCTGTTCGAGATTTGGACGGAGGTTTGCAGGCGAAGTTCCATGGTTGGACAAATCACGGTGAGGTGCTGCGAACCGGACCACCTCCATGGATCTACAACAGCGACCTTCATGTCCGGTTCGAGCTCGTCAATTTCTTCTCTGTGACCTAGGTTTTTAGGCGAGATTTGGACGGAAGTTTTCAGGCAAGACTGGACAAAGTGTTCAAGCGAGATTTGGATGGAGACCTCGTTCTTTCTAGAAGCTTCATGGATCTGAACTTGCTATTTTATTTTCTTTTCTTTTTCTTCTATCGTGTCGTGTGTGTACTCAACAACATTTTATTGCTTTTATTTTCTTTCTTTTTTCCTTTGTTTCATTATAGGACCCATGTATTATTTTTCTTGTTCATTACTCAGCAAATTATGATTTATTTTATTGTATAGTTTTTTAATTTTTTTATTTTTCTCTAAATGCTCAGTAAAAATCCCAAAAACTCACTAAATTGTTTCGCATACTCAGTAAAGTTACTGAGCATACGAGCATACTCAGTAAAGTTACTCAATAAAAAATTTCAAATACTCAGTAACTCTTTCCGATACGCAGCACTTTTCTCAATACTCCGTACTTTTTCCAACGACTCAGTAACTGTTTCCGATACTCAATACATTTTCGACAACACTGGCAGTTATCGGCGATGGCTAGAGGTTGTGGTTCGAGCTAGAAAGTACTTAATGGAGGAGAGAGAGAGAGAGAGAGAGAGAGAGAGAGAGAGAGAGAGAGAGAGAGAGAGAGAGAGAGAGAGAGAGAGAGAGAGAGAGAGAGAGAGAGAGAGAGAGAGAGAGAGAGAGAGAGAGAGAGAGAGACGAAGTTATAAGGAAGGAGAGAGAAAAATGGTATTGGAAGAGAGCGAAAGATTTATTTTTTTGTCTTATATACAATATAAGAGTAGTCATGACATTGTAGATCTTAGAGACCTTTTTAGAGGAGAGAGAAATAGAACATTACTTTTGTGAAACTAAGATGGTCTCCAAAATCCTATAGGTAATTCACCCCTTAATAAATTACCCTCGGGTTAGTATTCCTAAATTAGCAACCCAAGGTACTTACGCGCATGTTGGAATTTTCCCAACCTAAAGTTTGGCGAAACAACCCCAACCGTGTATTTTGCGAAAAAGATACTATAGGTACCTATAACTATAAGTCCCTATATTATGCACAATATTTTACAAACTAATCAAAGCTTAAAATGATAATTTTAAAAATTTAAAGAGGCCAAGTGAAAATTTTGAAAGTTTTGGGAACATCATAAGATATTAATATAATTTTATTTTTATATGAAATTTTATCTAAATTTAGAAGGTACCATGGTGCCTTAGGATGAATATAGTTTTAGCATTGATTATCGTCACATCTTCACGTTGTTTTGGGCATAAGATTCACACTCGCACCCGTATCACACATCGCATTTCCTTCAAACATACCTCCTATTTTGATTGGGAGGTTGAAACCTCCGGTATCATTAAGATTTGGTGGTAACTTTTATTGAACTTGCGCAAATATCCCATTGATGAGTGCCACAATCTCATACTTTATAAACCTATTCTTCTTGAAGAGTGTTTCCATGAATAATCATTGATAGTTTCGCTTTATCTCAACATCTTCGAGTAAAGGGATTTTGGTTTTCACTTGATTTAACGTCTCTATGAGCTTCTTATACTCATGATCACCCTTCGGATAAACGATTCGTAGTAGATATGGTTATGGGAAATGGATATGTAGGGGCGACAATTCCTCCCTACTCTTCTCTTGCACTCTCAGTGCATCAACTACCTCTATCGACCTCTCAACCTCATCTTTCTCAACCTCTTCAACCCAATCCTCGGATTTCCTCGTCTAAGTTCACATCATCTATGTTCAACTTGGTTGGTTATATCTCTTTCGAAACCTCCACTTCGCTAGATGTAGGTTGTGGTGATTCCACTATCTTTTCAGTTTGAAGGCTAATAGCCTTACATGATTCGAGACCAACCTTGTCATCGACGTTTTGGATCATCTTAACGTTAGCATTCGTACCTTGAGTCAACTAAAAGGGTTGACTTTGTTACATTTGTTGCATGATTGTAGTGAGTTGCGTCAATATTTTCTCCAAAATTTGATTCTGTTGTAGCATGTTCTACGCCAATGATGCAGTGGCATCGATATTTGCCTCACTTTTGCTCATGAATGTTGTTGATATTTTGATAAAATGAATAATAGTCTCTCTCAAATCACTAGCACCTTCTTGTAGATGTGATGGAAATGCCATTGGAGCTTGATTCTTGTTGTAGTTATTGCAATTCGATGGTTGAACAGCTTAATTCTCATAGGCTTGTATACTCATATATAGTTGTTGAGGTGACGCTTGATAAACATTCTCTTGAGGTCGAGGCTGATATGGATAGCCTTGAATAGAAACCCCACTTGAAATTGATTGTTGGAACTTATTACCTTTGTGATAATTCTGAAAAAATCCCTGATTTTCCCTAGAATAACCATGGGTTTCTTTCATAACCTTCACCTCATCATTTATGTCTTGGATGTTTTCTTCAACAATCATAGTGAGTTGCTGCAATTGATCTTGCAAGATAGAAAACTTAGCATCCATATCAGTATTACCATCTACACATGACGTATCTCCCGTGGTATTAGTAATAGGAGCTTGCAATGGTGGCCAACTCCTCTCGGTTCGAATAATCTTCTCTATACCGTTCTTTGCTTCATTCAGATCCATGGAGACAAAACTACCACAACCAAGATTATCTACTCTCAACATTGACTCTGAGTTGAGACATTTTTAGAACATAGATAGCTGTAATGATGGTGTGTAACCATGTTGTAAACACCTTGCCAACTTCTCTTGAAATCTCGTCCATGCTTCGCCAACACTCTCGGCTTCTTATAAGAAATTTGCCAGCTCCATTTGATCCCGCAATTGTCTACCCCATAGGATAAGATCGATCAAGTAATCTCACTTAAAGATCATCCCAACTTAGTATTTGTTGGGGAGGTTTACTATCTAACCAATCGCTCGCACTTCCAGTCAAAAAAAATTAAAACATAAAATAATACACCTGCTCTTGCGTGACACCTTTAGTAATGTAGGCATCACAAATTTGCATGAATTTATGAACATAATGGACAAGATCTTGATGTTCAGCACCACTATAATTCCCATAGCTTGAGAATTTACTAAGCATGCATTAATCGGGCTTGAATCGCACATCTTGAATAACTGGAGGGCGAATCCCTATAAGTTGCACACAAAATGGCCTAGGAAGGTGTAGCTCTTGCTGATTAGGCATCTAAATAATCTGAAATAGATGAATGAAAAAATAAAAGCGTAAACCAGAACCACTAAAACTAAGACACTAAATAAAAACACAAAACTAACGATGTAGACCCCGACAGCGGTGTCAAAAACTAGGTAAGGGAAAATGTGTGTTAAATAAACGATAATAAATGATAAATAAGCACACACACCTAAGACGACTACAATAAAATCTCTACAAGTGAACATATGTTTGCAAGTAATATGTAAGTAAAACATATATCAATCTCGGGGACTACGGAAAATGTGTTTGTAAATAGTGTTCTTAAAAAGTGTATCAGGAAGAGTCGATAAAATAATACGCAACGACACTAAAATATTTATTGGGTTAAGACTCTAAAAAATTAAAGATAATTAAACTACGACTTAAATAAATACAGGCAAAACACAAAGAGAAAACTTATGAGATTTGAGCTCGAGAATTAGCAAGTAATCCCCACTAGCCTTGTTCTACGTTTATTGTTTAAGGGTGAATTGTATGATCTAGAAGCAATAGTCGGGATTCTAAATTCCTCCTAACTTCTGTCACGGTAGCTTAGGGGGAAACCTCAACACTACCAGAGGACTTGGGTAAGGGGAATCTACGAAATGATTGATGGTTAAATCTAACCCTATTGACTATATAGTTAGGCAAGCCCAGCAGGATCACTACCTCACTTTAGATGATTATGTGTTGTTTCTATAACTGAATTACCTGCCAGGGTGAGAGTTGTATTATCTTTGGCTATCTCTCATAACTAGAAAATTCATCAACTAGATGTTTCCAATGCGTTTTCGCATGGTATGCTTGATGAAGATGTTTATATTTAGCATCCTACTAGGTTTGTTGATCAATATAATCCTAAATTTGTGTGTAATTATGGCCTTAAACAGGCACCTCAAGCCTAGTATGAGCTTCTTCATGCGTTCCTTTTACCTCAAGGATTTCTTGTGAGACCTGCTGATAATTCCATGTTTGTTAGAGGCTCTAACAACACTTTATCAATTGTTTTAGTCTACTTAGATGATATCCTTGTTACATGTGCTGACTCTCAACAAATATTATGTTGCTTATGAGTATGGTTTACAACCATTTGAGGATCCGTTTCTTTTTCAATGTTTGACTGGTACGCTTCGGTATCTCACCATTTCTCGTCTTGATATCGCTTTTGTTGTCAATCACATTTGCAAAGCCATACACAATCCACCAACTCGAATTATAACACCCTTAAGAGGTTATTACGCTATATTAAGGGAACTCTCCACTTTGGTTTGAGTTATACTAATTCTTTGCCAGAGATTTAGGCTCATTCTGATTCTGATTGGGCGAGTTGTACTATAGATCGCCGCTCTACCACAGGCTACGGCATATTTCTTGGCTCCAATATTATATTCTTGGGGTTTGAAGAAGCAAACCACTATGTCTCGTTCCTCAACTGAGACGGAATATAGAGCAATGGCATAAGTTTTAGCTGAGATTAAGTGGCTAACGTTTTTGTTAAAGAGTCTGCATATTAAGATCTCTGCTTTTGTTCTTGCTTGTGATAATATTTCAGCAATTGCTTTTTCTTCTAATCCCGTTTTTCAAACGAAGACACGTCAATATTGACGTCGATTTTCACTTCGTGCGCGAACACGTTCAGTCGAAACTTCTTCTTATTCGGCATATTTTTTCTCACTTGCAGTTAGCTGATGTGTTTACGAAGGGTTTACCTACTCCTCTTTTCTCTTCACTTATTTCCAAGCTTCGCATATTACATATGCTTAAGTTGAGGGGGGATAATAAGATAAACACAACAAACATGAATTAGGTATTTAGTAGTTTTAAGCGAGCTGACAAAAATTGTTACACTATAGTAGTTATATGCGTGTAAATGTATTGTAGGTATACAACACACTAAAGATACCAAATGTTATCTATAAATAGCATACTACACTTAAACACACATAAATAATATACAAATTCCTTCTTCTATATTTAATAAATCCAAGGGCGTGGAACATCCATCCCTATATTGAGAAACTATATATTCTTTAAAATACAATTACAATATATTGTAAATCTCTCCCAGCCTTCCCTCCTTCCCAATTAGATACGCTTTTAAGGCTAGACTTTGAACAAACTGGCATTGGCTGACTTGTAATATTTTGAGTACTAATAGAGGGTTATTTCGACTAAAAAAAATCTCTCCCAGCCAATATAAAACAATATATTTAGTTCGTTTGAGAATTGTTCCTTAAATGATGGCAGAAGAAATATATATATATCCATAATATAGATATTTATGATTTATTTAAATTAACTATAATCAGAATATTTTAGAACATTTAGCAGATCTAAAACATGGTAACTGAATCCTTGTAAGGCAATAGATTCACATAGTGTTGTTGTTAAACTTGATTTTATACCGGCTTCCGAATGAACGTGTATTTTCTTCGTAGAGATAATTTATAAGAGCCTTTAAATTATTTCAAATTAATTTCCCTAATATAATTAATTATGGGATTTGGTTTAGGGGGTTGAGTTAGTAGGCAAATTTTACTTATAGTTTAAACTCAGTGAAAATAATATGAGACATAGTCTTAAAAAATTTAATTCTCATTTCATTTTTTTGGTCGGGTAAATAAGTTACAAACATATCACACAATATTAACCTATTCCTAGCTTCGAGAACCGGAGTAGCAACTCGAATGGCGATTGTTGAAAAGCCGTTGCCCTGAGTCCGGCCTTCTTTGCTAGTGTATCCGCTCTTGTATTCTATTTTTGTGGAACGTGTTTGAAATAAACTGGACCCACCTCAGTTGCCAATTTCCTAATTTGTCTGATCCACGACCAAAGTCTCCACCTAGCTGCCGAAACTTGCACAATACCTTGGATTAATTCAAGGTTATCAGAGAATATGGTTTTCTTATCATTCTGATATTGTCTCCCAATTTCCAGTGCAGTTAGGACTGCTTGTGCTTCTCCTTCTACACTGGTGTTGCAAAAAGTTGTGGTCATAAAATCCATTTGAGACCCATAGTTTTTATTAATTTGGACAACTCCTACTCCCGTAGGGTTATGTGCCTGATCAAAAGATGCATCACAAGTAAAAGAAATATTGGTTTGAAAATCGAGATTAACTTCTGACAACATACTTGTGTCTATATTCGTGCTCTGGCTTTGCTCATTCCTAAACCAGGACCTTCCAAAGTGTTCAGTCATATTTTTGTTAGTGATACGAATTATCTCATCTGGCACCACTGTTGGTGGGTCCTAGGGTGTTAGAAAATAAAGTAATAAATAAGAGGAACCACTCATTGCAAGTGTACAGTTGTTCCAAGTAATATATGATAATCAAGTTCGTTCTCATAGACGGACTAGGTTCAACCTAAATATTAATTAAGTAGTAAGAATAATTGCTTAACAGAAAAATAAAATATAAGATTTTTGTTTGGTTTTCTAAATTAAAAGATGCAAATAAAATAAAGACTAAAAGTAAATTAACTAGAAAGAAATAAAGCAAATAAATTGACTAACTTCAGATAAGAGAGATACTTGAGTCTCGCAAGGAATCCACTTAATTAATATAATCTATGTTATGTTTAAGGGTAGAATTGGAATTATAATATTAGTCGGGACTCTAATGTCTCCTAGCCCCCTGTCGGGTGGACCTAGGAGCTATCCTAAAGTACTATAAACCCCTGTATGGGCGAATATACCTCTTCGGATGATATGATTTTACCTCTTTGGCTATGTAATTAGTTAAGCCCGTCGGTCAATAACGGACATTACACGGGTATTACCTAAGTCTGTATTCAAACCCCCCCTGTCGGATGATCACTTCGCCACTAAAGTGAATAGCCCAAATACTAAAAGCTATTTCTAGTTGTTCCTAAAATAAATAGTAATGAAAACAAAGTAATATCAAATATATAAAACCCAATTCAATTTAAACCATGACAATCCCAAATTCAAAACATAGATTAATTAATTAAGGTTTATCCCTTTAATGCGGTTCTCAAGTATATGAAAATTTAGCTCATGATAAAATTTAAGACTTAAAATAAATAAAAGGAATTCATGTTCAAATACAAAAGATAAATTGATAACCTAAAGGGTAGGATGACTGTTGATGGAAGAACAGAATTCCTCCAGCACTAGCTTCTCCTTGCCTTCTTGCTCAAACTTGAAAACCTTAAACCTCTTGTGTAATTCTCTGAAGTGTGTGAAAAGAGGAGGCTAAGGGGTGTATTTATAGGTGCTAGGAAGCCCTAATTCGTTTTTACTTGGAGTGTAAGACAAGTCAATAACTCTTTAATTCGCAGCCCTAAAATCTAGGAAAGGTAAGATTCTGCTGCTGATTTGTTTTTGTCATATCTCCTTCAATACTTATCTGTTTGACGCGTTCCAATAGTCGAAACCACTTGTATCGGAAAGATCTATCCATTGGCCCAGCCAATCTTAAGTTATGAGCTCGTCTTTAGAACGTGGCTGGAATTTTAGATTTATTTGGCAACTTTATCTTTTCCTTCTTTGCATATATCCTTCCTTAATCTTCTTATTTCCATGTATATCTCTTTCCTTTACTTCTTAGACTTGACTTGGTCTCTAATTAATTACCATATATCTTTTAAAGCTTCACAATAAATAAATAATTAAACCGCATATGCTTTAAAAATAATAAATCAATAACTCAAGAGCAGAAATAGGAAAGTGCACTCGAATAAAATACTTCCTAACACACTAAAAATACTCTAAGAATTTAATTCTCACTTATCCTCCTTGTATTGAAATTCAAGAATCTACTAACTTTGCACTAAAAATAATCAAATTAACGCACAAAAGCTCTAAAAATGCAAATAGTCTAAATCCAAGGGGAGAAAGTGTAATATGACGAAATAAGCATAAAAGTCTATCAAATAAGTCAAATATTCACCTAAAAGAATGTCTACAAAGGGCTAATAATTAGAACAAATAGGAATACATCAACTATTGAGTTACTATGTCTACTTTTCATCTTAGATTTCCACAAGTTCCAGATCATAAGTAAAACGTATGATATTATTACTTCTTTTCTCCATCCTTTATGGGTATATGATTCAATGATCTTCAGCACCCACTGACCTATCTCTATCTCAGTATCTTGGATATTTATTTGTAACGCTGATACGGCCCACCATCTTCGCTACTTCACATGTTAGTAACAAATGCTCAACTGTCTCTTTTTCCTTACTGCACCATCTACATTCCTCTTCAACTTTGAATTTCCTTTTCGCTAGGTTCTTTCCTATTAGAATTGCATTATTACACGCTTTCCAGGTGAAAATTCTAACCTTTGTTGGTACATTAGATTTCCAAATAGTTTTCCATAGCTCCCCACGCGCTGGAATGTTCGCCGACTGGTGAGGTGCTTCAAACAACTCATGATATGTTAGCACTTTGTACCCCCTGTTTTTGTTACATATTCTCCGTTAGTAGCATAAGGCCATATAAACTTATATGGCTCCTCTTTCGAGAAAACTCTTTCCCTCAAAATGACCGGTATGATTGGTGTTGGAATGATTTCATCAAGTATTTCTGTATCCCATTTGTTGACCCACTTATCCATAGTTCCTGGATCATTTGTATATTACAACCTTAAGGTTTTTCCAATGTCCATTGTGTATCTAACCATTTGTTAGTCCAAACATTTATAAATTCTCCATTTTCGATTTTATATCTACCATATTTCTTTGTCATATCTTGTCCTTCTAATAGACTGACCTATGACCATGTTCGAGATTGTCGCAGTTTTCCATCGAGAAAATTATTATTCGGGAAATAAATACCTTTTAGTAGCCGAGTTGCTAGCGTGTTAGGATTGTGTAGTATTCGCCATGCCTGCGCTGCTAATAGTGATGTATTCATCTGTTTGAAATCCTTAAACCCCATTCCTCCAATCAATTTGCTAACCGCCAGTTTTTTCCATGCCATCCAATGTATTCTTATCTTTTCACCTGAGTTCCACCAAAAGTTTAAAATAGTCGTTATTAATTTGTTACAAAACGTAATTGGAAAAGAAAAAATAGACATCGAGTAGGCTAGTAGTGCATGCAAAACAGCTTTGGTAAGTACTTCTTTGCCCCTATCCAACAGCAGATGTGCCTTTCAACCTTCATTTTTCTTAAATAGTTTTTTCGCGATCCATTAAGAGTTTGAATAACAATGAAATATGCTACTTCAAATAAATAATATTCCTAATAAAGGATACAGTGATAATACATATTTTTTGGCTATTAATTCATGTATTTCACAATCATGAACCTAGATTCGATTCGTTGCATGCATGTAAACTTTGTTATAGGTGACTGCTATGAGAATAAAGTATCTCTATAGCTAGCTACTAGGTGCTAGCTAAGTAAATATTAATGTACGTAGATTTTTGACTTAACTAATTAATTTAGCTATTACTAATATGATTAACTAAAGTAGATTAACGAATAAGTTGCCAGAAATTGAGCCGAGCGTGACTTGTTCTAATTATAGCATTTTTTAGTGTTTCTATAAGGTTGAGTGGGACAGTCAATAGTGACAAGAAAAAAAGAGTGGGACAGTTAGTAATTAGGATCGAATTGTGATTAACTGTTAATTATTAAACTATGTCTATTTGTAATGTATAACAAGCTAATGTGATATCAGAGAAAATGAATTAGTGAAAGTAGATTCATCACCCATGTTTTTGGACCACATTAACTATAAAGAATCATGTTCTTTCTACATTACCGTTTTCTGATCATAGTTAGATGCAGTTAAGAATTGAAAAAAAAAACTAATGTAGAGATTATGCACAGGCCAGAACCAACAATTAGATATCTATTTAATAATACGATCGCAATTGTATAATAAAATATTAAAATACTTTAATATTCTTTTAACAAAATAAATCAAGACCCTTCTTGATTCATACGATTTTTGGAAAAAGCATTTCTATATATTACTCCTTTTTGATTCACCCATTTATCATCTCTTATGTGTCATCTAATGTGGCATTAAATAAATTAAAGAGAAAATAATCATTTAAAAGAATTTTTTTTTTATTGATGTTTAAAATCTCCAGTGATACATGGGTGAAACAAAAAAAAATGATATATATCTTTACTCTTTTGGAAAATTAATCTTGTCCAAAAAATAAGAGATTGGTGTTTTCATTAAAGATAACTCTATTACAAAAATTTCAAAATTTATATAATAAAACATCAACTATCCTACGACCTTGATTATTACTAAAATCTTTTATTTAACAAGTATTAGATACTAATTTTATCGGCAATAAAGAAAGCTAGGATTATTTTTTCTTGTTAGAGGCCATCGAAACCTTACGTAACAAAAATACCCCTAAACTAAGGCTGTTTTGGTTCAAATTCACTTTCTAAACCCCTTGCTACAAACCTTGTACATAGAAGTTTCTTCCCTCTCATCGAAAATGTATGGTCAACTTTGGTTTCGATAAAAAATTCTATCAATTTTGAAATTAGAGAAGGTAACATCTTCGGTATTAGACTAGCCAGAGGTTGCACCACTCTTTCCCATTTGTTTGTTGCGGGTGGCTCTCTCTTTTTTATATCCCTCAAAGATGATAAGATTGCAACTTTTAGGAGAGTTCTTGAAACATATTGTGAAGTTTATGGACAAAAACCCAATCTTAGTAAGTCTAGAATTTGTTTCAGCAGGGGTACCCCGTCAAATACTAGGATATGGTTTCATCCTTCTAAGCATCCGTTGATTTGAGTCTATTAGAAGATATTTGGAGATTCCTCTAAATCATGAAAAGAGTAGGAAAAAGACACTTAATTGGGTTAAGGATAGAGTTATTAATAGAACAACAGGGTGGAAGGAAAGACTTCTCTGTTATGGGGGGAAAAAGGTTTTACTTGAATCGGTACTCTAATCTCTGCCAATGTTTATCCTTAAATTCCCAAAGACCTTTTGTAAAGATTTGTCTTAGATTGTTACTCGGTTCCGGTGGGGATCGGAAGGGAGAATATAAATCTATTGAAAGACTTAGAATAAGATTGCGAGGACTACAAATAAAGGTGGATTGGGGTTTCTTGATTTTGAGTCTATGGACCTTGCCTTATTATCAGCAACATTCTAGAGATTGCTAAACAATCCAGGTTCACTAGTATACCAAGTCTTGAAATAGATCTAATTCCAAAATCAATCCTTTTGGTATAATTCTATAGAAAAGGTGATGTCTCCTCATTTGTGATAATAAAATCTATCTCGGAGACATCATTTTAGGTGTATTTATTAGAGTATAGGTCGATTTTCTCATGATTTAGTACACTTTCCTATTTTGTGTCTTGAATTAATTATTTATTATTTTTAGAGCATATTGGGTTTAATTGTTTATTTAGTGTGTAGCTTTAATGATATATGGTAATTAATTAGAGTCCAAGTTGGTTCCAAGAGTTAAAGGAAAGAGGATAAACATGGAAATTGAAGATAAGGAAACAAAAGCTAAAAATATGGAAAAGGAAAAGCTGTCATAAATCTGAATTTCACCACCCATGACCACAAATCAGCTTATATCTCAAAAACGGTGAGGAATTTGGAGAAATGGTCAAGAGCAAAGTTAAATATCTTTGCAACACGATGAATTTTGACTACTCATACGCGTCAAACGGATAAGTATTGAAGCTGTTAGGACCAAAACAAAAATGGAGCTGATTCCATAGTTTAGGGTTACGAATTTGAGTTGGGCTAGGAGTCCACTACTTACCTTCTCCTTCAAGAAAACGAATTAGGTCTTACTATACCCTATTAATACAGCCTCTTATCATTATAAAATCATCCTTGGCTATTGCATGAAAAGTTTGCTTAGGACTAGATCTGACAAATAAACCTAACTAGATAGTCATTATGGTTTAGTGTATTGCTATTTAATCAATTGCAGGAAAAGTTTGCTTAGGACTCCTTATTGACACATGTAAACCCTATTTAAAACTACCTAGCGCAATTGAAACCGATTATTGAAATACTACATCATTCACCCTTACATGTTTAGATCGGCAAAACTAGTGGGGATTACTTACTAATTACTCAGGCTAAACTATCATACTATTTGTTCTTAGCTTATTTAATTTTCTGTCTTTAGTTTATTAGTTTAATTTTCCTTTATTAAAAACAAAATAAAAATCTATGTTTCTCTTCTTTACTCTTGCGTATTATTATTCTAGCTTTATTATTTGCACTTGATAATTTGCATAAGCTCTTCCTAACCTTCATAGTCTCTGAGGAATGAATCTTCTTATCATTAAAACTTGCATACGTCCTGTAATACTTGCAGAATTGTGTTCAGCCTAGGGTGTTTATTTGCACTTATTTTATCCAGTATTTTATCACACCTTAGGCGACACCAAAAGGTCATATCGTGGGTCTGGGCTAGCATTATGGAAGGGAGAAACATCCTCGTCCGGGGTTGCATTATAAAATTTAGGGATGGGAGCACCACAGACATCTGGAAGGACAAATGGTTTCCACTCCATATTGTTTTGGTCTAAACTAAACGGGGAGGCTAAATCAAAGGTCAAGGAATTCATTTGTGCTACTAGGGAAACTAGAAATGTGATCTTATTTAAAAATATTTTCCATCAGTAGCCCGGGAAAAAATCAAATGCATTAGTCTTCACACTTTAGTCAAAGAAGTGGTGGGTCCTGGGGTTTGATAAAATTAAACAATAAATAAAGGATCCACATACCGCAAGTGTACGAGTCTTCTAAGTCATAATCCGATAATCAGGTTTCGTTCTCATGGACGGATAGTTATAACTCTGGTGTTTATCAGCTTAGTAGAAGTAATTGCTAAAATAGAAAAATAAAAGATAAAGATATATTTGTTTTGGTTTTTGAATTAATGCTAAAGATGCAATAAAATAAATTACTTAATGAAAAGATTAACAGAAAGGAAACACTGAAAGTAAATAAGTGTGGACGCAAATATGAGAGATGTACTTGAGTCTTGCAAGGGATCCACCTAAGTTCGTATAACTAATGTTTTCTTTTAAGGGCTAAGTCGGTATTTGTATACTAGTTGGGACTCTAATATCTCCTAGCCCCCTGTCGGGTAGATTCAAGAGCTATCCTACGGTAAGATAAATCCCTCTCAGGTAGTCTATTTACTTACGGATGTGAAGTTCTTACCTCCTTGGCTATGTGATTAGTCAAGCCTGTCGGTCAAGTACTTGAAACCCGCTTTAATGGGTTGAGCCCCAATTTATTGAATTAGTGTTTTTGAATTTGGGATTGAAAACTTTAAATTGAATTGGGTAATTTTGTATTGACTATTATGTTGCATATATTTACTATCTTTGGAGTCATGAATCAAATATAGGAATTAGTAATTAAGCTATTCACTTAAGTGGCAAAGTGATCGCCTTGGCGTGGGTTTTAATTACGGAACTAGGTAATAGACGTAAGGTAGAAATCATTGACCCTGACGGGCTTAGTTAACCTTATAGCCAATTGGGTAAAATACTTGATCATTCGAAGGTGGATTATAATCACCCTGATGGGGTTTGTAACACCCTATGATAGCTCCTAAGTCCACCCTGACGGGGGTTAGGAGAAGCTAGAATCCCGACTAGTACTTAATAACAATTCAACCCTTAAACAGAAACATTGATTGAATAGACTAAGGCAAAACCCTTGCAAGACTCAAGTACCATTTATCATCCTTGCGTCTACTAACCTTTATTTACTTGAATTTATTTTACTTGTTTATTTTAGTTTTTGATTTAATTGCGTCTTAGGTTATAAAACAAAACCAAAACAAACTTTATATCATTTACCTTTTCTGTACTTGCAATTGAATCACTAATTGATCCACACCTGAGTTGTACCTAATCCGTACATGCGAACGCATCCGATTTATCGGTTTATTACTTGGACAACTGTACACTTGCGGTTTGTGAGTCCTCAACTTTAGCACATTATTTTATAACACACAAGGACCCACCAATAAGGGGTTTCCTTTACTTTTTTTTTAAATCAGTTTCCATAGGTGTAATAGCTTCCATATACCTAAGTACTACACAAATAACACACAAATTACGCGTAAAAGCTCACAACATAGAAAACCGCGTACAACTAAACAAGAAAGTGGAAAGTATAAATAAATGGGGAAATCCCAAAATTAATTACTATATAACCCTAAAATGATGTCTCAAGTATATATTAATATATCACATATAGAGAGACATCAACTCCTATCTTCAAGTGGGAAAGAGACTTTGATCAAAGCTATTATTAATGCCATCCATAATCACCTGGTGACAGTTTACCTTATTCAAAAAAGGTTACATATCTCACAGCTTCTCTTGTCTCCAATTTCTTTTGGGGGAACAAAGGTGAGGAAAGAACACATTGGGGCAGTTGGTTAACTTTGATAAAACAAAAGCCGGATGGTGGTTTTGGTTTTAAATACTTTCATGAAAATAAATTGGCTTCATACTTCAAATGCCTGGAAATTCTTTTTAAAATCAAATTCAGTTTTTAATAAAACTTTAAAGTCAAAATATTTTCCAAATTGTGAATTTTTAAAAGCAAAACTGGGAAATAATTGTTCATGGGGTTTTAGAAGTCTTTTGGCAGGTAGAGATTTATTTTTGAAAGAAGTTTTGGCATATTGGTAAAGGAGATAGAGTCAGTATATGGGAATCACAAAGGGTCCCAAGTTATGATTATATTATCAAGCCAGCTGGGGTTAATTTAACATGGGTTAGTGAATTGTCAAATGATCTTGGCTCAGGCTGGGATTGTACTATTTTAAAGTCTTTATTTGACCATAATTTAGTTGCAAACATCTTACGAATACACATACCCCCCTTACAGGAGGACATACCGATTTGGACTAAGTCCACCACAAGTATTATAACTGTAAAGGAGATGTATTATAAGATAAGAAAGGCAACTCAAATAGTGGAAGAAGCAACGACAAGAAATAAGGGCCAATCATCAAATGAGAAACCTAAGGAAGTATGAGATTTCATTTGGAGTCTAAAAGTTGCCCCAAAAGTCAGAAATCGTTTATCGGAGGCCTGTAAAAATAGCCACCTAACAAATGCGGATGTATATCAAAGGTAGATGATTCAAAACCTAAATTTTGAAATCTGCAAAGAAACAACTAAAAGATTTGAACATCTTACCTTCCAATATAGTTGGGCAAGATTGGTTTGGTTTGTATCACCTTTGAGTTTTTTATCTCTAAATGACTCCACATCTTCAATATTCCAGTGGTCTAATTTATTATTAAATATTTGAAGTCAAGAGCTGATAAAAATTGTTATGTAGCTGAATTGGCTGCAAATATTGTGTAGTTTATATGGAAGAAAATAAACTCTTTTATGTTTAAGAGTAAAAAACCTAACCCTATGTACGCCATGGAAGCTGCTATAAAAGCCAATGATGAGTATTTGTTAGCAAATTACAACAACTCTAAGGCTAAAAATACAAAAAAAAAAATATTATGCTTGACACAAGGACTGAAACAAATGGTTCACTTGTTGAACCAGTTCAAAATATAAATCATGTTGACAATATTACATCTTAAAAATTATCCAAAACAGGGGGTCACCACCTTCAAATGGAGAGATTATAGTGAGCACTAATGTAGCATTTGTAGTAAAAATCTAACTATGTTGTTTCTTATATCGACAGGGATCATAAAGAAGGTCTTTGGAAGAAATTGTTAGAAGCGTAGGAGCATTGTCACCACTACATGCCAAAGCACTAGGAATCTATCAGGCTTATCGAGTTGCTATTCAGTTTCAAGTTGGAACAGTAACAGTTGAGAGTGATATTGCAATAGTGATTAATTCTTTAGTGTGTAAAAATGTAAAAACTCCACATATTATTTCTCATTCATGTAGGGATATTCAAGAGTGTATTAGCACTCATAA
The DNA here is from genome assembly GCA_029959085.1 of Nemophila menziesii. Lineage (NCBI taxonomy): Eukaryota > Viridiplantae > Streptophyta > Magnoliopsida > Boraginales > Hydrophyllaceae > Nemophila > Nemophila menziesii. Next base: position 1,985,091 of record JARWIR010000012.1, on the reverse strand, counting down.
ATATAAGTCTCCCTTGTTAAAAGAGGTAAGAATTTTGTAGCTGATTGGGCAGTCAAATAAAAGTTTAAACGCAATATGTTTGGCTTAGATTGGATCATTGGAAACAATCGCCCTAATTAGCTAAAGTCTTATGTAATGACTAAGATGCTAAAGACATTGGGTAACTCGTTTTTGAGCTTTTAATATACAAGTATTGTTTTCGACTAAAAAAATGATCGTTTATGATGAATTATTTATTTTTATAATTGTTTTTTTTTGTTAGGAGAGCCATTTTAGATTTGGAATCATTGACTCGATTCGAACCTGCACCATTAGATTGGATGACCAAGGCCATGATCAATGAGCTAATCCCACCTGGTTTTTTTATAATTGTTTTTGGAGAAAGGCGATAAACATAAAAAGAATTTTAAGAGAGTGGGGATTTTTTGTGATTATTGTTTAATCCGTTTAAAGTGTATAAAATATATTTTCTTTTACTCATAAAAGTGTATGAACTAAAAGAGTTATTATATATACCAACTAAAATCATACCACTCAAATGTCACCAAACCCAATGACTTGGCGTGAATTGGTTGGTTACAAATCTTTAATTAGATCAAGAAAATAAATAGGTTAACCAACCAATTCACGCCATGTCACTGAGTAACATTTAGGTGGTATGATTTTGGGTGGTATATATAAATACTCGAACTAAAAAGACTAGAAACCAGCTCAAATATCCAACCCCCTCCCTTGCAACAACTCTTGAATCAACCATGAAGATCATGGTAGCCATCAAACGGGTCGTCGACTACGCAGTCAAAATCAGGGTCAAAGCTGACAAGGTAAACCAAATAAAAAAGCGTCTCCAGTAATTCTTTTAAAATTTAATTTCTCTTGTAATTTTCCAATTCATAGAGTGGTGTTGAAACGACAAACGTGAAAATGTCAATGAACCCATTTTGTGAAATAGCATTAGAAGAAGCACTGCGTATTAAGGAATCGGGCCAGGCTTCAGAGGTTGTAGCCGTCAGCATAGGCCCGGCCAAGTGCGTTGACACGCTTCGAACTGGGCTTGCCATGGGTGCAGATCGGGCCATCCACGTAGACACCTCTGAAACACTTTATCCTCTCTCGATTGCCAAGATTCTCAAGGCTCTTGTTGATTCTGAGAAGCCTTCTTTGCTTCTTCTTGGAAAACAGGTGCCTTTTGTTTTACTTTTTTTCAGATTTGATTTTAAATTTTCCTTTCTTTCAATTAAATTAACTACTTTTGTAGTTGCATATGATTGGTAGGAATGAAAAATTGCAATCTTTGGGTTAGTATTTGCATAAATCAGCTAATAATGATGAAAATTGGTGCAGGCTATAGATGATGATTGCAATCAAACAGGGCAAATGGTAGCGGGGCTTCTCAAGTGGCCACAAGGAACCTTTGCTTCCAAGGTTTTATGCATAAATAAATCTTCTTTCTTAGTCTAGTCTCGTCTCTCTATACAGTAAAATATGGTGGTGTGCTTTGCTAGATTGTACTGGAGAAAGAAAGAGAACAAGTAAGTGTAGATAGAGAAGTTGATGGTGGTCTTGAGACACTATGTTTGGAGTTACCTGCTGTTATAACGTACGCTCACCATCTTACAAAAATATGAATGAATGAATGAATGAATGTTATTTAGTTGTAAGAAAATTAATTTAAATTCTTATTAACATGCAGAACTGATTTGAGACTTAACCAGCCAAGATATGCAACACTCCCTAACATTATGAAAGCTAAATCAAAGGTAATAAAGAAAGTTACTCCTCAGGAATTGAACGTTGAAATTAAATCCGATCTGGAGATTGTTGAAGTAAACGAGCCTCCAAAGAGAAAAGCTGGTGTTATACTTTCTTCAGTGGATGATCTCCTTGACAAGCTAAAGAACGAAGCAAATCTGGTGATTTAAATTATATCTTTTCTTGATTGTTGTCTTTGTAATTGTTTTATCTTCCATGTATTTTTCTCCCGGATTTCGCCAATCAATCCGAAGATTGTAATGTTTCGTTAATTTAATATATCGACCAAAAAAAAATTACAAATACATTGAGATAACATGAAGAAAAACTCTTAATTCAAGTATTTGAGACTACAATAATCGTAACCTCAACCAAATACAACTTGTGTCTGGAGATAAAAATATATATATACGTTTTGATGTACACATAAATATCTAATATAACAAAACATAATATAATGCTTGATTGAATTAAAACACACTATAAACATTCACAATTTCAAATGTGTAAGGGCAGAAAGGCCATCGAGTCCCTTGGAAGCAACATAGATTTCAAACTCCGTTACCGTTATGTCTCTGTACACTGGGGGATTATCCTCCGATAGTAACTCCTTAATTGGTCCGTAAAGCGTAGAGGATGGATAGTAGTGTGGAGTGAAAAAACACGCAACTGATACCCTTGGTCCGACATGATTTGCTAATACACGATGCTCCGCACTTTTGAATATATCGTTAGATATAAGCTGTAAGAGATCGCCAATATTTACTACCAAACCACCTTCCAAAGGATGGACATTTATCCATTGGTTTTGATGAAGAACTTGGAGTCCACCTATATGATCTTGAAGTAAAATTGTAAAAAAATCAGGGTCGGAGTGTTTAGGTGTCCCCATAGTGAGTTGAGGCTCCGGGCAAGCTGGGTAATAGTGACTCAAGATGATGTGCCCTTTTGCACATTCCATATCCATAAGATGATTGGATGTGAGACCGAGTGCCTCTGATAACAATTCAAACAGTTTCATTCCGAGTCTCTGTATTTGTTCCGAGTACTCCAAAGTTATATCTCTACACAATAAAGATAAAGAAAAGAACGGTACATGTTAATGGCTGACACACATAGCTAGGTGTCTAAAAGAAGCAAACTATACATGTTATATGAAAGTAGCAAGTATACCCTTTGTGTTTAAGCAAAATATCGTAAATCTACCACTGTGTAGCAAAAGATTAAGATATGTAAATTATACCTGCAGATATCAGGCAACTGAGTCGGGTCAAGTGGATCAGGACCCATAATACAAAACAAAGTATCCCTCCAATTCGCAAATCTCGACTTATACAAATCAAAGTTGCTTCCGTATCTCACCTTCAACCCAAGTTGGCGTGTGTAATATACTTTCTTCTCTTCATCTGGAAGCTCGTGAAATGTACGGACCATATCCAACATCTTATCCAACACCCACCGGTCCACTCCATGATCAACCACTTGGAAGAATCCAAAACTCTCTGCCGCCTTCCTTACCTCCTCCACCACCTTATCTCTCTGGCCGGAAAGGTTTACCACCGGAATATCTATCTGGGTATCGGAAACTGGGTAGTCTTTGTTCAGTTCGTCGGTTGGTCGGATGAATATTCTTGGAATCTTTGAGATTCCAGTATCTACTAAGCCTTTGACACCTGCCTTGGATTCATCAAAGGCTTTCAACTCTTCAAGACGATTAAATAACGATGTTGGTTCAGTATTTAAAGCCATTGCTAATGTTATTGCTTGAAGAGCTAATTCAGATAAGGCGGGGATACAGGGTACTATATTAGATATATTCCACAAACGAAAGTTATGTGGTACCGGTTGGCAGTATTAATTCAGCCATAGTAATTTATTTTTTATAACAAGGTAGTCTATCTCTAATTGTTAAAAAAAAATGGTTGAGATCTTAACACCCATTACCATTGAAGAAGTTTCAAAAAAATATCTTCATATTCTTTAAGGGGACCATAACAATAATTTTTAGATATCATTTTAATAAGTGGGCAATAATTTTGAAACTAAGAGACTAATATTTTAGTGAAAAAAACGAATTGTGTCCTAAAATAAAACAAATTCAGAAATAAATCTCAGGATCAAATACACTCAACACACACATTCTCTCTGTTGTTTTCGATCATGTTCTCTCTAAGTTGGTTAATTTTCGAAATCAACAAAATATTGCTATTATGGAATGCAAATAAAAGGCGTCAAACACAAAGCAAACACGATTATAAGGTTAATTTTACAATTCTTGTCACTAATACATTGCTTGTTTTCATGATTTGTGAATGTGATTATAGTGAAACTATTTTATAACTTTACATAAATCAAATTCCATTTTTAGACTATTATTTATGAATTAAAATATCTTTAGACTATATCTTTTAAAAAGTATCATTTTAAATTAAACATATTTAAAAATATTATTTTTAAGCTATTTTATTAAGTTACTTTTTGAATCACTTCAACCAAACATATAGTCTATTTAAAATATTCAAATTGTCCTTAAAATTTAAAAATATCTTAAAGGATTTATAAAATAACTTAAAATACATTTAATCTAAAAATAATATTTCCAAAAAATATGATTTACAATAAAATTTGTTCTTTTATGTTAAAAGAAATGGATGTATTCATTTATCAATAGAATATATAAAAATATGGGATAATTTCTTCTTCTTAGTAGAAAATAGAAATGGACGATGCAAAAAGAACTAATGAACGGGGAGTTACAAATTTATTTTGGTAAGGATTATATATATTATAGACAAAAAGATTGTACTAGGTGTTCAACGAAACGGTAACTGAACAGGATTTAATATTTAAGGGGGCTAAGGAAAGGGTTTTGAAAAATTTGGAGGCGCTGAAACTTAATAATTTCTTTTCTTCATTTTTTTATAAGGGTAAAAATGGGGGTTTTGGAAAATTTGGAGGGCCCAGACCCCAAATCCTACCAGCTAGTTCTGTCCCTGCGACGAAGGAGGTTTGGGATTGGATTGCATGTGGTCTTTGGCTTTTAGATTTTTTAGTTTCGTGAGTATGGATAAACTTGAGTTGTAGTCAAGTCGAATATTAGAGGTAGGAACGAGATTAAATTTAAACAAACCGAATCAATGATATTAAAACTTGTTTATTTTAATTTATTGGACGATTTTTTTTAACCGAACTCGAATCGTTTATAAATACTTAGTTTTTTATGGGTGAAACGTAATTTCCATAAACACTTGGTATCTGGAATGGAATGGTGCACCACCCTTGTGGTTAATTTTATTATAAATCCTAAAAATCACTAACTGGGTGGGCTGCCGCCCATCCCGGTTCGAGAATACAGTGCGAAATTTGACTTGATTTTTTTTACTGAAAACGTCAAGGAAAATATACTATTCCCCTCTCGGATATTATTTAGACCTCTTGACTTAAATATTATACTTTTAACCCACTCCAGAAAAGAAATTAACCCCCCCAAAAAAAATGCCAAGATCCTGAAACCAAACCCAAATCCCACTGATCCCTCCGAAATAAATTCCAGGATCCGTCCCTACCTAAATCATCCTTTTCAGTGGATTCATCCGAAATACCAAATATAAAGAGGTCTAATTCAAAATTTGATGAAACCAAATATGCTGTTATAAACAAACAAAAGAAAGATATAACCAAAAGAAATAGGATGAGAATTACACAGAGTACAACACTATGGTGATTCAGGTCTGTATATTGTCATTGTGAACATGACATAATTAATATACTAACCAAAACTCAACATACTCTCCCCCCTCCTGCTCAGTTAATTTTTGATTTAGGAGCTCTCTTCTTCAACACCCTCCTTGGCATTGAATTTGTCATCCCGATGAAAAAGAGTAAACCCCCAAAAAGCGCCAGATTCTATAGCCAAATAATAACAAGTTAATTAAAATTTTAAATCGCACGTGATCAAAACCAAATTAACTTAGAGAAGAAGATAATTCATGATTTACCTGCGTGAACTTGACAAATAGTTGACCAAATTCTTTCTTGTCAACATCATAGTTGTAGAAGTCATACAAAATAGGCGTAACTATTGCTTGATGCAAAAGCTGCAAAATTGAAAACAATAAGTCAAAGCATGCAATGCTTGATAACAACAAATTGTCTAAACACAAACCAGAATATAAGCTCCAAGAGAGGTTCCAAAAACAAATAGAAGACTCCCAATTCCTTTCGTGATAATAGCGCCCTTAACTAGAAGGTCCATCTGGTAAAACACAAAAGCCAAATCAGTCTAAATGTTGCCACAAAAACAAAAAAATAAAAAATTTCATACTTGGACTCTTGGGATCTGAAAACCAGTATGAGTTGTAACGTGCTTAGAGAAGGCATTAAACTTAGGATGCAAAGCCTTTACAGCTGGACCTCCATCATCACCAAATTCACTAAACCTGCAACAACAAGCACAAAACCATGAAGTATACATCAAATTCTATTTATTCTAGCAAATAATGTGTTGATTGTCTGAGAACTCTATAGTATTCAAGCTCAAACTATCCCATAAATTTCGGATTCAACTACTCGAGTGTCATGTGTTAAATTTTGAATTCAATGTATGTAATCAGTTCTCGTAACTACCACCAAAGCTAAACTAATTTAATTTATATAAACCAAATCTACCTAGATTCTTTCAATTAAGTCTATTGATTGTATACATTGACACATGACATATATCTAGATGCATATTACGTGTAATTGTAGGGGAAGTATGAATCCGAAATAAATGGCAAAGTCAACTTTATAAATGTTGTTTTCTACCACAGATCCAGCTAAACATATGAAAATTACTGATTCACTCGCGTACCATTTATGAGAATCAAGTTACACAACATTATAGGATAAACATTCTCAGAAATAGCTATTAACATGGAATAATAATAAAAGATATTCTAGTTAACTAACACTATGCTAGAAAATGTATGTCGTGAGATTATTAAGTTCCGAGCTAAAGGATCATATTCAATCGGAAGCTAAGCCCCCTTAGAAACACTGAGTTAGAAAATTCAAAATCTATAACCAAACAACAATTCAAACCACATAAAATCATAGCAAGGGAAATTCTTGAAAACCAAAATTTAGTAAAGAAGAATAAGTAGCTATAAAAGAGAAGATCCGTATGAAAGTGAGTAATAAGTTTAGTAGTTACTCTTGGTAAGCGGAGAGAATGAAAACTGAGACGAAGAGAAGTCTACCCACAAATGATATAAACCCCATCGACGGACTCTTTTTTGTTTTAGATTTGTCTCTCTTCCAAGTTCTTTCCTTTCTCTTCTCTCTCTTGGAACAGAAATTCAAATGAAGAGGCAGAGAGAAAACAAACTATTGGGACCCCGTAAGTCGGCAATCTACTAGTACTAGTAGTCTTCTTATTTTCTTTTAAGTCATTATAATGTGTTACGTCCCTATGCTTTACAAAAAGGGTGTTTTGCCCCCTCTATAAACTTTTTAGTCTTTTTTTCGTTAGAAATTCTATAGATTTTTATTTTGTTTAATATAAAGGAGGACTTATGTAAATACAATACAATTAAGTCCTTCCCTTTCTTTTCTCTCTTTCTCTTCACCTTACAAAGTGAGAGATATATTTCTTTAGATATCGTCCTTCTACATATATTGTATGTTTTTTATCGTCAAATTCTATCTGGTAGATTTATAAAGATTCTTTTATGTTCATTTTATTGAATATATGTAGAAATTTATAGATAAGGGTATTAGATTTTGTAAATATCAATAAAAACGAACATAGCCTAGCATACTTGGTGAGATTATTTCCCATGTTATTATCGACATGATTAATACAATTGAAACTCTATTTCAATCTTGACTTTTCCATGAATGATTTTATAATCCACGTAACTTTAAAAAAGTGATAAATCATTGAATAACTTCAAAACAATCAAATTCAATTATGTTAAATCAAGACTTACAGAATTCGTAAAGTCGCTATTTTCTATAAAGTAATTAACACCTTTTTAAATGAGAGAATATTCTTTATACTACTAGCCATAATAATACCACTAGGGTTAAAAAATGGATACGATACTTATAAAATAATCTAGTGAAATAAAAGAGGTATCGTATTAAATAGTGAAAGACGATGACTAAATAAAAGATGAGATTATTGATACTACTTGGATCGGGTATTGGTGGCAAATATTTTTCTAAAATTGTCCAAGAATAGTTTAGAAAGTGTAAATCTAAGGGATGATCAGTGTTTGTATCATCCTAAATTTTTTCTTATATTAATTTTATTTTGGCACACAAATGTTCCAACATGATGAGATGAGATGTAAGATTTTGAAAACATGTGCTTACCATAGGTCTTAACTACACAACTAATATGCCCTAAATACCCTCGGTCTGCTAATATGCTTTGTCTTTTCATATTCAAAATTAATATGTTCAGAAGACAACTAACTAATCACATTATTGACCTCATTCATATGTTCTACAACATCACCGTCTTCACCCATTTTTATGTTGAACAAGTGCTTCATTAAGTAGACTTTACTGGATGTTAGTGGTTTCTTGTACATCCTCTTTTAAAATCGTGATTATATTTTCTGTTTTTTATTTTTGCTATTGAAAACAACTGATGACATTAAAGATAATTGTATTGTCCCTAATACCTTTCTATCCATGATTTCCCATTTTGAGTCGCTAATTGTTGATGGTTTTTTCTTCAGGTAGGAAAATATCCTTTTAATACAAATAACTTCTATTTGCATATGACATAAACCAAAATTTAGACCATTAAATTTTAAAATCTTGACCTTTTCTTCGTCTGTCGTTACTCTCACTTGAACCGAATCTCTAATATTAGTTGTTAGGGCGGAAAAAAAGTAGATAGAATGAAACACGAACAAAATAATGACAGAAAATAAAGAAGACACAATATTTACGTGATTCATCAATTTTTGCTACATCCACAAAGGCTCACACATTTTCACTATAATATAATTACTCTTATATTTTCTCACAAGTGTCACTCACACTCATTTTGTTGATTCTCACAGATCTATGTATTTTCTATTCAGATACTACATATAAATAGGAGAGATGATTTAGAATCAAAGATAATTTAATGTACAAGACAACTTGAAGTCTAAGTAAATGTAAACTAGGTGACAAGATTCTTATAGTTAAAATTTATTGATCCATATTCAATAAGTCTCCATAAATATAACACGTATATGAATGACTTGTGATATATATGGTAACAACACATGCATAATGAACATACAATATTTACACTACACGCCACAACATATACCACAACGCTTTCGCACATGATTGGGTTGCAACTCAGCCATAGTTTGAACAATGTTGTCTTAATTTCGATTCAACTAAACTTAATTTTGTAGTGAAAAATTTACTAAACATCGTGATTTTAGTGTAATTTTGAAAGAAAAATATCTTAGTAGAAATTGAAAAGAGAAGAATATTAATTTGAAAAATAATGGTTGCATACATTTTTGGATATTATGTAATGACGTTTTCAAACAATTTATCATAAAAGTTGTTGTGGATTTTTTTTGTATAAATTATTTGTACTAATAATTTTTTGGTCAAGCACATTTCAAAATTTTACTAAAAAAAAATCTTATGATCAAATTTCTTAAATAACCCAAGCAAAGATTAGTGTTATTTATTAAGGATGGAAAGTGTTATTTATTAGGGATGAAAGCCTTGGTCATCCAATCTAGTAGTGTAGGTTCGAATCGAGTCAATGACTCCGAGTCCAAAGTAGCTCTTTTATATAAACAAAACAAAAAAAGCAAGAGGTGCAAGGTTCGAGTCCCCTCCCTGAACATGGGTAAGCTAGTTCTGATTAAGTGGGAGTATGCATGAGGAGGCGTGTATATTTCCTCTGGGAATAGTCGTGGTACGCGTAAGCTGGCCCGGACACCCATACATCAAATAAAAAAAAACTTGTCAATAAAAGAGAAATCAAGAACTTTTTTTTGTCAACAAGTTTCAAGAACAAGTGATGCTCGAGCCTCCCCTTTCTTTATCATTTGGATTTAAAAAATAAAAGGATAAATTGTAGAAATGATAACGTTATCTACCTCAAATCAATAAAAAAACATCAACATGTGCACTTTTAAATAAAAAGACCTAACTTCTAAAACAATAAAATCATCCAAGATCAATGGATTGGATTATGTTTTGAGGAAATTACAATCCAAGACCCAAAAATTGGGAACTTTCTTTTTTAAATCCTAATTAAAAAAAACTTTTTTTAAAGTCTTTTTCTAAATTTCTAGTTGGAGTTTTGACCTTTTTACCCTTGTTCTTTATGGGTACGGACCCATATCGTGGTTTTCTTCATTACATTTTTTTTTGTCCAGAAGCCATGTTTGTTGTTTTTTGTTTACATACACTTTTGTCAATCTGGGTACGGACCCAGATCGAACATTAACTACATGGGTCCGTACCCATGTCGAGTATTATCACACAAACCACATGACAAAAACAGTGGGGTTGTACCCATTATGATCAACAACATCATTTAACAAATTCAAACTGTAATGGCAATAATAATAACTATATGGGGCTGGACCCATTACATTCACAACACATATTGGGGTTGGGCCCATCAGATTCACAAAACAAATAGAAATAGAGACCCAAACTATCATGACTAAACAAGTGGGTTGGGCCCAACAAGTAGTAAACACACATGGGGCTGGCCCCTTTTACGTACAAAAAAAATCCATCACGAACTGGAGCGACGAACAAACAACAGCTTGGAGAAGCGTGGCTTGGAGGAGCGCGGCTTCGAGTAGCGTTGGGGGTGAGATCTGATGGTGGTGGAGCTCTGCAGCGCTGGAGGGAGTGTGTTGGTGGACGCAGAGCTGTGTTGGTGTCGAAATGTAGAGAACGCTGCTGCTGCACCAGATTGAGAACGCTGCTGGTGGTGGCCTGTGACTGGTAGTTCTGTTGCAGATCTGTTATGGAGATGAACATATGATGAAGAGGGGGGCTGGGTTAAAGGGAGGAGGAGGGGGCGTTACAGTGGTGGGTAGAGAGGGGGGGAGGGGGCGGTAATGGTGGATTGGTGGGAAGAAGGAGGAGGCGTCACAGTGGTGGGAAGAGGGAGGAGGAGGGAACGTCACAGTGGTGGGAAGAGGGATCACAATGTTGCTGTGACGGGGAGGGGGGGTTGGTTTTGCTTTTGCAGAGAGAGACGAGAGAGACACGGGAGGAAGGATTGAATTGGTTAGGATCTGCTTAATGGAGTGGGGGTGGGTTTTAGGTGTTTCAATATGGGCTAAGGGTTTAGAGGATATTTTGGTATTTGACTTTACCTAGTTGGATTAGTTAAGAGGAAATTGGAATTGGGATAAAAAATAGAAAATCAAAATGTTATGGACTTTAGAAAGTAAAATCCCCTTATGTTTTAGATTTAATAAAAATGGGCCATTACGAAACATTTGCTTTCCCTTTACTCCATTGCCTTGTTGAACTCTTGTATTTCTATTACTTTTATATATTATGGTTTGAGAAAAAAAAAACACTTTTATATGATAATGATCGTTTATATAAAAAGTTCAAAAGATAAAAGATAATATACACCTTTTTTTTTTTTGACGAGAAATATAATATACACTTGATTCCTGAATTTGTCAGTCTTTATCAAGAAGACAAGTATCCAAATTTTGATCTTGTTGTAAAATCAAATCAAATATCTTAGGAGTAGTATTTTTGACACCCTTTGTTTTTTTTTTTTATTATTCAAGTACACCCTTTGGTTAAACATATGACATATCCCGTTTGCATATTCTAACCACCTCCTAATTAAGAATTTTATCTTTTCACAGACGTGAAGGCAAGACCACAGTATCAGATAATCCTAACATGTTACACAAGTCTGGATACAATGCCTTGCGCATTTCAGCATACACTTTACCATTCCATTTTTTCTTTGCTAACTCTTCCCCTATCCACACAGCAGCTTTCATTGCTTCTTCACCACTAAGATGTGAAGAATCAACAATCCCCATGCTCACTGCCTCTACAGCTTTAACCTTCATAGCTTTCAACACCAAATTGCGTTGAGCTGAAGGAGAACTAATCTTGGCCTTGATTAAAGATGTAAAATAATCTGGCAGTGTCATACCTATATCTAATTCACTCATGTATAGTATACCTCTATCTGATCTCATCGTGACATAATCATGACTCATGGCTAACATAAGCCCAGCAGCTGCTGCATGTCCAGTGATGGCTGCTATGGTAGGCATTGGGAGGGAGATTAAATCAGCTACAATTGGCTTAAATAATTCAACCATTTTGAGGAGCCGATTTGCAGCTGCTTCAGCCGAGCCAGCTGCTTGGGCATACCTATAATATATAATAATATTTAAAAAATGTAATGGTTAAAACAAGAAATATGTGAAACAGTCAAACAGAGAACATCATTTCGATACAGAAGAATATAAAATCAAATTTTCACTTAGATCTATGGCAAACAAATTATGTATTACGGTACTAGACAAATGAAAAAGATCATGTATACTATGCATTATTAGAGTAACATTCATTATTGACAAAAAAAAAAAAGAGTAACATTCATTACACATAAATTTTTATCAGCAATTATATTACACATAAATAATTATAAAGGACGAAGAATATTCCTAGCCACCAAACTTGGCCAGAAAAAATCAAGTTTAAATTGCTTATTGAGTGCTACGTCTTTTTGACTTTTTTTTCTTTGGTTGAACAAATTTTATTATAAGCTGCCAAACACGAACGTACAACCTTATTTTTTTGTTTGTTCAAACTACACGAACGTACAACCAACTAAAGGAGAAACTAAAAAAAAAAAAAAATACAAGACACTATGAAATAGTTTTTGACTCTTTCATAGCTATAGAATTAGTGCTTTTGTAATTAGACTTATATTTGTAATAGTATACTTCTTGATTTTTTGGAAAAAAAGGACTCCATTTAGTTGTTATTTTCTCAACTTTTTGAGTAACAGTGTCTTTCAATTATGTAATATTTCATTCACGGTCCTTTCAAATCTGTTACTTTTATTCCTAAAAGCTTTGAATATCTGAATAAATTAATAAATTCAAAACTTCCCTAATCTCTATGGAGTAGGGTTTCTTTGATCTCTTTTTTTTTTTTTTTAAAACTAATTTAAGCTCCTTCAAACCCAATTCATTACATATATAACTTTAGAATAGGATTTGCATAAAACTAGAAGCATATTACCTTAGATCAAATCCATTGGAGAAATACTTGCCATGAGCGGTGGTGATAAGAACCGAGCCATTAACAGCTTCAGACTTGACTTGAGCTAGAGTAGATCGGATGGTGGCGATCAGATCTGGATTTAAACGGTGCTCATCATCGCCGGTAAGCGTAAGATAGAAGATGCTGCCCCTTTTCTCTAACGTGCACATACCGATTCTTGACTATTTAGTATTTACCTTGCCAATAAGATAGATACAAGTTGATGAAGAGAAGGCGAAATATCGTATAAAATAACGAATAGAGAGATGTGTTATGTTGTCCTATTGTTTTAGTGGAAATATTAATACGTTCCATTTTTTAACCATATAAAAATAAGAATAGTCATGCTGGAAATAGAAATATATACGGCTCAAAATTGATTTCGTAGAGAAACATAATACTAGGGGTGAGCAAAATTTTAACAAAATCGAAAAAACCGTGTTAATTTTAACCAAACCGATCCAAAATATATGTTAATTTTACCTTGGCGAACCTTACCCATAGGGTTACCTTATGATTTTTCGGGTCCATGTATTTTACCTATATATTACCCAAGCTATTGGGTTGGGGTTACCCAAACCGAAAAACCGTGTAAATAAAAAAAATACAAAACATGTATATTTGAGAAGTCATTTCATTTGGCTTCTCGGATATTCCAAACATGTATAATTTATTTTGAAGTATTTGATTCACGATTTTTTGGTTTCTAATGTCAAGATTGTATCTTTGATCTTTCGAAGTATAATGACATAAGTGTTTTCAAATTTTCACATTTATTTAATTTTTTCATGCGTTAAAAAGAGTTTGACTAATGTTGACTAACGAGGGTAAACCAAGGGTAACCGAAGGGTAAACCGAATTAACCCGAGGGTAAACTTTTTTCTACCCTACCCTTGGGTTACCCTAACAATTTCTTAAACCGAAATATATTACCCTTGGTTTACCCTAACCTCAAAACCAGGTAAAACCGACCCATGCTCTCCCCTACATAATACTATTTCATGAGTAAACTGACGTAAGCCATTCGTCATTAGGTAGGAGTTGATATATTTGCCCCTCTCCTTGAAGTTGTTCATCCATGTATACAGAAAATACAAATTAGAGCCTATTTGGAGCAAAAGAGAGTTTTTAAATCCTAACTAAGAAATACTATTTTTTAAAGTTTTGGTCATATTTTTGGTTTGTTTTTTTTACTCTTCTACCCTTTTCATTTTTTTTAATTCGTTTTCTTAATTTTTTTATTAATTTTTTTCTGAGTTTTTTTACTTTAACTTACCAGATAGTTTTTTTCGGTACGTTCACGAAGGTACGTACCTACATTTTTTATTGTACAGGACCTATGTTTTTATTGGTACAGACCTATGTGTTTTTTAAACTTTTTAAGGTGTGTTTGTTCCAATTCTTATTTCTTGTATATGTTCAATGTTTCGGTTTTGTCCAAGTTACCCAATGGTCTGTACACAAGTCATTTTTTGTCCATATTTATGCCAATGTGTCTACCTAATACCTATTAACTTATTTTTTGTCCACTTATTTCTATACAAAATCCTCAAGCTTAGTATGTAATTAGTGTTTAATTTTTACCTGCAAAAGTAACAAACTAGATTAGAGATTAATTTTTTAAAACTAATACAAAAAATACTACCAATCTTTAATATTTAATGTCTAGACCAGGCAATAGTAGACTGGACCATGATGGACTGGACTCTTATGGCTAGACACAGACACTTTTGAAAGAGTACATTCCAATCAAAAAATGAACTAAAGGATCTGGACTACTTACATCCAAACAAAAGCTGGACCCAAGGGAATGGACTATTGATAAAAGGGCTAGACCAAATGTTTATACATATTCAAAAATTCCAAGTTTTTTTTAAAAAAAAAATTACACAGCTGGGCCCAAGAGGGCTGGACCACCGTGGCTGAGCCCAAACAGACTGGACCAGCGCTTCAGGGTTCTAACCTGTACACGCGTTTTAAAAAAACCAGATCTGGCCTCGGTTAGTGGACGTGGTTTTCTTGGGTCAGTGGACGTGGTTTTCTTGGGTGATGGCGCAAACTGAGACTGGAGCTGTCGCTGGTGGTGGATCTCCGTCAGAAAAGAATGGACAAAATTGGAGCTGTCGTTGATGGTGGTGGATCCGGCGTCTTGACTCTGCTAGAGGTGGTGGTGGTGAGATTTGAATCTGCAGCAGCGGTTTTCCTGTGTAGGAGCGGCAGTGGGAGGGTGGCCTCAAGTAGTGGAAGCGCAGATCTGAGCAGCGGTTTACTTGGAGGTGGTTGGAAGCAGAACGAGGAGGTGATGGTGGTCAGCGCCGGTTCTTCGTCGTGGTGGATCTCGTCGCTGCATCTTCGTCGTGGTGGATCGAGAACGGCGTGGTGGATCTCGAGAACGGCGTGGTGGATCTCGAGAACGGCGTGGTGGATCTCGAGAACGGCGTGGTGGAGCTCGTCGCTGCTTCTTCGTCGTGGTGGATCGAGAACGACGAAGTGGATCTCGTCGCTGCTTCTTCGTCGTGGTGGTACTCGTCGAGCTCAGCTGGATCCCATCACAGACTCACAGGTGGAGGAGCTCGATGGAAGGTGGTGTTAATGGTGGGAAGAGGGAGGAGGGGGAGGAGGAGGGATGGGGGTGGCTCGATGGAAGGTGGTGTTAATTGTGGGAAGATGGAGGAGGGGGAGGGATGGGGGTGGCTCGATGGTAGGTGTTAATGGTGGGAGAGAGAGAGAGAGAGAGAGAGGGTAGAGAGAGAGATGGGAAAAAAACCCTAATGGGTATTTTGTTTTTTATTTTTGTTGGATTGTAATTGTATAAAAGAGGAGAATGGGGCTTTTGAGTCTTTTTAATAGCTTTTAGTTAAGATAGAACTAGTATTTAGTAGGAGGCTTTTGTTTGTAAAACTCCAATTGATTGGGCTCTAATATATAATTGCCTTATATTCAGCTCCTCAAATTTAAAGCACTATACTTTACAATATAGTCTTTTTTAGTGAAACTTTTTTTTTCCAATTTTTAGTGAAACTTTACAATATAGTCGTTTCGCCTAACTTATACTTGTCTAACTTTTTTTTTGTCTAAAAGCTTTCATACTTGTCTAATCTTTTCTTAGTATATTTGTTTTTTTTTCTTAACATGAGTTTTCTAGTTTTTTCTAATATTAACCCTAATTATATAATAAAATAATATTATAATAAATAATTTTATATATAGAATAATTATGTAAGAAAGAGAATATTAAATACTTCAACAGATTATCATATCCCCGCTATTACTCATTATCCCTGGTTATCTATTTCAAGTACTTGGTTGATCCCTCCATAGTAAACTTATAAGTTAAACCTTGATGCATCACTGAAATTAGGAAAAGTTACCGCTGCCGCTGCTATTCGTAACTGCGATCATCACTGGCTATGCCATGGAGATAAAAGCCAACTCCAATCTTGAAGGTGAAGCAAAGGCGCTGAGGAGTTCCATTCTCTTCGTCATTGATAAAACTCCTTTTTGCACCAGAACTGAAACTGGCGCCGAAACAGTCTTGGAAGTCATTTATTTCCCGAGCACGAACCGTCCATGGAAGTCAGAACTATTCTCGAGGATATGATAAATTTGGTGAAGACTCACAAATCCTTGCGCCTGTGCGGTACTCGAAGGACAGCTAACTCTGTGGCAGATTGGGTAGCGAAGGAATTTTCTAATTTATCTTTACCTAGTAATTGGTTTTGTAATCATCCCCTGGATTTGATTAAACTCTTGTGTTCTGACTTTTATGGGCTTAGCCCCACTGGTATTGGGTAATGCCCATGCCGTATTTTGGTTTTCAATATAATTCCTTTATTCGCCTAAAAAAAGTCTCAACAAGACCGCACTCACTCTCTCTTCTTACTAAAGAGAACAAACAAAAATTAACATTGTATTCTAAAATGTCAATTACTTTCTTACCCCTTTTTGTTTTTTTCCTATATATACTAATTTTTATCCAATAAAAATTGAAACCTAAACACTCTCCCTCTCTCCTTTCTCATCTCTCATCTCTTTCTCTTTGATCTAAATGATAAAGATAGTGTTTTTGATGAAATAGAGTGCAATAGAGAGGATATAAATAAAATATAGTTAGCACACTAAACACAAGAGAATTTGTCACATTAAAACAACTTATGAAGAGAAGCTATATGCCAACAAGGTGTAGCGTAGATTTAAGGTAAGGTATGGTAAATATTTAGGATAATTCAGAGTGGCCTGACCCTCTCCTCACTATCCTCAAGTAATCATTTTAGAGTCTAAGTTTCCGCTCATAATCGTGATCACTCAAACCGATATTGTTTAATTTTTGCCTTTTGTGTGTAATATCCTTTTCCATATTAACTATCAAATTTCGAGATATAAAAACGTCCTATTATATGCAACATCAATCCTACTCTTGTCATCGTTGTGGAGATCCCTAGGAATGGTTTGGCCATTCACGTAAGTAACTCTTTTGTAAATTTCAGTCATTCCATAACGCTTTAATCATGTAAATCTAAACATGTTTTCTACTACTTTTAAAACACATCTGAACATACTAAGTCAAAAGACAAATTAAGTGACACAAAGACAACATTAATACCATTAGATAAAAAACTACAATGACATCCGGGTACAAAGTACAAACTATGTCATAGCATCTAATCATAATAAATGGAGAAAAAGATGGATAAAGTTCATGGTTCTTCATTTATGAATTCTTACAAGGTTTTTTACACCCTTCAAGTTGTAGACTACTAAATGTTTGGGTTATACAGTGACTCTACCACGACTTGCTTCTTGTGAATTTCCAACTTCTGATCTTCCGTGGTATTTTCATACATAAGAATCATTCCAAGGACAATTTGGCAAGTGTTAGTGCTAATACTTTTACGCCATTACTAATATCTTCCAAGGAGGAATATTCTTCAGGCTTATGACTATACCCTGTAAACCAAAACACACACATATCCATACATATAAAGAAAACATCTCAAATATACAATTATTTCAAATCAAAACACACGATTTTCTGCATACTTACCCTTGTAACAAGGAATGAATATCATACCCATTGGAGATATCCTGTATATATTCAAATTAGCACATGAAAACAAACAAATAAAGAATTTCATAATTATTTTACCTAGCCATGAATAAAGAATCATGGTATGCTCTACTAATCATCTTCTTGTAACTCAGCTTTAGATCTTTAGCTGCTGATTCAGTAGCCTTAGTAATAAATTCTTCAGAAATAGCCGGTGGATCTTGATTAACTATTTTAAACTCCGATAACTTAACTTTACGCTTTTCAGATATACTTAAAGCACTTTTATAAATTTTCTCAATTACAATATTTCTCCGCTTTTCATCTATATCGCGTGTATCTGTACCATTAAACAATATATTACATATATTTACATATATGATTAAAAGTACAAATACAATTACGAAAAGTATTCACCTATTTCCAAGTGTGATTTGCTAGGAATACTATTAATTGCTCCAGGATGTAATTCTAGTATACCAACTGTTCCAACTGTATCAATAGATCCAGATTCTAGTACATGTTTCTCTGTCGCTAATGCTAACTCTGCAGCCGCTAATCCTGCATCATTTCTTCTCCCAAAAACTAGTCTCAACATTTAATAATAAAGGTACCATAATATAAGGGCATATAGTGCAATTTTAGCAAAATAATTTGCAAAAAGGTACCTCATAGGCATGAGTACAGCTCCTGCATGACCTCCATTCCCTTCAAATTCCACTTTAATACTTGCAGGAGCAGCAATGGCAGTGACAACACCAATTGATATCCCTAAATTGATTTATTTTAAAAATAAAAAAAATCAGAAACAAAATTTTTCCGAGAGGGTGGTTTATTTGTTTTAGCTATGTTACCTTGGTCTTCTAAAATAGGACCTTGCTCTATATGTAACTCGATAAAAGCAGAATAACTTCCTTTCTTAAGAAACACACTGGATAATTTTTCAACATCACCATAATTAGCAGATTTAGCCGCATCGAAAAATGATATGTTTTGATTATCAACTGTCTTTTTTAAATTTTCCGCAAGTTCTTTACTCCCAGCTAATAATCGGCTTCCCAAACAGCTGATTCCAAATCTTGTAGGCTCTTCAGATGTGAACATGATCACTTCTAGTGACCTTTTTGGTTTAAAACCAGACCTAAAATACTTTCCATGCTTAATTATGTAACCTTGTCTATAAATACTAATAAAATTGATATGTACCTTTTTAGCACATTGATAGCTTCTATGGCACCCAAAACACCAACTACACCGTCATATTTGCCGGAGTAGGGTATAGCGTCGATATGAGAACCTGTTGCGACTGGACCAAACTCTGATTCATATCCGGTCCTGTATATACGAAACAGCATACATGAAGTTGATTTTTGAATTAAGAATAAAAATTTAAAAGATCTTTCGCCAATTACTCACCATAGACCAAAAATGTTGCCCACAGCATCTTCTTTTACAGAGAGCCCAGAAAGTGTCATCAGGTTTTTAATGAACCTGTACACCAATATGATTTTTACAATTGCACATGTACATTATATAAATTCATGAATTAACAAGACTTATTATCCCATGCCATTGTATTACTACAAGAATTAGTATGAAGCTCTGTTTATACCTTCTTGCTTCTACGTCCTTCTCACTGTAGAGGATCCTTGTAACTGATGGTGCTGGAGTATCCGAGAATGTTGATAATTCGTTTATCTGACACAACATTAATCCCACA
This sequence comes from Nemophila menziesii, assembly GCA_029959085.1. NCBI lineage: Eukaryota > Viridiplantae > Streptophyta > Magnoliopsida > Boraginales > Hydrophyllaceae > Nemophila > Nemophila menziesii. Next base: position 1,965,280 of record JARWIR010000012.1, on the reverse strand, counting down.
ATCTTTATTATGTAAAGCCAAATAAATAAGGATTATTAATCATAAAATCAAATAGTATTAGCTTTACGATTTCGATACTAGCATGACCAAGTAATGAGTAGGGAATCATGGGATACTGACCCAATTTTAAACATCTAAGAGATTAGTATTAATATTATGCGCAGCACACAATTGGATTTCGATAAAATCAACTTTTGTTCACTCAGCTACTTTAACAATTCGAATAGAGAAAGTAAAATATTATTGAATTTATACTAGATACTAGTATAGAATTGAAAATAATTGAGGTACCTGTTTCTGAAGGCTATCAGTATCCACAAAAAGTGACGAAATGGAGTTTGTAAAGTGGGGTTCATGAATTGGGTACCCAGAAAAGTCCTCCATAGTTTTGATTGTTGGGTCTTTTTCTGCATCTTTATGTGCCGCTGATGATGATAAGGATGTTGAAGAGAGGATGGTAGTGAAGTAGAAGAAGAGCAGAATAATGAAGAATCTCATCATCGACATTTTTACGGTTTCGTTTTTGGTTTGATTGTTCTAGTAAAAATATTACTAGTACTTACTCCCTCCGTTCCACTTAAATTGTCCACTTACTAAAATTAATGTTCCAAATATATTGTCCACTTAGGAGTTCAAGACATTTTTTTTTATACTTTTTCCACTATTATCCTTATTAAAATATTATAAATTATATTTCCAATACACATTTAAGATATCAAAATACTTTATTAGGGGTATTTTTGTAATGGTAAATGCATTTATTATATTTCTTAATATATGTGAAAAGCTAAGTGGACAAATATAGTGGAACGGAGGGACTACCGTTTTGGAGTTGGTGTTATAAAGATTCATCATGATGCAATTATGAAGTAGAATCTCACATTAGTACTCTAACACGACAAAATGTTTAGGTGGAGTTCCACACCTTTTAGTTATAATAATCTGCATTCGGGAAAAAAAAGTTGATTTTTCTTAATCCATAAAGGACATCTTTAGTGTGAATGACTTAAGATCAATAGTTTGGTTTAGTAGTTAAACTAATCAAGAGTTTTTGAAATTGAATTTTGAATTTTATTTGAGTCAAAATGACTTTGAATCTAAAAGTACAAAGTTCGAATTCCCTTCCATGAGTAATCTAGTTCTAATTTACCTAAGGTATGCATAACGAAACTTGCATATTTTCGATGAAATTAGTTGTGATACTCGCAAGTTCGTCCGAACCACCCACGTACCAAAAATATAACTTGTAACTTTCTCGAGATATCTTAACCTCTACTTAATTCAAGATTCTTTTTCTTATTCTTTCTTGAGCAAATTCTATTTTTAGGCCAAACGTTTCAAAAGTCACATTTGTAGGCCAAACGTATTCAAAACGCCCATTTTTAGGTCATTTCACTAATTTCATGAGATATTTTATTGATTCTAAGGACAGTTTAGGCATTTTTTAAATGAACTAAATGTTTATTTGACCGCATCACAAACTAGGAACTCTATCTAAAGTGTCCAAATTGTCCTTAAAATCTATGAAATATTTCACGAAATTAGTGAAGTGGTCTAAAAATGGGCGTTTTGAATACGTTTGGCCTAAAAATGTGACTTTTAAAACGTTTGGCCTAAAAATGTTTTTAGACTATAGGTAATGGCCAAAAAATGGGATTTTCTCTTCAATCTTCCTTATTTCCTGTCGTCTTTGTTACCTCTCTTCTTATTTATGATAAAATGAAAAAAATTATGCAATTGAGCAATATTGTGAAATGTCTTAAGTCCGGTAAGAGAAAAAAATTAAGGATGTCGATCTTACAGACCGATATACCGACGATCACCGAGATGTCGAAATTAGTCAATTATCGGATAGCCGACCCAATATCATAGTTGATGGCAATATAGTCGTTGAATCTATTAACATTCGAGCATTTATAATTAGAGTTTTTTTACAAAAAGACAAACCGGGATGGCGATTTTTTAAGATCATGATGTTGATCAATACTTGTTTCAGCATAAACGAAGGCATGAGACTTTAGACCGGTGGGGACATTAATGGATATATATATATATATATATATATATATATATATATATATATATATATATATATATATATATATATATATATATATATATATATGAGGGTTTATTTATAGCATTTATTCCTAATATTCAAGTATCGATCAAGAGATTATAACCTACTTAATACAAGTTTTAATCTTAAATTTATTAGCTTAATACAATTCATAGTAATATCCATTCTTCAATAAGATTTAGATTATATTGTAATCATTCTTATACACTTAATTATCTTCCTTTATATTAGGAATTGTAGTTACAAGGTTAGAGAACATAGAAAGTGTCCTTGTGTGAAGTGGGAGTGGTTCATTCGTGTCAATACAAAAAGTGGTTGTGATTGAGCTTAGAAAAATCACGAGTATAGGGTCCTGAAAAATAACATTGTAATCGACTTGTGTTTCACAATTAAGAAATACAAAGCTTAATGGAGAAACTTAAAATCCTAAGGTAATATTTCCTTATATGGTGGATCAGGCCTTCAAGGAGTGTGAACCACTCAAAAATACTTGTGTACTCTCCATCCTTTAATCTTTACATATTGCAATTATATGGTATTGCATAATTGTTTGTCAAACTTAGACTATATCTATATTTCTCTCCCTTGTGTTTGATAAATTATTTAGTATACATTTTCCAACTTATAAATGTCTTATTAAATTTTTTTAATTAGACATAATCTTGAATAATGTCATAATCACCTCCTTAAGGACTTACAAAATACTAACAATACATCCAAGGGTAAATGAAGGTTTGAAAAAGTAAGTGGTGGTAATATGATCAAGAGCTACATGTTCAAGGTTACTAAATACTGAAAAAGACATGGATAATAATGTAGTGCTATTAATACAAGGAAAAGAGAAGTAAGATGAGATAGAAAAACAAAAATAAAATGAACGAGGCGTTTATAAGAGGATTAGAATGAGCGACTACCATAAAATTATGAAATAAAGAAGTATTTTCACCAAGGAAGTTAAGAAAACATATGAGGCAGTTTGAAATTGAATTAGATAGTAATATGATTAGGAAGATTTATAAAACTTAAGATATTATCTATTAAGAAGAAGAATGGGAGATAAAGTATCAGAGAAGACATCAAAGAGTTCGTGAAGGTTATTGTGGTAGACAATGTACTAGGTAATAAGAAGGGGGGATGGTGATGGTATATGGGAGTTAGATGGTGGTGATAAGGAGTTAAGGGTTATAGATGGACTGGTGGTGACAAACCTCTAGTTGAGATCGCCTACATGTTTTGACTTTAGGGAAATATCGACCATTATACCCTGGGTTCCCCAACGTGGGTGTATTCTTGTAGAAACTTGTGGTTGCCCCCCCCCCCCCCCCCCCCCCGAGAGATCTGGTTTTTTGTCATGCCTTTGTTATGCTTGTTGGTGTCCCTCGAGGTGTGATATAAGCGATCATACAATACTATCGTGATTGTCCCATAAATTTTGACCTCTCTGTTCTAAATTCATAGAATGTTTAATACCCCAATTCTACTATCAAACCCCCCCCCCATCCCGAGCGTAGTTTAATGACTACCAAACCTAATATATATGGCCACCATAATTGAATTTAACAATAATATGCAAGGATATAAACAACAAAATTCCATGTTTTATTTAAATGTACAATCCTATATTCATACATAGGGTTCATACCCAAGTATCTCAACCTACCAATAAAATTAGTTCATGGTGATATATGAAATAAAGTATGAAAAAAACATGATTAATTTAAGAGATAAAAAGAAGGAAAAATTACACTAATAGATATGAAAAGAATATGAAACATGGTATTGTTATAGTACTACCTTATCCCTTCCCTTGATCTACACGATCCAAGCTATAGAGAATGATAAGTTATCAGTTTTTAGGGTATATGCGTGTGTAACTTCCCATAAATGTTTTCCATCATCTGTTCAATTTAAGTGAGTCAGAAGTGGTCAATTGACTCTTTGTAAATTTTGAAGAGCTTGTATATGTTTGGAAAATGTCAGATTTCTCATTCGACATCTTTTTATTATCTTAATATTCTCTCTTTTCATCTTCAAACATCAATCCACGGTGCTTATTTATTGGACTTCACAACCAAACTAATCAATAGATCTAGTCATCTTGGAAGACTCCAAACGCTTTAAAACTTCCAAGACAACCATCAAGTCCAAGATTAGTTGGTTTTCTTACTCTTCCATTAATCTCCGAATGCATTGGTTCAACGGATGTGTGTTAAATCTCAACAGTGCCTTCATAGAAAAATACCCATAACTTCTTCAGTTCAACTTTTATTTGCAAATCATTTATTCTCACGTGATTAGACTCTTAGAGCTACGTTATGTGTAAATTAAATGACCAGGATCTTCACCAATTATATGTCATGAATTTTCAAAGTTGATGGTAACGTTTGGCCGACAATTTATGCTAAGCTTCTCGTCAAACTTTTGGTTCCGTTACGACTTGTCGCAGGGTTTTCCTTGACTTTTTGACTTTCAAGTTTCATCTTGGGGTCATGTATAATCCATGTTCCTAGGAGTTGCACACTTAACACACTACATTTTTATGTGAGATTATCTAACAACTCAAAGCATATCAAATAAATGGATAAATACTCTATCAAATTAAAAAAAATCTACCTAAATAATATCTCGTATATCTCAAAATCTATTACTAAAGGAGATCCCTCACTTGTTCTGAGGTTCTTGAATTGGTTATTGCATATTTCTGCTTCCCATATTGGTTTGTTGATTGGATCTTTAATATTAGAGGATGGCTAGATGCTTCCACGGTATCCTATACCATGGAAAGTTGTTGGAGACCTTTGAGGGTTTTTTCGTGCCAGCGATGTTGTTACTCTCCTTACCCTTTTACAACTCATCTCATATACTTGAATTTTCAAGCGTAGGAGATTACAAGTGGTTGCGGTGATGGGTAGGGTCTTTTTCAAGAATCTTTACATTGTTCAACATAGTGTTGTGTAAAATATGCATGTTACGCTGAACGAATCTCGTTGCGGATGGGATAATTTATCATGATGAGACAAATGTTGCTGAGATATCTACTACATCGACGAGAAGTGATACACACCAATCCATACATGCCACAACTCCTGCAATAAGAGAGACCCTTGATGTAGAGAGAAACAAAGGGAAAAAAAACTAGCTTCCAGAATCCCTAGATTCTACCGATACAAAGCAACACCACAATTGTCACAAACATCTAAAAGCAAACAAGTTAAGTGAGTATATCATCAAGATGTCAATTTGAGCAAGATATGTATTAAAAACTTGCATGCACACAACAAAGAAGAAACACAATACTACGAGGCCAAAACGTTAAAAACCAGGTGTGGAGTCAGCTTGGTGTTCGGGGGGGTCCGTGCCCCTTTGATTTTTTAAAAAAGTAAAACATAACTACCTTACTAAAAAATTATAACTAATTGATCTTCAAATTTTTTGAAAATTTTCATTTGGTCCCCCTGATTTTAAATTTTATTTTATTAAACTTTAAATTATTTATTCTATTAATAAAAAAATTTACAACAAAATATATGTTATTATATATAAAAAAAGGATTTTATAAAACTATTATTTAATAAAATTATAATTGAAACTTATATTGCATTTTTTGCACAATATGGGGCCCTATAGTTTAGCTTTGCAGTATACAAAAGTCTATTTTTCAAGTTTTGCATAATATATAGACTTATAGTGTATATACGGTTGAAAATAAAAATCGAGAATGTTGCCCTCAGACCGCTTTTTTTAACAACCGCATAAAATATGGATAACGTCATCTAGGACCTTCAAACAAAGTTGTCACAAATAACAATATGAATAATAATTAAAAAATAAAGTAAAAAAACACGTTTTCTAATATAAGAAAACCGAGAAAATATAATTTCTCGAATATAAAAATTTAGGTTGAAGTGGCTCTCTCATATATTAAAAAAAATATTATAAGAAGCTGGCTCTTCGGGTCATTTGACCTCATTTGTATTGAAAAAGAAAAAAAGTTTAGGCTATAGAGTAAAACCACAAATAAGGACATTAATCTTCTTAGAACTGGACTGTGCGATATATGATTAGGTTGGTCACCTACATTGATCCCATACTTTTATCTTGGGCTTTTTAAGAGTTAAGATCCATAGCCCCAAACTTCGACTAGCCCAGCCCAGCCCATCCGCACAAAGAAATTCTCCCTCCTACATCCCTTGCTTGTCTTCCTCGTTAAACCCTTCTGCAGCTCTCAAATTCCCTATAACTAAACAAACTAAACCACCTCAAGCAATCTTTCTCTCAGGTAATCTTTATCCCTTATCTTTATAATTCTCATTGTTTTTTTTTATTATTATTATTATAATCACTGTTTAATTAAATTCTCTAGTAGGAGACTCTCATTTTAATGTTTATAATTTAGTGACCATCACAATAATTATACCTGAATATACATATATTACATATCTATGTATAAAAAAAATTGTAACCATTACTATGTTACTCCGGTAATTGAGATCGCTTTCTTGTTACCTTGAGGTACTAAAATTATTCCATATGGGAGTGGGTTGCTTAAGCTATGCGGCTCTCACATATAATTAAATTTTTTTATACATTTAAAGAATGTGAAATGAAACATTGGTCCTGGACGGGTGATTTTAAGTGATTTTATAGTGTCTTATATCAATTGTAGTGATAGTGTAGCATCTTGGTATTGAAAAATCTCTTAGAAAAATTAAAATGATTACAAGCTTTGTTGCTATATTTTATTAAAATGATGAACAATCTAAAAATCAGGATGTCTGGAAATCCTCCTAGCTTATTGGACGAAGATGTTTCTTCAGGATCTGGCGAAGATACCACAAACATGTTATTAGACGGCCAAAATAATAATAATAATAATAATAATCGTCCTTCAGCAACTCCAACTTCAACAAATAATCGAAAAAGAGGGCGTAAAGCTACAGGTGATGCTATAGTTGATGCTATGCTCGAGATAGCAGCTGCTTCTAAAATGAGAGCAGCTGCACTTACAAGAAACGATGAACGCTTTGCTATTAGCAAATGCATTAAACTTCTTGACGAAATTCAAGGGATCGATCAAAACCTTTACTTTTTCGCTTTAGATTTGTTCGAGACTTGTAATTCTAGAGAAATATTCATGTCTCTTAAGAATGATAGACGTGTACCTTGGTTGTCCCGCAAGTTTAGGGCCTTTGAGGAATCCAAGAAATAGATTTTTTGTTTTTCTTTTTATTTTAAATCGTATCGTTCATGACTATGTAATGTTTTTTTTTTTTAAAACTATCAGATTTATGATAAGAAGTTGTTTTATAATTTTATTTTATTCATTTGTGTATTCATTACATGTTTTTTAAGACCTATTTCTACAGGATGGATGATATAGACATAGAATTGGATGAGATGGAATTAGTAGCAGCAGCAGCTGGTTATTATTATCATGAAAACACTAGTAAGCAGGTTCAACAAAGTTTAAACCCGAAAAAATCTTCGGATTTTATGGATCAAGTACTTAACGGTCACGGAGATTTATGTCGTGAAATGTTTAGAATGGATAAACATGTTTTTCTCAAGCTATGTGACATTCTTCGTGAGAGAAGTATGCTTCGTGACACACCTGGAGTCATGATCGAAGAGCAATTAGGAATATTCTTGAATATTATCGGGCATAATGAGCGTAATCGAGTAATTCAAGATCGTTTTCAACACTCTGGAGAAACTGTAAGTAGGTACTTCAATAATGTGTTAAAAGCTATCAAGTCATTATCACGTGAATTTCTTCAATCACCACCTGTTACAACACCTCAACAAATCATCTCAAGTAACCGATTCAATCCATACTTTAAGGTTTCTTCCTCATCTCACCCTTTTTTAAACACTACGATTTTTATATTTTTTTAATTATATAGGACTGCATTGGGGTTATAGATGGTATGCATATACCTGCAAATGTACCAGCAAAGGATCAATCTCGATTCCGTAATAAAAAGGGCGTTTTGACACAAAATGTTTTAGCAGCTTGTACATTAGATTTACATTTTATATTCGTATATCCTGGATGGGAAGGTTCAGTAGCAGATTCACGTGTATTAAAGGCTGTTTTAGATAATCCTGATCAAAATTTCCCTCTTATCCCTGAAGGTTTGTTTCTGTATCTCATTTCGTTTTATTGTATTTATGAAATAAACCCGATAAATCTTTTTTACAGGAAAATATTATCTGGTTGATACAAGTTACGTGAATACGGAAGGTTTTTTGGCCCCATATCATGGTGTTCGATATTACATCCCTGAATATAGAGGTGTGAATCAGCTTCCAAGAAATGCAAAAGAATTGTTTAATCATCGACATGCTTGTTTAAGAAACGCAATGCATAAATGTTTTTATGTGTTAAAAGAACGATTTCCGATTCTGAAACGTGCGCCACAATATGCTTTCCATAGTCAAAGGGATATTGTAATAGCTGCGTGTGTATTACACAACCTTATTCGCCGTGAAGAAACAAATGACTGGTTGTTTAATAGTGTTGAACAAGGAATATTTGAGGAATTACCTCCTGATTTTGATGATCATCCTGAACCAAATTTGGGTTTACCTAAAGAACAAAGTGCTTCTTTGTTACGAGACTCTGTCGCAACAGCTATGTGGGATGATTTCTTTAATAAATGGGATGAATGGTGAAAACTTCACCTTTTTTACTTTCAATCTAATGTAATTGATTGTTAGCTTCTTTTTCCTTGCTTTGATTTGAAATAGAGTTTAGTTGTATGCACAGTTTTTATTTTCATGATGAAATGAAACGGAAAATCTTTGAGAGTGTTTACTTTTCATGTTTCACCACACTAAAAGCATTTTGGAAATGGTGTGAACTAAATGGTGATTTTTTTAGGGCACCCAAACCCCCCACAATCCACAATTATTTTTTTCGTCCGATATGGTTTAGGCGTGTTCCATTTTATTATTTTCTTTATCATTTTTATTTCACCCTTTATTTTTCAAGAATTTTTTCCAAATCAAAATCGAAACCCCTCTTTCTTCTTCTTCTTTGTTAATTTTAGCATATGTTTTCATCGAATTATAAATTAAGAGGTGATCAATCTAAGGTACTTTCCATGGACCTCTTATATTGCAATTCAGTAATTAAAATATTTGTTTTCCTAATAGTAATTCTTGAATATTTGTTCTGGAATCAGACGGCAAGACAACAGAAAGTCTATGTTTCGATGGACCTCTTTGTTCTAAAATCAGATGGCAAGGCAACAAAATGAATAGAAGAAATCTGACTTTATTAAGTAGTGTTCAATTCATTATGTTAACAACTCGAGTTTAGAAAATGGGACAAATAAAAATGGACGTAGGAAGTATTTTTTATCAAATCACAGGAGATATTAGTCCCTTTTGAAACCATAGGGGGTTGACCGTTTGTAAAACACAAGGGTATTTGGTATTTTACCCAAGAGTAATGATATATGTCACCTCTTTTCATATCACCTTTTTTTCACCTTTCTATATATATATGTATTGATTTCCTTGAATAGAAGATAGAGAAAAATTAAATAGGATAGAGAAATTTATTCATTGGTACATATAGGCATACACGTAGGAGGTGATAAAAGAGTGATACAAAAAAGGTGACAAATATCATTACTCTTTACCCAAATAAAAAAAAATTAGTTATAGTAGTCATCCTTGCTGATAGGTGAGAATTCAAAACGTGAAAAACAAATCTGCATTTCCAAGGACATGGCTGCTTCTTTTCTTTCATACGGTCTTGAAGTAGAGTTTCATAATTGTTCTAGGATCAACATCAAATTAAGGCCTAAAAGTCATCCGCTCATTAAAGACATCAGTCTTATTCGTTTTAGCATAAGTTTGACTTACTAGACAAGTGGCTGCACCTGCCAAAACTATCTCAATAAATCATGAGCTTCAGTTCCAACCTACTTTAATATGGAATAATGAAGGTTATTAAAAAAATCATAACTTGAATGAAATAATATTCATCACTACGTACATCACACTAAGACCAATTATTGAAGAATCAATTTGATTGACCTAAATTTATCTCAGATTTTTTTTTGACAGTTTGTTCTGTTCGACCTTTGTACTATATTGACCATCAACGAAACTTATTTAATAATTGACACATGTTGTCAATTTATGGGGGGTCTACGGAATGCAAACTGTCTTCTTTATTAATCCTAGTAATTAGCCTTTCAGGAACACCATTTGTCTCAAAAAAAAATTATTTAATTTGCTTGACATATTTAGTTCCTTTTTTATTCAATTTGCCGAGATATTGTCGCTCGTTGAGCTCTATAATTTGAAAGAAGAAGTTCAATTAAATGAAGATACATATTTCTTCAACTATATGTTATTTTCTTGCTTATATGATCGGAACAACCATATCGATCGACACATTGAACATCTCACATTCTATTAGTTCCAATGAGACGTTAATCTCATCACTACACAAATTCCAGCTTGGGTTTTTCAGTCCTGGCAATTCCAAGAAGCTATACTTGGGGATATGGTTCGATATGGCTCCAATTCGAAGTGTTTGGATTGCGAACAGAGATAATCCTCTTAATGAGGCTTCTGGTGTTCTTAGAATTGGAAATGATGGCAACTTGATTCTTCTTGACGAAACAGACAGGGTCATCTGGTCTACAGGTGTCCAAAATTTAACATCAAGGAGGAGCAGCATATTTGCGCAACTTTTAGACTCGGGAAATCTTGTACTAAGGGACAGTACAGAAGAAAAAAGTATACTCTGGCAAAGCTTTGATCACCCTTCGCATGCCTTAATACCTGAGATGAAGATTGGATGGGACCTTAGGACTGGTCTGATACGAAATCTTACATGTTGGAAAAATTCAGATGACCCTTCTCCTGGAGAATATACACATGGTATTGACCTTCTAGGAGTACCACAACTTACGATCCAGAGACGAAGCAACTCTATGAAATATTTCAGAAGTGGACCATGGAACGGAGTGGACTTTAATGTATTAGATTACCAGCCAAATGATCTGTTCAGCCATGAATTTACCATGAATTCAGAAGAAGTATTTTATAGGTTTCATCTACTCAGTAGTTCTTCTTTAATGATGGCAGAAATAAGCTACTCTGGCGAAGTTCTACTCTCTGTACATGACAATGGTAGCAAAAACTGGCGTACTTTGTTTGTGACACCCTCGGATAATTGTGCACACTATGCTTTCTGTGGGCCCAATTCTGTTTGTGGTACGGGTGATTCTCGAGCTTGTAGCTGCATGATCGGGCATACACCTAGAAATTCAAAAGATTGGGAGGATCGTATCTGGTCCGGTGGATGTACACGAGGAACTAATTTGTTCAATTGCTCAAAAATTGGAGTTTTCAAAGAATACGAGTATTTGAAAATGCCTGATTTTTTACAGTTCAGTGTAAATAGTAGTTTGTCAATGGAGGAATGTAAAGCGGAATGCTCATTGAATTGCTCGTGTACAGCTTACGCAAGCTCACATTCAACCGGAGCAGGTCATGGTTGCTTACTCTGGTATGGAGACCTTGTTGATGTCTCAAAGTTAACCATACCCAGGCTTACTAATCAGAGACTTTACATTCGGGTTACAGCTTCAGATCTAGGTAAATATTATAAATCATATATTAATTAATTATTTTTCTGAACGTTACCCTTTTTAACCTCACTAGTGGCAAAGTCGAATTCAAAGAAGAAAACGAAGTTTATAATCATAGGTGGGATGATCACTGCATCAGTCTTACTTCTGGTACTTGTTTTGGTTTTTACTAGGAAGCGAAAATCATCTAAAGAAGGCAAGTTCTTCACCCTGATGAACAAAATACTTTTGACTTATATTCTAATTGATTGATTTTGTCATAATATTATGGAGGATATTAGTGATGTTATTTGATTTTTGTCAGTAGCTCGCTTAACAAGTACACAACAGAGCAGCCAAGCGAGAGACATGGAAGTACCTTCTTTTGATATCTTTACAATTGCAAAAGCAACGGAAAATTTTTCTGTAACGAACAAGATTGGCGAGGGTGGTTTTGGTTTAGTCTACAAGGTAAGTGTTATTGTTATTATTAGCGACTGAAAGGTTCAGTTTTTTGCGAAAGTATTAAAAAATATAACCATATTTATTTTATTAAAAATCATATTTTGATGATTTTTTACCATAGGTTATACATTTCATGATCATAAACCCATTATTTGGTTTTATTTTTTTAAACAGTTTTTACCGTTTTAAACTATAATCGAATGATAATTTAATAAATATATTATTTTTCATAAATAAATTCACATAAGAAAAAATTCTTAAGGTATATAAACTGTTGTATTAGTATTTGATTAAATTGAATATTTAATGGTTAGATCTAGTATTTGAATTTTGGTTTTAGAATTTTAATATATCTAATTTAACCTAAATCTTTTTATAGAATCTGAAAATATATATTAATGATAAACGGTTTTTGGTTATTCGATTTTATTTTTATCTAAAACCATAAGCTAACGGTCTTAACCATCGGTTACACTTTTCAAAACCATAAACTAATGATTTTAACCATGGTTATATAATTTGTTTTTTAATCAGTCTGGTTATCATTGGTTTCAATTTTTAACTGTAACCATTGCCATCCCTAATCATTATGCGGAAGTAAAATAAAAATAAAAATAAAAATACAGATACTAATCAGGAATGCATTTGTTGGTTGTTTAAAATTTAGGGAAAACTATCAACTGGACAAGAAGTCGCAGTAAAACGACTCTCAGAGGGTTCTCATCAAGGAAACATTGAATTCAAGAACGAGGTCATGTTGATATCCAAACTTCAACATCGAAATCTAGTTAAACTTCTTGGATACTGTATAAATGGAGGAGAGAAAATGCTAATATATGAGTACCTGCCTAAAGGAAGCTTGGACTCCTATGTCTTTGGTTTGCTCTCAATACTTTTATTCTGATCTATATGTATACTAGTGGTTGACTCGCTAACTAACCTTTGAATTGCTACAGCTGGCTCGAATTCTGCCGACAATCTTTTACTTGAATGGAGGAAGCGTTTTAATATAATTGTTGGGATTGCTAGAGGGCTTCTTTATCTTCAGCGAGATTCAAGATTAAGAATCATTCATAGAGATCTCAAGACAAGTAATGTGTTGTTAGATAGTGAGATGAATCCAAAAATTTCAGATTTTGGCGTGGCTAGAGCTTTTGGAGAAGAAGAATTAACCGTGAAAACTAGAAGGGTAGTTGGAACCTAGTATGTGTCTAATATTTTCCCTAATTTGGAATTTATTATAATTGCCTTAACGGTCACTTTTTAAATTGTCAATGAAATGTAGTGGTTATATGGCTCCAGAGTACGCTGTTGATGGAATCTATTCTATAAAATCTGACGTCTTTAGTTTCGGAGTTCTTGTTTTAGAAATAATAACGGGAAAAAGAAACAATCAATTCATCCATCGAGACCATAATTTCAATCTTCTCGGACATGTAAGTATTCAATGTAATTATTTTTTGTGTGTTTTGGCATTATGATAATCCCAACAAAACTGTCATAGGCATGGAAATTATGGGTTGAAGGAAGAGGCTCTGATCTAATTGATTCATTGATGGACGTATCATTTGAAATGTCTGAAGTATTGCGGTGCATTCAAGTTGGACTCTTGTGTGTGCAACAACGACCCGTTGATCGACCAACAATGTCATATGTACTCTTAATGCTAAATAATGAGAGTCCAATCCTACAACAACCAACACAACCAGGATATTTTATAGAGAGGATTACCGATGATCTTTATTCTTTATATGGAGGAAATTTTACAACAAATGACCTTACAAATACTGCAATAGAAGGTCGATAATGATATATTGCACATTTTGTTTTATCTATAGAATATGAAACTTAATACTTCAAATAGTATTGAATAATGGTTTTTACATTAGTTATTCATTTTAGTTTTCAAATAAGACGAAAACTTTTCACTTTTATACAGTCGGTGACGGGTCTCATAATACTACTGGAATGGGAAATGAAACGTCTATATAAAGACACCAACAGTGAAAATATGCACCTTGTATTAGTAAAATACACTATAATTGATGCAAATAGTAAAAACACGAAAAAAAGTACTAAGATATAACTGGCGATAATTACTAATGTGTTGTAGATGATATGGATACCACTGTCTTAAAAATTATTGTGGCACGACCTCGGTTTTGAAACTGTTTTTATAGGTCGTTTCCCAAGATATACCCACTATACCCTAATCGTGTATACTCACAACTAAAGAGATGAAAACTGTCTAAACTTATTTCACTTAAAATTGTAGAAAGGGAAAGAGAAGGTTGTATATAAGATGTATCTAATCATTTGTCTCTTGAACTCAAACCTAGCACCTGTATTATATAGGGATGGAAGAGACAATAGTATTAAAGGCCAATAACGCGCAAACCATTTCTAAACATCAAATGAAAAAAGATTTTCATTCATGTGAGAATTGAACGATAAACGTAATGAAAGAAAGATCGTATCTGGTCAGGTGGATGTACACGAGAAACTAATTTGTTCAATTGCTTAAAAATTAGAGTTTTCAAATAATACGAGTATTTGAAAATGCTTGACTTTTTTCAGTTCAGTGTAAATAGTAGTTTGTTTATGGAGGAATGTGAAGTGGAGTGCTCTAAGAATTGCTCGTGTACCGCTTACGCTAGCTCATATTCAATCGAAGCAGGTCATGGTTGCTTACTCTAGTATGGAGACCTTGTTTATGTCTCAAAGTTAACCATGCCCAGGCTTAATAATCAGAGACTTTAAATTCGGGTTACAACTTTAGATCTAGGTAACTATTATAAATCATATCTATTAATTGCTTAATTTTTTGAACATTACCCTTTTAACCTCACTAGTGGCAAAATCAAATTCAAAGAAAAAAACAAAGTTGGTATCATAGGTGGGATTATCACTCCATCAATCTTGCTTTTGGTATATGTTTTGGTTTTTACCAGGAAGCAAAAATCTTGGAAAGAAGGCAAGTTTCAAATAAAATTCTAATTGATTGATTTTGTCATAATATTCTGAAGGATATTAGTGATGATATTTTCTTTTTGTCAGTAGCTCGCTTAACAAGTACACGACAGAGCATCCAAGAAACTACTAAAATAGAAATAAGAGTTATTATATAAGAAACTACTAATCAACCTATTCCACTAGGAATAGGAGAAACTACTAAAAGGTGCGATAATCGGGGAAAAGGTTTTACAACCGAATCACTCGAGAAGATACTCTAAAGTTGTTGCTTAGTAACCCAATCCGCAATACAATTATCTTTCCTACTATTGTGAAAGAACTTAAGTAGTCTATTTCAACGCAAGAAATTAATATCATCATAAAAAGGTTTATTCCTTGCAAAAGAAGGCGCCTTAAGAGAGATCAACAAATCATCCACCACCTTATAGTCACTAAGAATTTTAATGTCTTCAAACTAGAAGTTAATTGCTGAGAGGCCCAAGCACAACCATGAATAAGATTATTATTTGTGTCTCTAAGTATACAAGCAGAGGAAGTAATCTTATCTGTCACAAAGGAGGCATCATTGTTTACTATAAGAGATTTAGGCTTCAAATTATATCTCTAATTTCCAATAGTAGTAGAAACCTCAAAATTACTCCACTGGTTTCCAATAGTATTTGATATAGATGTATTACAAGGACATGTAGCATTAGGATTTCATCTGTTACACTTCTGTTTGTGTTTTTTTTTTTGCCTCAGATACTTGTGTATTATATTCAGAGTGTTCATCATAGCTTTAAAGTACATGATTAAAGCATGATGTGGGTTAGGGACTAGTCCTTCAAACCAAAATTTATTTATTTCTCTCATGATTAGCCAGAGTATAAATGACGCTAACTCTCCAAGCCTTCTACAAGCAATATTTATGCACTTCTTAAGAGATTCAAGACCTAGAAACTAGGAATCAAATATTTGAGTGAACTTAGATATAAAGAGTAGTTTCATGGGAGAGGTACGCCAAAAAGCTCTGGCCCAGGGACAATCAAACAAAAAATGCTTCATAGATTCAGTTTCAATACCACAAATTTTACATAGGTTATCAGGGACATGTTTCCTTTTATATTTATTCTCCTTAGTATCTAACTTCCATTTACACAATTTTCATATGAAGATCCTTATTTTAGGTGGTACTTTGAGACTCCAAACCTCCTTCCAAATAATCTTTTAGGTGGTATAGGAGCAGGTAGATACACTTTCAGTACTCTCTCTCTCTCTCTCTCTCTCTCTCTCTCTCTCTCTCTCTCTCTCTCTCTCTCTCTCTCTCTCTCTCTCTCTCTCTCTCTCTCTCTCTCTCTCTCTCTCTCTGTGTGTGTGTGTGTGTGTGTGTGTGTGTGTGTTTCTATAAAGTACTTATACATGGATTTTGAAGTGACTTCACCATATTTTGATTGCACCTAGAAAGCATTATCCTCAAAGTACTTAATGGGAGTCATGATATTTGTTATTTTAACCATAAATTCCTTAGGACACCACTCAAATAGGATGTTAGAATCCCAAATATTAGATTTTTTATAAAAGAGATCAGAGACACTAGTAAGAGAGCAATATAATGGACACTAAAGGGAAGTTAAACCTGGAATTTAGTAATCTTCCCATATATTAATACTTTTACCATTTCCCACTTTCAAAAAAAGATCATCTTTACATGTATATTACCCTCAAGTAAGCTTCTCCAACTGCAAGAAGGGTGGTAGCCTAGTTCAGGCTTACAAAAGCTTGTCTTTCTATAGTATATACCTTTAAGAGTCTTAGCTAGTAGAGACTTGGGGTAGATCATAATTTTCCCAACATTTCTAGCTGAAAGAGCTTTATTTTTCAGTCTTAAATCCCATAACTCCCTCATTTTTATTAAGGGTCATTTCTTTTCAGATTTTTCGATGAGTCCTTTTATTATTGTTTTCATTCCACCAGAATTTTGAAATAAGCGGATCTACACATTATTAAGGATTAAGAAAGCTGTTATGGTATAAAAGGGATATCATTGACTACTGCTTTGATAAGTGTCTCCTTACCAGCCTCAAATAAGAATATAGTTCCATTTTTCTATTTATCTTTAATAATATCTAACATCCAATCCAGAGCTTTCACTTTGGATTTACCCCAGTCAGCTGGTAGGCTCAAATACTTACCCAAGTTACTAGTTTATTTATTCTTATAATATCAATATTGTGTGTATTTATCCTCAAGAATAGTTTTACAAAATATAATACCACTTTTGTTAAGGTTTATACATTGTCCAAAGGCATTGCTATATTCATGTAAGACCTTATTGAAGTGTTCAATATCTTCTATCTCAGCTCTCATTAAAAAGGATATCGTCTGCAAAAAATATGTGGCTAAGTGTGGGACAAAACTTTTCTATTGTAAGTCCTCTAATAATTTTTTTCCCATATTAATATTCATAAGTGTAGATAAAGCCTGAGGAATTATACAGAAAAGGAATGGAGAGAGGGGGTCCCCTTGTCTCAACCCCTAAGTAGGGTTAGACAATGATACTCACTGTTAAGGAGTACAAAGTAGCACACAGAGATGACACATCCCATAACCCAACCAATCCATTTGTCAATAAACCGTACTTTTATCAGAGCGTCTTTTAAGAAATCTCATTCAACATTTTCATAAGATTTTGCAACATCTAATGGCAACACAATGTTTATCAGGGTTCCTTTTTCTTTTCAAGAAAGGACTAGCTTCATGGACCAATAAAATATTTTCAATAATTTCTTTCCCAGGGACAAATGCACATTGACTTTCATTGATGATCATAGGCATATATTTCTAGAGTCTTTTAACTATAATTCTAGCAAGGATTTTATAGATCACAATAAAATAGCTAATATGTCTATAGTGAGCAACGTTAACAGGTTTTTTAACTTTTGGGATTAAGGTAATAATAGTTTTATTGATATGATAAATACTACTTTTATTTTAGAGAAAGTCAGATATACCTCTAAGTATATCAAATTTAATGAGGTTTTAGTGTTTTTGAAAAAATAAACTAGAAGACCATCAGGACCAGGTGCCTTATCACTTCTCATTTTCCATAGAGTTTTTTTAATTTCATCCATACTAACATGATTTGTAAGATCTTTATTCATTTCATGAGTTATCTTATTAAAATAATCTTTAATCTTAATTCCTGTATCCACTTTTTTTTTCAAGCCAAATGTCATTATCATCAAGCATACGATTTATTTTATTTCTATGTATCCTGGACTTAGCCATAGAGTGGAAGTAGGCAATATTCTTATCACCTAAGGGGGGCCACTTAACTCTAGATTTTAATTTCTAGTAAGTTTCTTCATGGATCCACCTTTGTTCCATTATTTTAATAATTGTATTATATATATCCCAATCAATTGGTGAATTAGAGTTAATCATTTCTTGTAAGGAATTTCTATCTTTTTTAAGGAGGTCTTTTTTTTTTGCCTTAGCCAACTTTCTTGCCTAGTAAGTAAGTTTCCCAGTAAAGTGTTGTATTTTCCTACCATAGTTATAAATGCCTTTACCTCTTAGAGTACCCATTTCTAGCCAGCACTTGTTGATGATGTCAATGCACTTATCATTGTCTAACCATTTTTTATCAAATATAAATCTTTTAAGAAAAAGGACTTGAGATATATCATTAATCACAACAGGCATGGAGTGGTCAGAGCCAATAGGGGGAGAATTGCTAAACAAGCATTTGGAAACAAATTCTCTCAAGCCTTATTGATGCAACATCTATCAATAACTTGTTTAATTAGTTCAAAATCTTGCATTTTATTGAACAAAGGGAAACTACAACCTTTAGAATGAAGATCGGATAATTTAAGTTTGTTAAGCCAATTGTTCAGTATATCCATATGTTTCTATTAGGACCATTGCCCCCTAATTTCATAGGAATATCAATAAATATTAAAGTCTCCAATTATGTTCCAAGGAATATTAGGGTGATAATTTGTATAATTATTGATTTTTACTAATTGCCAAGTCTTTCCTAATATCATAGGATGGTGGATATACACAAAGGTAGTTGATGTCTCCTCATTTGTCATGAATTATTATTACGATGAGACATCATTTTTAGTGATTTAGAAGTCATTCTAGTCGATTTTCTTGAGAAATGTTACACTTTCCTATTTTGAGTCTTGATTTAGTAAATTATTGTTTTTAGAGCATATTGGGTTTAATTATTTATTTAGTGTGAAGCTTTAAAGATAATTATGGAGATTAATTAGAGTCCAAGTCAAAGATTAAGAAATATGGAAAGAGATAAGCATGGAAATTAGAGTTAAGGAAAGAAAAGCTAAAAATATGGAAAAGGAAAAGCTGCCATAATCCTGAATTTCACCACCCACTACCACAAATCAGCTTATATCTCAACATCAGTGGGGAATCTGGAGAAACGGTCAAGAGCAAAGTTAAATATCTTTCCGAGACGATGAATTTCGACTACTCATATGCGTCAAACGGATAAGAATTGAAGCTGTTAGGACAAAGAAAAATGGGTCTGGTTTCATGTTTTAGGGTTACAAATTTGAGTTGGGCTTGGAGTCCACTACTTACCTTCTCCTTCAAGAAAACGAATTAGGGCTTCTAAACACCTATAAATACACCCTTATATCACTTGTAAATCATCATTGCCTCATAGTAATTAGTCTTTAGGTTTATTATCATCAGAACTATTGTATAGAGCAAGATGAAGTCTTTTATTATTTCTTTTAGTTTATTTCCTTTAGGTATGAACTAATTTTTCCATAGCTTGGGTTTTGCATCATGTATAATCTATGAATTCTAATTTCTTTCTATCTAAGTTTCTTTGAGAATTATATGTTTTAATCTAATATTAGCTTCTTACCTATATATTTGTTTATGTGTTTTGAATTATTGCCTGTCCTAGAACTGATCACTTTAGGCTTTCTTAATAGTAGTTAGATGTTCACCTTAACTGGGTGTCTAATTATTGAAACACCACATAACGTCTAGTGTCGATATTGGTCTTGACAACACTAATTCTAGCTAGATAGTCATAAGGGTATATTTTAATCACTATCATCATGTTTGGAATTGAATTGCTTAAGGCCTTGGTAGCGCTTGATAACCCTAGGTTTAGGCTGCCTCATGATGTGTCTGTAGCCCCCTTAGTCGCTCTCAAGGTCAAAGGTATGGGAATTTAGAATCCTGACTAAGTATCTAAGAGTTAATTATCTCCCTTATTAACTAGATTTGATAGAAAGAATTAGAAGGATTAGTGCATACTAGCAAAACCTAAGCTATACTTCTCATCTCATATTTCTTCGTATTTATTTTATTGTCTTTTATTTTCCTTAGCTTAATTATTAATCTCGAATTTATTCCCTTATTTTCTGTCTTTTAATTAATTACTTCCTACTCATTATTATTTACCCATTCGTATAACACACTAAGTCCCTGAGAACGAATTCAACTTATCATTAGAACTTGCATACGTCATGTAATACTTGCAGTACCGTGCTTGTCTAGGGTGAAAGTGCATTTTTTCTGGCTTATAATTATCTTATTTTTCTAACACCCTACGCGACACCAGTAGTACAGTAAGAATTGTTATACGAAACAGATATTAAGTTGTGCATGTGGTTTATAGAGTATCCCAACATACTAATTTTAACAATAGGGGAGTTTAATAAAGACAGCCCCCTCTTAGCATTAACAGGGCTCACAATGCAACTAACATCATATTTCATCTCAAAAGTAATAATTTTGACATACTCATAGAAAATTTTAGTTTTAGTAGAGAAAAGTATCTTAAGGATATACTGATCTATAGTATCCTTGAGTGTTAGAACTATCAGGACATCACCGAGGCCCTGAAAATTCCAACCCAGTGTGTCATTGAGCTGGTAGAGGTTGATCAGGTTCAACGGCGCAAAACCCTTCATTGATGTTCTTGGTTTCAATCGCATCCTCCATAGGCTCTTTTAGACTCTACTTACGCAGAATTAGTGTCCATATCGATCTCCAAATTAACTCACTCTTATCCTTCTCACTTTGAAGGCTATATTGTGTTTTCCTCTTAGTTCAATTAAGGTTTCCCAGCTTCTCATTACACATACTACTATTAGTGTCAATAACCATCGTCGTTGCCAAGTCCAGTGTCGGATCATTGAGTTTGAATTGATACGCCTCATTCTTAGTATCTTTGTTATGATTAGGTTTTGTCTCTCTTTTGATATAGGGCCAGTGAGGGTAAATTTGGGCAATGGGGTAGTATTTGTATTTTTATGCTAAATCCCATTTTGCTTTCAGCTGCTATAGCCACCTCAATCTGTTTTAAATTAATGGACCCAAATGATAAGCTTAGGGCATCTTCTGTATTACTGTTTAATTTATTGGCCCGTGTGTGACTAAGAGAGAGACACTCCACCTCAGCTTTGCCATTAACCTTCCCCAAAAATATTCTTATTAGGGTCATTAGCCGTCTGAAAGTCGATCGGGTCTCCTACTACCACAATTTTGTCCTTCAGTTCGTACTCCTTGTCCCTATTCATTTTGTTTATCCTTCAAGTCGTCCTTATCATTATACAGAGTCGAGACTTTTTTCTCTAAACAAGTCTAGCAAATTAACTCACTTTTTTGACACCGATTTGGATGTTACCTTATTCTGTATCCTTGGAAGTGAAGATGAACGGCGCTGGAGTTGTCATTAACTTATCAAACTCCCGTTCAAAACCATGAATTCCCTTACCCAACCTTCTTTTAAGATTTTTTTATTGTTACATTCCTCTTCAGTATGATCAGTTAAACCAAACACATAAAAATTCACCAAGTCATTCATACTTAAGCATAATAGTCAGGCTTTGATTTTTTTTCTAGGGCTGTAAACGAACCGACTCAAGCCTAATACTAGATGTACAAGCTTGTTTGATAAGATTTACGAGTCGAGAGAGTCGAGCTCAAATTTTAACGAGTCGAACCGAGCTCAAATTTTAAAGTTTGTTAACATATCGAACGAGCTTTTTCGAGCAGATTTCGAGTTATTAACGAATAATTTGTTTTTTATAGGTTTAATAATATATTTATTGATAACTAAAACATTAATTTACACATCATAAATTTTTAACAAGTGAACGAACGAGTTCGAACGAACTCGTTTTTTAACGAAAGAGTTCGAACGAACTTTTTTGTTCGTTTGTATAAACGAACGAGTTCGAACGAGCTTTTTACCGAGCCGAGCTCAGGCTGCTCACGAGCGGGTTGGTTCGTTTACAGCCCTGATGTTTGCTGATGTTAAAAGAGTATAACACACTCAGAGGTTGATTTAAGTCACACACAATTTGTGTTCAGACGTAGCTAATCTCCTTGAACGAGGCCACTGGAGGGAGTTGGACCTCTAGCCCTTTGCCATATCTGCTAGCGATGTGATAAGCATTTTCCTTGGAGATAAAGTTACCAGGTAATCCATGAATTTGTACCCAGAATAGCGTTTTAATTTGCTCTTCCATTTTTTGATCATCATCTGAGTTTTATTCTTGAACCATTCGTGTTTTAATCTAAGTTCCATGGTCTTTTCTTTAAAGTAAGCTCATATTCTTCCTTGTTGGAGCACACAATTAGGCATGAGTTGAAACCACATTTCTCAGTGGTGGTGGTAATTTTTAGACACCATGATTTGTTTATACTTTTTCTGAGAAAGTTGAAACTAAGTGTTTTATTGCCTATGATCTTAGCAAGAATTTTTGGTTCCTCAAACGTAGCATACATTGAGTTTTGAACTGGTTTAAGGATGATTTTCTTAGCTTTGATATTTATTATGTTTTGGTTGTTTATGATTCATGGTGATATGAAGATTTGAAGAGAAGCTTTAGTAAAAGGTAGCGCAAAAAAAAAACACAAGGAAGGTTGGGCAAGGGAGAAGTGGGGGAAGTGAAGAGAGGAAGAGGGTGAGAAGACATACCTAGATGTAAGGGAAGGGAGATTTGGAGTTATTGGGTGTGACTGAGAGATTTTTTATTGGTGGTGGAGATGGGATAGGGGACGAAAAGGTCTCGTTTTAGTTCTTCAAATAAGACGAAAACTTTTTACTTATATGTCGTCAGAGACGGGTCTCGTAATACTACTGAAAATAGGAAATGAAACGTCTATATAAAGACACTAATTGTGAAAAATATGCACCTTGTATTAGTAAATATATTATATTGGATACATATAGTAAAATCACAATAAAGAATACAAAGATATAAATTGTGATCAACTAAATTATTTTAGAGCATACATACTCGAAGACCAGGGCCGGTCCTGACGTTTTGGGGGCCCAAAGCAAACTTTAAAATATGGGCCCCTAAAAAAATCTTAGGTGTAATACAATTTTTTTTACTAAACTTAATTAAACAATTTTAAAAATAAAATAAAATAACATACTAGCATTTTTGTTTTGAATGGGCTAAAATTAGGCCTTTTTAAATAAGAAAAAAATTATACTAATACAAAAAAACATTTGGGGCCCTAAAAGTATTAAGAATTGAGGGGGGCCCAAGGCGATGGCCTCCTTGGCCTCCCCTCAGGACCGGCTTTGTCGAAGACTATATAACACTGCCTTATGGATACATGTTCTATATGAATGTGTATTCTTTTGCAATTGTAGACACCATTAATGAGTGTCTCCACTCGCTTCACGTGAATCTGTTTTCTTTGTTCAAATACTTTATGTAAATCACAATAAAAGGAAACAAGAACAATTTTTCAATTTTATAATGACACATATGTAAGAAGACTTCTCAACTGCTTAATTTTCTGCCCTGCTAAAGCACTATAAAACTAAACTCCAAAGTGGAGAGTGATATACAAGTCTGTTAACAAGACCTCCACGATATAGATCACCAACTTAATTAATACATATATCCATTAATAAAGCTTATATTGTGGTTATCCGATTTCCACTTTACATTGCAAAATCACTCTAATATATCAGGATTCTTATTAAAGTATGAACCTACATCTATATTATCTTTCTAGTACTTCATCAAGTAATAAATTACAACCCAATATACAGAAGTTTGTTTAGTCTTTAATTAAATTAGATTTGGTTAAATCTAGTTTTTGAATTTTTATTTTGAAATTTAAATATATATTCTAACTTAAAATATTATTAAAAAAATTGATTCAATTAATTTTTAACTATTTTAATTATTTATTATATTTTTAAGTCATAATTTAATGATTTAACCATATTTAGATACTTAGTTATATTACTAATCAATTTTAGTTTTTTAAATCGTCTGATATCCAAAATTCCCTAGTAAGGTCGTGCATTATATGTGTTGACCGAACTGGTCCATTAATATAAATCTTAAAACCAAATCAATATTTTACCACCACATGCTCTTATTTTCCTAATTCATATATGCATGAGATTTATCATATATCCGTTGCACAAATTGATAACATGAGAGTTGCATTAATATTGAAAAAAACGTGTTCATCTAGTGCGCATCAATGTCTTTCCGACTAAAAAAAATGACTTTTGTCAGGTTACGTGTAGCTTTGCTAGGCCCGGTTTTACTTTTCTAGATAAGATATTCAATGATTCATTGGATCTTCTTTATTTAAAAAAAAAAAATGAAAAGTCTACAAACCAAATTTTTACAAAATATAGGTAGTCGTCCATATACATTTCTCGCGAGTTAATAAATATCAAATATCATTTATCACCCGTCAATCTACATAAATGTTCGTCTTACTGAATAAATCACTACCCCGAATATCAGAATATTGTATCTCGAATGACATCGATCTACTGCATCTTCATAGCCTTTCTCTATTGGTGTATTGTTTAATACTGTGATTACATCTTTCAAATCCGAGGAAATTATAAATTAAGGCCCAAAAGTTAGAAACTTTGTATTTCAAATCTTAATTCAAAAAACTTATTTTTTAAGTCCTAAATTCAATTGTTTGATTTGAATTTTTACTTCTTTACCCCTGTTCTTACTGGGTACAGACCCATCCCGACACACTATAACGGTCCAACTATACATGATGGGTACGGATCCTAAATGTTTTACAATGTTTGTTATTAGTCTTTTCTTTATTAAGTCATTTTCATGTCTTTTATAGCTATATGGGGCTAGACCCAGCTTGTTCAAATTATTTTTTGGGTTGTACATATGCCTTACAATTTTTCAAAAAACCCAGTATAGGGCTGTACTCAACAGAAGGAAATCAAAATCCGGGCCCATGATATACAAACACAATCATAACTATATGGGATTGGCCCATGTTACACAATACACTACATGGGGCTGGCCATATCACACAGAATACCCTATATGGGGTTGGCCCATATTACACAAAAAACCAATGGGTCTGGCCCCATTACGCCTAACAATACACCAAAAAAAAATCGAACGACACTGTCGATGAAGAGGAAGACGCGGTGGTTCTTCTCGACGCTGGGGCGGCGGTCTTCGTTTCTCGGTGGTGGTGGGGATGACTCGCGTTTCAAGACTGCTGGTGGTGGTGGGTTTAGCCAGAAAGCATGGTTTAGATCGGAGGCGGTGGTGCTCGACTTTGGTCTTAAACGGAAGAGGGGCTGGACTTTGGTCTTGAACGGCAGACGGGCTGGACCTTGGTCTTCAACGGCAGAGGGGCTGGACCCGGTAACAACCCTGAGCCCAAGTGGGCTGGACCCAACAAGCAGAACGCGATTTAGGATGGGTCTGCGGGAACTGTTCTTCTCCACCGAGGTGGCTGGGGTTCGGAGCTCAGATGGTTCACGGGAGAGAGTGTGGTGTGGTGGTGATGGGGGGGGGGGGGGGGTCACTGGCGGCGGCGACGTGAAGCAGCAGGGGCTGGGTGGTGGTGGTGGTGTTGCAGGTCTATGGTGAAGCAGCAGGATTTGGGTTGTGGTGGTGTTGCAGATCTACAATGCAGCAGCAGGCTTCGAGATCTGTTGGGGGTAGTTGGTTAGGTGGGACGACGAGGTTTCAGATCTTTTGGGGGTGGTGAAGCAGTGGTGGCGAGTAGTGGTGAAACAGAGAGAGGATGGTGGGCGATGGTGGTGGTGGTGATGGATGGAGGGCGGTGATGGTGGGCTCGACATAGTTGGTCAGTAGGTTGGTAGTGGTGGGTTCGGTGGTGAAAGTGGAGGTGGGTGGAGGTGATGGTGGGGTTAATGGTGATGAGGGTGATGAAGGTGGAGGTGGGGGTTGGTGGTTCGCCGGGGGAGAGAGAGAGAGAGAGAGAGAGAGAGAGAGAGAGAGAGAGAGAGAGAGAGAGAGAGAGAGAGAGAGAGAGAGAGAGAATGGGATGGGGTAAGGGTTCGGTTATCTTGATGGAGTTTTGGGGTGGTTTTTGGCTTCTTCACTATGGGATGAGGGGTGGGGGTATTTTTGCCATTTCCTCTTACTAGTTGGACCTTCTATGTACTAGTTAGGGGGTGGTTTGGTTTGGGATTTAAAACAAAAAGGGGGTAGGGGGTTGGGCCGTATAAAATAAATTCCCCTTCAAATCCACTACCACAAGGGGCGGAGCTACATGGAAGTGGGGAGGGGGTCCATGGTCTCTCCTAATTTTTCAAAATAAATAAATATTATAACTGATTTTTATTTGTTAAAAAAAATTATAAATAATTAACCTAATTTTTTTTAAAATCTTTATTTGGCCTCCCTAATTTTGAAATTTATTTTATTAGACTTTAAATTATTTTATTTATAGGATTTTTTTATTTTTTACAACAAAATATATGTTATTTATTATTAAAAATAGAAATTTATTAGATAATTAATTAAAAATATTAATATCCGAACTTATATTGCAATCTTTACACAATATAGGGACTTATAGTGCATTCTTGCATAATATAAGAACTTATTTTGCACTTTTTACTTAATATATAGACTTATCGTGCAAATACGGCGAAAAAATGATTTTCGAGGGCTATGCCCCCGAACCCCCTTGGCCCCCCTAACAAATTTTTATGGCTCTACCCCTGACCGCCACACACAAATCTTTGGCCCCATACTTTTTTCCAATTTAGGCCTTCATATAAGGCTTATCATATCTCCTTCTACCAAAATAACACATCACGTATTTACTGAGAATCTTCCTAACCAAGTACCCTCTATATTTCGGACATGCCACCCGCTCCACTACTAAAAAATGTCTCTGATTCGCGTTCCCATCTCAATTCAATTCCAACCTTGTTTAGGTTTCTTCCATCCCACCATCTCAATATGTTCTCTTCCTATTCAAGACGTCGTCGTCTTTGTTGTCCTAAACCAAGTGTAATTCCTAACTAGTCTTGAGTTATCCCAATAACTTTATTTGATCACGAATAAATTGATTTAGTTTTTTATGCTTTCTATAACCGGATCAACTATAGATTTACCATAGTATCGTAATTGTCACCCTGACAGGGGTTTAGGTACATACATAATTCATATTCGTCCAGTGTGCGGCAGCGATCCTAACGGGCCTGCATAGCCGGATAATCACATAGGTTTAGTATTTTCTAGTGCTGAGCTTTTGCATAGAACAATCTGACCCGAGGACTCTAGTAAAAGTTAAGCAGCCATCTAAGCTACCCTAACGAAAGTTAGAAGGATGTCAGAATCCCGGTTTACAAGAATTTCCCAAATTCATCCTTATAACTAGAATCAATCATTGTCACGATATGGTATTACTTTCGACTTAAGCTATATCTCTCATTTCTTCTTTGTAGTTTTATTTGCTTTAGTAGTTGATTAATTAGTTTAATTCTTGCATCTTAGTTTTTTAATAAAATCAAACAAATATTCTAGGTAAATAGTAGTTAAATCATCTACACTTTTTAAGAACACGATTTTAGATTAACAACTTAGTCCATGTGGAGATAATACTCTAAATACTTACTTTTATTACTTGTCAACGATCTATACACTTGCAGTTAGTTAGGTGCTCTCGAGGTGTAGAATTACTATCTTATTTTATCACACCTTGGGAGACGACATAATCTAATGGAGATAACTAATTTTGTAAAGTAAATACACGCGATAAGTAAAAGATGAAGAAAAAGAAGTTGCACGAGGCATTTAGAGTGGTTCAGATTCCTTACACCCACTACATAGGTTATCCTCGTAAGTTTTACAAGCTACCCCACTAAACTTTTTGATGTCTCTTAAAATCTGAGATGTAGACCTTTACAAAAAGGCTTTTTTTGGGATAAATTACAACCTAAAAACTCTCGGTACTTTTTTTGGTTAAGTCATAACCCGATGAGACTTTTTTGCGGTTAAGTCACAGTCTGATAGATTTTAACAAGGTTAAATCCAAACTTATAAAGACCCCCTCTTCTCTAAAATAGAGAAAGTTTAATACCTGGCGTCTCTCTTTTTGTGATGGATGAATCCACTCACGAGATATTATTTTAGATGTTATTGGTCCTAAGTAAGAAATGTTTCCCTAATATTTGCTATATTGCACTTTTGCCTCTTGTTTTGGCTATATTGCTATTTATAGAGCTTTTTTGCCTTAATTGTGTGTTAAGTGTGTATATTTTAGATTATATGGTTGATAAAAGGTTCCAAGATGAAGAGAAGAAGTAAAAAATTCAATATAAACCCCAAGCCAAGGCGTAAAATTGAGCCTAAAGTCACTTTGGGAAGTTAGAATGTTTGTTGGAGAACTATTAACATCATATTGTTTTAGCCACCATGATAAATTGGTTAGAGCTTTGGACCTGGTTCCTTTTGATTTAGAAATATCGTGAAGTTACTGACGCATTGGGAAGTTACAGAAGTCAATTCGGAGTTGAGATGAAGAAGTTATGTCATTTGCTTCTACCGTGACTCAAACTAGTCCAACTTTAGCTAAAAATGGGTTGGGCACTTCTAAACCTAATTAAGTGAGCTAAAGAGGGCCCAAACATTTTTTAGCTAGTATATAAATCATTTAGCAGCTCCATATCAAGGAGGACTCATCACTTTCTTAATTTTACACGGGGAGTAAGAGCATAAGAGTAGAGGAGAAGAAAAGAAAGGTTTTTCCACAAAACCCAACGATTATTTCCCAACTATCCATCGAATTATCTCTTCCTTAAGAGTAACTATCATTTGTTTTTGCTTTTAATTATGATTTTGTCTTTAGTTTTTAATTGTTTTATTTATTTTAGTATGAACTAAACCCTCAATGCTTGAGGTTCCTTATGTAAGAACTTATACTTAGCTGGTTAATTATTTATTGAATTTGGGACAAATGTTTAATTGAGATTGATATTTATTTTATTGAATTGACTACACCTTTGCTATAACACTACCTATGTTCTGGCCAAATAGTGGGTAGCCGTTGTAGTTAAGCTAACACCTGAGAAGGGGGTTTAATTGCAGACATAGCGTATAGGCATCTGGTATGTGGTAGTGAACCAGGAGGTCTTGCCTAGCTCGATAGTCAATAGGTTTAGAGTCTCAATCATCCAAATACATTTTAGGGTCACCCAGGAGGGGTCTCTAGTGAGGGATGATTGCTTTCTAAGCCACCTGGGAGGGAGTTAGAAGGACTTTTGAGTCCCGGCTAATGGAAAGTTATCAACTCACCCTTATCAATAAAACCATTACACTAGAGACATAAGGGATGACTAGCAAAACCTCAAGCAACTCTCCCATCCTTTAGTTCATCTTTTAATTAGTTGTTTATTTTATTTCAACTATTAGTTCATAATCTTGTCTCGTTAATTATCTAATCTTTAATTATTGAAAGCCAAATAATTATTTTATTGTTTGCGTTTTCCATTCCTTTTATTCATATTGCAAAATCCACATTTTTAAACTATTGAAGCACATTTATCTACAGTGATAGCCCATGTGGATATGATAACTCTTACTTATCAAATTATCACTTGTCAATGACCCATACACTTGCAAGAAGTGGCTTCTAAGGTGTTGTTATATTTCATCACACTTTGGGACGTGACAATACCCTAGAAGGTTATATAAGATTAAGTTGCAAACAATTGAATAATGTTACTTGATGAGCTAATCTAACATGAAATAATGTTTGATTACTTTGATGAGTTTTTTCTACATGAAAGTATGAGATGAACTTATCTTTGAGTAGATTTGAAGATGTAGCTTGTAAATTTATCTTTATATTTGATTGTTATGAAAAGAGTAGTTTGGAGGATGAACAAATAATTCCCTAAACTTGGATTTGTGATGTGATAATGCAAAAACAAGCTAGTGAATTCTTTATTGAAGTGTAAGATAGTGTATGGTTGAATTTGTGCTTCAATATATGTTTTTTATGATGCAAGGATGCCATATGTATATAGTTAAGGGAGTTCCGCTGGCTTCTGGAATATAATCACAAAAGGACTAAAAACGTGATACCGTTTTGATATAAATGGGTAATCGTTTCGTGCCCAATGATTCTAATCCATGTGGCGTCCTTTTGTTCAACGGTAAGAAAGTCATAATATGCTTGAAACGTTGTCGTTGCGGTGAAAATGTTATACAGTTTTTACCTAAAGACGGGTATCCGTTTTGGTTAGGGATGTAGCCTAAAATGCTTAGAAGGTTATTGATTATCGCTGACTATTTTTGGTTTCCAAGAAAACGTTATACCAATTTTTTTTAAACGTTATACCGATTTCAATATGGTATTTGGTTTTGGTGTGCCTTTTTTAGACTGGGAAGGAATACAACATGATTGCCTTTAGATAACTTGAAATGAAATGCTTTTCTTCATAAGAGGTGTTTAGAAGTGGTCCTACAATAGTTGTTAGTGCAATTTGAAATTAATAAGACAATATAATTAAAGATATGTATCAAGAAACAAGCTAATGATATTTTGTGATTTTGAAGATGATTTTAATTTATTTGAAAAAACGTGTGATGTGTATGTGAGAAAACTAAAAACAAAAAACAAACTCTTCACAATCTTATTGTAACAAAAACAAAAGTAAATTTTAACCTTAGTCCGTGTTCTTGGAGGCAGTTTTCTTGTGCTGCTGCGAGACGTCGCCGAGAACGAATGGAGGTGGTTTTCTGGTGCTGCTGCGGTACGACGACATTTTTGTTATGGTCTTGATTGGGCTGTACCAATGGGCTTCTCACATTTGGGGTTGGGGTTGTACGAATGGGCTTCTCAAATTTTGGGGTCGGGTTGTACCAATGGGCTTCTCACATTTGGGTTTGGGTCTGTACCTAGGAATTGCCGGAACAAAAAACGAGATCTCTTCATTCTCGCTTGGAACAATAAAATGGTGGTTAAGATGGTTGGAGAATGACTCACGATGGCAGCCACTTTCTTGTTAAGCAGCGCGGCAACGCAAGGTGGGGGTGGAGATGGTCCACGATGGCAGCGGTTCTGTACGGGTGTAGATGGTCCACGATGGAGGCGGGTCTGTACTGGTGCAGATGGATCACGACGGCGGCTGTTCTGTACTGGTAGAGATGGTCCATTAACGGAGGTGGAGGAGAGACGTTCAACAGTGGCTTACGATGGTGCTGACTAATGGTTTATGTGGGCGGTTGGTGGTGCTGAAGAATGGTTTATCGGGGCGGTTGGTGGTGCTGAAGAATGATAACAAGCGGCGGGATTTTCATTTGAAGAGAGAGAACAAACCCAATTAATAAAAGGTATAAGAGAGAACATGGAAGTGGGAAGTGGATTGCTTTGTTTCGTAACTTATATGGGATGGATTTTTGGGTTTGGATATTTTAGTGTATAAGAACTAATGGAAGGTCATTTTGGGTGTTTTAGACTACTGTAACTAGATATTTACTCTTAGGCTTTTTAAAAGATTGTACAAGTTACTCGCGTCTTTATTTATAATTGACCCTTTAATTAAACCACGACATTAGTGGTATTTTAGTAATATAAATATTACTCTTTAAAAAAAATCAACCAAATTTTGTAAGGTAAAAAGAAATTAATCAAATAATGTAGAAAGAGAATGGAACGTTAGGCCAAAGTTGATATTAATTATGAATACGATGCTATGTACTATGTAACTCTTAAAGACGCGTAACAAAATCCTCAGAGCTTCCAACCAATAGAAAACAATCAGAGCTGTCTATAAAACGTTAGTACCTAATCAGAAACTATACTTCACTCTTAACTATCTACTTCAATCTTAACTTTCTAGTCCACTGACCACACAATCAATTACATGGCTTCTCAATTATTCAATATCAAATGCGTGAAAGAGCTTTCCGAATTACCTTATCTCGAAGCTATCCCTTCCCAATATGCGTATAATCATGCAAATAGTCTAACTGAAGCTTCTGCTTTAGACCCTGAAGATTCATTACCGGTTATAGATTTTTCCTTACTCGCCTGTTCTAATCCTGATAAACGATCCGAATGTATCGAGGAGCTACGTAAAGCCTGTCAAGATTGGGGTTTCTTTATGGTATGTTATATAATTCAATTTACTTTGATTAATTTCCCTTGGCCTTTGGGCATTGTGTTATCATGTATCTATCTTAAATTGTCCTAACACATAATACAGGTGGTGAACCATGGCATACCTGAAACTCTAATGAAGGGTATGATTAATGCATGTAACGAGTTTTTCAATATGCCTGAAGAGGAAAAGGTATGGGTCCATGGAAAGGATGCCATGGATCCAATCAAGTATGGGACGAGTTTCAACGCTTCTAAAGATGAAGTCTTCCTTTGGAGGGATTTTCTCAAAGTCATTGTGCATCCTTCCTTTCATGCTCCTCATAAACCTCAAGGTTTCAGGTGAATTTACCAAGTTAATTTGGTCTTTATACAAATAAGTATTACCTTGGCTTGTTATATGTAGAAGATGATCACTATAACCATTTGAATGGGTTTTGTAGTGAACTACTATCAGAGTTTTCTGGAAAAGGACGTGACGTGGCAATGGAATTATTGAAGGGGGTAGCAGAAAGTTTAGGATTGGAAAATGATTACATGCATAAAGAATTAAATTTGAAGACAAATTACCAACTATTAGTTGCTAATTTATATCCACTTTGTCCACAACCTGAACTTGCAATTGGGATGCCTCCACATTCAGATCATGGACTCTTAACGCTTCTCATTGATAATCAAGTTGGGGGATTACAAATTAAACATAACCAAAAATGGTTTAATATAAATCCCCTACCTAATTCTATTCTTGTTAACGTTGGAGATCAACTTGAGGTAATCATTTTTTATTTATTTACTTCAGTTTCTCACTTTCTTGTATACTTTCCTCCATCTACTATTGATCGTCCACTTTTTCATAAAAGAGACGTCAACTATTGTTTTTTTCAATAATAATAGCAAGATATTCTTTTATAATTTTTTTTATTGTTAACACTAATCTAGTAATTGGAATTTTGTATCTCAGTAATTTCAAAATTTGTTATTTTGTAAAATATATTTTATTTTAAATATGCTATATTAATAATTTCATATATAAAAAAAAGTGATTGATCGAATAGGATCTAGATAAATTAACCATAAAAAGACCGAACATGATTAATAAATATCCATTAATATTCAATAATATTCAAAAGTAAAAGTATTATCAGCATTTTCATATTTACATATATAATTTTAGAGTAATGATAGGCGTCGTTTCTATTCATGTCACTTTTCTATCACTTTTTTACATATGTACTTTGATTTTTTTCAATAGAAGATAGATTAAAATTAACAATGATATAAAAATTAATTCATTGATACATATGTAGACATATACCTAAGAGGTGATAAAAAATTAATACTAAAAGAATGACGTTTATCGTTACTTAAAATTCTTTATGAATAAATTTTGATGCATGAATATAAA
The DNA here is from genome assembly GCA_029959085.1 of Nemophila menziesii. Classification (NCBI taxonomy): domain Eukaryota; kingdom Viridiplantae; phylum Streptophyta; class Magnoliopsida; order Boraginales; family Hydrophyllaceae; genus Nemophila; species Nemophila menziesii. Next base: position 1,931,379 of record JARWIR010000012.1, on the reverse strand, counting down.
ATAAACCAATAAGAGGAATAATATTCTTCAAGAAAGTTCAAAATTTTCTTTTTTTTTTTGCCTTTTTTTGATATAGGGCCGTTTGGAAGTGTTTATTTAAGTGTTAAAAAATATTTTTAAAATAAAATAAAAATATTCAAAAAATTATTAAAAATAATTTTGAAATTATTATTTTAGATATTTTTTTAAGAAGCATATATTTATAGTGTTTCTTTTAAAAGTGTTTTCGGGATCTAAAAACAATTAAATTTCAAAAAATATATTTAAATTTTTTCAAAAAAAGCAAACATAGTCTTGTAATATTTTTGAGATTTTGGAAAAATGAAATTCAACATGGAAGCAAACTAGGACTAGTTATGATGTATTTACTTGTGTGATGCAAAAATAATAAATATATCCATATAAACATTTAATATAATTATGAATAATGTAGACATCATTTATTTTTATATAATTTTTTTAATACCAATATTACTTATACAATGAAATAAATAAAAGAAAAAAGAAAAATTATAATTAGAAATAAATATTAATTCATTGGACCACATAGTGGTTTGACGGTGGTTGAGGTAACATGGGGCTATCCCTTGGTTGGAAAGGTCGGAAAAACGTTAATGGGATGTGATGGAGAAGAAAGATACCTTAAATAATTATAAAATCTAGAGGAAAGCGATTTTTAATACATTACAATTTTCACTAAAACAGAGTGGTATATTTACATAATTTTTTAGCACACATGAATATATTTGCTACTTTAGCATAAAATTAATCTAGTCCCGTTAAAGACATAGATGAGTAACATGCTTCCGGTTCTGTGTAATTATATGAACATTGCATAACAAACATCATTGGATTTTACAGATATTCAGCAATGGAAAATACAAGAGTGTTATACACAGAGCAATTGTAAACAATAAAAAGACAAGAATATCAATAGGATTTGCGAATGGTCCATCTCTTGACACAATTGTTACTCCTGCACCAAACCTGCTTGCTAAAACTGGTGAAACCTCTGCATATCTTCCTATGAAGTACCGTGATTACTTAAAAGTACAACAAAGTAATCAGCTCAAAGAAAAGTCTTGCTTGGATAGAATAAAGAAGCAACTCAAATAAATCAATCTCTTTCACTTAATTATATGTGTGAAATGTAATGTTAATTTATATTAAATAATGTTAAATGTAAGAACCGAATCTTCGAGTATATGTAAGTTTGGTGATAAAAATGGCTCCCGGGATTGTCAAGAATGATTATCCTTCAAATAAGGTTAAATGACCTTCGTTTTGGCTGTAAACAAAACAAGAATACAAGTCATTAAATTTTATTTATAAAAGTTAAGTAACCTTTTAGACAAGGTTTTGTAAATAGTCAAAATGATGTGAAATACTACTTACATAAGTCCTTCCAACTTTATCAAGAAATGTGGCTGGGGAATCGATATAATCAATACACTCTTCCTTTATTTTAGCTACAAGCTCTTCTTCTCCAGCATTTTTAAGATTCCTTATCAAAATTGTGAATGTTAACTTATCTGGTACAAAACCCGATGCTTTCATTATATCATAATATAACATTGCCTTGTCTATCATATCCACTTTGAAATATGCACCCATCATCTCTGTGTAAGTTCTAGTGTCAGGTTCGAACCCTTCTTCCTTCAATTCAGAGAAAAGCTTTTCAACCATTTCAATCATTTTGTTCTTTCCGAACATTTGTATCATGTCATTGAAGAGGGTCACGTCAGGTTCATACCATACTTCCTCTCTTACTTGCTTGAATACCTAAACTCTAATGAATTATTTTAGATAAATCATTCATGTGACGAGAATATTATAGGGAGATAATCATGATTATGAAAATAAAAAGGCAAGTAAAAGACATAAAAATAAGGAAAAGAAAGTTAATTTTCAGTAATGAACAACCTTTGTGAACTTACTTTTAACCCCTATACTATTACATTAAATGGAAAAACATCCATGTACTTCCACAAAATACAAACAACTACACTTGTCACATGGCACTACTGCAGCCTGAACTCTACAAATTGCAACAAAAACCCCTAGACTATAGAAACTATCTGCCAAGTCCCCAAAAGCTACAGCAAAGCATCTGAAATACTAAAATTATTAACTCAGAGCAAAGCCACCATTTTGTACAGGAAAAATTGTAGTACCTTTTGCAATCATATAGCTTTAATCTACAACTCACCTTTGGAAATGCTTAACCTAGTATTCTCACACCCGTCATCATTATTGTGCCACGAAATTAAGCTTACTCGATATAATAATGTAAAACTACATATTCCATTTTACCAACTTATTACGAATTATTGTCCACATAATTTGATAATTTGAGGTAACAAAAATTATCCTAAATTTATATAGCTATGAGAAAAAGAAAAGAAGAGCAAAAATTAGAGGTAATACAAATACTTACCATGAGAGCTAGCTCGAACTGATTTTGTCTCTGCAATTCGAAGAGCGTATCCAACAAATCAGTCTTTAGTAATCTGCTGACTCTGTTTCTTAAAACATGGTTTAACTTATGTGGTGAGTTTGCCAATTTAAGTGACTGAACTGCTTGTATTGCTTCTGTTGAAAGCACACTCGATCTCCACATTGGCTTCCTTGGTCCATTCCTTAATCCACATGAAATTTTCAATTTGGTTGCGGAGGTTTCAGGGTTTTGGTTCAATCCCATTTGAGGAACACCAAAATTTGATGAAATCATATAAGCTGCTTGCATTTTTTAAAAGTGGGATGTTAAGTTAGGGATTATGGACCAGAACAGAAATTGGGGGACCAAAACAATGAGGAATAGGCCTAAAATTCAAAAAAGAGAATTTTAAGGGCCCAGTTTCTTTTTATGTTTTTTAAGGGCCTAACTAGATTTTTTGGCTGGTTAGGGTCACGTTTTAGGGGTTCGCACCCGCTGTTTTTTTGAATTTTTTGGGGGTTAGATCCCCCTATTTTATTTTTTACGAGTTAGATTTTCTCGAGTTTTAATTTTTGGGGGGTCCACACCCCCCGTTTTTTAAGTTACGTCCATATTGTTCAAAGTCCATATTGTCCAAGTATTAAGGGTAGTCCAAAACAGGGGGATATACCCCCTAATTTTTCAGTTTGCCCCCCAAAGTATTTGATTACCCACTAAAATACCACAATACCCCCTAAAATTTCATTTTTACCTCCTAATATTCATGTTTTACCCCTTTATTTAAATGATTACCCCCTCAAATAGCAAAATAGGGGGTTTATACCCCATATATATATAAATCTGCAAAAAGCACCCCTGTAAAAAAAAAATAAAAAACAAAATACAAGGAGACAAACAGATCTTAGAGCAGTTTTGGTGGGTTTTGGAATAGATGCGATGGGTGTTTTGGGGGTGTTGCTGATGGGGTTGGGTGGTGCTGTGGTGGGGTGTTGCTGGTGGGGTTTGGAGGTTGTGGAGGGGTGTTGCTGGTGGGGTTTGGTGGTGGTGGGTCTCGAAAATGGTGGTGGCCTCGAAAATGGCGAGGGTAACAGCTCGGTGAGTGGTTTGGGGTGGTTCGAATAGTAGATGGTGGTGCGCTGCTCGTGGTGCTGGTGTGGTTCTGGAGGTCGTGGTGCTGGTGGTCCGCTGCTCGTGATGACTCGAAATCCCAGCGGCAACGGAGGTGGATCTCGACGGAGGTGTTCAGTGGTGGATCTCGACGGCAGCAATGGATCTCGACGGGCATGGTGGGAAGCAGATCTGGTGGCGTCGAGATGGTGGGTGGTGCTGTTGAGATCTCGAACGCGGTGGTGGGTGGAGATCTGGTGGCTCGTCAGTGTCGAACGCGGTGGTGGGTGGAGATCTGGTGGCTCGAACGCGCAGCAGAGGTTGGTGGTGGTCGTGACCTCCGGTCGTGAAGATGCAGCAGATGGATGGTGGTGGTGACGACCTCCGGTTGAAGATGCAGTAGAGGGAAGGTCTTTTTCCTGCTGCTGTGGTGGTGGATGCTCGGTACGGGAGAGAGAACGCAGGGGAGGGGGTGGGTTTTCTGGGGGTTTTCTCGACAGAAATGGGGAGGGTGGGTGGGTTTAACGGGGTGCACAACTAAATGGGGAGGGGGTGGGTTTATATTTGCTTTTTTCTAGTTGGATCCTAACAAGAGTAACCGAGGCCCTAAAAGAATAAACAAGGTTACAAATGGGCCTCTATTCCTCTTTTACCCCCAAAACAATTGTTATTCTGTTTTTTGGGTTAAACAAAATGTTTTATATTTTATGTTCAATACCTCTAAGCTCCAAACCTTTTTTTTTCTGGATAAAAACAAGTTAACTATCAAAGACTGATCCTATCCGATACCCGGTCGTCCAAACGCGTCACAAACTTTTGGTAAGTCCCATAGCAGAGACATGTTCGTCCTCTGTCTAGCCTTCTTTGCAAGTCTTTTTTGCAAGTCTGTCTGCTTTCCCGTTAAATCTTCTTGGACAATGTTGAAACCTAACTGGCCCTCCAATACTGGTCTGCCTTCGGATTTCCAAGATTGTTGGATGGATTGTCCAGCTTGCCGCTGACAGTTGATTAATACCTTGTATCAGTTCAAGGTTATCTGAGAAAATGGTTTTTATCTCATTTGGAAAGTCCTTACATCGGTTGGTAGCTTCTAATACCGCATGTGCCTCCCAATCCAGCGCAGAGACGGCTCCAACTGATCTAGAACTTTGTTAACTCGAATAAAATTTAAAAAAAATTACCCAAAAAATCTTAAAGATCTCCTATAAATTCAAATACCTCCCCTCAATCTATTCTTTTTACTAAAAATAAAAAATCAGATTTAACACTAAGTCTACTTTTTCAAGTTATACTACTACCCATTATACATTATTTATTATTTTAACTATTATATATATGAGTAATGATATATACCACTCAAATTCATACCACCCATGACGCGGCATGATTTGAGTAGAAGTAAATCATTAATCTATTTATTTTCTCGATTCGATTAACGATATACTTTCAATCATATCGCGCCACGTCATGGGTGGTATATTGGGTAGTATATATCATTACTCTTTATATATTGAATTATACACACTACGTTAGAAACACTAAAACAATCGCGCTCTCCTCTCTTAACTCTGTATCCCAAAACTAACACATGTTAGTAGCTTTTTTTTCTTTTTGTTTAAAGACCTACAACTTTTTCGTGGTCTGCTTTTCCAGCAAGGAGTTGAAAACTCCAGATCGGAGCTATGGATGAGGAAAAGCAAGCTCCAGCTCGTGGCTCATTCACTTTTTTCTTCCTAACAAAGACGAAACGCACCCTTACTACATTCCATATGTGATGCCGGGTAAGAGTGTGATCACTAATTTCAAGTAACAGCCATGAAGTTCCATTGCAGAAGCTTTGTGTATCTGTTAGTGACCTCTGTTCTGTTGTTTCGTAACTCGGGCAAGGAAAAAAAGTACGGAGTGCTCCTTAATGGCTTGTTGAAGACTCTGACTTTGGCGAAAAAAACAACTTTCGTTAATAGTTTTTTGATTTTGGTGCTTGAGCTTCCATGGCTATCTGCTGCTTCGTCAATTAAATCTCGAGCTCCGGTGGTCTGCTCTAATATACATTGAGAGGTTCGAAGAGATGGTATTTTGGTTCGAGTTTTGTGTTTTGGTTCCAAGGCTGGTGAAGACAGTACTTAATTATGGAGATCTCGAACGAGTTCCGTTTTTCCGAGCTCTATTTTCGCACAACAGTTTCGATAGTTGATATACATGTTTGAATGTGTTGGGTACTTAGTAAAAATATGTTTAGTACTCACTTCTTACCTCATGATTTGAGCAACAACCATGGAGTTTTGTTGGCGGTGTGACTTTTTGGGTTCGCAACAGAGTAGAATGATGAAGACGACAACATCTTTTCTTTTTTGAATATTAGCACTTTTAGTATTCCAACAATTAATTTTGTCAAGAGCCTTGTCAATTAGCCAATGCAGGGCCTTGATTTTGACATCCCCAATCAGAGAGGAGCCCCTGATATGTTCCTAAATCAGCGAGTTTCCTCATACGCAGTGTCAATAATACACTTCTAAGTGTTAGTAAAAGTTATCCTACTTAAAAAGAATATCACTTTTATTTAGATTAATCGGTTTTCCAAAGGTTTCACAATATTTATGAAAAATGACATAAACGTTATCTATGTATTCATGTTTAGCTTATCGAAAAAAATAAGCTATCATCTACAAATAAAGATTGGTAGATTCTATGACAACTTCTTGCAACTTAGATCCCTTTTAATCATATGCTTTTCTTCACCCTCCTCTAGGAGAGATGAGAGAGCTTGGCGATGCAAAATAAGTATTGGGATAGAAAGTCCCCCCTGGCGAAGCCCTTTTTATTTCGTCATTTAACGGGTAGAAGGACTCGTAAGGGTTTCAATTAAATAGGATAAATACGAGATATAAGTGCCACATGCCATGATCCAATTAGTCCAAATATTTTTGAATCTCATATTTAGCATAGATCTTTTAGAATAACTCACTTAACATTCTCATAAGTTTTAAACATATTGTTTTGATTGACATAAAAGAAATTGTGTTGATTCTTTTCTTTTTAAGAAGATATTGACTTCATGAATTAAGTAGAATATTTCTTTGACTAGGTCTACTGGAATTAAAGTAATTTGAAATTCAAATATAATTTTATTCATAATTCATTATTAAAATAATTATGTATATGTTTATGTTAGTAATAAAAGTAAAATATCATTTTAGGCCCACTTTTTAGTAGTTATTTCAAATTTGACCACATCTTTCATTTTTCCAAATTTAAGTTATATTTTTTGTTCTCCTAATTTTGACGACAAGTATTTCATTTATTTTAATACTTACCTTTTTATGAATAAAAAACCCATAAATTTAAGGAATATAAAGAAAAATATGTTAATAATTTTTTAATCATCTAATTATAAAAAAAATTTAAAAATGAAATATTTATGATTGAAAAAAAAAAGATATGACTTAAATTTCAAAAAAAAAACCATCTTTGTTTGGGAAAGCTGTTAAAAGTATTGACCTAAAATTGAAATTTAGGTGTCCTTTGATTTTTTTACGGAATGTTGAATAACAGTTAAATCTGTTAAGAGACAAGGTCTGAATGAATCAGAATTAAGGGGTATTTGTTTGCACTTGATGAGTTTTTAATCTGGTTCATTAAGATACTAGATCAATAAGATTGTTTGTTTTTTTCTAACCAATTCAGATCTGATTACCTCTTAACTGGTCTGTTTCATTAGGACTTGAAACCAAGACTTGTTTACCTCTAAACAGATTAAGTTTTATTCAACTGTTATTCAGCATTAAATACTTATCACTTTAATAAATCAAACAACACCTTAGTTTGAAATCTTAATGAAACAGACCAGTTAAGAGCTATTCATAGCTAAATTGGTCAAAAAACTGTCTTATTGATCCAGTGTATTAATGAATTAGATTAAGATCTTATTGCAAACACCCTATAATAAAAAGGGTGATTGACCTATAGGGTCTTGGAGACTAACTTCTTGGCTCAAAGGAACTAGTGGGAATCTTACTTTTTTAAAGAGACCTCAAAGATGACCAAATACTAAAATACCCTTACTAACACTAAAAGACAAAAAAGTTATGTCACTGTTCATCTTCTCTCTCCACTACCCAACTACCTCCGACCCCGACCACCGACCTCCGACCATCGAACACCGACATCCGGCCGCCGAAAAAAATGATGAGTTTCGGAAAATGATGAGTTTCAGAAATTTTGATGAGTTTCGTAAAAAAAATGATGAGTATTACTATATCGAAAATGATGACTATTAATAAAATAGTAAGTATGGCTAAAAATGATGAGTATGGCTAAAAAACAATGAGTATGACTCAAAATAATCATTTATTCAATTAAATAAAAGCTAAAAATCACTTTACAATCTATTATTACAATTTACAAAAGAACAAAGCTAAAAAATTTAAAAAGATTAACTAACCTAACTGGTTTGAAAAACAATCAAACTAATAAAAAAAACTAACTAAATTCGTTGACCAGATCTGGAAAAACAAACAAACTAGACTATTCTAAACGTACAACTGCACTGTAGATCGAGGCGCTGGAAGGAAACAACTGTTGTTGCAAGGAAAGACTCTGATCTGCTGCAAGGAAAGCTTCGCTGCCGGAGAATAGATCTGACGAAGCTTCACAGATCTGCAGAGATCTGGTTCGCCGTGGATCTCGAACAAGGTAAGCTTGCTGTAACAATGGCAGATCGGGCTTTGGTTCGCCATGGAAACGTGCCTGCAACTTCGGTGAGCACAAAACACGCTGTCGCCTTTGGAGAGCGTCGTTGCAAAGCTCACGATGAAGCCCAGTCCGCTGCAGATCTCCTTCCTCGAATCACGAACAACATAGATCGAGCTTCGAGCTTCTTCTCCGGTTGATGTTGTTGCTTTATTCTGCTTTCTTCTCCGAACGCTGGTGGTGGTGCTGATTCGCCGGTCCTCATCTTAGCCAGTAAAAAGAAGATGCTCACCTCCGTGGATCTCGAACAGTGCTGCCGAAGTGGTCGCCGGTTGTGTGGTCACCGGAAACACGCAGCTCGGTGGTGGTGGTGGGTATATAGAGAGGAGAGATGAGAGAGGTTTGCGAGAAGAGATAGGGTTACGAGAATTGGAAAAGTGAGAAGAGATAATGCTATAAAATATTATTTATAGTGGAAAAATAACACAAAGGGGTAGGAATGTAATTGAGAATTTAACTTATCAGTTTGAAATCTTATTAAGGTTCCTCTTAATAAGAAGAACAAAAGAAAAGGGTTCAAGAATGGTATGCATTGACTATTTATCATCACATAGCATGCATGCAAATTTGTTTCTACTTCGTTTTGGTCTTGATTAGGGATAAGAGAACCCTTAATTCTCTAATTGTTTGGATTGATATGATAACTTTTAAATTGGTGAACGAATGGTTGCAAATAACTTGGATTTGGAAGATTTGGTATAGGGAATGGCGAGAAAGAAATCTAAACAAAATCAGATCAGATTTGGTTTGCATGTACATGCATTGGACACACAACATGCATAAGGAAGCTAATCAAATCAGTAGATATGATAATATAGGCAAATTGATGAAATTTGGTATTTGGGGAAGATTTACCATGGATTGTCTACTTTTAGTGAAGCTTATCGTGTACACAGAAATAGACAAGTCTCGAGTTGATGATTTAAACTTAGAATTACAAGTATCTTCAATTAACAGGTGCTACCCTATTTCGAATCTTTTTTTCATTATGAATTATATCATTCTCTATCTATTTGATAAGACTAGAAATTGGGTATTAATGAATGTTTATAAATACCGAACTAATTATGAGGGAATCACAGAATCGAATGTTAGTCAAAACATTTACAATGATAACAGTACTGTGGTCTTGCTAGGGACCATTTTTATTACCCGGTCTTACACATTTAATTACTACTTCATTTGGTTTTTTATTTATGAGCTGAATATATTAATTTCCTATGTTATGAATTGGTCATGGAACATCCTTCTTGGTGCTGCGTATGAAACCGGTGTGATAAGCATAAAAATAAGTGATGGATACAGTAAGTTTATAATGCTCAACTTATTGATTCTGGTATGGAAGTCAAGCAATAGATATCTTTATCTTGTGGGTATTAATGAGGTTCTGAATGAATCTATTGGTATTGGAAAAGGTCAAATAAATAAGTTAGCTATTAAAACAATTACTAGGCTTGTTTCTTTGACGGGTCTAATATGCTTAATAAATTGGAACTATTTAATGAATCAATTTATTATTAAGTATAAGAAGAAAGTCGGATATAGTTTTAATCCTATTGATGGAGAGAAAAATAGATGTGCATGGCCAAAGACACTAAAAAGAAAGGAGACTCCTAGTGGCTGTCAAGGTAATGCAAAGGTTAGAAAGTTCACAAAAGATGATTTCATTGATTTGGAGAAGAGAATTAATGTCATTCAGGAGTACTTAAGCGAGATAAGTAGCAATTTCTATGAAGTTCGTGGTCAAATGAAGAATGGTGACAAAACTTGTGATGGAATACGGGTCAAGAATGATGAAGATGGTTATGAGGAGGGAGGCGAGAAGTTATTCTTCTGCAAGAGTGATGATTGTGGAGGGCATATCGAGTACGAACTGAGTTGTAGCGAGGAGACGGAGGACTTTGCTGGGGCCCGGGCTTGTACCGTGATGACCAACAAAGCCAAGCTATTAGGTGTGGATGGCGGCCGGTCCCACAACCAGGCCGGTGTTGATGGATAGCTTTTGCTTCTGGAATTGTCAAGGTGCACGGGCGCCCTTGACAAGGAAGGCGTTTAAATCATTAGTTAATAAATTTAGTTTATCTTTTGTATGCTTGTGTGAAACTAAACTAAGAAAGAAGGACCTTAGTTTATGCTCTCAGTTTAGTAATTTTAAAAACTTTCATGTTATCAACCCCGGAGGAAGAGCGTATATGTCCGGGGGAATCATTTTGATGTGGAAAAGTGAAATATCGATAGATATTATCTTTTCTAGTTTGAATGTGGTTATTAGTAGAATAAACGAGAAGGATGGTTCGTTTTGGTATTTGTTTTGTGTTCACGCTCCTTGCGATATGGATCGTAGATATGAAACATTTAAAACAGTTTCGAAATGGTTAAACAAACTAGATGGAGCATCAATCATTCTTGGCGATTTTAATGAAATTAGTAAATTCTCCGAGAAGATTGGAAAAGTACAACCTAACCTTGATAGAATCCTAAAATTCAATGACTTCATAAATGAAAACCAACTTGTGGATATGCCGAGTAAGGGGTGCTATTTCACTTGGTCTAATAGAAGAGACGGTGAGGAGAATGTAAAAGAAAAACGTGATAGAGGGTTGGCAAACATCGAATGGTACTCGAGGTTCAAGGACGCAAACATCACGGTTCCTCCGGCCATTGGGTCGGATCATTCTCCACTTGTCCTCAACCTCGGAGCTGAAATCTATAATAATGAGAAGTATTTCAATTTTGAATCAAGATGGATTGAACATATACAATGCAAAGAAATTGTCGAGAAGGCTTGGGGCAAAAGTGAAATGGCTAGCAATATAAAACAGTTTTGTGATAAAAGAGATGCTATGTGCTTAGCTTTAAGTGGGTGGAGTAAAAGAACTTTCTATAATAATAGGAGAAAACTCACGAGCCTTTACAAAGAACTCGAAGAACTTCAAGATTGTGAAGTCGATAAGAGGGTACAAATAAAGGAAATGGAAGTTAGAAAAGAAATTGAAAAATGTTGGGATGAAGAAGAATTATATTGGATGGATAAAGCGAGAGATCTTAACATTAGAGAAGGAGATAAAAATTCAAGATATTTCTTTGCTAAAACTATGCAAAGAAGATCTATCAATAGAATTAAAACTCTCAAGTGTGGAGATGATAATTGGTCGGAAAATGACAAGAAAATTAGGGATACAATCCAGAGCTATTATACTAACCTCTTCAAAAAACAGGAAGTTGCTAACATACAAGAGGTTACGAAATATATCCCATGCAAGGTGAGTTACCATATGAATGAAGTTCTCACGAAGATTCCGGACCTGAACGAAATAGAGGAGGCTGTCTTTAAAATGGATGGATCGAAGGCACCTGGACCGGATGGATTACCCGGAAAATTTTATCACGAATTCTGGGAGATTATTAAAAAGGATGTGGAGCAAATTATCGTAGATTTCTTCATGAATAATACACCGCTCAATTTAATGAACGAGACGATAATTACTTTAATACCTAAAGGTGAAAAACAAGAAACTGTCAAGGATTTCAGACCAATATCCTGCGTGAACTTTTGTTACAAAATAATTTCAAAAATTATGGCTCTTAGGCTACAACCGTTCATGGACGAAATAATATCTCAGACTCAATCAACATTTATAAAGGGGCGGAACATTCAGGATAACATTCTAATCGCTCAAGAAGTTTCATACTATCTCAACACGAAGAGGAAATCAAAGACTAACTATGCCGCTGTTAAAATTGACATGGAGAAAGCATACGACCAAGTTAATTGGAACTTCCTCTTTGAAACTATGAAAGGCCTTGGATTTGCGGAGAAATGGATACAATGGATAAAAAATTGTGTGACGACGGTTTCCATGCAAATTAAAATTAATGGTAAAAGGCTTAAGAAGTTTAGTCCGGAACAAGGCCTTAGGCAAGGGGACCCTCTTTCTCCCCTGTTATTTTCGCTTCTTACTGAAAGTTTAATTGCGCTTATCAATAATCAATGTAGAGAAGGGAATATAGAAGGGATATCGATCACAAGAAAATGCCCAAAATTAACACACCTATTTTTTACGGACGATGCATTATTTTTTATTAAAGTGAATGATAAGGAAGTGGAGTCTTTTACAGAAACGTTGAAAGCCTACTGTCAAGCTTCAGGTCAGAAGGTTAACCTTTCTAAATCATCAATCTTGTTTAGTAAAGGCACGCCGAATAATATAATTGAGAAAGTTTCTACTTCCTTGAATATCAAGCACACGAATTCTCTGGGTAAGTACCTCAGATTGCCACTTTCTTTAAAAAGATCGAAAATGGAAAATTTGAATTACATTAAAGATAGATTACTTAGCAAGTCAGCTAGTTGGACGGCATCTCTTTAATCGGAAGGAGGTAAAGAAACTTTGATTAAAGCCGTCCTTCAAGCCATCCCGAATTACGCAATGTCAATTTTTGAATTTCCAAAAGCGCTTTGTAAAAAGCTTACAACGTTAATTGCTAATTTTTGGTGGGATAAAAACGATAAGAAGAAAATTCATTGGTGTAAATGGAGCAAAATGACAACTTCGAAAAAGATTGGAGGAGTGGGTTTTCGAGATTTCCAAAAAATGAATCTGGCTATGTTGGCCGGTCAAGCATGGAGAATCATTAACAATAAAAACTCTTTAGTGTACAAAGTATTAAAAGGGATATATTCGCCGAATGAAAACCTTTGGGATACGAAGTTGAAAAACAAAAGGTCATGGAGTTGGGCGAGTCTCTACAAAGGCATACAAATTCTGAAAAATCATGCGCTCTGGCAGATCGGTGACGGTAAAAAAGTCGATATATGGAATCACAAATGGCTGGCTGGCAACTATCAGCTTAATAGGAATCAAGACGAGAAGCTGAAATGGGTCAATGATTTAATGGATGAGGACGCTAAAGGGTGGAATATTGAGCTGGTGAAAAAAACTTTTGATCCGATTATAGCAAATGAGATTTTTAAAATTCCCATAACTAAGGCGAAAAGAGAGGACAAGTTAGTATGGCCATTTACAAAAGACGGTGTATACTCGACTAAATCGGGGTACCATGCCTTAGTTAATCAGGAAATTGAAAAACGCGCACAACCGTCTACCACTGGGGAAAAAGAGAATAATACAACCCTCTGGAACCAAGTCTGGAACGCTAATGTTCAATCAAAAGTTAGGAATTTTGCGTGGAGAATTTGTAATGACCTGATCCCATCTAAACTTAATTTAAAGAGAAGGAAGTGCAAAGATGAGGCGATCTGTGAGTGGTGTGATGTGGACGTGGAAACTACAGAACACATAATGCTTTATTGCCCTCTAAGTGCGCAGGCATGGGCGGAGTCAACACTACAAATAAAAATTAACAGAGGGAGCATTGAAACATTTGAATCTTGGTTCCAAAATATTATTTCAAGTTACTCAAGTAATGGATGGGACAAGAGGAAAATCATTGCAATCGTGCTCACGACCGCTTGGAATATTTGGAAAGAAAGAATGAAAGGGTTCTTTGAAAAGAAAGAATGGGTGGTAAAAAATATAACAACCAATACAAATGTTGTGGTTGAAAAATTGTTTGAAAATAAAAAGATGAATTTGAGGAATAAAAGGAAGGAAGAAAGCAGTGGCACTAGTAGTGAAAGAAACACAAGAGCAGAGAACTCAGCTGAAATGATCTGGTACAGTGACGCATCTTTCACTAAAGAATGGGAACCAGCGGGGATCGCAGCGATTGGAATTACTCCACAAGGGTGTATCACACAAAGGAAATGTACTAGATGTAGGGTTAAATCTTGTATTGAAGGGGAGGCATGGGCGTTTCTTTTGGCCCTTAGGACCGCAGGTGCTAACAGAATCCAGAGTAGCTTGTTCTACTCTGATAACTGATGTCTCCCTAATTGTTCTTATTTTAGACCCTTGGGAGACATCATTTTTGGTGTTTATTTAATTAATTTGATAGACTTTTGTACTAAATATTCAATAATCCGGAATTACCTTTTTATTTCTAACATTTTTAATTTATTAAACTTTTGCGCGTAATATTGGTATTTTTAGTGTAAAGTTTACAGGTTTTAGATGTTAGCTAGGAGAGGAATCCGAGGAGAAGGTCAAAGATCGTGAATTAGAGTCAAGACTTGATGACAAATCCCGAAGATATTATTTTTAGAGCTGAAAATCCACTTTCCAGGCCATAGATTGCTGATTTCGAGGTGCTTAAGCGATGATTTAGCCGCTGACCTTTGAAGAGAAATCATTCCTTATCGAGTTACGGAACTTTAGCAACTGGAATGAGGTCAATCGGAGTTGTAACGCATCGGGAAAAGCTGTTTTAGTGAAGGCCTATCATCAGTTACGGGATTTTGGGCTTAGAAAGTGGGCTTGGACATTTAATTAGGCTTTTATTTTCTGGTCCAAGCCCTAGTCCGAATTTCTACTTATAAAAGGAGGTCTGGACTTCTATTTTTCACACAATTCACTTTCCACAAGATTAAAAAAACACCAGAGAAGCTACAGCAGGAAGAAGGGAGAAGCTACAAGAGCTGGAGTGGGTCTATAGCTCCGTTCGTAGTCATTCTAATTCCGAAAATTAGGTTTTTTCTTTTATTTTAATTTTGTAACGAATATGAATTCCATTTCTTTTTATTTTGTTTTTAATTTTAATATGAGCTAAATTTCCATTAGTGCTTGAGAACAAAACAATGGGTGAATCTTGATTTTATTATTATAACGAATGTTGAATTTGGGTTTTTATTGAATTAAATTAAATTAGGGCTTTTACTCTTTTCGACAATTTGTGAATGTTTACTGATTTTAGAGTCGCGAACTAAAATTAGGTATTAGTATCTAAGCTATTCCATATATGTGGCGTATGGATCATCTTGACGGGGGGTTTAGGTACAGAATTAATTGTTCAATCTGGGATAAAAACTATTGATTCTGACGAACTTAGTTAATCCTAGGGCCAATGTGGTAATAAATCTTAATCATCCAACGGTGGATCATATTTACCCTGACGGGACTAGTGACACTTTAGGATCGCCTTATAATCCACCCTGACGGGGGTATAAGGATATTAGAATCCCGACCATTGTAATTGACTGATTTGAACAACATAAGTTAGAAAGTAAAATTAGGAGGATCCTTGCGTTCTCAAGTACTACATCTCATATTGCGTTTTCATACATTTTACTTGCGTCTTATCTTTTACTTGCATTATTATTTTATCTTTCATTTAGTTATAATAAACAAAACCAAAACAAACAATTTATTGTCTTTTATTTTCATAAGTGCATCAATCGCTATTTGCATAAACATTGTGATCAACCATCCGTCCTTGGAACGAATCTGATTATCAGAATTACTACTTGGGACAACCGTACACTTGCGGTTGTGGTTCGATTATTATTTGCATTTATTTTAGAACACACAAAGGACCACCAAGTTTTTGGCGCCGCTGCCGGGGACGGTAGCGTGTGACCACGGTGTTTATCCTTTAGTGATAAGTGCATTTATTTTATTTTATCAGTTTTACGCTTTTTGTTTGTTAGCTTTTTCAGGTTTTTAGGTTTGGTGTATGCGAAGAAAGCTATTCAAGGATCTAGAGCCAACACCTCCGATCCTTAGTAATCCAGAATCGTTGATCAGACTTGCGAACAGAAGAAGAAGAGAACGAGAAGCTTTAGACGTAGAAGAATTAAGTAACAGAATGGAGAATATCATTATTCAAGGTCAACAGAATGGACAAGGCCAGTTAGATGCAAATGGCCAACCGTTAGCTCCAGGCGTTATTCCTCAAGTTCAACCACTAAATCCTAATCCTCCAGTCCAGATAGTGATGAATCATGATCCGTGGTTCACTAATGGCCCTCCAGAAGTTCCATTCCGCGCTCCAGCTATAGGAGTAGGTGCTCCAGATATTAATGTTCCGAGATTCCGTCCAGATTCGGGTATGCTAGCTCAGTTCCAAAACTTTGGAAATTTTCGCGGAAGACCATCGGAAGATCCTCTTAGAGCGGTACAAAAATTTAAGCAGATATGTGATTCTTATATCACACAAGGGGTTTCAAGAGAACAGATGTATTTTGCTGCTTTCAAATTCTTTGTCATTGATGGAGCAAGTGAATGGCACGATACGCAAGATCCTACGAGGATTACCAATTGGGACCAATTAGAAATTGCTTTCTTTGACAGGTATTACCCAAGTAACATGAGGTTAGATGCTGAACTAGAATTGACACAATTCCGTCAAGAGTATGAGGAAACTGTGGGTAGGAGTTGGACAAGATTTCAGATGTGTTTGCGTAAAGTTCCTAATCATGGCTTTTCAGAACAACAACAGTTAAAGATCTTTTATAGAGGCCTTGATGGAATTTCGAGAGAGAAGTTGGATACGCTATGTGGAGCAGGTTTTCTTCAAGTTCAACCCGCTCATGCCAAGATCATTTTAGAGAGAACAGTCAAGAATGAAGTTGGGTGGAGCTCAGTAAGAACACCAGTCAAGGGAGTAAATAATGTTGACATAGAAGAGAAATTTGCTACGTTTGAGAATAAGATCCAGAATACCATAGAGCAACAATTGAAGCAGCTTACTCTAGCTGTGAAAGAAGGATTTTCGGGTAAGAAGGTAGCTGTGCATGCTGCACAAGAGGTTTATATGTGTTCAATTTGTAAGGTAGATGATCATGATGAGGAAAGCTGTCCGAATAACCAAGAATCAGTGAATTTTATGTCCAATAGAGGTAATTTCAATTCAAGTGGTAATGGATATCAACCTAACAGAAACCATCCTGGGTTTCAATACTCAAATCCTAATGGGGCAGCCAATCCTACTTACGCGTATCAGCCGCGTACTCAAGGCAACAACTATAATCCAAGACCACATAACAATCATCAAGGAGGACAGAATCAAAACAATTATGTGCAAAGACAAGCTCCTCAGAATACCTACGATGAGAATTTAAACCAGAAAGCTCTACCTGCCCATCCACAAGAAGGAGTAATTACCCTTCAGAAAACCGTTGAGAATTTGATTGCTCTTCAAACACAAGCTTTGGAACGTCAAAACGCAGCTGAAGCAAATATGAAGATTTTCCAGAATCAGCTAAGTCAAATTAATAAACAGCTGAATCAGCGTCCACAAGGGCAACTTCCTAGCGATACGGAAAATCCAACACAACATGAAGATTGCAAGGCTGTTACATTAAGAAGTGGTAAGAACCTTCCTCCACCTCCTTTTCCCGTTATGAAAGAGAAAGAAGTTCCAAGAAAAGAAAAGGAAGTGGGTGAGAAAGAGAAAGAGAATGAGAAAGATAGTGAGGTTGAAGAGATAGAAAGACCAAGAGAAATTCCGAAAAAGAGAGATGAAATTGTAAGCAATCGCCCTCCACCACCGTTTCCATCGCGAGTTCAGAAAAAGGGTGATATGGGTGATTTTCAGAAATTCTTCAATAGAGTGAGGGGTTTGAGTATTAATATTCCGTTACTTGAGGCAATTCGAGATATTCCTAAGTATACGAAGTTTTTGAAGAGGGCCCTCACTAATAAAAGGCCCTATTGTGATAATGAGATGATCGGCCTTCCAGAAGAGTGTAGTGCGATTTGCCAGAGCAAATTACCTCCGAAGTTAGTTGATCCGGGGAGTTTCACGATTCCCATATCGATTGGAGAAGAATGGAAGGGAAAAGCGCTATGCGATTTGGGGGCAAGCATCAACTTGATGCCCAAGTCAGTCTTTGATAAGCTTAAAATTGGAAACGCAAGACCTACTTCTATGGTCTTGCAAATGGCGGACAGGTCTCTTGCTCATCCTGAAGGCCGTATTGAGGATGTCCTTGTTAAGGCAGGTACACTTATATTTCCTGTTGATTTCGTAATTCTTGAATACAATGCAGATAGAAATGTCCCCATTATTTTGGGTAGACCCTTCCTAGCTACAGGGAGGACATTGATCGATGTAGAGAATGGCGAATTGACAATGAGGATACAAGATGAGGAAGTGAAATTCAATGTATTTCGAGCTATGAAATTCCCAGATTCTCAGGAAGATTGCTTCAGAATGGATGTAGTAGAGCAAGCATCGCAAGAGGTATTTAATTGCTTAAATTTTGATGATATCTTGCAGGCTGCTTTGACATTAGATTCACCTGAGATGATGGAGGAGCTTACAGAAACAGTGGCAGCTCTCAATTCTGAAAATCCGAAGTATAGGCGTCTTGCCTATGAACCTGTGAGAGAACCGGGGGAGATTATTCCTAAAAAGAAACCTTCAATTGAATCTCCTCCGGAGTTGGAAGAAAAACCATTGCCAGCACACTTGAGGTATGCTTATTTGGGTACTAATGAAACTCTACCTGTTATTGTTTCAGCTAATTTAACAGGTCCTCAAGAGGATAAACTGTTGCGTGTGTTAAGAGCCAACAAAGAAGCAATAGGTTGGACAATTGCCGATATCAAAGGCATTAGTCCATCCTATTGTCAACACAAAATCATACTAGAAGATGTTAATGCACGCTCAGTTGAAGGTCAGAGAAGATTAATGCCAGCCATGAAGGATGTGGTGAAGAAGGAGGTGATTAAGCTTTTAGATGCGGGGATTATTTATCCCATTTCGAGTAGTGAATGGGTGAGTCCAGTTCAGTGTGTACCGAAGAAAGGAGGAATTACAACAGTTCTTAATGATAAAAATGAGGCGATTCCTTCAAGAACGGTAGTAGGTTGGAGAGTTTGCATGGATTACAGAAAGCTGAACAAGGCCACCAGAAAAGATCATTTCCCTTTACCCTTCATTGATCAGATGTTAGACAAATTAGCCGGAAGAGAATATTATTGTTTCTTGGATGGTTATTCCGGGTACAATCAGATTTACGTGGCTCCAGAAGATCAACATAAGACTACCTTTACATGCTCATTTGGTACTTTTGCATATCGCAGAATGCCATTTGGATTGTGTAACGCTCCCGCTACTTTTCAAAGGTGTATGATGGCCATCTTCTGGGACATGATAGATAATTTCCTTGAAGTGTTCATGGATGATTTCTCCGTGTTTGGTGATGATTTTGATATATGTTTGGATAACTTGGAGAAAGTGTTAGTGAGATGCAAGGAAACAGATTTGGTGCTCAACTGGGAGAAGTGTCACTTCATGGTTCGCGAAGGTATTGTTCTGGGTCACAAAGTTTCGAGTGTTGGTTTAGAAGTTGATAGAGCAAAGATAGAGGTAATTAAAACTCTTCCCCCTCCTGTTTCTGTTAAAGGGGTAAGGAGTTTTCTTGGCCATGCTGGCTTTTATAGGCGTTTTATTAAAGATTTTTCTAAGATTGCTAAACCGTTATGCAACTTACTCGAAAAGGATTGCAAGTTCCTTTTTGATGAAGCTTGTTTAACGGCCTTCAAAGCAATCAAAGAAAAGCTTATTTCTGCTCCTATAGTGTTACCTCCAGATTGGAATTTACCATTTGAGGTTATGTGTGATGCGAGTGATTTGTGTATGGGAGCTGTATTAGGACAAAGAAAAGAGAAGGTTTTTCATTCGATTTACTATGCTAGTAAAACTTTTAGTGGTGCTCAGATGAATTACACAGTTACAGAAAAAGAGTTGCTAGCAGTTGTATATTCGTTTGATAAATTTCGCTCTTATCTTCTTGGGGCGAAAGTTATTGTTTATACAGATCATTCCGCGATCAGATTTCTTATGGAGAAGAAAGATGCGAAACCAAGGTTAATCAGATGGGTGTTATTGCTTCAAGAGTTCGATTTAGAGATCAAAGATAGGAAGGGTTGTGAGAATCAGGTTGCAGATCACCTCTCGCGTTTAGAGGGTTCAGAGATGAATAGTGGTACTGAAGCAGTTAGAGAAGAGTTTCCTGATGAGAGTTTATTCGTTGTCCGAGATTATGAGGCTCCGTGGTATGCAGATATTGCGAATTTAGTGGTGAGTGGTGTTTTTCCTGAAGGTTCTACTTATCAAGAAATAAAGAGGTTAGCTCATCGTGCTAGACAGTTCTTTTGGGAGGATCCGTTCCTCTATAAAGTTTGTGCTGACCAAATGATACGAAGATGTGTAGCAAGGGAAGAGACTCAAGCCATTATAGCTGGATGCCATGACTCGTTATATGGAGGACATTTCAAAGGAGACAGAACTGCTGCAAAGATATTTCAATCAGGTTTTTACTGGCCTTCTCTTATAAAAGATTGTCATGAATATGTTAAGAAATGTACGAGATGCCAGTTTACCGGAAACATATCTAAGAGGGATGAGATGCCGCGTAATAATGTGTTAGAGGTGGAGATATTCGATGTGTGGGGCATAGACTTTATGGGTCCTTTCGTTCCTTCAAATGGTAACCTCTATATCTTATTAGCTGTTGATTATGTGTCTAAGTGGGTAGAAGCGGTGGCTTTACCTACTAATGATTCACGAGTGGTGATTAAGTTCTTGAAGTCACATATTTTCACTAGACATGGCACACCTAGAGTGATTATTAGCGATGGAGGATCTCATTTCGTTAATAAATATCTGAAGACTATTCTAGAGAAATATGGAGTTAGACACCGTGTATCTACTGCATATCATCCACAATCCAATGGTCAAGCTGAAGTTTCGAATCGTGAAGTCAAATCAATCCTAGAGAAAACCGTTGGTCCTACAAGAAAAGATTGGTCAATGAAGTTAGATGATGCGTTGTGGGCCTATCGTACTGCGTTTAAGACTCCAGTAGGTGCATCTCCTTATCGTATGGTGTATGGTAAGGCTTGTCACTTACCTTTAGAGCTTGAAATGGGTGCCTATTGGGCAATTGCGCAGTTGAACTTAGATCCTATCTTAGCCGGAAAGAATCGTATGATGAAGCTCAATGAACTTGACGAATTCCGATTGCATGCTTATGAAAATGCTAAACTTTACAAAGAAAATACAAAGAAATGGCATGACAATCGGATTCGTCCAAAGAACTTTGAAGTGGGGCAAAAAGTATTAAAGTATAATTCAAAGTTCAGCAATTTTCCGGGTAAGTTAAGATCTAAGTGGTCAGGTCCATACATAGTGACCAAAGTTACACCTCATGGGGCGATAGAAATAGAACATCCGCTAGAGAACCGTACCTTTATGGTTAACGGTCACAGATTAAAGATATACCATGGAGGTGAAGATACCAATCGCTCGGAAGATCCACATCCCGGGGAGGTCATGTATCTCCTCGAGAATCCTTAGAAGCGTGAGGTAACCCGTCGAGCTTAACGACGTTAAACAAAAGCCAATTACTTGTATATTAGCTGAGTTTTTACATTTTTTTTGCAATTTAGATTAGTTTGTTTTTCGTAATTTTATTGTTTTTATTAAGAAATGAGGAAGGGTAGTTGTTTTGGATGATTTCAGGGGTAAAAAGGACTTGAGTTTGGGGTCGATTTGGCAAAAACAGAAGAAAAATTGGTTGGATGTCCAGGAGAAACCGGGAACCCGCATTTGGCAAAACCGGGTACCCGGTTTTGGTGCTGTGATTTCTGAAAATCTTCCCTGACCCAGCGTTTTGGTGGCTTGCGTTTTCGTGCGTTTTAGTTCGCGCCATCGACACAAATCCGAGTACCCGCATTTTGCAGAACCGGGTACCCGGTTTCGGAGCTGATGAAACCCAAAAGTTCTGTCCCAGCGTTTTGAGAAGTGGCGTTTTGGCGCGTTTTGATTCGCGCCAGCGAGAAAATCCGGGAACCCGCATTCCATAGAACCGGGTACCCGGTTTCGGCGAGTAAAATCCCTGACCCCGCGTCTTGGGATCCAGCGTTTTGGTGCGTTTTGAAAAAAAAAAAAAAAAAAAAAGGAAAAGACAAAAAAAATTTATTTAAGTATTTTTTCCGCGCCGTCACAGCGACGCGGAACCGGGAACCCGGTTTGCCAAAACCGGGAACCCGGTTTTCGAAGCTGTGATGTCGGTTTTGAGGGGTTTAACCTAGTTTTCTTGGCCTCCTTTGCAAGTATTTACCTAAAACGCACCAATAGCCTCCCTACCTCCAAAATTCATCTACCAAAACACTATATATCATCAAATCCTACCCTCTTTCACCACAAAAACATAAGATCAACTCACCTCCTCTCCAAAATAACATCAAATCCTTAGTTTTCTCAAGATTCTTCTTCACCCAATTCCTTAAATTAAACCCAATTCTTTCTTCTCCCATACAAATTAACCAAGACCCATCTCATATTTCACCTAGTTCTTAAATTCTTCAACCTCAAAACATCAAAATTCTAAAATTTTCCCTAAGTTTTTCATTATTTGAAGTTTTGAGTTTGGGGTGAAAAGAGATGACTAACAGAACCGGTGATTTCCGAAGAACTGCTCCTAGAAGAAAGACCACCATTGGTGGTTCACAAGATCAAGCTATTGAGATTCCTGATTCGCGTCCTAAACGAAAAATTGACGAAGTTAAGCTTGGTTCTAACAGAAAAGAAATCACAGGTCTAAAGAGAAGATTGATTGATGAGATTGAAAGTGAGAAGGAACCAGAAGAGGAACTTGCGAAGAACATTGAGAAAGAAACTGAACAAGAGATTCCGGAAGCACCCGTTACGAAACTTCCGCGTATGAAGATGTGGGCCCACAAGCCTAAGAGGGTTTACACTTGTTGGAATACTCAGGTTCGTGAAAGAATTGAATTTTTGAAATTTGGTGAGGAGACGAATTTTCCTAAGGGTATTATGAGTAGTGATTACAAGGAATATGCTGTGACATGTGCTAAGTTTGGTTGGAAGGCGTTACAAGAAAGGAAGCTTGAGTTTATTCCTACTTTTGTGCAAGAATTTTACGAAGGTTTAGCTACCTCCCATGATGCCATTGATATCCGCAAAAAGGTAGTTCCTTTCTCTATTGAACGTATTCGGAAATCATTGAAACTACCCAACTTTTCTGGAACATGCCCCTTCCAAGAAACTCTTAATGACCCTTCTTTTGATTTTGAATCCCTTTGGGGGACCGTGCTTGTTAATGGGACTAGCCCAATTCCTGAAGGTGAAAGGTATCCTGGACAGTTTTACAGCAGTAGTTTGACACCTCGTGCTAAGGTTTGGTCTCGTTTCATAATACCCACTTTTTTTGGTATTAAACACACTTCCGAGTTAAAGAAAGAGCACATATTTGTTATTAAGTGTATTTTGGAGGAGAAACCATTTGATGTTGCTAAGATCATTTATGATACAATCATGGAGTTCGCGAAATCACCAATGAAACAACAAAATCTGAAGTTTCCTTGTACTATTACTCAGTTGTGTCTAGACGCAAAGATTCCGCGTAAGAACGCAGATATTGACATTGTTTCAGTTGGTGTGAGTATAGCTTTGAGCACAATCAAGAACATCCATGAAGAGGCAACACGAGCTACAAGAAGTCCAAGAACTCCTCAATCAAAGAAAGCGAAAACTGTACCTGAGTTGGAAGCGAAGATTCAGGTGTTGGAAGAGAATCAGGAGAGGATGATTTCTACCTTGGGAAACGTTACAAAAGAATTGGACCTGCTTCGAAATTTAATCCTAGGCGTAAATACACTTCAAAACGCGATTTATGATGCTGTTACGCGAGATAAGGGTCCAGAACGCAACACCGATAACCAGCCTCGCGCTGGTTAAGATACGTTTTCTAAACTTTCCTCTTAGTGTATATTATTTTAATTGCTTTATTGAGTCTTTTCGAGTCGTGGGGACACGACTCATTTTTGAGTTTGGGGTGGGGTTCGTTGCCTCATCCCAATTTTTATGTGTTATTTGCTTTATTTGCTTTCAATAAAAGAATTTTCGGAGTTGCGTTTGACTATAGAAATTTTTAAATATCCCTTTAAGCATACTCTTGATAAATCTATGATAGTAAATAGTGGACTTTAGGGATTGATATAAAACGCACTTACAATTGCATGCGAACATAGGTAATTGATAGGAAAAATTAATTAACAATGCAAATGAAGTAAGCTTGTACTCAAGGAATATGTTTGGTGTGTAGAACGTGAAATCCTAATTAGTAGATAACCCACCTAGATATGAACTAAAGACAAGCTATGTACTTAGGAAAATGATAGGGGCAGTTCTTTGTTAGCCATTTGTGCCTTTTTAGCCTTCTATCCCTTGTATTAATTATTATCCGTCTTAACCCACTTTGAGCCTTTAGCCTTTTCTTTGTAGCCACGATATAAGCCATTATCCCTTAGATTATTAGGCATGACCATATGACCCGCACTTGAATCACAATCCTGAGACATGTCTCGAGCTTGAGTTTGGGGTGGTGGGACCACATATGGGGAATTAAATGGGTAGGGATCGATGTGCTTTGTATTGTTGCACAATTGCAGATGATATATACTTGTAACCCTTTGCCGGGAATGAAGAAAAATGAAAAAGAAAGAAAAAATGAGAAATTTTGAAAAATCATACAGTAGGAACCGGGAACCCGGATTCGTCAAAACCGGGTACCCGGTTTGCTTCTGTACAAAAAAAAAAAAAAGAAGAAAAAAAAAAGAAAAGGAAAAAAATGAATGAATAAAACATCCGGCAAAGTGGAATTTTCTGAAAATCATCTTATTTATAGTGGGTAGACATGGGACGCTAAATTGTTGCGTATATGGGTGAGTGAGAACATCTTTTTGAGCGTTAACTCAAGCTCGAGGACATTGTTGATGGTAAGTGAGGAGAGAGCCAAAAGCTCACTTCAAATTTACCAAATATACATCCACACCCGTCCTTAAGCCAATATTATAACCGTAAAGACCTCGTGATTCCTAAGTGCATAGTGAATTTATTATTCTGTTGATAGGGAATACACTAGGTGGAGCGTTCAAAGCGAGTTAGGATTAATGACCACCCTATAGCCATCATACAGAGATGAGTACAAGTGTAACCTTCAAGCATTGCGACTTTAATTTTATGATTGAGATTATTTATGTTTGATGTTGCATGATTAGTGTATGTGTATATTAGTTTCTGGAGTTTGCTATATGAGATTTATTTTGAGAATTGCTTTAGGGTTTATTTGCTAGCTTCTATGTGTTTATACGTTTACTTCTACCCCTTTGTTTTGTTCTACTTTGTCGGGACGACAAAGGTTTGAGTTGGGGGTCTTGATGTCTCCCTAATTGTTCTTATTTTAGACCCTTGGGAGACATCATTTTTGGTGTTTATTTAATTAATTTGATAGACTTTTGTACTAAATATTCAATAATCCGGAATTACCTTTTTATTTCTAACATTTTTAATTTATTAAACTTTTGCGCGTAATATTGGTATTTTTAGTGTAAAGTTTACAGGTTTTAGATGTTAGCTAGGAGAGGAATCCGAGGAGAAGGTCAAAGATCGTGAATTAGAGTCAAGACTTGAAGACAAATCCCGAAGATATTATTTTTAGAGCTGAAAATCCACTTTCCAGGCCATAGATTGCTGATTTCGAGGTGCTTAAGCGATGATTTAGCCGCTGACCTTTGAAGAGAAATCATTCCTTATCGAGTTACGGAACTTTAGCAACTGGAATGAGGTCAATCGGAGTTGTAACGCATCGGGAAAAGCTGTTTTAGTGAAGGCCTATCATCAGTTACGGGATTTTGGGCTTAGAAAGTGGGCTTGGACATTTAATTAGGCTTTTATTTTCTGGTCCAAGCCCTAGTCCGAATTTCTACTTATAAAAGGAGGTCTGGACTTCTATTTTTCACACAATTCACTTTCCACAAGATTAAAAAAACACCAGAGAAGCTACAGCAGGAAGAAGGGAGAAGCTACAAGAGCTGGAGTGGGTCTATAGCTCCGTTCGTAGTCATTCTAATTCCGAAAATTAGGTTTTTTCTTTTATTTTAATTTTGTAACGAATATGAATTCCATTTCTTTTTATTTTGTTTTTAATTTTAATATGAGCTAAATTTCCATTAGTGCTTGAGAACAAAACAATGGGTGAATCTTGATTTTATTATTATAACGAATGTTGAATTTGGGTTTTTATTGAATTAAATTAAATTAGGGCTTTTACTCTTTTCGACAATTTGTGAATGTTTACTGATTTTAGAGTCGCGAACTAAAATTAGGTATTAGTATCTAAGCTATTCCATATATGTGGCGTATGGATCATCTTGACGGGGGGTTTATGTACACAATTAATTGTTCAATCTGGGATAAAAACTATTGATTCTGACGAACTTAGTTAATCCTAGGGCCAATGTGGTAATAAATCTTAATCATCCAATGGTGGATCATATTTACCCTGACGGGACTAGTGACACTTTAGGATCGCCTTATAATCCACCCTGACGGGGGTATAAGGATATTAGAATCCCGACCATTGTAATTGACTGATTTAACCCTTGAACAACATAAGTTAGAAAGTAAAATTAGGAGGATCCTTGCGTTCTCAAGTACTACATCTCATATTGCGTTTTCATACATTTTACTTGCGTCTTATCTTTTACTTGCATTATTATTTTATCTTTCATTTAGTTATAATAAACAAAACCAAAACAAACAATTTATTGTCTTTTATTTTCATAAGTGCATCAATCGCTATTTGCATAAACATTGTGATCAACCATCCGTCCTTGGAACGAATCTGATTATCAGAATTACTACTTGGGACAACCGTACACTTGCGGTTGTGGTTCGATTATTATTTGCATTTATTTTAGAACACACAAAGGACCACCAATAACCTTGAACTTGTTCAAGGCATTAATAACAAAAGGGGACTTCACTGGAGTCTCAATCCCATTGCTGATGAAATCAAGGGATGGATGAATGATTTCCCGCTCTGGAAAGTCTCGTATACCAGGAGAGAACACAACTTAATTGCAGATACTCTTGCAAAGTGCGTGAGAAAGAACATCAATCTAAGTGGATGGAAAGACTTCTCGGTTGCCGAATCATCCAATCTCTTATATAAAATAGCGTGTAATTTGTAATATGTTTTTCCTTTGTCAAAAAAAAAAAAAAAAAAAAAGAGTTAGGACTAGAGGTTGGATGTTCAAGACCTTTGAGTCATAATTTCTAATAAAAAATGTTGAATTAAAAAATAAATAAATTATTTTGACATTTCATTGCCTTCTCGGTATTAATTGAAAAAGAAAACGGATTAAATTCTTCACAACCGCAAGTACTCTTCAGTCTTCACTCTGCAGCTACTCTGTTTTATCTTAAACACAAAAACAAAAAGCGTAGAGAAAATGACGATGATGATGCCGACGACCGAAGCAACGATAGCGATGATGTCATCCGTACGCCACTCACTTCGGGGTAGTAATGTAAGCAAACAACCTCCACTTTCTTTTTCCTGTTACACAATATGAATATTTAGACATTACAATTTACAATTTTCATTCTCCCGTTAACAAACATAAATAAGTGTTTATGTGTATATTAGCCCGTAACATAAGCTTAATGAATTGTTTAGTATTTTAATGCATTTCTTAAGGAAACCCGTATTATTTAAACTATTAGTGTATTTTGTTGAAATGTTGGATGAAAAGGTTACTTTAGGTTAAATTTCAAGATGGAACCGGAAAGAGCAGGTTCCACCAGGTCACGGTTAGGTCTTAACCCAGACCTACCCATTGGCTAGGTGTATCTCTATATACTTACAAATAAAATTGCAAGATAAAGTGATCAAACTTGACAGTTGCATAAGGAAATTGGGGATGTATGAAAAGTGGATAGGTGAAGTAATATATTCTTCCATGACCTCATTTTGATTTCTTTTTTTGTACAGAATTTTCCTCTACATGTCCTATCCAGCCACAATACAACAAATATCAGATTTTCTTCTACAGCAAAATGGTCATACTGGGGGTAATTCTATTTACTTAGTTTTGGAGTTTCAAACAATTGCTAATAATCAAGATATCCACCCTACACATTGCTTCTACTTTAATTTTGTTCTAGTATATTATTGTCTTTTGTTCTAAGCTGAATCTGAGGACTTCAATTTTGTTTGTTATCCCTTATATACCACTGTATAATCCCATAAATAATCAATTTATGAAGCCTCATATACTTATTTTGTTGCTTTCACTTTTTCTGGTCATTGCACTAAGCCATGAACTATTCTACTCTTAAGTTGCTCTTTATAACAGACTATCAATTTCATATTAGAATTTTATTTCTCTTGAAAAAAAAGTCATGACACCATTGATTAAACATCTGATTTCAGGTTAGCATACCCTTGCGCTTCTTCACGGAGAGTACTCAACACACCTTTGGTGAAGGCATTATCCACTGCTGATTCAGGTGAGCATAATAAGCGTTTTAAAAGTCAAAACCCTTTTGCTATTTGTTCTGTCAGCACACTTGTATATTTGCAACGATTCTATTGATGTATATTGTTTTGTTGCTTCACTTACCCTCACTTTCTCATCGTTTATGCCTTTATGGTAAATTTGTTAATGCACGGAGATAATTCAGTCTATTTAAAACATGTTTTAAATTTCATAATTCAGAAAAATATAATTTGTTTTCCATTTCAAGATGATTTGTAAAGTGTCTTTTACTACAAGTATTTTTTCTATTGATTTATCCATGAAAATTTGCACTATTTGTTTATAAATGAGACATGAGAACTGTTGGAGTGTAAAATCTCATATATATATATATATATATATATATATATATAATTCGGACTTTTGGTTGAGTTGGCAATTTAAGAAGAACCCAAAAGGCTTGTGCCTCAGCTTTGAGATATATGTTGGTCACTTACTTGTTACCTGCTTATAATAGGCTTAATTATGTAATGCAGGTTTAGAGGCATCTATTACAGAGGAAGCTATAAGTGTGAAAAATGCCACGATTGTTTTGGAGTCTCAAGATAATGACAAGATACAAGTAAGTTTGTTAAGCCCTTTCAAGGAAAGTGCTTACAACACCAAATGCAAATGATATGTGGGTTCAAGTAGTAGAAGAGTATTTAAAGTTTAATAAGTAGATACAAGTTGGGGAAAGATACTATTCATTAGAGTCCTTTTTTTTCTTTATAAGTTATCTGAAAAGTCTTAATCTCTTTCAGGTCAGAGTGGATGTGACAGGGGAAGATACGAACAATGTGTTTGATAAAGTTTTGACAAATTTAGCTCGCACAGCACCTCCAGTTCCAGGTTTTCGCAGGCAAAAAGGAGGTAATAATTAATATACATTAGTGTGTGTGTGTATATATATATATATATGTGTATGTAATTGGATTAGAGAAAGCTACTACACATATAGTTCACACAAAATCCATTTGTTTCTAATTTGGCTATTCTTTTGGGTGACCAATCATGTCCTTTCTCTCTCTCTCTCTCTCTCAATGTCTTTCTTCCTTTCTGATCTGATAAGTAGTAACTAAAAATCTATAATGATGGTAATATACAAGTATATTTTTAATTTAATTAAGATGGTTGTGAAGAAAACATGACAATTGACAAGTATTTATATTTATGCTTAACATTCTAACCCTGTGCAATGTCCACTTGTTAAGTATATTGCGTTGTAACCTGATGGCCGTAGAGAAAATCATGTTTTAACTTTTTCTTATCACTAAAGTTTCTTACTATTTGTTTTTATTCCATTTTAACAATATTAACATCTCAAATGTCTTTAATCTCTTTAGTAAATCTGTTAACATTATTGCTTGGTCACAAAATTGAGTACAGACCAATTGTATTATACTGATTTAGAAATACTATAAGGTGCGGTCGTGATTTAGATTGATTAACTTTTCCATTTTTTTCAGATATTAGATTTTAATTATTTTTTATGCATTTTTTCATGTGAATATGGCATTTCCAGGGAAAACATCGAAGGTATGTTCTCATTCAGCTTTATAATTTCAAGTGGTTACGATTTTGCCTTTTTATGTTTATGTTGTCATGTCCTTTTTTGTCTATTGCCAAATAATTCATCTGCCTTTGCTTAGAATGTTGCTATTTTTTCTTGATTGAAATTTCTAGTAAGTAAACGTGATAAGTTTAGGTTCTACCCGTCAAAGGGATACGTTTGAGTAAATAACATTTCTTTATTGCTGCACTTAGGAACATGACCATTTTTTGAAGGAGGGGCGACTCCAATAGTTTTAAATAAGTGTTTTCAGTGGAGGTTAGCTATTTTAAACCTTTAATGAAAATTTACATTTAAATTTTTCACAAATACATACAATAATTTCAATTTTTTTTCGATGTGGTTTTGAGGCTTTTTAATTTATTTTGTATTACTGTAATATGGTAGAAGATAATATGGTAGAAGGTGGATTTGATGCGGATCATTTTTTTCTCATTTTTCTGAATATAAGTTTCCAAAGACCAATTTGATACCGGTCTTATAAGTTTGAAGAACTTGGACAAAAAATTTAAATTGAGCCCTTATATTTATTGAATATTTATACTAAGTATTTAATAAATTTTTGTAAAAGGTGTGAAATAAATTTAGTTTAGATGCAACATGGAATGATATTTAAGAATTAATAAGTTTAAGTTAAAGAAGGTTTATTGTCACAATATTCTTCTTAACATTTGGATTCTTTATATTTATAAACTAATGATTTTCTTTTTAAATTACTCATTAATATGACATTTCCTTTTTAATTATAATAAAAATCAAATTTATTCAAAATTTCTAATTTACAAAAGTTTATATAACACTAATACAATATTATAGATTATTGTGTTATCTCTTATCTGTATATTATATTTTCAAATCATTACACTAATAAATACTAGGATTGAATTTCACATTTTTTATGAAATCACACTCAAATTTGGAATTTTTATTTTCATTTTAAACAAACGTGATTATAAGATTTATTTTTGAAAGTTTTGATATTCAATATAAGTCCTTGAATGGGGGTTGAATAGAATTATAGAATTTAGTCGGTTAATTTTATTTCAAGTAAATAAAATTAAAAGCTAATTTAAATCCTATCATCTTAGTTATCTAAATGGTCATAATATAGATAAGATTAAGAGACAATACGAGGAATATACTCATACGAGCATATTATTAAACATATCGTGTGCGAAAAATAAAAAATGTAGGAAAAGAAAAATACACAACTATGTAGAGTGATTGGTTTCCTATTCCACTCCCTAAAAGGTGTCCACTTTAGGATTTGCAATATTTCTCAACTAATCTCTTTTCAACCCGTGTGAGATCACAAAACCCTTTACAACCACTTCACTGACTTAAAGCAAGACACTTGTGCTATCCACAAACACAAGGAACCAAGTATACTCCTATACTCACAATACACTCTTAAGAAGAAGAAAAGTGTTTAAAGTGGTGATACAACTTTGTGACTAACTTCTTAAGAGTGGATAGAATAGTATAGCTTTTAGTGTGTAGATATGGCATTAAATACCCTTAAAACCTTCTTGAATGATTACAATAAAAGCTCTTAAAAGTGGTAGATGAAATGTGTGTGTGCTAACTTGAATGAGTTCCATTTTATAGCTGAAATACACCCCCACCGGTCACAAGCTGTGTCTAACGAATATAAATAAAAGACAACAGATATAACATATTTGTCTTGTTGTTGAGCTGAAAAACGCCAATTTGTGATGTACCGCAACTTTGCTCTGATGCAGGGTACACTTTCTACTTGTGGGGTATACTTTGGGTCTGTGCCTCGTACGGTACACTGCAGTCTTGTTTTTTACACACTAAGAAATTGCTTCTTGTGGTTTAAAAGAAAAATTATTTTTCCTAAGGGGTGTATTCTTAACAATTAATTTTATAAGTATAATCTTATTTATAATTAAGAGGTATTGATATGAACGTATTTAAATTAATGTTGAAGTAATAATATTTATAATTACATCAAAATATAAAGCTTATAACATTGTATAACACTTAGAAGAAAAGATTATTGTACTGTGATAAATTGTTTTCCAAAATGTAAACAATATAGTATAAATTGAAATGGAACGAGTTGTGAAATAGACTTATTATAGTTTGAGTTTAATAAAAAAGAAATAATACTAAACTAGACCCCTTAATTTTTTGGGTCTTGGGTGATCGCCTTTTCTAACCTTTCTCAGGAGTGGCCCGAGATGATCAGATGTTTTCCAAAGAAAGTACCTTATTAGTTAGCATGTGTTCTTCTGCAGTAATAGGTTCTTGACACGTTATGTCATCACTGTTTCTACTTCTACTTTTGGTTATGTCAGTTTTTTTGTGTTCCTTAATATTTGGGACTAGTTGCTCTCTTGTAATACTAGTATGTCACCTTTTCAACCCTCTTTTGCTTACATTGCCAAATGAAGAAAAAGAAAGCTGAGGTCCACTTTCAACAAAGTGGAGTTAATCTTTTAAATACAGTTAACACATGATATATCGATGAAATGGTTCTCTGAATCAACAAGTATTGTAGTATATATATGATTCGTCTTAATTCAGTGTGGTTCTTGTGAGATCTCATAAGTTTATTATGAAACACCGCATTTTACTCCGTAAAAAAAACAATCCATTCCCCCATCATTTTTTTTATGTCAGAGAGCTGATCCAAGACCTAATGTAGGTTCCGAAGGATTTCCTACTACAAATGGTTGGAAAAGAACGAGTCATCAAGTTTGTGATTCAGGAAATTGTTAGCTCAACCTTGGCAGATTATGTGAAGAAGGCAAGTTTTTATTAATTCTAACTTTGTTGTCAGATATATATATTAACTAATATTTCATTGATAATTAATAACTTCAGGAAAATCTTAAGGTTAAGGACAACAAAGTTAACACCATTCAGACTGCAGAACAACTGAAGACACTATTTTCTCCCGGTAATTCATTTGGATTTAACGCTACATTGGAACTTGAGAAGGAAGCATCAGAAATAATAAGCTGAAATTCCTCCTGATAAATACATAAAAAAATTGCTATGAATTTTGTATTTTACCCTTTTATATATCCATTCAGATTTTTTACCTTTTTTTTAAATGTTAATAAAAATGTTCAAAGTATAAGTTTGACTGTATAGTGTCAAAACAAACACTTAAATTTAGGTGAAGAGCTATAGCATGAGGAACCAAATATCTTTTCAAGTGGTTGGCCTAATTCTTTTTTGTAGAGAAAAAAAATCTAAATTATAAACCCTCTTGATGTGGAATGGATGATTCTCATTTTATATTTATTTGTTTAGAATAAACCGTGTAAAGATGTTCCAAATGTTAACAACTTTATGCTTTATATAATATTAAGTGTTGAGCTATCATATTCCAAAACTTTGGATTGATGGTGTTATTTTCCACAAGTACAAGGAGATATCAAAGCTGGGTTTTCGACATTTTTGGATGATTGTTTTTTCTGCATTTTTTGCAATGTTTTTGTGTTTGTTATGCTAATATAAAGTTAGAGGTACATGTCCATTCTTTTTGCATAGAGTATATAAAAACCAAAACAAGAAACCAAATACATGAATTTATGAGGTATTCTAGAGATGAAGAGTTTAAAAACAGAGCAGAAAATTGTTTTCCTCTCAACTCAAATCAATTAAGAAAGTACATTTCTTAAGATTAGTCAAAACATGTCTTTTGCTTAATTAAATACGATCATACATCCTGTGAACAGTTCCATAATTAGTATGTTTTTGGTGAGAGTTGGGATGACAAAACACACTCCATGCGTTCAACCTACTTTCAAAAATCTGTTTAGCATGCTAAAAGACTTTTACTATATTACTATGTAAGCATTACATAAAAAGCTCTAAACCTGGTATATCAGCAGTCATAGTCAAAAGCAAATAACAATGGCGTCCTTAATCTCAACTTATCTGTACATAATTATTGTAGCTCATATATTACTAACCCTTATTCCATCTTTTGTTAATCCATTAACGTTAGATTCCGATATCCAAGTTCTTCGCCTTATAAAACAGTGTCTTGATCCTAATTCAATCTCCTCATTTTCATTCATCAATACTTGGAATTTCGATATAGATCCATGTGATACTACTGGAACACATTTCCTAGGAATTCTATGTTCAGTTCCCGAAGGCAATGCGAGTAGCCGAATAACAGTAATCGATCTAGAGGGAGATGGAATAGAAGGTTTTTTAACGCCAGATATTGGAAATCTCACGGAACTAACCGTCTTAAACTTAAGAAAGAACAGGTTTCGTGGGCCACTCCCAAGGTCTATTTATAATATGAGACAGATGACACAACTTCTTCTCTCTGAAAACTACTTCTCTGGAAGTATCGGTAACGGTATTAGTGGCCTCAAGAAGCTTGCAATTATTGATTTGTCTGTAAACAATCTTTCTGGTTCAATTCCCACAGTGATTTCCGGAGTACGCAGTCTCACACATTTAATCCTATCGAAAAATGAGTTATCAGGCAAAATTCCTGATCTATATGGTTTATGGCAGCTAAATACGTTAGATCTCAGCAGTAATCAGCTGTATGGAGAACTTCCGACTCTTCCTATGAGCTTAAGGGGGTTGTTACTTGGCCATAACTTGCTATCTGGTCATATAGGGTATCTAACTAGGCTTTCGCATATTGAATCCATAGACCTAAGTGATAATAGATTTTCCGGAACCATAAGCCAGGGGATCCTCAACTTATTGTATCTAACCCATCTGAATCTATCGGTAAATCACTTTGTGTCAATCGAGGTTATAAGAGATTCCGACCGCTCAACTCAACTCCAAGTACTAGATGCTAGCAATAATCGTATCTTAGGTCGTTTGCCTCAAAAACTGGTCACATACGAGAATCTAACCACGATCAATCTTGGACATAACTTGTTTTCTGGTAGGATTCCCTTTGATTATGGTGATAGGCTGGGAAGATTGTGGAGTCGTGTGTTTTTGGAGTACAATTTTCTTGAGGGAAATTTGCCGGCAGAATTCAGAAGCAAGGAACATGAAACTATAAAAGTTAGTCTTGCACACAACTGTCTTACTTGTCCAATGAACCTAACTTTGTGTCATGGAGGACAAAGGTCTGCTTCAGAATGTGTTGGCCACAGAGAGATGAGCTTACACACGTAATTGGAAATCTTTTAAAGTTCCTCGGATTTTTTAAACACTCCAGAAATTTGAAGTGTTTTTGTGATAGTAATTGTTATATTGATGACTAGGAAGAATACCATTTGTAAACCCGGATATTTTTTTAGTTCTATTAGTCACTTAACACAAAAAATGTACAAGTTTATTTACACATGAGGCTTCCGACAACCAAATTGCAACATTGGTCCTATGTGATATGCAACATAGCCAAAAATACACAATGTTTTATAAGTAGTAAATATACCCTTGTAATATATAAATTGACAATGGAATTCTATTACTTCTTGGGGTATTATGAATTGACAGAGGGATATATTGTAGAATAACATAACGGTTTATTTTCTACTTGTTGAAATATGAGAACAAATGTTCTAATTAGCCTACACTACTAGTATAGACTTACAAGCGTCATATATTTTGTAAGCTTGTCTTTCGAAGTTGGCCTATGTGTCAATAGGTTTCTCAACTCCAAAGAATCTATCTCAATATGTAATATTGATATAAGTCGTGTTCCATCCTTCTTGAACATATACTGCAGCGCCATTAGCTCTGCTATAAATCCAGGCTCTACATCACAATTACCTACGAAGTCCAATGAATAACCTCTACCCATGTTCCGCAACACCCGAATGCCTGCTCGAACCGTGCTACTATTAAAACTACCATCAATAGTTAAATTTACACTCAAGCTGTTGGGCCATACTGTTTTTTGATGCCAACATAAGCCCTTCCATTTGCATTCTGCCCCATGCTCTAATTCCCAAACCTGTTGGGTGCTCCATTATCATTTTTTACAAATAGCGGGGACAATTTGGGTTGTAAAATAGTGGAGTACTAGATGTGTAAGCGTCTTTTTTTAACTTCTCGAGACAAACTCAAATTTAAACGAATAGAGTAAACGATGTTGTTTGTTTAACTTATTGAACTGAGCTTTTATCGAGTCGAGCTCGAATTATTCAAGAGTATTTTCTTTATGGATAAAGTAAAACTTTCATAAACGATTTGTATTGGATAAATTTTGCAGTATGAAAAATATAAAGAGGAAATGGTATTTTGAGGGCCAGATTTTTTAAAACATTGTATTATAAATCCTAGTTGGAAAAAGTTTTTTTTTAAAGTCCTACTTTTAACTACCTGGTTTGAAACTTTTCCATTTTACCCTTGTTCGTTATGGGTACGGACCATACTGACTACTTAGCACGGGCTAAAAAATAACCTCATCGGTACAGACCCAACGTGTGGAACAGACCCAACGTGTGGAACAGACCCAACATGTGTACGGATCCTAAATGTGTTACAATGTTTGTTATTAGTCTTTTTTTTATTAAGTCATATTCATGTCTTTTGGGTTGTACCCATGCCTTACAATTTTTCAAAAAACCCAGTATAGGGCTGTACCCATGGTGTCGCCTAGGTTGTGATAAAATTAATACAAATAAAGGTCAAGAAAACTACGCACTCTCACCCTAGACAGGCACAGTACTGCAAGTATTACATGACGTATGCAAGTTTTAGTTAGTAAGCTGAGTTCGTTCGCAGGGACTTAAGTGTGTTAATCGCGTGAGTAGAAATAACGAGTAAAAGTAAATAATTAAAGGACAGAAAATAAAAGAAAATAGAATTTTGAGATTAAGAATTAAAACTAATTAAAATTAGGAAAAATAAAGACAATAAAATAAAAGATAAGAATATGAGATGAGAAGTATAGCTTAGGTTTTGCTAGTATGCACTAATCCTTCTAATTCTTTCTAAAGATCTAGTTAATAAGGGAGAATATTAGCTCTTGGAATACTTAGTCAGGATTTTGAATTCCCATACCTTAGACCTTGAGAGCGACTAAGGGGGCTACGACACAACCAAGACGTGGTTTAGAATAGGGTTATCAAGCGCTACCAAGGCCCTAAGCAAACGCAACAATCAATTGGTGATATGGTGATTAAAACAAACCCTAATGACTATCTAGTTAGAATCATGATTTGTCAAAACTAATATCGACACTAGACATTATGTGGTGGCTCAATAGTTAAACACCCAGTTAAGGAGACCATCTAACTAGTGTTAAAACAATCTTAAAGTGATCAGTTCTAGGAAAGACAATAAATCAAAACACATAAACAAATATTAAGTAAGTAGCTAATATCAAATTAAAACATGTAATTCCCAAAAAACTTAGATAGAAGAATTAGAATTCATAGATTATACATGATGCAAAACCCAAGCTATGGGGAGTTTAGTTCATACCTGATGGAAATAAACTAAAAGAAATTACAAAAGACATCATCTTGCTCTCTACAATAAACTGGAAGAATAAAACCTTAAGAACTAATTACATTGAGGCAATGATTTCTAGGGTACTTTTGCAAGTGATATAATGGTGTATTTATAGGTGTTTAGAAGAGATAATTCGTTTTCTTGAGGAAGAGATAAAGTATTGGACTCCTAGTCCAACTCAAATTCGTATGGAAATAAAGATAAACACTGATGGATCGTTTTGAGCATATCTTCTTCGTTATTGGTCGGTTTTTGCTCCATAAGATACCAAAAGAATCCTCACAGAATTATCTACGTCCCTATGAGAGGAAATTACCAAAATCGGCTTCCTTCTAGGAGTAATCGCTACTTTTTTAGGCGTGTGCTGCAGAATCCCAGATTTAGGCAGCTTTTCCTTTTCCATCTTTTTAGCTTTTGTTTCCTTATCTCCAATTTCCATGCTAATCTCTTTCCATAAGTTGTAGTCTTTGACTTGGACTCTAATTAATCTCCATAATTATCTTTAAATCTACACACTAAATAAACAATTAAACCCAATATGCTCTAAAAATATTATTTTACTAAATCAAGACTCAAAATAGGAAAGTGCACTATTTTTCAAGAAATTCGACATTAAAGACTTCTAAATCACTAAAAATGATATCTCATCCTAATATAAATATATCACAAATGAGGAGACATCAAGACCCCCAACTCAAAGTTGTATCGTCCCGATACAATAAAGATAAAAACAAAGGGAACTCTGTAAATACACACTTATAAAATTCTCAATACAATGGGAAGAACATAGCAGAATATATAGAATAAGCCTAAAACAACAACTCAGAAAATTTCATGCAATAATATTCATAAACTACATACCTGTACACTTCTCATATCCACAGTCAACACGGCTTGAATTCAAGATCAGATTAGTTTCGCAATGTAAGAAGGATTGAGACTTTACTCAGTTCCCCAAGAGAGCTATAGATTGTTCTTCAAACCTCACTAGTATTCAAAGATCCACTCAACTAATCTCTAATGGCTCAATCACTTCTCAATTACATAGCAAAGGATCACAAGGTTTTTAAGGTTGTAATTTAGTCTTCGGGACGGTATGATAATATATTTGGATACTTTGGAGTGAGCTTTTGGCTCTCTCCTCACTAGCCATCAACGAATCGCCCTAGACCTTGAGTTACTCACATAAAACGTTTCTCACTCAACCCAATGAATTCCTTGATGCACAATTTAGCATCTTCAATAACCCAATTAAAGCATAAGATGTTCACATAAAAATCCACTTTGCCGGTCCGAATATATATATTTTCTTTTCTTTTCAAATCAATTTTTTCTATAGCCATGACTCTCTTTTAATGTTGAGATATCATACTATTTCTCAGATATATATTTTTCTTTTAATGCCCTTGTTGGCAAAATTAGCTCGTAGCTTCTTTTTCATTCACTATTACCCCGGCAAAGGGTTACAATAAAAATCTGTGAATCATCATCAATATAAAGAACAAAGCACAATTCAAAAGCTCAAAAATCCCAACCCAATAACAATTCCCATAATGGTGGACCCACCACCCCAAACAAAAGCTCTAAAACAACTGTCTATGCATCGCGATTCGAGTGCGGGTCATATGAAAAAGTCCTATAATCTAAAGGATATGGCTTATAACGTGTTTCAATAAAAAACTTTAGAAAGGCTAGAAGGGGCTGAGAAGGATATAGCATATAAAATCAAAAATTAACATGGTGAGAAGGTACAAAAGGCTTCAAAGGCTTCAAATATGAAAGAACCGCCTTAATCACTTTCTACACTATGTAATTTCGTTATTTTCTTACCTTTAGCACTTTTATCAAATGGGTTTGTCAACTAGCTTGGATCTCACGGCCTACACACTTCTCAAGGTTCCCTGAGATCGGACATACTTTCTATCGCATTGTTCACTAATCTTTTCTTTACTATCAACGTGTGTTTTCCTGCAAATACTCAAAGCATACAAATAAAATAGCTCATAAACATATTACTTACTATCATCAATTCACTGAGCTTATGCTTTCAAGCTTTTAAACACACCCTACATCTAATTCCCATGTATCAAAAATTTTAATTTCTACCTAAAAACAGAAAAATGGAGATGAGAGACAATGAATCCCCACACCCCCAACTCAAAAATGAGCCGTGTCCCCACGACTCGAAAAAAGACTCGAAAAACAGAAATTAAAATTAGCAGATAAACATATTTTCAGAAATGGTAAGGAGGAAAGAGAACATACTCTCGAGGCTATTGCCTCGCATCATTGATATCCAAGGTTGGATTTGCTGGACCTTTCGTTAATTGCTCGAGGAGTTTCATAATGTGCACTTGATTCGCATTGATTTGTGCCACAT
Source organism: Nemophila menziesii (assembly GCA_029959085.1). Lineage (NCBI taxonomy): Eukaryota > Viridiplantae > Streptophyta > Magnoliopsida > Boraginales > Hydrophyllaceae > Nemophila > Nemophila menziesii. The sequence continues at coordinate 1,891,465 of JARWIR010000012.1, read as the reverse complement.
CATTGACTAAGGAAGTTTGAGCTGCTTCAAATTTCGTTAAACGCTCCTCCATCTTCTCTTGCCAACTCTGCTCCTTTTCTTCTTTCGAGACTTGCGTAGACCCGCTCTTCGAAAGATATCCTTGATCCAAGCATTATCAATATAACTCGTCTTAAATTCGAGTTTCTCTTCTTCACCCAATGTAACATTCGCTTTTCGCACAAGACACGTGATCATGGTAGGAATTTAACATTATAAACTGATTTAGGAGAGACCGAAAATCGTATCACCTCCTCATAGACCAACTGTGCCACATCAACTTCTTCTCCTCTCAAAACACAGTCCAACAGTAGCGCGTACTTCATAGTCACATCCAAAGTTTGTGTGTTTCCAAAGACATTAGGAATAAGGAAATTGTGTCAAATTCTCGCATCCGATTGAAGATATTTGTAAGGCCAAGGTGCCTTCAATTCTCCCTTATGTGATTGCACTTTCTCCTTGTCTAATACATGCTCAAAAAGCAATTCCTCATCAAAGATTTTTTGTTTAGCAACTGCTTCTTCAAATTTGCAATAACCTTTCAATTTCTTAAACTTGAAGTGGTTTCTAATCTCCTCAACTGTGAAAGGAACTAACTTTCCTCTAATCGGAACACAACCTTTACTATCTCGGCTAAAGATGCCTAAATAGAATTCCAAAACTAACTCATGACATAATTCAGAACGTCTTACCATGAACGTAGACCAACCCAATTTCTCGCCAAGCTCTAAGAATCTATTATATTCACCAACTTCCTCCTTGAATACTTTCTCATAAGCAAAAGGTAGTTCTTTCAATTGTTTCTCTACATAAGCTTTCAAGGTTTTTAAAGCTTCCTCTTTCTCCTTGGGTGTAGGACCTTGTGGAAGTTGGTTTTCTCCTTTGCATAAAAGTAAAGCTTTTTACCATTACGATCACACAAAGTTATTCCACCTTCTTCGACTTTATCTTTACCCTTTGAATTAGAACTATAACCTTTGTCAATTGAATTCTTCTTGATTGAATCCAATACCTTGCTCTTTTTCACCTCCCTCTTGTTAGCTAATATTGTTGTTCTATTAGTCATCCTCAATTAACCCCAACTCAAAGCTTTAGCAACCCTTGAAATTTGAACTTGTGAATTTTTGGTTGAACAAGCTTGATTTGGCTTAGGATAGGTGAATTGATGATGAATCTCTATGTGGGTGAGGTGGATTTGTAATGGGTTGGTTTGGATTTTAAACTATTGCTCTATCTTCGTTTAGTGTTATTATAACTTGGATTCAAACTTGCAATATTTACTTAGTGGATTAGTTCCTCCGGTTACATTTTGACTGAGCATCTATGAGGTATTGTGGTAATATATTTTGATTTATTACTTGGTTTCTAAATTTGCTTGACTTACTTTTTGGGTTGAAAATCAGGGGGTACTGAAAGAAAGTGTGTCGCCTCGAGATATGTTGAAGTCGATGTATCATGTGAATTATTCGTACTTACTATTTGAAAAAAAAAATGCGGAAACTAAAGGAAGTGGTGCGGCTTAGGATTGTACATATGAGAGGCTTGAAGTGTTCGCTTGAGTATGTTCAATTTGAATTTAATCATGTCAAATATGATATTGAATTAACGGGTTGGATTATGTATGGTTTTGGGTACCCGAGACAGATTCTATAATATTACATGCTACCTCGAGGATTTATTAACCTGCAATATTATATAACTTTATGAAATATAATATTTTAACAATAACATTATTTTTATCCTGAGAAATTTGTAGGAGAAGTTATGGAAAATTGTGAGAACACATACATTGTTAAAGCCACGATGACATGAGCTTAATAAAAAGAGAGCTTCTGGTTAAAGTTTCAGATAGAAATGTTAAAAAAACATATGCATGTAAGCAATAGGCAGATGTAGTCTTCAAACTTTAAAATGAATGGACTCATATAAAATAATAAAGTCATGTTGGTAGTATATGTTAAACTAAAGATTTTCTAAAAAATATTTTGGGTTAGTTCGAAAAGATTAGAATTTCAGACTAATAAAAAAAATATTAGAGCTGAGTGAATAAATTAGGTAAAAATCATTCATTGTTTGACTATAAAAAATTGATAATTTATTTGATCACATCTATTTGAATTTATATCAATTTCTAGGGGTATACAAAAATCTAGAGAAAATATAGTGTCCAGTGGTCATATGATGATGCATCATGGTTTCTTCATGATGTTAAGAAATTTATATATTGAGTTAATATAGATTTGTTTGACCCGAATTTGCTTCAAGTTTCAAAAATTTTGTTGAAAATTCATGAGTAAAATCCGGTCAAAATTCACTAAGATCAGGTTTTAAAAACAAAGATTCGTTTTTAGATGGGTCCAAAAAATTCTTAGGTTTCAGGCATGTGCACATTCTCATTATATACTAACCTTTCATATATTATACATCATCAGTTCTAAAAATAAAGTCCACTTACGAAAAATAGTGTCTCAAAAATATTGTTCATTTTAGATTTCAAAAATATAGTATGTGTTATTTTTTGCAGTGCCTTAAGGCAAAAAAAAGGTTTTTTTAATTATTCACTTTATATTACTATGATTTATAAAGTAATTAAAATTTAGTCCATAAATATTATTCTCTTAAAATAAAGAAAAAGAAAATAATGATTGGCGAGAAATTTATTTTTCGTAGATACCTAGTCTATATTACAAGGACTTACATAATTTTTCCTATTTTCCCTCTTTCTTCAAATAGCTCATAAATCCCCCATTAAACTTCTTAACTTTCTCATAATTTTTATCCTAACCGGTTATAGAACTTAAAACTCATTTCTTTTATATTTACCTTTGTGAACATAAATGAAACGATTTACAATTCATTCTTTTTCTTTTTCTTTTTATGATCTATTGATATCATGTTTTAATTATATGTATTATCAAAATGAGTTCTGATCATGTTAACAGACACTATCATAAGATATCTTGTATTTATTCCTTACTTGGAAACGAATTTGGAAGATGTTCTCCAACATTTCCAAAGTTATCTTGCCATATTTTCTGCCTTATTGTATACAGACTCCAGAACTCTTTAAGCTTTCACTATCGGAAGGCAAAATTAATTTAATAACTTTCATTTAGTTTATAGAGATTAGGTTAAAAATTATCTTTTACCTTAATTTAGGTTCTTCGCCAAGCAGGTGGCGGCGCTTGGTCCCCATCTGAGTATGAAGAGATTTCTTTTTATTTTTGTTCCAACGTAACTAAAGAGAGAGTACCTGAGTGGCGGAGCTTGGTGGGAAGGGAAGGTGCGGATTTCTTGTGCAGGAGAGCAGGAGTGTCTTCATTTCTTGTCAAGATTGCTTCTGAGGGATCGGTTCTCTTTGGTGGTGTCTTCAAAAAGAAAGTAAAAGAAGATGAGTTTAACGTGATATATAGGATACAATAGAAATAGAGATTCGAATGGCTTTTGAGTAATTGGGGGAATTAGTTAGGATATTTCAGGATTTTTAATATTAATTAAATTTATTATCATGGTAATAAAGAAGAAGTGAAATATTTAAAATTAAAAAAAAGAAAAACGAAACAAAAAAAGTGATAATGGGTTGGATTTTGTAGAGTTTTTCGGGCAGGCCTTTCTCTAATATTATATATATATATATATATATAGCTAGCCAAACACGGTGAAGTGATTGTATAAATACACACCAATCCAAGTGTCTAGGTTTACGGAGAGGGGGGAAAAAGAGAAGAGATAGCAGCAAAAGTATCGTTTATCTTTGCAATCCTAGCAAGAAGAAGTTCGACATGTCTGATCTCACCTCAGGTAAAACCGTAATCAAACACTCATACGAACTAACCCTATGTTTGTCTAATAATATAAATAAAATTGTCAGTTTTTAAATTTCAGTTTGCTTTGTTTGTTTTTTTAGGTTTGAACACTGAGGGTTGGACCAAAGTCGTCAACGCTCTCAAAGTAAGTTTTTTTTTTTTTTTGATTCACTCTGTTGCCTCAATTAACAAGAATTGGAAAAATAGCTGTGAATTGAATCATTAGTACCTATATTATGCAAATAGTCATTTACAGTCCCGCTTTTGGGGGCCTAAAGCAATATCTAAAAAATAAATGCTATTTACTAGGGTAGAGCATACTCCGGTTACTACCAGGTTTAGGTTTTTAGTAACTCTAGATTATAACATCCCAGGTTGGGGTTTGAAAAATTCAACTCGAATTTTTCTTATTCAACCCGCTCGGATTTAAATCACCGGGTTACACATTGGTTAGACTCGGGTTACACATTTATACTAACTTAAATTAATGACAAAAACTAATTGTTTGAACATTTATAACTATTGCCTTTGTAGATATTTATAAACACTGTTCTTTGTCTTTTCCTTTCTTATAGTTTCAGGATCGAGAAGATCCAGTTTGTGATTAGAGCATATTATTGTGTGATCAAACTCATTTCATGAAAATAGTTAAATAATGATTAATGAAATTTAACAGTATCATTAAGACTCATCTTATTAACAATGCTAAAAATTAACTGTTCGGCGGCCTATAAGAGATTTGAAAAATAAAATAATTATAAAATGTAAATTTATATATATATATATATATGAAAAATAAAATAATTATAAGAAACCGGTTTGACCAGGTCCAACCCGATATATTTAAAAAAAATACTAACCTGATCCGCAATGGTCGGTTTTGACATGCATTTTTATATTTTAATCCGACATAAACTTAAACTCCTTAACCGGGTTAGCACAATTCGGACCAGGTTGATCCGGTTTTTTTTATACCGGGTTAATTCGGTCAATGCTCTACCCTACTACTTACTGTCATGGTCATTTGTAAATGCTACGTGGTCATGGTCAATTTGATTAAAATACTTAAATTGATTGGGGCGGATGAATTTTTGCAGACTAGGCTAGAAGATCTAACTGGAAAACATTCGGATATGCTTAAAAATTTGTCTCCCATTGTGAGAAAGCGTGTTGAATCTCTTAGAGAAATTCAGGTATATACTCTTTACAATTGGACTTATTTATGTGTGTATTCTTTTCGGACTTTACATGAGCATAGCTATGGTACTAATGTATATCATTTCAGATTGAACATGATAATTTGGAGGCAAAGTATTTTGAGGAGAGGGCTATACTAGAGGCTAAATACCAAAAGTTGTATGAACCATTATATACCAAGGTTTGTATTCTAAGGAAGCTCTTTGACTTGTGTTAGGTTTAGTGATAATGATATCTAGATATGATGTTTAATTAATTTATATGTTTTTCAGAGAAATGACATTGTGAATGGAATAGTTGAAGCTGAAAGGGTTACAACAACTAATAAAGAATCAGACAATGCTGATGAAGGTATTTTGTCATATTCCTTATTTCATTTACGTTTAAATTTAAACTTTAAGTCTTTGCAGAGAAAGGAGTTCCTAACTTCTGGTCAACTGCTTTGAAGAACCATGTCGTGATTCGTGAAGAGGTATATTTAATTACTTTGGAGTAGTTCTTTGCAATATCTTTACCAAATGTTCCATTTATTAGTGTTTTAATTATAATGGACTCAGATTCGGGAGCATGATAGAGAGGTTCTCAAGTATCTTAAAGATATAAGACGGTCAAAAATTGATAATCCCAAGGGTTTCAAGCTCGAGTTTATCTTTGATACAAATACTTATTTCAAAAACACTGTTCTAACCAAAACTTATCACATGATTGATGTAGACAACCCTATTCTGGAAAAAGCAATAGGGTAATATATTGGTTCCTCTTGAAACTCTGTTGGTTAAATACTCATTTTAGTCAACTAAATTGTTTTGGTTTAAAGGACAAAGATAGATTGGCATCAAGGAAAATGCTTAACAGAGAAGAGACTTAAAAAGTACCCAAAGAAAGTATCGACAATTGCACTACCAATTATCAGAACTCAAAAATGTGAAAGTTTCTTCAACTTTTTTAGTCCACCACAATTCCATAAAGACCTTGATGAAGAAGCTGTATGTACCAAAATAAAACTTTTCCTTTGAAATATATTTTTGTATTTATTTATTATCTTAACAGGCGAAAGATGTTGAAACTCTTATTGAACAAGATTTTTATATTGGGTGAGTCAAATCATGAATATAATTATCAATTATTAATTAGTTTTAGTTTCCTCATTGATTTTATATCTTGTGTAGGTCAACAATTGAAGATAAAATTATTCCCCATGCCGTATCATGGTTTACAGGAGAAGCAGCAGTGAAGGATGACGAGGACGATGACGATGACGATGACGATGACGATGACGATGACGATGACGATGACGATGACGATGACGATGACGATGACGATGACGATGACGAGGACGATGACGATGACGATGACGAGGACGAGGAGGAGGAAGTGGAAGACGATACCACTAGAAAGGTATATAAATACATATTCTACCAATTTATTTAAATTAAGTTTTTATTAGTATTTTTTTTTATTGGGTTATGGCTATTCATCTGCTTCACACAAAGTATGGTTACTTTTGATGTTTTTACTTGTTTTGCTTTTTATTTGGTATTTAATATGTATATCTAATAACTTGGTTGGATGTAAAATGTAGAAACGTGTTAGATTTGAGTAGCAGAAGGAGGAGGAAATGCGCAACAAGGTGAGAGAGGCCTCCTGAGTGCAAGCAACCAATGAAAAGAGTAGTGATGTGACTAATATAAACAAGTCTTTATTTATTTTTTTTGGTCCGCATAAACAAGTCTTTATGTTCATTTATTTTCTTGGTTTATATTCTATCTTTGATTAAGGTTATCATTTTTGTAAAGATCCTACTAAGGCAATCATGAATAGTGATGTCTTTGTTTGTAAGTGTGAATCTTTGGTAGTAGCGGAAACAGTTCACCAGACTTATACTCTTGCAACAAATGGTAGGCTTGACTTTACTAATATTAAGGGGGTATTTGTTTGCACTTAATGAAGTCTTAATCTGGTTTATTAAGACACTGAATCAATAAGACTTTTTCCTGTCCAATTCAGATCTGAATGCCTCTAAATGGGTATGTTTCATTAAGATTTCAAACTAAGTCTGAATCATTCAGACATTACCTCTTAACAGAATAAAATCAGATGTTCATTCATCATTCAGCACTTATTACTTAAGAAAACAAACGACACCTAAGTCATATTACCTTAACATGTCTAAAATTAGATGAAATATTTGATCATTTTTATTGAAAGCCATTCTTCTCTCGACATGCAAGATATATACTTATTCACATTCCTCGTTTCATGAATGACTTGCACGATTCTTTACTAGATCTGTTAAATTTTAACGTTTTTTTTTTGTTAACATCATTCGTACTCTTGGTGTTTAAATAATTTTTTTTTTTACAAATAAATATTATATAAAGACATGTATCATTAGTCCCTAGAGTTGGAGATCAATACCGCGCTAGGAGCAACCAATCGATATAGATATCTTGTGAGCTATCACTATAGGTATCCATTTATCTTACATGGTCGCCATTCATAGACCATCCAATTTTATACATTTGTTAGTCTTACAAATATACATGACTCATATATAACCTTAATTATATCTTAGGATATATTTGTATTGACAAATTAGATACGATACGTCACTCCTTAGGATCTTATCTTACTCAATAAAATGGCTTAACTGTTAAATCCTAATTATGTCATAGCATACCTTTGTATTCGCGAATCAAATACGACACGTGCCCTTTATTACCCTATGCTGTTTTACAAAACCATTTTGTAAACATGAGGAATAAGTTTTAACCACTAAAGTAAACATATCTCGCGATTCTGTGATATCACAATCATAATGCAATGCCCTAAGTTTTACTATAAGGCTCGTGTCAGCCATATACGATTTTTAAAGACTAAACATGTACTTTCTTAATACATCCCCAGCATACCCAAACCAATACGACCATATTAAGAACTTTTCATGAATGAAGAAAGATTTTATTTTAAGAAATGAAGAAAAAATTAAAGTTGAAAAAGAGGAGGGAAACAAAACCTTGTTAACTTAAAATCCCAACCATTCTCTCTCTAGACCACCTCTTCTCGGATGATTCTTACCTAAACGTAGTACCATGTCCCTACATAGTCATAGTCTATTAGATAGTTCTCACCTCATAAAATACATTAAATAATATTCAAAGCTGATTCCTTTAACTAGTGTTAACATTAATAATTTAAAAAAAAAAAACAATTCATTGATTATTTCTGATTAACAAATGAAAAAAGGAGAGAGATAGTTCAATCTTCTTTATTTTATTTCACCATTTATATGTTTAACAATCCATTTATTTTTTATGTAAATAAAAAAAAATTACACACATCTTTCCTTGAAATTGTGTTAGCAGTTTTTCCAAATCATTTTGTGAATCATTCATCCCGTCAACAAAACTAACACTTTACCAGGTTTGGTATCTCTCTTATCTCCAAATCTATTTTTTATTTTCTGTACTTTTTTTCTTAATTTGTATTTTAGGTAATAAAAAAAATCTCTCGTTCTTCCTAATGCATTGGTAAGTCATAAAGGATTAATATCCAAGAAACCCCCCCTCACTAGTTTTAATTCCAACTCACCACATTCGTCATTTTTTTGCCCATAAAAGTCACCATACATTTTGTTCTTTTATTCTTTTGCCCATAAAAAAAGCAGTTTCAGTTATGGAAACTTCCCAGAACTCAAATTTTAAGCTATGTGAATATTTCCATAAAGATTTTGAGAATTTTCCAAAAGTCATTGTTCTTTAAAAAAGACAGTGCCTTTTACGAGATAGTGGACAATGCACATGGGTTTATTGAGCATTAACCCTAAACTTAGAACGTAAATAACTTTTGTTAAGAGATTTTTTGGAATCGGACTAAAAAGGAGATTTTTTGGAGGATTTTTTTGAATATTTCAAAGGATACAAAATTAAAAGGAAAAAGAACTGGAAAAATTCTGGGCGTTAACGTTAATGTCTCCCTTTTTTTCTAATTATATGCCCTTAGGAAACATCATTTTAGGTGATTAGTTGACTTGTTTGATAGTCTTTTAAGCTTATTTGATTATATTGCGTTTTCTTCCCTCAGAATTTATTATATTTCATTTTTAAAGCTTTTGCACGTTAAATGGTTTGTTTTAGTGCAAAGTTTGTAGGTACATGGATTAGATGGAACACCAAGACAAGGGAAGGAATCGAGAATTAAAGTCATAGATCGAGTGTAAAAGTCAAAGGCGAGAAAAACTGATTCGAAGAATTTATTAGATGAGAATGGAATCTGGAAAGCTGTTACAATCACTGTATTTGAGTATCTTAGCCACTGATTCAGCCTTGGAGCATAAAATAAGGAAGATGCGTCTCTGAGTAAGGAAGATTCTCCAAGTTGAACGAAACAATTCCGAGTTCGGACGCAAAAGTTAAAGCTGTTTTAGTAAAGCTATACACCAGTTACGGGATTTCACTAAGGATTGAGCTTTTATTCATTTAACCCATTTCCTCTTTAGAGTAAAGCCCAATCCGTTTTTCCCACTATATATAAGCCTTAGACTTCATTTTTTAAGACATAACTCATATTTTACAAAATATAAGCGCCAGAGAGAAGTCAAAAGCAACAGGAGAGAAGAAAACTAAAGCTGGAGAATTTCAATTCTTCCATCAACCGTCAAAATCAATCATTTAATTAGGTTACCCATTTCATCTTTGTAATTGAATATGACTATTTTATCTTTTAATTCAGTTTTCATTACATTATGAGCTAAATACTTTAAGTACTTGAGAATCGTGAATTGGGTTGAACCCTAACTTGATTAATTAATGTTTTTCTAATTTGGGATTTCTTAATTTAAATTGAATTCGTTATTTTATGTTGGCTTTTATTTTATTCTTGAATTATTATCTTTAGCGTCATGAACTAAGGGTAAGTTTTAGTATCTAGGTTATTCAATATAGTGGCGTATTGATCACCTTGACGGGGGGTTTAGATACAGAACTAAGTAATTGTCGTTGGTATCCACCAATGACCTTGATAGACTTGACTAACCAATAGCCAATGCGGTAAGAAATTGAACCATCTGAAAGTAGTTTTAATCATCCTGAAGGAGTTTAGAATACCGTAGGAGAGCTCCTTAGTCCACCCTGTCGGGGGTAAGGAGACTTTAGAATCCCGATTAGCATAAATATAACGATTCGGCCCTTAACAGAAATCATTAATTAAGAAGGTTTAGGTGATACCCTTGCGAGACTCAAGTACTACTTCTCACTCTCGCGTCCACTCATATTTACCTTACTTGCATTTAATTTACTTGCATCAATTTATTTGCATTAATTTGGTCTTCAAATTATTTCATTGCGTCTAGTAGTTTATAAACAAAACCCAAACAAACTTTTATATCATTTACTTTTATGTACTTGCAATTATCTCACTATTTGATCCACACATGAGTTGTACCTAATCCGTCCCTGCGAATGAATCTGATTTACCGGTTTATTACTTGGAGAACCGTACACTTGCGGTTTGTGAGTCCTTAACCTTTTACGTTTTATTTTATAACACACAAGGACCCATCAAACGTCCGACCAAAAAAAAGAAGAATTTTCAAAGGATTTTCTTGGACATGTTTATTTCAAAGGATACAAAACTGAAAGAAAAGCAAAGTGGAAGGTAAAGGAGTTGTGTGTATGATGTCTCCCTATTGATATATATTTATCTAGATTGAAGACATCATTTTAGGTGTATTTAATTTATCAGTTAAGGATTTTTACCTATTATTTGATAATTTCTTAATTCTTGTTTTGATTTGATGATTTATTACTTTTAGAGCATATATGGTTTAATTTTTCCTATTTTCCCTCTTTCCCCAAATAGCTCATAAATCCCCCATTAAGCTCCTTAACCTTCTCATAATTTTTATCCTAATCAAGCATTGAACTTAAAACTCATTTATTTTATATTTACCTTTGTGAACATAAATGATACGATTTACAATTCAATAAAAATAAATTATACTAAAATTTATCCTAACCAATCGTCTCATTTATCCTAACCAATTTAACCTTCTCATAATTTTAATCCTAACCAATCATAGAACTTAAAACTCATTTATTTTATCTTTACCTTTGTGAACATAAATAAAACGATTTACAATTCAATGAATTAAATTATACTAAAATTTATCCTAACCAATCGTCACATTTATCCTAACCAGAAACGATTTACAATTCAATGAAATAAATTATACTAAAATTTATCCTAACCAATCGTCTCTTCTATCCTAACCAGAACAATTCAAATTAATAAATTATACCACCAAGTCGCTCTCCTGCCACCGAGCCGCTCTCCTGCAGAAGAAAACAATCGCCACTCGGGGACCATTCTCGACCATCAACAACCCGGCAACAATCGAAGAACCCAATATAAGGTAAACCTTCTCATTTTCACCAAGCCGCTCTCCTGCCTTACCACCAAGCCGCTCTCCCATCGCCACTCGGGACCAATTTTCGACCATCAACAACCCGACTTGGCTACGCCGTCAACAATCGAAGAACCCAAATTCTTTTATATTTACCTTTGTTAACATAAATGAAACGATTTACAATTCAATGAAATAAATTAAACTAAAATTTATCCTAACCAATCGTCTCATTTATCCTAACCAATTTAACTTTCTCATAATTTTAATTCTAACCAATCATAGAACTTAAAACTCATTTCTTTTATCTTTACCTTTGTGAACATAAATAAAACGATTTACAATTCAATGAAATAAATTATACTTAAAATTTATCCTAACCAATCGTCTCATTTATCCTAAACAGAAACGATTTACAATTCAATGAAATAAATTATACTAAAATTTATCCTAACCAATCGTCTCTTTTATCCTAACCAAAACAATTCAAAATAATAAATTATACCACCAAGTCGCTCTCCTACCACCGAGCCGCTCTCCTGCAGAAGAAAACAATCGCCACTCGGGGACCATTCTCGACCATCAACAATCCGGCAACAATCAAAGAACCCAATATAAGGTAAACCTTCTCATTTTCACCAAGCCGCTCTCCTGCCTTACCACCAAGCCGCTCTCCCATCGCCACTCGGGACCAATTTTCGACCATCAACAACCCGACTTGGCTACGCCATCAACAATCGAAGAACCCAAATTAAGGTAAAAAATAATTTTTACCATTGAAACACTAAAATCTCTCATGCACGATTACTCATTTGAGTTTTTTGTTTTTACAAATATTTCATTTAGGTTGTTTTTGGTTCGTCTTCATCGTGCATAATCCAACGATCTTATGATTTTTATAAGGTATGTCTTCACTTATACTCATCTCCGTTAATTGTTATAAAGTCTCAATTTTTTCGAGATGAATATCAACACGGTTACTCAACTTTGATGAATATCCTTGCCTCTAAGACCGATGGATCAGGTTTTGCAGTTTGATAAGGGAAGAGATGCTAAATCAAGCTCTTACGTACTAAAATGCAGGAATGTGAGTTTTGAATTTTACCCTCAGTAGCAAGCCAAGTTGTTGAACTATACCATTTTTTTCATTACACTCTTCTCATTATCTTCTTTACCTATTTTGTAGAGGGGAAGCTTACAATATTGAAGAAATATCGATAAGGGTAGAAATTACATTGTGTGGATTGTATATATCTATATGATTTTTTTTGTATGTATTAGTGAATTAGGTTTCGCGATTTAGACGATTTTCTAACTAAGTTGGACTGTAATCTCAATAACGATTTATACAGGGCATAAAGAGGTGCCTGTAATTTTTGTTCAAGCACCTCTTTCTAACTGTCTCCCTTCATTGGAGACCTAGAGAGAGCAATTTCTCTAAGAAACGAGGTAAATCTTTGATTTTTTAGCAAATAGCTTAGTAAATAGATAATTATTAATTCCATTTATAAAACTTACAGTTGTGATTTTGTTTATTTTAATGTGTTCTATTGTGTTTGCTTTAAAACGAAGGCAATATTGCCTTTGGGAGGAAAATGCTTTGAATTAAAAAAATTGTGTATTATATTTTTCTCAAAAGTTTTGATTCAACTATACACGCGGAAGAATTGTTCATCTCAACTGTAAAGAGAGCTAGATTAAACTGGAATTTCCACTAAACCGTATTAGTTAAATGTTAATAATATTATGGTGATAACTTGCAGAAAGGAGGAGATGTAAGTGCAGCGGATCATACATGTCAAACAGCTATACACTGGCGTGCAGTTTGGGGGTTTAGTTCAAGTTGCTGAGCTTTTAGTACAAGAAGGTGGCATGTAAGATTTGGGTTTGATTGATCAGTGTTTATAATTTTTTTCTAATTTTGGGTTAAATGCTTCATTGGTACATGTATTATGGGAAATGGCCAAATATATTGCATCATTGGTCCCCGTATTCATTCTTATTATTGAAACGTGATAAACCATTTTAACTGTCCCCGTTTTCAAATCTGAAAATCTACAGAGATTAGTGGTACAACATAAATTGCATAATGGGTTTGATGTACCACTACATGAAGAACCAGGTTTCATTGGGACAATAACAGATGTTCAAGTGGAACCAAAATGGGGTTGTGGTTTCATCGTATTGCATTAAGAATGAGGTGAATCGGGGAGCAGTTCAGTGCTGGAAGAGATGGAGAATTCATAATTGAAAATAAGTGCTAGGGTTTTCAGTTGGTCATAGTGAATAAGTGATATGTTTTTCAGTTGGTCCACAATTAAAAATCCATAATGTTTCATTAAGTTATGTTTCACTTTTTTTAATTCATAGTAACTCTATGGGAAATTTTATGGTTGTTATTCTTTTTTTTCTAATGTGGAATTTGGTGGAAACTCACTAGAGAAAACACAAAAAAGGTCCCCTTTTGATTTGTTTGGTTTTTCTTCTCAATTTCTAATTTTACCGCTACTCTAGACATATTTCATGTTATTTAAAATAGAAAATTATATCCATTTTTTAAAATGTCACATATATTCGTGAATTTTTTAGAAAGTTTCTTGAATAATATTTGAAAAAATGCAGGATCAAAGGCAAAATATGGTGGTTAAGGATTTGAGAATCCTCTATTTTTTTGTTTTATATGTAATTTTTTTAGCTCACTTCAATCATCGACCTTTCTTATTATTGTGTAATTTTTTTAATCATCGAAGTGCCTTAAGGCACGGATAATACCTAGCCTATATTATAATAGGACTCACCTAATTTTTCCTATTTTCCCTCTTCCCCCTTTAGCTCATAATTACCCCAAATAGCTCCTTAACCTTCTCAAAAATTAGGCTTCATTTGGTTTATAAAAATTCTCTAAACAAAAAACTTACTAAAATTCATTTCTTCACACTCACCTCCATTGAAACAAAAAAACATTAAAAAAATCTCATACTCATCTTTTCACCAAGCCGCTTTCCTACACAAGAAAATCGCCGCCACTCGAGGACCATTCTCCACCATCATCAACCTGGCTTAGCGAAGATCTGAATTAAGGTAAATATTAATATTTACAATTGAAACTCTTAAAAATGAATTACTCATCTCTTCACATTAGCGACCCAAAAAACAGAAAGGAATCTCTTCACACTAACCTTCCCACCAAGCCGCTCTCCTGCACAAGATACCTGCTGCCAACATTCTCCACCATTATCAACCCGGCTTGACTAAGCCATTAATCGAAGAGCCCAAATAAGGTAAAAAAAATATTTTTACCATTGAAACTCTATTGATTTAATGTTAACCTAATCTAATCATTTTTACAATTTTTCAGAATTATCAATAATTAATTTATTGTCTATATTACATATAATTTTAACAATGGTCATTATTATGACACCTGGAAGCGTTACCGTATGAGAAGTGAATTATTTTTAACCTAATCTCATCACTTTTGAATTGTTTTTCAGTATATATCCATTTGGTGCATCACTTCATTTCCAATGAAACCTCTTCAGACTCTCAAGTAGGGAACTTTTGATTTTGATTTTTTTTCTGTAAAATGGTCATCAGTTAAATTTATTTCATATAATCGGTTGTTATTTAATTATTTGTAATCTATAAGTGTCTATTACAGAGGCTGTAATCGGTTGTTATGTTTTGATATGTATGAAGACGATATTGATCCCGGTAGTCTAAGTAGCCGACCTTGTTTTTTCCTTATCAGAAAGAGACAATCATATTGGTGAAGTATGAAGAGCAAACATATGGTAGTTTTTCTCTCTCTTTGTTTTCTCTTATAAATTTTTCCTTATCATTATGGAGTGAGCTATTTTTTTTCTTTTAGTTTTTCTATGTACATGCAACAATTTAGAATACATGGATGGATGGGTCAATCAATAATCTTTCTCAGGTATCACTTGATAAATTATTATGTTTGAGCATTTTTAATTTTCATAAAACATGAAATTTCTAATTTTTTTAAACCAAATCATACATATAATTTTGACTCATTTTAAACATGTGTAGATAACTCCTATTTCTGCTAAGGACGGAGAGCTTCAATCCGATTCGGTTGAGAGTCCTATTTCTGTATGAAATGATGCTGAAATACCATTGTATGCAATTTAAAATACTTGATATTATTGATTTTGTATTATATTCTGATATTGTGGCATTGAGAGTCCTATTAATTTAATTCAACAGAGTATAAGATATCAACTGATGTATTTATTTACAAGGGTGGTACAAGTTTTACAGGGAACTGCCAGACAGACATCTATTCTGTATTTGTGACGATCGTTGCTCCCATTTTGCCACACTTAGTAGAAAATGTGTGGAGACATATTGACTTTTAAGTTCAAAGATAACTTAATATACCCGACGAAGAATTCATTTATGGTCCAGTGCATTTCCTCAGTAGCTCTACTAGCCTAACTTTCAGGGTTTGAGTTTTTTGGTCTATCAATAGAAGGGCCTCAGCAAAAACCCCAATACCTTTTATATGTAGCCATTTGCATAGTCGTTCACAGGTAAAAAATAAAGCAAACCAAATAGGTTGGGAGTGCACTCTTCTCTCCATCATCGCTTTTTGCTGACCCTTATGACACCTCTTCCAATTTGTTGTTTTATACATTTTTTCTGCATTTATTATCAAATTATACATATATTTTATATTTTTATTTTATAATTGATTTAGTTAATTTCCCTTTGGTTGTTTGCAGATGAATAAAATAAGGCGATTGATCGAGAGGTTGTCGAGATAATACGCCAATTTCCTACAATGGTTAGTCGAAATTTTTATTTATTGTACCTTCAAATTTTAACCATCAATTTACTGTTATCCTACCACTTTTGCTTTAGCTAATTCTACATATTAAACATCTTTTATTTTCATAAATTATGTAATCCATAATATTTTTAATGTTGATGTGCAAGATTGTTATCAATAAGGTTTAGCCTGAATATGTACTTGATATAGATTATGTTTTTACATCTACATATATTTTCTCTGGTTTAAGAATTGGTGGTTCGAGAGTTTTCTTTTTCCCAGCTGCCATTTTGCGTTTGTAGACTGGTTAGTTAAACATAAATCATGTACTGAAGAGCTACTTATTCTTGAACTGGGCAAGTGTGTCTTATAGATTTTTTAAATTAATTTAACTATTTTTTCATTATTAAATTGATTGTGATATTAATAAAACAATTTTGATTTTGAATTTGATTATATTGCTTTTACTGAATTTAGATTTGGTCTGAAATTCAATAGTTTGAGTAATAGTAGCGAATCATATTTTGGCTGATTTGATCAAAATATTTGATTTTAACGGTCTATTTAGGTATTTTTTGATATGTGGTGTTCTCATGAGACCCTTAAATTCTTTAGACAAGTACATATATTTATTATTCATTCAGTATGAAGAAGTCTATTTAATTAACAAGATTTCCATTTTTTATCCCGTGTGTGGTTTTAGAAATGCACATGTCCCGTGATTTGTCGTGACGGTTGGACTGAGCAATTTGGTCTTATACTGCATTTTTTTAATTGTTTTGTAGTAAATATCATTTGGCGTGGGTTAACTTTCTATTACCTATAATCCTCAGTCGTTCCCTTGCCTGATTCATACCCTTAATAGCTGGCATCATATCTCGCCAACGATGTTACTTTATAAACACTTTATTTGTTTCTGTTTTTAATGTAAATGATTTAAACTCTTCACAATATATTTAATTGAATTTTGTTCAAGTCATATAAATAAAGTCATCGTAAGTTTAATTTATTCTATAATTCCATTGACTGAGGGTTAATCCTATAAACTTTGTAAGCTATTTATAAAAAAAAATTATGACCGTGTATTATATTAATCTGACGCTATAAACTATTTCTTTTTTCTGTTCACAAATTAATTACATATTATTGCTTTCAGGGTTGTTATATGTGTATTATCATAGGATATTGTGAAGGATGATACATGCGATTCTTCTATATTAACCCCTTTAATATTATCTTTCTTTCGTTTCATAGGGTTGTTGCTATTAAGAAAAAAAGTGGTTTTCATTTTTAGGAACAACTGATTGATTGGTCATCATTCCATCTTTTTTTTAATGTATGGTTTTATATAAACATAAAACATTTTCCATATTCTGTTCATTTTTTGAATAATAATCAGAAATTTTGTATATGGCTAATTCAACTATTAATGGAGGTCGACTGTTTTTGTGTACACCATATTATTCGCCGTGTGATGTGAAGGTCAATAGACTTTTTCTTCTTTTTAGTTATGTATTATCAATATAAGGGTTTGATTATG
The DNA here is from genome assembly GCA_029959085.1 of Nemophila menziesii. Classification (NCBI taxonomy): domain Eukaryota; kingdom Viridiplantae; phylum Streptophyta; class Magnoliopsida; order Boraginales; family Hydrophyllaceae; genus Nemophila; species Nemophila menziesii. The sequence continues at coordinate 1,873,706 of JARWIR010000012.1, read as the reverse complement.
GATTATTGACAAGCTTAAAGCTGAGCGTGAACCTGGTATCGTCAAGTAAAGGTGTACATGGGATCAAAACCTACAGAGTTTAGCAAAGTCTAGTCCAGACCCATCTAAGACAAGCTTCTATTTTTTTTAAAAATCTTTGAGCAACCAAAGAAATGAATAACAGTAATAATAATTAATAAAAGCTTAAAAAAGGTTTGTACATTGATAACTTAGTTTAACTTTTTTGTATTTGGACAGTACAACTATTTTAAATTAATAAGATTTTATTTTTAAAATATAACCAAGCTAGGACCACCAACGGGATATAGTCATCATATATTCCACCAACAATAGGTTTGAAACTTGGATTTCAAAGGCTTGATATTATCGTTGGTGTTAATCAGTTTATTCGTTGTTGTAACAAGGTGATTTATATTGTTTTTTATTGTCTCTTAAATGACGATTAGTATATTTTTTATAATGAAAGGCGATTACTATTTATGTTTGTAATTGTCTGTTATTTAATTTGCGTAGGTCTTGCACGGGGTGGACCTAATCAATTATAAGATTATTCATTGATGAAGGCGATAATAAAAATCTAAAAAAAAATCAAGTTTCTTGATTGGTATTCCGTATGGTCTGGGATATTACTATATTACGATCGATTACTTTAACAATGTAAAATATCTTGCTATTCAATTAGGTTAACGAATAATGTAAAAGATACTAACACTGTTAATTTTGTTGATGTTAATTATTATATTAATGCATATTTTTAGTCCTCTATTCAAATATACGTTTAATTGTATAGCGAACATGATTATGAACAATTAGCAAATAAGTAGCGAAATTTTTATTTTTCATAGTGCCTTAAGGCACGGGTAATACCTAGTATGTTAAATAATTGACCATCCAAATCCGTGTAAAATAATTAATAAAAAAAATCTAACAATTCGGTATTGTGTAGTCGACTAATTCGTTATATAAAAATTAAACCCAACATACGGAAAATTCATTAGGTTAAGGTTTGGATGCGAGTAGTTAAAGATAATTTTTTATTAATATCTAGGATAAAGGGGAGTCTAGAACTATTTTTTAGGTTATTAAAAAAATAATTAATAATAAAATGTATGTGTTAACTATATATTGTTATAATAACATAAATTTAAATTGTCTAAATTTTGAGATTAACAGTTGTCTATTTATAAATTTTAAAGTGGCAGATCAATATATTAATATTAGTACCTAACAATTTCTAAAATGCTAGATTTATTATGAGTAATGATATATATGTGTATGCCATTCTATATCATTTAGTTATCACTAATTAATATATTAAATTACGGAACATATAAGAATAAATGTAAAAATTGATAAAAAGGTGATATAATAAGGGTGATAACGAGACAATCATTTTGAATCTACATGTATTAAATTAAACAAGTGTGACAGTATCATTTAACTTGAATAAGATTTCCAGTTATTTTAGTGACTAGAGTATTCTACGGTAATTCGAGTAGGAATGTTATATTTGAATTGGAAAAAATTATCATTGATAAAATTCCTTTAGATAAGAGACAACGGTCCTCTTGACAAATTTTAGGAACAATTTAATTGGTGGCTGAAGTTTTTTATTCCATAACACTTGTGTCTCGTTTTTTTTTTCATGTTTGACATAATTAGAGACACCCAATCAGAGGGAATCCAAAGTTCATAATCGCGTCTACAATGAATTCCCACTGTACCTTGACATAGGCTTTTGCTAGATCAATCTTCACTGTCATTATACCCTTCTTGCCCCTCAGTTGGCACATTCTATGATTTACTTCTAGCACTAGCACAATGTTATCATTATTTACTTCGAGTGACTTAAAGATTTTTCGAGCCGACTTAGACATTTATCGAATTGATCAAGATTTTTATTTTGCCTGTTATTTTTTGTCAATTTTTTATTTATGTAAGACATTTTAATATTTGATCACATGTAAATTTGTTTGTGGCCTTTCATTTTTTCATTGAAATAAATATTTGTTTACCAAACCTATTCGATTAATTAATGTAAGAAATTAATCAAAAGAAAATTTAAAAAAATATTTTTTTAATAAAAATTGAAAAATAACCAAAATATCAAAATCAACTGAGTAATGAGGAAACATATATAAAAATAGAGTAATGATATATACACCACGCATAATAACTCAAAATTAAGAGATCGATAGTTGGCCTAGTGGTTAGGTTACTCCGCAGAGACCAAGAAATCCTGGGATCGAATCTCATTAGAGTTAAAAAAATGGGGGTATTAGCTTTTTAAGGCCTATAGGCCAACAAGGTTTGTAATTTAAGTCCCAACCTTACAACTACTCTAACTAAGAGGGGAATATACTAAACTACCCCCTAAACCTTTCCCCACAATGAGAAACAAAAATCCCACCCCCAAAACCCTATTAAGCATCGGATCAACCCCCACCCCCACACCATGGCCTCTCACTCTCTCTCTCGTTCTCGTTCCAAGCCCCCCAGCCCCCCGGCGACCCACAACCACCCAACCCCACTGACTGCACCATCACCGAGCCCCACCATCACCACCTTCATCCATCACCACCACCACCATCACCCTTCCCACTACCGAGCTGCACCCCACCACCATCTTGAGCGCCGTTCATCACCAAGAACCACTGCACCACCGGGTAGCTGCAGATCGGAGCCCCACCTTCTCCACCACCACGCCAGATTCGCGCCACCAGATTCACCACCACCTCCTTGTCTCACCTCCTCTCCCGATGACCTTCCCCTTCCCCTTCCCAGATTCCCGATGACCTTCCGCCTCCTCTCCAGATTCACCACCACCTCCTTGTCTCACCACGCCAGATTCGCGCCACCAGATTCCCGATGACCTTCCGCCTCCGAGATGTAGAACACCGCCGCAGCTTCGCCGCCTCCGAGATGCAGAACACCGCCGCAGCTTCGCTCTCTTGCCACTTCAGCAACTCAGATCGAGGCCATCAAGCAGGTTCCTCTCCCGTTGAAGACGAAGGCCAAGATCGAGGCCACCGTCGTGTTCTGCTGGGTCCAGCCCCGGCGCTTCACTGCAGGGTTTTGGGTCCAGCCCCATTGGGCCCAAATGTGTTAGTGGGTCCAGCCCCATTTGGGCTTAACTTTTTTTTTGTTCAGTAAAGGTACAGCCCCTGTGGTTTGTTGTATTGTGTTTGGTTGTATTGGGTCCAGCCCCATATAGTTGTAGTAGGTAATGGGGCTGGCCCATTTAGATTGTAATTTTTTTTGTTCAACATGGGTACAGCCCATGTGTGTAATAGGTTGGTAATGGGGCCAGCCCAGTATAGGTATAAAATGTTTGAACAGTTCTTTCTATTTTGGGTTTGTTCTTACAACCCAATGTACAAGGTTAAAAAAAAAGATAAACAGATTAATTATAAACACAAAATAAGTTGTTGGGTACAACCCTAATCTCATATCCTTGACTTAATAAAAAAGATAAAAAAAAGCAATGGAAAAAATGGATTTGGGTCCGTACCCATCACGTTATTAGCTTCCGTGATAGATCGTCTTTATGGGTCCGTACCCATAAAGAGCAAGGGTAAAATGGTAAAAGTGCGAAACCAGCTAGTTGGACATAGGACTTAAAAAACAATTTTTTCCAACCAGGACTTAAAATACAAAGTTTTGGCTTTCTAGGCCTCAATTTACAAGTTCCTCTAAAAAATGACTCCGACCCCAAAATGGCTCTTTCATGTATTCAAAAAAATAACCCAAAATTAATATAGGAAAAAAAATCATTTGGCGGGAACAATATGATTTCATTCGAAACAAAATCCCAAAAACGAGGCCTTTAAACATTTTGTCCGGAGATATTGAGTTAATCAAAAGTTAAAGTAAAATAAAAATGGTGAAAGGCGATGATCTTAAATTTGCGAAGCGTGGTTACAATCAGGCGAAAGAGGTCAAAAATCGTGTAGAAGAAGCTCGATGGGCAAATAGAATAGCAAATATCCTCAAGACCAGTGGTGAATACGTTGAAGCTTTGGTTTGGCTTCGCAGAGATTACGATATTACCATCAAACACTTATCCGTTAAACACCAAATTCCAACTTGTCAATCACTTGGTGAAGTTCATCTCCGTCTTCAAGAATACACTGAGGCACTTAAATATCAGGTAAAATCGCTTTTAATGTAAAAATTGTGGTCAATTTTGTAATGGGTGTTTTCTGTTTTCGTAACCATTTTGATCCATTAATTAATTGGGTACTCTTTTTGTTAATTTAGTAACTGACCCAGTAAGTAATTGCTACAGTTACTGTGTTTTCGTTGCAGAAAAAACATCTTGAGCTAGCAAAGGATGAGAATGATCTAATTGAGCAACAAAGAGCAACTACACAACTGGGTCGAACTTACCAAGAAATTTTCCTTTACAGTAATGGTGAACATGGGTCAGTAAGAAATGCTAAGAAATACTTAACATCAGCCATGGAATTAGCTAAAGATCTACATAGGAATCCACGTTCTAACAAACATACATTCGTGAAGGAGTACATAGATGCTCATAATAACATTGGATTACTTGATATAGACCTCGATAACTTTAAAGAAGCAAAGAAGATTCTCTTGAAAGGGTTAGAGATTTGTGATGAAGAAGAGGTACAAGGAAATGATGATACACGTAGTAGACTCCATCATAATCTTGGAAAAATTTACTTGGAGCTGAGAAAATGGGATAAAGCACAATCTCATATGGAAAAGGATATTTCAATCTGTAATCAAATTGGACACTGTGAAGGTGAAGCAAAAGGGTATATTAATCTTGGAGAATTGCATTACAGAAAATTACTATACAATGAAGCGATTCTTTTTTATAGAAAAGCTCTTAAGCTTGCAAAATCAATGATGGATGAAGATTCTTTAGTTAATCAAATTACAGAAAATATCAAGATAGTTGAAGAAGCTATGAAGATTATGAAGGAGTTGCAAAATGAAGAGCAGAATCTCAAAAGATTAGCGAGAAATACAGAAAAAGCTCAAGGAACAGAAAATGAACGCAAGTGTTTAAAGCAACAAAATGCATCTCTTGATATTTTAATCGATAAATCTCGATTAATATATGCTTATATACAAGTATGTATAATCATCCCTTTTTTTTTCTTTTGATCAATCTTTCTTCTTTTGCTTTATCTAATGAAGAAATGATGTTTTTCTTAGTTTCATGCATATGCGAAAAGAAAGAAGAATATAACAAAGGAACTTTGTGATCAAGAGAAATTGAGTGATTCATTTCTAGTTATTGGGGAATCGTACAAGAATAGTAGGCTCTTCAAAAAAGCGCTTAAATGGCACAGAAAAAGTTGGGAACTTTACAAAATAATTGGAAATTTGGAGGTACTTTTATTATATAATCTTGTTCTTTATTTCTTATAGTAAAGTAATTACTAAATAGTAGCATTTGTACATATTTTATGCTAAGGTTATTTGTGTCATTTTAATCTGTAATTTAGGGGCAAGCATTAAGTAAAATCAATATAGGAGATGTTTTGGATGCTGAAGGTGATTGGTCAGGAGCTTTAGCTTCTTTTGAAGAGGGTTATAGGTATTATATATAGGCAATGAATCATTTTAGTTTCTAGTAATTTTTACATATTGCGAAAAGACCCTTTGAATTTTGTTAAATTGTAAATACAGGATTGCACTTAAAGCTAATCGTCCTTCAATTCAACTTTCTGCTCTCGAAAATATGCACTACAGTAACATGATAAGATTCGATAGTCTCGACAAAGCAAGGTTTGTAATCCTATTAAGACGAAATTTTATAGGGATAATTTCCCAAATGGCCCTTGAACATAATTTAAGTGTTTACTATTTAGGAAATTACAAGATTTAATTGATAAATTGAAGAATTCAGATGAAATTGAACAAGAATCACAAGATATAGCTATAGATCATTGTTCTGAAACCGAATCAGATAATGATAATTTGTCACCACAAAATAATACATCTGAAATTCAATCAAAATCAGATTCTAGTGAAGATGATGATATTCCGTTAAAATCATTAATTCATCCAAATAAAAAATTAGGAAAAAAATTAAAAACACGTAATGAAGCAATAATTTCCACTTTTATCACGAAGCCTGAAACCACAATTAGTAGAAAACGTACACGTGTCATCATTTCTGACGATGAAGATGAAGAAGAAAATGAAATGCATTGCTCTACAGAGTTGAATCATCAGTGTCCTATAGAAGATATTGCGACTTCAGATGAATGTGAGTATATTCCAAATATACCCCTATGGTTTTATAACAGAGAAATACTCCCTAGTTTTTTTTTTTTTTTTGTATATTCGCATTATTATTGAAAGATATAAACTTGCAGGTCAACAAAGAAGTAAAAAGCGTACTCCTTCTAATGATTTCCAGGTGAAAATAGCTATTAATTTTTTACAGCGTTGCTTTAATTTTTTCTCACAATATTAATTACCTTGTGACTTATTCATTCTTATCCAACAGGATATATTACCAGCCATTAGTAAAGGAGAAGAAAGTACTTCTTCTCAGAAATTAAGGTCAAATAAAATATTCGAAACTGAGGGCAAAAATGTCATTTTTCTAAACCCAGACAAAGCTGAAGATTCTGGGATGTCTGGTCTCAGTCTATATGCTTGTGGCGATGATTGTGTAAGTATTTAAATCATTTTCCAATATTTTATGACAACTTTTAATAATTATTTTTGATTGTAGCAACATATTATCTTCAAAATTGAACAAGATTTGCTTCACATGAAAATCGGTTCATTTCTTCTTGATGATATTTTTGACTTGGAGAAAATACAAATTGAAGTGGCATGTTTATACTTTTTACAATTACCAGTTGAAAAGAGATCAAGAGGTACATATTTTCTACTAAAAAATACAGTTAATAAGGGCATATTTGTAATTACATTTATTGACATGTTAGGCTTAGCACCAGTTATTCAACATTTTAAGTATAGAGGAAAAGTTTTAGAGTCTTTGGAAGTTATAAAGTCTATAAAAGATCATATTGAAGTTTCCTTTAAAGGTAATAAATACATTTAATAATGTTTTAAACTTATTTAAATAAATATTAATATTTTTTTATAGCATGGGTTCCAAAACGCATGATGAGACTTTACCTTGAGAGTTGCGAAAAGCTTTATTCGCCACCTATTATGAATGTTCTAAAGGGACTATACAATCTAGAGGTAATAAATAATAATTATTTTTTTATATGGTTGTATTAATAAATTTATTACCAGATTACTGAAGATGAAATAATAGTTCCGGATTGTGAAGTAGAAGACTTATCAGTGGAAGCTTTATTCAATGCAATGCATGCTCACAAAACAGTATCTATATTAGATCTTTCTCATAATTCTTTAGGTAATAATCACAAGAAAAACTAATAAACTTTATTTTGAAATAAATTTAATTAATATCTTTTTGTTATCGTGTAGCAAATGGGACCCCAGAAATGCTAAAACAAGCATTTACTTCATCTAAAGAAAGTTATGGTGGTTTAGTTTTGGATCTACACTGTAATAGTCTTGGTCAATTATCTTTATCCCAGGTTCATATAATATATATTTAAATTTATTAGATATTTCCATATTATTTATTAACCAATGATTTTACAGATCAGTGAAAGCTCCATGATTTGTGCTCGATTAGAAGTACTGAATATCTCTGGAAACTCTTTACTTGATAGATGTGGACAAAGCCTTTGTAATATTTTGCGGAACTGTAAAAGTAAATCTATTTTCTTTTTTCTTTTACAAGAATTTTAGTTTGATATATTCTAAACTATTTTTTTTTTTGCAGCTCTATATAGTCTTAACATAGAGAATTGTTCAATTGGAACTAGAACAATTCAAGCCCTTGCTGATTCATTAAATTCTGAATCTCAACTTACTCATCTTTCTATAGGTACTTTTTTTTTTCTCGGTACAAGTTTTTAATTGTTAAAATATATATTTATATATTATTCTAACTATTTATACTGAACAGGTTATAATGATATCAAGTCACCTACAATTATATATCTTCTAAAAAAGCTTTCTCTTTCGGAAAGGTATGTATATATAAAGATCAATATGTTGATTTAATTATTAAATAATAAGCGATAATTTTGTTTCTTTTTAGAATGCAAGAGCTTAATCTAGATGGTATGAAGTTAAACAAGTCTATATTTGATAGTCTTTGTCAATTTTTCAAGAAATCTTGTTTATCCGGATTAATGCTCAAAAGTACTGATACTGGAACAGTGAGTATTTGAGTATACAGTAATAAATGTTATCTTTCACGTGTTTCATAAAAGGCATGACACAATTTACAGGAAGGAGCTTTACAATTGACTAAATCTTTAGCCAATGATACTGAAGAAATGTTGAAGCTTGATTTATCGTATTGTAAATTGAAATCTAATTATATTCTTGAGTTTAATGCTGAAGATTCTTTGATTAGTACAATTACTGAGCTGAATCTAGGAGGGAATCCCATTAAAACAGAGGTTTGTGAAACTGTTAATTTGTATTTTTTTTTTAAATAATGTTGAAGAATCTAACTTTAAGCATATGATATACAGAGTACAAGTGGACTAGTTTCATTACTTGTGAATCCTAAGTGTAGTTTGAAAGTTCTTATACTGGAAAAATGTGAACTTGGACTTAATAGTATTCTTGAGATAATCCAATCTTTAACAGAAAATTGTTATCTTGAAGAGCTTAACTTAGCTGAAAATGCTGATATAGATAATAATAATTTAATAGCAAGTGATTTAGAGTCTTCAAATAAAGCTTTTACAGCCATGGAAGTTACAGTCAAGGCTTCCTCAGAAGAAATATGTGGAGATTATAGTACTCTTGATGTAGCGGATAGTGAAGATGATCAAATAGTGGTTCCATCATCATTAGTGACATCATCATCTATGTGTAAGAAGCGTGTAATTGAATGTAATGTGTTTGATGAGCTTTCATTGGCTATTAATAAAGCAAAGAGATTAAAGTTTTTGGATCTTAGTAATAATGGAGTATCTCTGGAAGTTGCGGAAATGTTGTATATGGGATGGTTGAATAGTAGAGATGGTTGTAAAAGGCATATTAAGGAAAAGATTCTTCATTTTTTGGGATATGGAAAGAAATGTTGTAAGGTGAAACCATGTTGTAGGAAATATTGAAGCCTTATTTGAAGGTGGTGTGTGAATTAATTAGTAGTCAAGATTTTGTATTTATGTTCAGTTTGATGAATGACTTGTTGTGACAAGATGATCAAAAGGCTATTTACATAAAGTTTATAAAGAAAATTCTAAGTTTTTTTTTTTTTGTTACAAGGAGATCCAAAACGGATCGTGGAAAGCAAAAACTATACTAGAACATTGTCTAACAAGCCTAGGCTATAAGTAACTCTAGGCGTTTTCCAACCCAGACTATCGCGGATGATATACTTCCACAATCCCTTAGGTGGGTCATGGTGAAGACAATAATTTTCTTCCTGTCGTGAACCAAATCGAGCCAGCCAATCCGCACAATCATTCGCCTCACGGTATATAGAAGTAAGCGTGAAAAAACTATTCCTTGTCATAATGTCGCGAATAAGATTAATCCAGTATGCGGCAGGTCCTTTATCCCTTCCAATATTTCGCAATAAATCAATCACTTCTTTGGAATCCACCTCTACCACCAACTCCCTCAAACACAACTTCTCACTCAATTTTAGGCCCTCATATAAGGCTATGAGTTCCACAATAGTTGGAGAATCGTGTTGTACCCTCACCGAGAAACCTCCAACCCAATCACCTTCCCCATTACGTATTAAACCCCAGCCACCACCTTCTTTGCGCCATTTATTACAACTTCCATCTGTATTTAATTTCAAACCTTGAGATGGTTTACACCAACCCACAAGCTTCGTAATGTTCCTGTTACTCGAAACACTTCCCGGAATCCTCCCCCACGATCTAGCATAGGAGTTGGCCAAATAGCGGATTTTCCGTAACAAAACTTGACAAGCCGATATCTCCTCTCCATTAAATATAATGTCGTTTCGTATCTTCCACACCACTTCCACGAATGCCCCAAAGAAGACACTATTTAATTCATGTACCTATTTTGTATCACTAAGAATTCGTGTACCTATTTAATTCATAAGAATCGCGACAAGATTTTTGCAAGGAGGGCATCATTAATTTTGAAGAGCAATTCCATTTTTAGGCCATTACCTCTGGTCTAAAAATATTTATAGGTAAATATTTTAGAAGTATACTAAATTTTTACTCCCTCTATTCCAAAAATAATGTCCACTTAGCATTTTCACACAGATTAAGAAATATCATTATTGAACTCTACATATACAAAAATATTCCTAATAAATGTCATCATTAATGACAATGCACACCTATTTCTTTGTCTAGGAAAATGTAATCCCCTATAAAATAATAATTTAAATAATTATAAATTAAAAGAAAAGTAAGGGTAATTAGGGAAAAAAGTAGAAAAAGTTGTCTTGAAATGGTAAGTGGACATTATTTTTGGGACGCCATATTTAGTAACGTGGACATTATTTTTGGGACGGAGGGAGTATGTCAAACTTTTTAAAATACAATGTTTATGCCAAGACGTATTTAAAAGTATCATTTTTAGTTTATTTCACTAATTTTGTGTGATATTTTATAAATTTTAAGGATAATTTAGATATTTTAAATGAACTATATTTTTATTTGGCCACATTTTAAACTAGAAACTCTATTGGAAATAGTTTTTTTTTTTTTTTTGATATATGGATGTTTGGGCCAGCTTACGAGCCCCACGACTATTCCTATAGAAAATATACACGCGAATCCTGTATCTCCTAGATGAGAGACAATGTCCTGGCCATTGAGATACCTTAAATATTAAGTGTTTGATTGACAATTGATCGTTAGAAACCAAGCATGACAAGAGACATAAGTAAAATTTAAAAATTTCATTAAATAACAAAAGAACGGCTGGAGATAGAATGAAAAACATCAACAATTCAACCATCACCATGCAGAGGAAGTCCAATATCATCAAAATCAACTAAATTCTCTCTTAAGATAAGAATAGGTCCATCAAAATGGAAGCAAACCCCTTCCTAGCTTTACATAAATTCCTAATGAGTCCTAGCTTTATCAATACTTGCCTTGCATGGTCCATCTCCTTGTAAGTTTTGCAAAAACTTTGTTTGGAAGGAAAATAATGTTGTAGGAAGAATGGGTTCACGATGGTGTATGATTGATAAAGTAAAGGTAGGTCACTCAAAATAATACTTCTAATCGCGAGCTATCACTATTCAGTTTACCATATTTGGTCAGCTAGAAATAGGAATGTAAGTAGCTACTGATAAATATAGTAACTGATGTAAAGTATAGGCGGTGGAGAAGAAGGAAAAGATCTTATAAATTTGAAGGTTCTTGACAAAATATTAGTTTTTTATCATTTTCATTGATTGAAAAAGTTATATTAAAATTGCAATAGAAAATCAAAAGATTTATTAAAAGAGTAATGATTTATACCACCTAAAATCATACCATTCAATTATATTATTCATGATGAGACGTGAATTGGTTGGCTATAAATCATTGATCAATTTATTTTCTTGATCTGATTGACGGTTTATTACCAACCAATTCATGTCACGTCATAGGTAGTAATTAAGTGGTATATTTTAGATGATATATATCATTACTTTTATTAAAATATTTCATTTAACTTAATATTTAAAAGTTACATAAAAAACTAGAAAGTTAGAGTTAAAGGGAATTAACAGCAATTAAGATAGATTTAATGACAATGGGCCGATAACTTTTTTTAGTCTTTGAACTTTTTTATTTATCAGTTAATTGAATTTTTTTGAACGAGTAATGATATATGTCACCCTTTTTCATGTCACCCTTTTATCACCCTTCTATATATATGTTTTGATTTCCTTGAATAGAAGATAGAGAAAGATTAAATAGGATAGAGAAATCAATTCATTGGTATACACGTAGGAGGTGATAAAAGGGTGATACAAAAAGGGTGACAAATATCATTACTCTTTTTGAACTATATACTGACATTTTTACTTATAAAACGATTGACCTATAAAATTTTGAAGACAAATTTCATACCATATATGGTATTAGTTAATAAATTCTTCTTTAAAGAGACTTCTATTAAATCTTATAGAACAACTACTAAAATACTCTCATATAACACAAAAATCACTAATGTATTGTCTGGATTCATTTTTTTAAAGGAAAGGAAAAGAAATGATAGGAATAAATTTTCCTTTCCTTCGTTTGAATTCGATTTTTAATTAAAGAAAAGTAATTCAATGGATTGCAGAATCCTTTCTTTTCCTTTAAAACGTCAATTATTTAATCCTCCCATTTTGGAGTCATTTCAAAGAAAAGGAAACAATTATTTTTTTAAATGTCACAACTAACCTTATAATTTTAATATATAATATTTTTACACATCACAAAAAGGGTATAAAGGTATTTTTGTGTAAAATAATCATTTCCTTTCCTTTAATAATGTGAATCCAAACAAGTGATTCCTTAATCAATTACTTTCTTTTCCTTTATTAAATTTTTTACTATCCAAACACGGTTATCACTTTCCTTTCCATTCCTTTAATATTTTTATATTCCTATCATTTCCTTTCCTTTAATAATCTGAATCCAAACAATGCATAAAAGACAATAAAACAACTTGTTGAGACAATGCTCAATCCTGGCCACCACCACTGACAACTGCCGGAACTACCCGGGTGGTGTACTCAGAGAAATAAAAACATTTCAAGTGTTTGGATTGAAAGAAATGGAGAGAAAGGAAAGGAATAGAAATAAATTTTTTTTTTACATTATTTATAGAAAATTTTATTTAAAAAAAGAAAACAAATCATTCTAAAAGTCACTTCTATTACATATTTACAATCGCTCCAAATTGAAGTTAAATGTAGAGAAATAAATTTTATCAATGATTAAAGACTAAAATTAATCTTTTATGTTCTTTTCTATTATACTTTTTCCAATCCAAACAAAAAATATCGAAAATCATTATGAAATCTTCTTTCTATAAAAAATTCTAATCCAAACAAAAAGTTTTTCTTCTTTCTCTTTTTTTTTTATATTTTTTCTTTTATTTTTCTTTATTTTTTTCCCTCCTAAAAACAAACAGACCCTGAGTATCAGAAAAAAATACTGAGTACCGGAAAAAACACATAATATCGGATAATTTATTTATGTAATGGAAAAAAATACGATGTACTCCAAGATTTCTTTGAGTATTCCGAAAAAGACACTGAGTACTCAATGATTTTCCCTGAATACTCAGGGATTTTCCTAGAGTACTCGGCAAAATCTCGGAGTACTCAACGAAATTTCAGAGTACTTAGTGAAAAACAAAGTAATTTAAAAAAACTTAGCAATAACGCACAACAAAAGAAAGAATTTAAATTTTCATTGCTTGTAAAAATTATTACATCCGATATACAAAAATTAAAGAAATACTCTATGATTTTAAATTTAATACAACAAAATACAAAAAGTCTACTACATACGTTTGAAAAAAAACAAAGACCAGATCTGACTGACCAGATATTTCAAACTAGAAAAAAAACTCTGGCAGCTTCACACTGGAACGATAGAACTCCAACAGCTTCACGCTGGAACTCATAGCAACTTCTCCATTAATGGTCACGAACCCATCTCACTCGAACTCGTCTTCTTCAGCCAAACCAAGCTTGAACACGACTCCATTAATGGCCACGAACCTTCATCGGATCCTGAGCTCCTCTTGAATAGATCTCCCGTCGACTTCGAAAACCGCCGCCTTCGAATCTACTAGCATGGAGCTCAAACGACGAGCTTTTCCTTGCTCGCCGACGAACACAATATTCCGAAGGTCACCATTTCCCCGGAGATATTCGAAGCACATCCTTCGAACGATTTCTTCTCAGCGTTGAAAGTCTTCGCTTGGATTTGTTGAGCTCGCACGACTTATCTTCCATGGCTTCGAGCTCTCTTGAGGGCGAATAAGAGAAGCTCTCTTGTGGTACAAGCTGTAACGGAAGGAAGAAAAGGAAGAGAAAGGAGAGAGAGAGAGAGAGAGAGAGAGAGAGAGAGAGAGAGAGAGAGAGAGAGAGAGAGAGAGAGAGAGAGAGAGAGAGAGAGAGAGAGAGAGAGAGAGAGAGAGAGAGAGTAAAGCGACGGAAGAGAGAGGTGAGTTTTTTTATTTAAGGTTTTGGTGTGTATAGATTAGGTGTATTATCATGGTTAGAGAAGATGCTAGGTGCTATTAGGGCGGTCGACCACCTTCGAGTGCCTAGATGGCTAGGCGGCCCAGTAATCAGAATTTAGGCGGTTTTTATGTTATTTTACATTAAATATATATTACTATTACATTGAATTGACTATCATTTACATCCTAATATACTTAAAGTAGATCAATTTAACATATATATATATATATATATATATATATATATATATATTTAACTATATAATAATTCATTATTATTAACCTAAAAAATGTCGTTGCTAGCAGCGTGGTGGAAAGTCAAGCCGTACATTAAGAGAGTTCGGGCTATTGCGGAGGAGCATGGAGACATGCTCTTTATGCATATCCCGAGGTGGAGCAATGACTTGGCGGACAGAGTTGCGCGGATTGTTAGATTGTGGGATCGAGGACAACATCTTTTGATGCAACTGACGACTAGATTTGGGAGACTAGGTATTGGTTGATTATAACCGCTTTTATCGTTTGAGCGGTCGACAAAAAAAAAACCTAAAAAATGACCAATTCAAGAAATCTATACTTGAAATTTGAAAAATTATACCTTCATCTTTTTCTCACGCGTTCAGACTTTAACCTAAATAGTTTTTTCTTTATTTTTTGCTTATGAGTTGGGTTGTATTAGATTGAATTAATTATTTATTGGCTAGCATGCTAGGTAGTGTCGGTTTGGGAACCCATTAATCTGTTGGGTAGTATATTAAATTTTTTTCATAGACGAACCTTCGAACCACCTTCGATAGAAATTTTAGGCATTTGAAACACCTAGACGGTTAGGCGACCTTGTTTTAGAACATTGTATGTTATATATATGGTGTAATTGAAGGATAACCAAATAAGTTAAATATTAATGGGTTCGCTCCTTTGGACATTGTTTAAAAATAGATGTTTTAAAAGGGAAAATGACCCAAAAAATCAAAATAATATTATTTTCAGCCCAATAACATCAATGACAAAATTTCTTCCCAATAACATCATTAACTAAATTTTGTCCTTGATGGGAATCGTCCTTGACGGGAATCGTCCTTGACGGGAATCGTCCTTGATGGGAATCGTCCTTGACGGGAATCGTCCTTGATGGGAATCGTCCTTGACGGGAATCGTCCTTGACGGGTAAACATGTAATCTTATAATAGTAATTAATGGATGATTCTTTGGGGCAAGTATAATATTATTTTGATTTTTTGGGTCATTGACCCGTTTTAAAAACCCTATAGATACATGTCCAAAAAAAAAAAAAAAAAAAACCCTATAGATAATAATCTCTTTAATCTTTCACTCTTTTAATTATTTTATTATCAATAAAATTAGCAACCTCAAACTACCATGTGTAGAACCAAAAAAAAAAAAAAACTACCATGTCTATTTTGCTACTTTACAAACTATTGGGGTGCTTTGCGACTAACCCAAACCATATGATCAAGAAAATGTTCAAATTTCTTTACATCAATTCACTCCAGCAATTTAAATGATCAAGAAAATGTTCAAATTTCTTTACATCTCTCAAATAATTATCACCAAAAACAGCTTCTTCTTCTTCGTCTTATTATTATCGCAAATCATATTATTATTTACGAGTGTATCAGCTATCAGGTAAGCAAACAACCCCTTCTAATTTAAATCTCTCTCCTTATCTTTAATCGATTTCTCACCTATACCTTTAACTGAATTTAAAATATTCTGCAAAAATGTTGCTGAGATCTGGAGTAAATGATTAAAGACTTAATTTTCCATATTTTTTACATTTATGGTTGGGTTTCATTTTTATTTGAAATCTTTAGCTGACTAAGTTTGTATTGTTCTCATTAAAATCGGGCATGATTCGTATAAGCTAAGAATTAGGAGAGTATTCAGGATTGTTAAAATCTTTAGGGGATAAAAGTTGAAACTCGTTGTTTATTTAACTCAAATTATACATACATCTTTAAAAGTATTGGGTCAGTGGGTTCATGCCAAAAATCATTTAAGTTGATAATTAATTTGATTAATATGATCTTCAAGAGATTTATAAATTTTTGTTTACAGGAGAGATGGTAGCCTTATGGAAAAAAGCATGTGTAGAACTACAGTTCAAGGAAGATACTTAGTTTCCGATGACAATGGTAATTTCTCGTTTTTATTTTTTACTTTTTCTGCGACTCACAACAAAGGTTTTATTTAAACTAATTCCGAAAATCAAAATTTTATAAATCCTAAACTCGTATTGAACATTGTAGGCTATGTATGCCATGCATTATCATTAGATCCTCGTTCTAGGTGCTGTCCTGAAATCGGAGACAAATATGCCTGTCAGTGAGTTCCTTAATTAACTACTTTTGTTGACTAATTTTAAAAGTCAAACTTGTTTTTATAGATATTTAAAATTATTCCATTTGCAGAGGATGCAATGTTGATTCACAGTGTTGCAGCTCTTACGAGTTTTGTGTTTCATGTTGCCTTCATCCTTCTAGGGTAATTTTGTAAATTTACTCCGAATTTTTTTCTCTATTTTCTCTATTTTCTAAAGTATATTTTTTACAGACACGGAGAGAAGTCGCGGTACAGGTAAAGATAGCTAAGCCTGTTACAGCTGGTAAGCATTGTTATACTCTTTATGTATGGTAATCGCATAATTAGATTATAATTTGAGTTGAATGAATCTAAACTTGCTGATGTGTCATTGTTTTTGCAGGAAAATATTCAAATGTTTTTGACTTCTGTGCTGGGAGGTGTCGCCATAACTCTGAGAGTGTGGTATGATTTCATCTTTTTTTTATCATTTTTACAGTTGTTAAGTAGTAGTGTAATCAGAAGATTTAATGCACCCTTTAATAATCCTCCAGGTCCATGAAAATGCTTATTTCAGTGATCTTCATCATTGTTTCTCTATACAGTCCAATATTTCAGGTGAGTATTGAAACAGGTTTATATTAGATGTATTTAACTGCCATATTCTGTTTTTATTTTTATCTATAAACCTTTGTTATCTGGTTTCACTAAATTTCTAAAGAAATCTATTAAATACCTATTACAGGTACTTCTAATTCACTCCTAAGACCAGAGTTGGCTGGTATTAACATTGTGATTGGAAGGTAATTTGTTATGTGTGCTTAATTTATTATAAATAATGAAGTTGAGATCTAGAACTAACTTTTGTAACTTGATTTATGCTGTAAGAAAGTCAAGGGAAATCATGTGAGTCAGTGTGCAAGTCAAAGGGGCAATCATGTGTACCTAACAAACTATCTGTTCTTAATACATGTGAAATGTAAGCTTAACATCAGTTATCAATTTGATTTTTCCTTTATAATGAGGAGATTTATTTTGCTTTTTTGTGACACAATTATGTTACAATCAGGTTGCAAAAGTATATGAATTGCAAAGAAGGATGTTTAGTGAGCCTTGGACCAGATCAACCTGCTGAAGTTGTTAATGATGCACCTAGAGATCTGGTACATTAATTTTTTTGTTTAAATTAATTTATAAAGAAGAAGCATTCTCATCATATTAAAGAAGTAAGTGTATAAGATTTTTGTGTGGTGTTTTCAGAACCCAGGAGCATGCTTGTACAGTCATTCACAATCTGTGCTTTCTTGCGATGGTTCACATCAGTATACGAGGAGAATTTGCCCCTGTGCTTAGTCAGATTTAAGGTAATAATCTTGTATTTTTCCTTGACAGTAGAGTTGTTCCCAAATAAAGTATACACCATAATATGCTTCTATTTTTTAAGGTTGTATTTTAACTCTTAAGCATTTGTGGATTTACAAACTCACTTTCTATCTTTTTGACAAAGAAGATAACAATATGATTTTTTATGCAGGAAACATACTTTTAAAAATGAAGGCTTGAAAGTAGCAGCCCAAGAGTAGATGATGTGAAGTAGAGACTTAAAGAGTATCGATTTAGAGTATAGCTACCAGCTTTTCATGCTGAATATGAGGCGTCTGTATCTTTTTGGGATAATATTCTTTTAACCAGCTGTAACCCTTGCCAAGAAGAAAAGTCAAGAATTACATTATAATTTTTGTTTAATTTATCATAAATATAAGATATTATTAGTATGGTTTTGCTTAAGAAGAGTAATATAAATTCTTTATCAGGCTTTAATGATTAGAAGCGAAGTGACAAAAAGACATTAGCATGTTTTAACCACAATATGTTCAATAAGGAGCATTCAAATAGTAATGTTCTATTCTCAGCTTTATATCTTGTCGGGTAAATAACTTTGGAATTGCTCAAAGACAGGGTAAAATTCCTTAATTGTCCTTGAGTAAGGCATTCGGGTGGATTGCAAAGAATATGTGGCACTTGTAATGCCCAAGAGAGACTACATGAAGAACCGGGGTGATGCTATTAATGGGCACATAATCAATGCAGGAACACTATTAATCACGGTTTTAAAAGCGTTACGCGCTACTAGGACGGCCGACTATCTTCGAACGCCTAGATGGACGGCCCCTTAATTGGAATTTAAGTTGTTTTTATATTATTTTATATTAAATATATTACTAATATATTGATCTGAATAATATTTACATCCCAATATATTTAAAGGGAGTAATGCTGGATATCATCCCAAATCACATCACCCTTTTATCACCTCCTAGGTGGATTTAAATTAACCAATCACATGATTTATTATTTTCTCTCTCCTTTACGATTGGTCCACCTAGGAGGTGATAAAAGGGTGATGCAGTTTGGGGTGATATCCAACATTACTCATTTAAAGGAGATCAATTCTACATAAATAATATATATTTAACTATAAAGTAATAATAATTCATTATTACTAACCTAAAAGATCAATTCAATAAATTTAGACTTAAAATTTGAAAATCTTTTTTTTTTCTTGCGCGTTTAAACTATAACTTAAGTAGTGGGGGTTTTTTTTTTTTTTTTCCTTATGTGTTGGGTTAATATAGACTGATTTAGTTATTTATGTGCTTAACATGCTAGGTAGTGGTTGGGTTGAGTGATCCATCAATCCAATTGGGTAGTTTTTTAATTAGATTATGTGTAGACGAACTATCGAGCCACCTTCAAAAAGAAATTCTAAGCAAATCACACTTTCAAACATTTAGGCAACCTTGTTTCAGAACACTGATTAAAATGCAGACCCAACACATTATTTTGGGACATTTCGGCAATCCTCCAAATGGAATTGGGATTAGTTTTATTATTTTCATTACATTGCGGAATCATACTGTCTGACTTGAGTAAAGGTTCAATTCCATCTCAGGATCACATAATCTCATGCTCACCGGAGAGAGTGTTCCTATCCCTAATTGGAATTGGTTTAGCATTGACCATGGTGAACCTCAACAGTGTCAATCTATTATGTCAAGGGAATAACAACTGCAACATGTCCTTTGACAGGAAAAAGAGGCAGGCATACAAAACTAATTACATGTGAACTAAAACACCACAAACCTTCAAAATAACAAGAATTACAGACCTAAAACCTTCATACTGTTATTCTAGCAGTCCAACCAACCAGACTATAAGGTCAGTTAGTTATCCCTCTGTTTGTTTGTATCACCCTGATGATGACATTCAAGCTTGACATACACAAACAGATAGCTAGCAAACTTAACTTATCAAGATGTAATTCAGGCATTTTTCATTTACAAACTAAGTCTAAAACCAAAGAAACATGAATATGCAGGCATATATATCATTCAAACAAAGTAAAATATAATCCAACTTTTTTAAAATTTGATACCCTAATCCAATCCAGGAAGCAGAAATTCCATATTTGTAAACACTAAAATTGTTAAGGAAAAAGAAAAAGAAAAAAGAAAAGAAAAGAAAAGGCAGAAAGAGTCTTTAGATAATGTTGTGTTACGATTACACACCACCAAATGGTTTGGTTAACTACTAAACAACATTCCTCCTCCACACTCGCTCCTGAGTTACATTATTACACCAGACAACTGCTCATGTTTATCAAAGTCCAGTTGAAGGGCGGAATAAGGCATAAGCACCTCCACGGTTTGAAGAAGAATAATCTGGAACATGATATGAGTAACTATTATTATTATTATTATTATTATTATATTCATTGCTAAGATATGATAAGTCAGAGGCAGGAGGAGGCATTTGCCACTGTTGAGGAATAGGTATTACACCATCAATGTGGGACCTATTTGTTGTATAAGAAGCATTATTAGAATGTGGAGGAGGAAACATATCTCTCATTTGGTCAAATTGGGAGCCTCCTTCATAACCTCGTTGGTTATATACATCCTCATTGTAACTTCGGGTACGCTCAAACCTACTAAAACTGCTATTGCTACTACTTGACCTTGACGGACCAATCTCACCAGGATAACTCAACTGTCTGTTTAATTGCTGATATTGTGACCCACCATAAAAGCTACTGCTCCCTATTCCATTTTGATCTTCATCTAGCAGATCATTAATTATGTCCAAGTGAGGAAACTCATCCCCCACTCCACCACCACCACCACCACTAACTTGATGAGTCTGACGCCCAGATGTGCAAGCCTCAAGAACCTCAGATGGGAGGTGGTGGTGATTATCATGAAATCTATTATTACTGTACAAATCAAAGTTTCTCATCTCATTTAATACTTGTGAAGAATGATCAATCCATTGGTGTCCATCATGATTTATACCCTCTCCGAACGAAAAGCTTGATTCCATCCTAGTTGGGGCTTGTGGTTGTGAGTATGAATTTGTAGGTGAAGAAGTTGGATAATGATGATGGTGTGAAGTTCCAGAAACAGGAGGGTTAACACCCATCATAGCATTCCGATAGGACTGTGACTGTGAAATATAACTAGAAGAAGAAATAGTGTCAGAAGGTCCTAATCTCCCAGTTGCACTAACTGAACGTGCAAGTAATGGTGTTGTTGTTGATGATGATGATGCAACTGGAACAGCTACACTTGCACTTGCTTCAGGTTGTTGTGTCCCAGGAGCACTTAATGGTCTTGACATTGCTGCTATAGCCAACACTTCCTCACTTGACGCCTTATTATTTGTTGCTACCCTCACTTGCTGCTCAATTGAGGCCTTATCATTTACTATACCCACCTTTTGCTGAGTTGCTAAAGGCACTTTTTGCTGAGTTGATGGCTTATCTGTAGTTACTATAGGCACCTTTTGCTGAGTTGATGGCTTATCTGTAGTTACTATAGGCACCACAAAGGGTTTTTCCAAAGATTTACTAGTCACGCTCTTGTTCAACTTGACCACAGTTTCAACTTCGATTCTTTTGGGGCTTTCTGTAGATGGTTTTCTAGTGGGGATAGGAATAGGACCATTGTTCTTCACAGTGATGGTGGAACTACTCCTAGCAGAAGGTGATGATGAGACACTCTTCTTCTTCATGGAGGGTCTTTCTGCGTCTACCTCATTTTTCCCATTACCTTTCCTCACATGTGAAACTTCTTCTGCCTATAATACAACAACGCAACATAAGTGAGAATTCAAACACATCTCTTCTTCAACTAAAGTTAAGTAATGTTAGCACCTTTCTCACATGTTGCTCAGCTGTCTTTCGATTCATTTTCCCCACAACTTGGAATGGTTCATTGTGTGTTCCGTTACCCCAATCAGATCTACCACCACTTGCCTTGCTCCTATGATTTTGCCCTCTACATATTTCACATTTCCAACTAACTATTAGTTACCAACAAGGACAAAGAAGAGTATTATAATAAAATGATACGGTACCTGGTTGGTGATTTCTGGTTTTTAAGATGGTCACCATTGATGACTCCTGATACAACTGAATCAGTAGAGCATGTAGATGAAGTATCATCCACAAGTGAAGGTGTTGTCTGTACAGCTGAGACAACACTAACTCCACTACTACTAGCTTCTGTAGGAGGATTAACTTCTGATGTGTCAGTATCCCAGTTCACAGGACTTACATCTCTCTCTTCTGAATCAGCCTCAGCCTCAGCCTCAGCCTCAGCCTCGACAACTTGTAGAGATTCATAAATATCTAAAACATCTTCTGGTACATAAACATCAATTTTGTCAGTTACCACTTCAGAATCCTCACTTAAGTTTTGCATTATTAACTCAATCTTTTCATCTCTTCCTTTGTCCTTGGATTTACTATAATTTCTCTTTTGCTTACTCTGAAACCCAAAGGAAATGTGTTAAAATTAATATAATACTCTTAACAAAAATACATTAATAATAATAATAATAATAATAATAATAGAGTTTGTGTACGTACCTGTTTTTTCTTTGACTTCTTTTCCTTCTTTGTTTTTTGCTCACTTCCAGCAAGCCAAGCAGCAGCCTCCTCTTCACGGATAAGCTCCTCTTGCCTCTTAAAAGCAACAGCCTCTTGATATGCAATTTCTATTTTAGTGCTGTAAAATAAACAAATATAACATCAAGATTAAAAATAACCTCTTTTATATATAGCACATGCATGAAAGTAATACCTAAAAATATGAGCAAGGACATATATCTCAATAGTCCTACGCCCTAACTCAGTAAGACGCCTTTCATCTCTCTCAATCGAATCTTTATTGAAATCCTCTCCACATGACCCATCCTAAAACACATATTATTGCAAAATTAATATAAAATGTAGACAAGAAATAGATATAAAAAATAAAAGCATGTTGTTATAGTTTTTTTCACCTACCTTTGTGCGATTTTGTGGTCCTTTCTCATCCTTTGGAGGTAAAGGCTCCATAGCAACTCTCTCGAGTAAGAGTAATACATCATCAATCAAGACAAACATATCTTTCTCCGTACGAATAACAGGATTTATTAATTCTTCTTCAGTATCTAATGATTTCCCTTTCTCCTTTTTACTCTTGGTTTGACCTTCAAGAGCCTTTAATCCACTGTACAATGAATCCATTACTAGGGTAGATGTAACTTCTTTTTCTATAAAGAAGCTCTTCACAACAACTTTCAATATCACATCTGTTTTCTCCCTAGACATACGCCTTCTCGCATTTTGATCCATCCCAAGCCAAAACGCACAAAAACTGAAATCACATTATAATCCAAGACTTAAAAGACTATTACAAAAAGGTCCCTGTTCTATCATAAAAGTGAATCCATTGCTCATACCTTGTCCATTTAGCTTTATCTGCAATTAAATTCACAAGCTTGGTTCGTCTTTCTTCAACAAAACGGCGACAAATTTGTTCAACATTTGTTAAATATACTCTTACAAGTTCTCTTCTATATTGAATATCAAGGCAACGGAAAGGACGCTCTGCTCTTTCTCTGAAAAGAAATAATTGTCCTCCAAAACGTTAAATCCTTAAAATGTAC
The DNA here is from genome assembly GCA_029959085.1 of Nemophila menziesii. NCBI lineage: Eukaryota > Viridiplantae > Streptophyta > Magnoliopsida > Boraginales > Hydrophyllaceae > Nemophila > Nemophila menziesii. The sequence goes on along the minus strand of JARWIR010000012.1, from coordinate 1,850,147 downwards.
TGAGAAATTCATATATTAGTGTATGTAAAGTGTAAACACCTGATAACTTGGACTTGAGCTTTGATTATTAAAGTATCAGCATCTATAAACCCATCTAGCACTTTTGATAGCTCCATAAATTTCTTCCATCCCCAATCATGTTCTTTCTTCCAAAAACGATGCAAAGTATCTGCATATTTTGCAAGTTGATCATAATACAATTTAACTGATTTTAAGGAATTATCGGAGAAACAAACAAACCTGAATATTTGGATTTTTTCGGATCTTTATTCACCACAGCAATGGTGAATTGAGCAAAATGACTCCACCCTATAAGAATAAATCAAACAAAAGAGAATTATTTGTAAGAAATTAAGTATAAAATACTGAGATAAGCTTTATAGATACTATTATCCACCACATACCAGGAAGAAGCTTGTCATGATTAGCCACACAAAGAAATAGAGAAAGGTGATTACAAACATCACAACCCTGTGGGTAGATCAAAATATACCTGACACACAATGGTTAAATCAGATAAATGCTTATCAAATCCTTTTACAGTTGGATAAAACTAAATCTGAATACTATAGTCTCTACAGGACATAAGTAGGTGATCATTTTCCCCAGTGAAGTGAAGTAATTCTTCTTTTTTTTTTTTTTTTTGAATAGTTAAAATAATCATATTAGATTAAATGCATATTACAGAAATTATACCATTTGTAACCTCCAACCTCAAATGCGTTACTACGAAGTTCTCGCTTGTTAATTTGTGAAAATTTATCAATCTTCCATGTGTATTTTCCATATAATTCACAAGGTTTTTGCCCTGCAATGTAATATATAATAAATAGCAGTTAGCAAATTACAAAAGGATAACTAAATCCTAGCTAATAGTGCACATATTCCCTATGTACCAATTGAGCTACTATTGAACATTCATCGAGAAAGAGGGTGCTATATATAAGACAAGATAAGTAAAAGTTACATGGGTCCTTCTATAAATGTACCATTATCTTCATATTTGGAAGAGATGCACCATCCAGATTGATATAGTATCCTACAACACATGAAGTGTCTTTACATAGCCATACCCACACACTTCTTAAGCACAGATTTAACACTAAACCCTTAGACCATGTAACCATGTAACCATGTAACATAGGAAAAGAATAGAAGAAAAAGAAAAGGTAATTTCATTTCCTTTCTAGATTAAATTAAAAAAAAATACCTTCATCATCTTCGATATCCCAGTAAGGAGGTGAAGTTGACGGAATTCCATTCTCAACCTGCTCAGATGACCTCCATTCAGCCATGGCTTCCCTTTGCTGACCACTTAAAATACTCTCCGGGAACCTTCCGCCGCCCACTTCAGACTCCTCAGTCACACTACACCCCGCCATTTTCAACTTCACAGCTCCTCCTACTTAACCTGCATCGTCCAATTTATATATAAGCTCATACACATCTTCGATAATATTTTATAACAAATTCAAGGATCTTCTATGGTTGAAACAATTTATTTCAAAATCTTGAAACACAAAAACCCAGCTCAAAAACTAAATAACTTTTCAATAAACCCTGCATCAAACACTCCCAAAGTAATATCAATTTCAATAGAAATGAAAAAATGAAATCAAAACTTAACGTAATACTAATCCGGAAAACCAAATTATGAAAATCCTCAATTCAGATTAAAAATAATAATATTTAAGTGGGGTTATAAAAACCCCAATTGAAAAAAAAAATGATCGAATAAAAAACTTAATTATACCCACATAAACAACATGAATTAGAGAAAAACACTTAACTATGTGAAAACGGTAGATCTTAGTATAGGACAGACCTTAACCAATAGAAAGTGTTTTTCAAAATAATTTGGCCGAAAGGGAGAGCTGCAAAGAGAAGAAATAATGAAGAGATGTGAGAGGTCGAAGTTGCAGCAGAGCAGCGCGGCGGAAATGAAATAAAAATAAAATAAAATAAAAAATAATTACGTTTAATATTCTTACTATTGTATAGTTCTATTACCTTTATGAGTACTTTAGATGTCGATAACGTAAGCGTGTATAGTGATATGAGATAATCAATATATATACTCCTGTGGTATGCTTTTTCCTTTTCCTTTTGTCTTAAATCATTTTTTATCTTGCTGGGCTTCTTTGTCTTAATCTTCTCTCTACGAGTGTTAAAAAAAATTGTTTTCCATAGAAAAAGTCAACTTTCCATTTATAGTGTGATTTTCTTTCTAACGATACATTTACATTACATGTAAAGACCGAAGAAAAACTTGACCCATAAACCTAAACAACCCACATACATGGACATATTCCAGTAGACAAACGCAACAATTCCAACCAAAACAATAACATTACACACAAACAAATACTAACAAGTAGTATGAAAAAAACAAAAGGCCCAATAAGAAAAAGAATTCTAGGATTTAAAATTATACTCATCTACCAAAAAGTCAAAGTAAATCACCTATGAAATTTTGAAAACTATAGTAATAATATTTTAATTTTTTTTAAAATAAATTAAAGGGAAAATGACCCAAAAAATCAAAATAATATTATTTTCAGCCCAATAACATCAATGACAAAATTTCTTCCCAATAACATCATTAACTAAATTTTGTCCTTGATGGGAATCGTCCTTGACGGGAATCGTCCTTGACGGGAATCGTCCTTGATGGGAATCGTCCTTGACGGGAATCGTCCTTGATGGGAATCGTCCTTGACGGGAATCGTCCTTGACGGATAAACATGTAATCTTATAATAGTAAGTTAATGGATGATTCTTTGGGGCAAGTATAATATTATTTTGATTTTTTGGGTCATTGACCCTAAATTAAAACCTTGTAAATTAAAAATACCTTTAAGAAATATATAAAAAAAATAAAAAATCTCTCTTCCATTACTATTTTTTCTCTTTCTTTTTTATTAGTTTTTTTTTCTCTTCAATTACTGTTTTTTTCTCTCCCCATTTACTAAAGACTCATTTGGAAGTACTTATTTTCGAGTACTTTTAGAATAAAATTTAAAATTTTATAAAATTATTAAAATTAATTTTGAAATCTGAAATTATTTAAGTGTTTTTTCAAGAAGCGCTAATTTAGTACTTTTCATAAAAGTGCTTTTCAAGATCAAAAAAACTTTTAAAATGCTAGAAGTACTATTAAGTGCTTTTCTAAAAAAACACATCCAAACGGGCACTAAGTATCACTACTTTTCTGCTCCAACCACAACCCACTGACTACCGCCACCCACCCCAGTGTCACTGGTAAAAGTACAGAGTACTCGAAATAAGTATTGAGTACTTGGAAAAAGTATTGAGTACTCTAAAAAGTATCGAGTAGCCGAAAAATATAACAAAGTATTTATATGCCTTTAGGAGACATCAAAGTTGGTGATTATTTGACTAATTCGATAAACTTTTAGCAAATAATATGTCAAATTTCATCTTCTCTCTTTAGATTTTAGTATTTTTGGTTTATTAAGCTTTTGCGCGTAATATGTTGTTTTAGTGAAAAGTTTTTAGGTTTCTAATACTAGCAAGGAGAAGAATCAAGAATAGAAGTCTTATATCGTGTAAAGAAGTCAAAAGCTAGAAGAAATATCCCGAGGAGTTGACAAATTTGAGCTGAAAATCTAGAAGAATGATGGTAATTGCTGATTTAGAGCCACTTAAATATGGATTTAGCCTCTGGGTTATGAAGAGCATTCGTGCCTTATCGAGTTACGAAGAATTAGCAAGTTGAATGAGTCAATTCGAAGTTAAATTGAGAAAGTTACAATCGTTTTGGTGAAGGTTGTACAACAGTTACGAGATTTTGGGCTTGAAGAGTAGACTTGGGTCATTTAATATTTGATTATTCTTTTAATTTAGCCCAAGTCCGAAATTTATAGTATAAATAGGCTTTTAGAGTTTATTTTTACACATAATTCATATTCTAAAAAGTTAGAGCGTCAAAGAAAATGGCAGAAGCAAGGAAGGAAGAAGCCAAGAGCTGGAGACTTCAACATCTCCAAATCAACAACCAAATCCAACATCCTAATTAGGTCTTTAATTTTATTCTCTTTCTGTTAAACATGAATTCAATTATTTTGATTTCTTTCGTTTTAATTTCCATTATGAGCTAAGTTTTTATTGTACTTGAGAATCGCAACATGGGTTGAACCCATTCTTGACTAGTTGGTGTTTTTCCGATTTGGGATTGAATTAATTTAAATTAAGTTTTTATTTTACGTTGGCTCTTACTTTATGCTTGTTTATTCTCCTTAGAGTTATGAACTAGGGATAAGTTTTAGTACCTAGGCTATTCCATATAGTGGCGTATGGATCACCTTGACGGGGGGTTTGGGTGTAGAACTAAGTATTTGTCGATGGTATCCGCCAATGTCCTTGACAGGCTTGACTAGCCATTAACCAAAGTGGTAAGATTTAATCATCCGAAAGTGGTTTTAATCACCCTGAAAGGGTTTAGAAGACCGTAGGAGAGCTTTTAGGTCCACCTTGATGGGGGCTAAGAGATTTTAGAATCCCGACTAGCGTAAGATTATTAAATCAACCCTTAAAAGGAAACATTAATTAGGAAAGTTTGCGGTGAAACCCTAGCGTGACTCAGGTACTACTTTACTCTCGCGTCTACCTCATTTACTTGCGTTATTTCCATTCTAGTATAATTAATTTAGTATTTAATTTACTTTTTCACTTTAGATTGTTAATAAAAAAAACCCAACAAACATTATATCTTTTATTTTTCCTTTGTTTGCAATTATTCCACTAATCGATAACATTAGAGTCAACCAATCCGTCCCTGAGAACGAACTTGTTTATCATATATTACTTGGGACAACTGTACACTTGCAGTTCGTGGTTCCTCTTCTTTATCTGCATTATTTTACAATACCCAAGGACCCACCACTGCCTAATTTAGGGACTATCTTGTTAGAATTATTACAACTAAACTCGCTGCGGTTGAAATGGTTGCATCCACAGCAGACCTGACCCAGGTAATTAAAACAAAACTTGATCCAAGTTGGTGAGTGTGTTTTTCCCAAAAATTAAACCCCAAAAAGATAGGTTTATTCAAACCAGAATCGATTTTGACAAGAGCAAAGGTATTAACTGTTATTACTCTTTCTCCAGGTAGTATTATCTAATGTATAGTTCCAATTTGCTGAAGCATCTCGGGTATACTCTTTGCATTTGAAACAGTAGTAGGTAGACCAAAAAATTGTATCCAGAAGTAGTATCGGTTACTTTTTTATTGTTTGTGCTAGCCTCAGTTAGTGCAATGTGTTCACCCATCAATGTCCAGGGCCTCCCTTGCCATACAATTTCTTTATCTTGCATATTAGAGAACTTGTCAGTGAATTCGTTGTGACCAATGCACTCGGTTTGTACTTTTCCTGAGATGCCTTAGAATTTTTGGATATGGTTTCAGATATACCCAAAATTAATAGCTTCATGATGTAGTATCTTAGAAACTTTGGTTCTTCAATAGTTTGATAGTGTTTAGCACTTTCAGTGGAAAGGGTGATAACACCTTCCTTAGCATTAGGATGATTGACTGCTTAAACATTCATTATTACATGTACAAAGGGAGGAGTAAAAGCCCATGACTGTGAGAAAATAAATGCTGCAATAAATGAAGCAGGCCAGTAAAAACTTAAATATGGCACAAGAGTTTTTTTTAAAGATTGAAAAAACGTGAAAAAGGGATAATAAAAAATACAAGTTGAAATGAGGATAGTTGCTCTGTAAACCCTTCTGTAATGAAGAATCTCAAAGTCGAAGGATAAGAAGAACAAGACAAATAAAGTGTAGTTCAAGAAAGATAGAAAATTTCAATATAAAAGTTTTAGGTTGGGAGAAAATTGTAGAGAGAGGTAAAACCAATTTACATGCTTTTGATAGAGAGAGATAAAGAAAGAAAGGCGAGAGGGAAATAAAGGATTTCTGAAAATGAGAAGGAAAAATTAAGTGAAAGTAATAGATTTTGCATATAAATGGGAGGCTCGGTCGAGTTGGGCCTACCAATTTGAGGGGTAAATCTTTTGGGACGATTTGAAAATTTAAAAAATAGACTTGAAACCTGATATGTCATTGAACGTATAAAATTAAAATCACATTTTGGGTAATGCGGTTCAGGTGGGTAGGCCTGCCTTTTTCGCTCTCTCCTAATCAACAGTGACATAGTTCTTTTTCAACATGACAATTGAAAAAAAAAAGCTTCTTTACCCTACCAATAGGGGAATGATATTTGTTATATCGTTAAAAATATCATTGTTTTGTTTATTTAACTTGGACTAGTATTAATTCATTTCTCAGGACCAGGATCTAGGGTTAATGTCAATCAATAAATAAAACAACTCCAATCTATTGCTCTTTCCTTGTGCCTATTTCTCTGTAGGGGGTTGGTTCACAGGTACAACCTTTGTAACTTCATGATATACTCACTGATTTTCCACTTCTCAACAAATCTAATATGTTTTGTTATTTAAAGCGGTTATTTCATGTTGGGTAATGAAGAAATAATCGTCCCGGGATGTCGCCTTTCCTTCGAGTAAAATGCCTAATATTTGTAACGCTCTGGTACTTAAAGATCGATCCGTTTGGTTTTTTACTCATCTAAAAAATGTTATTTATTTTGAAAGTAATGATTAAATAAGTTGCGTTTTCATTTAATCATCATTTATTCCTAAATGGAATTCAACTTTGTCTAAATCAGACTAATTTTTATTTACAAATGACTTATACCATTTATTCATTTACAATGTAAGTTAACAATTTTTCAATTATGTTTACGGTTTAAATTTTATTAATTAATTAGAACGTTGCAGATAGGAAAGATTTCCAATGTCCATGTTAGTGGTGATGCATTGCATGTAATTTTTTTTCAAATTTTGTAGAATCTTAAAAGAATTCAATATAGATTTGCCAAAATATCAGATCTCACCAAAACCCCGTCAAAACTTGTAGGTGAAAACTCGATATATGAACACAGAGGTTCATCACTAGACATTGTCCGGATCAAACTTTACCAAAATCTACGTGTTTTGGTTCTACATATCATAGGTCGAATATAATTATTTAGTAGATCAATTCTTTTTTCAAGGAAATTATTATTCTTTAGAAAGGTATTATAGTTTTTTCAATTTTAAATTCTCTTAAATTTGATTTTTACAATAAGAATTAAGCTTGACTAATTTTTGAGATTCAATTCTCTAAATAGGAACAAGGAGCTTCTTATTCATTTCCCCCCTCATTTCAAATTTTCACGCAACAAGAAAACACACTTGAAGTAAGCTCCGAAAATGTACGAAGATGAAGCGCCAATACTTAAGCTGATTATGGTAAAAGGGCCGTTATCCGGTCGAGTTTCAGAATTTAAGCCCCGATCCAGGGTCTTAATTGGTAGGGTCGTCCGTGGCAACACGTTAGCCATTAAAGACGATGGAGTCTCCTCCAAACACTTAACTATCCAGTTCGAACCCGGGTCGGGTCAATGGACCGTCACGGACCTCAACTCCTCCAACGGCACCATTTTGAACACCGATTCGTTAGAGCCGTCAACCCCTTATCCTCTCTCCGATGGTGACATCATTAAGATTGGCGAGCTGACTGCAATTGAAGTTAAACTCGAAGTTCAAATTGGTGAAGATGTCAAAGTAGAGGATAGTAAGCCGAAGAGAACCACTAGGCGACGGGGAGCTGCGGAGGTGGAGGTGGGAGGTGAGAAATTGGGGATAATCGATGAGAATAATGATTTAGGGTTAGGGTTTTGTGAAGAAATAGGGAAACGGAAAAATGCAAGAGGTGGGGCCAGAAGAGGTAGAGGTAGAGGTAGGCCTCCGATAAATGAAGCCGAGAAGAGTGAAAATTTGGATGGAAATAATATGGTTGAAGAGAACAATGTAGTGAATATGAGGACAACTCGGAGCTCAAAAAGGAGGGTAGATTTGGGGAATGTGGAAGAAAAGCAGAATGTGCCTGTAAGAAGAACAAGGAGTTCGAAAAAGGACGAAACTTTGGAAAATGACCAAGTACTAGCTGATGTGGTACTGAAGAAAGTGAAGCGTAGGAAGATCGAAAATACAGTTGAAGCTGGTGATGAGACCGAGAATATTGAGGTGGAAGCTGACGAGGAGACAGAGAATGCACAAGAAGTGATAAATTTGAACATGGATGAAGGCAAAAGAATGAGAAAGGGAACAGAGAAGAAGAAGGATTTACAGTCAGAGGAAGGGAACTTAGAAGCAAAGGAAGATTTAAATCAGTGTGGTACATCTGGAGTGAAAGAGAGTAATATGGTTGTAGATTTAGAGAAGATGACTTTAGGAGAGTGGTTTGATTATTTAGAGGAGTATTTGCCTAAACAAATTATTAACGAGACTGAAGAAATGATTTTAGGGTTAAGGCAAAATGCCGAGAAATCTCATGAATATATGTTGCAGAGAAAAGCTGAAGAACAACAATCACCTAACAACTAGAATGTATTAGTAGGTAATTACTCTAAGTTTTTGAATAACATGGTAATTTGTATCAACTAGAATATGCTGTGGCTGCATTTCAATATCTTGAAAGCTTTAAATGTTTTTTGATAATGTAAATTATAATTTTTAGATAGATTATCACATGGTGATCTAATGAGAATTAATAGTTAATCTTCTTATGAATGATTATATAGTGCATCAGTTTGATAATCAATCAACTCGTGGACATGCTGATGTGTATAGATAAGGACCGATTTTGTATTGCTGATGATAATTAGTGTTAATTACTTTAAACTTTACATTTTTTTTCTGTTCATAGAAGTAAGATAGTTGTATATAATGTTTTGGGAGGTGCCATTGATCATATTGCAGCTAATTTTAGGTCCTCACAGCACAAGTGATATGTGCACATTTCAAATGATTAATATTAGTATAAGGTGAGTTGTGCATCACTCCTAAGATAGTCTTTAAATAGATTTGATTTGGATTCTATAGAGTGGGTTTCATGCATTATTTATATAGCGGGTGTGCTTTGAATAAGGAACTGCACAGGGGGGATTTTCATGGAGCAATAATGTTAATTGGTGAAGTGGTAAATTCCTCAGTATAAGAAAGAAGGTTTGGTATTCGAGTTAAAGTCGAAGCGTTTGTTTTTTTGAACATTTTTTTATTCTTTTTTGGGTCCAACCACTTGTGCATGTGCCCTGCTACTTTCATCTTTTTTTGGTCAAACACTTACGCATATACACATGTGATGATAATTAATTTTTCCTTCTAATGAAACTAATTCCTCAAAATAATTTCGGATACATTGCGTCCTAACACTCATTATATCTGGTCCATCTATTTCCAATTACCAAATTTCATTAGTGATATTAGGCTTCGAGATTTTCTTTTGGACCCATCCCTGTATTTGCCAGCGGAGGTTTTTTTGGTTGATGGAGAATAATTTAATTCATAAGATTTGATCTTAGAAATTGACATGTATCCAATAAATCTCAACCTTAGTTGTCAACTGATATCCGTTATTTAAGTAATAATCACGGCACCTGTCATACAAAGGCAGAATCTGCCATCCACCAAATGGGGTTGGAAAATAAAGAAAAATCAAAGGCTCTTTCTTTGAAATCGTAAACTTCATATAATTGTACTCGAATAATTTTACAAACAGTTTAATCATCTTTTGTGTTCACCACTATCTCTCGAATATTATAAGCAGTTTCAATAAAAAATAAAAAAACATAAATGTACTTAGTCTAAATAACATCAGTTTCATGTTTTACTAAAAAGTTTGTATATATAAATGTTCTTATCAGATTTAAAAAATAAAATAAAACAAAAAATAAAGAACACAAATTTTTTATCACAATTTAACAAAAATTACTTACATCCATACTAGAGCATCTTCTATAGATTTTTGATACACAATGGATATGGATTACACTTTCGGATCGTTCTTTTATTCACTATTATAATGTTGCATTCAATACTAGGGATTCAAAGTATGAAATTCTCAGAGTCGATCTTGATAATTTGGAGGTTTAGTGTAAATATTCAATAAAACCATATGTTTTCTACTTTTTTTAAAACATAAAGTAAATATTTGATATTAAATTTATACGAAATAGCTAGTATACATTTATTTTATTTGATTAATTTGTATATTTTTTTAATATATAACAAATTCAGAGTGTAACTCAATCAATATTGGGCCCTTATTACAATAGTAAAATTAAAATTAACCGAATTAACAATAAACAACAATACGATTACTTAATAATAAAAATATAAATTCGATTTTGATTTATCAATATACAAAAAATTTATGAATCGCACATGCAGTGTCATTCATAATGCTTATCCAAGATGACTTAAGTCCACCTTGTAAATATATAATTTACCTCTATTTTTTTAATGGAGGGTAGAAAAGACATAACCTTGTCTTAAGTAATTCAATATACGGAATAATTCTCAATTAGTTACGAATCTTTAAATTTTATCCCCAAAGAAAAGGAAGGAGGAAAATTCTTCCGACTTACTCATAGTTTAAAGAATTAATTCTCAATTAAACACTTTGGTATATTTACCTTCCACTATTACCCTTAATGTCATTTAACTATTACTCTTTTATTTTTATTATATAAATTCATAATATATAATATATATTTTTTTCTTTTTATTCTAAAATCCGGCCACCGTCACTGACCACCACCACCACCACCTCATGTATTTACCACCGACTATCACCACCACCTCAAGCATTTCTACCGACCACCACCACCATCACCACTACCACCACTTTCACCCATAACCACCACCATCTCATGCATCCACCACCACCACCACTACCTCAAACAAGAAATATTAGCCACACAAGCACATATATGACAAAGGGAACACGATAATGGAAGTAAGCAAGCATTAAGGGAAGTATGATTAATATTAAGGAAGCAACATCACGAATGATGGTATAATAATAGGATAAAAACGTTTTTGATGAGTTTTAAAAAACTTGAGAGGACCAAGTCAAAGTTGCAATTCTTTTACAGGATCGGTATAATGTAGGTTTGGAAAAATCGATATATGCCAGTTTATGTTTTTAGAAATACCGAATTTAGCACCAAAAAACCTAAAAAAATTTAAAAATCAAGATTGCAACCCAAAGTTTTGCACGAAAAGTTTTAAGACAATAATTTACACAAGCAAAACTTGGAATTTATTACTAGAGATCTTTCTAGTATGCTAAACACAAAAACGAGATTATTTTAAACAATATAAACACGAAAATCACCTTGATACGTTTTAACACCTTTATTAGAGTTATGGCTTGTTTAGATAATTATTATAGTTCCCTAACTATCTATGAAAACACTTAGTATCCGTTTGGAAGTGCATTTTTAAAAATGTTTAAAGTGTTTCTAAATCTTTTAAAGTTTTTTAGACACTGGAAATCACTTTTAGGAGAAGCAAAAGATACACGCTTATTGAAAAAAGAAATTAAAGTTATTTTAGATTTTAAAAATACTTTTTACAAATATTATAATTTTTTTAAAAGTGTTTTTTACTCTAAATTAAACACTTCCAAACGGCCCCTTATACTTTGCATTATTATGTGTACTATTAGTTACATATTTTAGAACAATTCTTTATTGTAATCTTTAATCATAGCAAAACTTTCTTCTCTTCCTGTGGTGTTTTCCAATCTTAGATTTCAATGTAAATCTTGTTTCAAATTCAAAAGACAAGGTGAGAACTTCGTACTCAGTGTTTTTGGTGATCTGTTCGAGATCCATGGCCTGTTCTAAAAAGGTGCTGGAAGAAGCATTTCTTTTAAGAGCCATGTGAGAGCTTGAGATGTATTTTCATGGCATGTGGTTAAAAAAATATATTTGTACTTTCATGGCTTGTGATTAGAAAATGGAATTAATTTTTATCTTGGAATGTAGCTAATATATTGGATAAAAAGGAAATAGAGAAAATTGTAAATAATAAGAATACAAGGACTTATATGTAAATATATATATATAGTAGAGTTGTTATACAGCTGTTTATACTTAGAAAGCTGTTAGATAGCCTATATAATACACAGTTATGTAATCATTTTTCCTTTGTGTTACTATTCTATCTAAACAATCTTCTTCTTCTTCTTCTTCTTCTTCTTCTTCTTCTTCTTCTTCTTCTTCTTCTTCTTCTTCTTCTTCTCTATTGCTTCTCTTGTTTTTCTTGCTCCTGCCATTAATGGCTTCTCTAATCTTTACATGGTATCAGATATTAACTATATAATTCCGTACCTATCTCCTCCCTACGATTGATTATCTCCAATGGTGACACCAGCTTCTTTCACTGAAGTTTTTTCAAGCCCTCACTACTTGCATCCAAGCAAAAACACCGGCACATCTCTTGTCTCCGATGTACTTACCGGTGATAATTACCTCTCATGGAAGCGAGCTATTGAGATTGATCTTTCTGTCAAGAACAAACTCGGCTTCGTAAATGGTGATATTTTGCAACCTCCTTTAAGTAATTTGGTTCTATTTACAGCTTGGAATAGAGCTAATAACCTAGTTTTATCTTGGCTCCTCAATTCTATTTCTAAAGAAATTAGATGCAGTTTGTTATACGTGAATTCTGCTTATGATCTTTTCAACGAGATCAAAACTCGATTTAACAAAAGTAATGATACACGTGTTTTTCATCTTGAGAAAGCTTTGAGTTCGATTTCACAAAATTCTAGCTCAGTTTCTGAATATTTTGCACGATTTAAAACACTTTGGGATGAATACATTCATTTTCGTCCTATGCCTAGCTGCACCTGTGGACATATGAATAATTGCAGCTGTAAACTATTCGAGATTCTGATTGATGGGCATCAAAATGACTCTGTTATCAAGTTCTTGATTGGTCTACATAAGTCTTATGCGGTTGTTCGTAGTCAAATCCTTCTCATGGATCCTTTACCCAATATAAATTCTGTATTTGCCATGATTATTCAAGAAGAAAGTCAGAGATCATTGACTAATTCATCTGCAGATTCTTCTGTTCATGTTCTCTACACCAAGAATGTGCAAAAACTGCTAACTTTTATGAAAGGAAGAAGATGGTTTGCACTCATTGTGGTTTCTCAGGACACACAATTGAAACTTGTTTCCAAATTCATGGATATCCAGTTGGTTGGGAAGGCCCAAAAGGAAAATGTTTCAACATGAATCACAATTCAAGACATCAAAATGTTAAATCTCATTATGTAGGTGTTCAAGAATCGTCTGTTCAAGAATCAAAATCATCTGCTCCTTATGACTTTATAGCTGAAGAAATTAGTAAGCTCATGGCTTTAGCTCAATCTTAATCAATTGATCCACCTTCATCATCTGTAGCTGTTCACCAAGTCTCCACTCAAGAAGGTAATAAGGGTACACATTCTTGGATTCTTGACAATGGTGCTACTGATCATCTTATTTTCTCTTCCCCTTTATATACTCGCAATGTTACTTTTGTTAATACACCAGTTACACTTCCTAATGGTGATATTATAAATGCTACACATAGAGGTAGTATATGGTTAAATTCATACATAACTTTGCACAATGTGCTTTATGTTCCTAACTTCAAATACAACTTATTATCTATGTCTAAACTCACTAAAGATTCCAAACTTTGTGTTGTATTCTATCCAACTCATTGTCTTATTCAGGAGCATAAATCTCAGAAGATGATTGGGATTGCCTATGAGCTACAAGGTTTATACTACATTCATTCATCAACTACTTCTCTACCAATTCACACTTATTTTACAACTGCTACTGAAGGATTTGATCTTTGGCACTCAAGATTAGGCCATCCTTCCAAGGCAAAACTAGCTGCTCTCAAGATATTAGATCCTTCAATTTCTTTTTTATCTTTAAATATTTTTAATTCATGTCATTTTGCTAAGCAAAAACGTCTTGGCTTTCCAATTTCTAAGACTAATACTTCTTCTTGTTTTGAATTAATCCATTGTGACATTTGGGGTCCTTTTAAACAAGAGTCTTATTCTATGCATAAATACTTCTTGACAATTGTAGATGATTTCTCAAGGTGTACTTGGGTTTACTTAATGTCTCATAAATCTGAAGTGAAAAAACATCTATTTTCTTTCTATAATCTGATTCAAACTCAATTCAACAAAAAGATTAAGATATTGAGGTCATATAATGAACCTGAGTTTTTACTACTTGATTTCTATGCTAAAAATGGAATAATTCATCAACTCAGTTGTGTTGAAACACCATAGCAAAATGGTATGGTGGAGAGGAAGCACCAACATTTTCTCACTACAGTTCGTGCTTTAATGTTCCAATCCAACTTACCTCTTCAATTCTGGACTGGGTCTATACTAACTGCTGCTCATTTGATAAACAGATTACCCACACCTCTGCTTAACAACTTATCAACCTATCAAATGTTATATAATAAACCTCCAACTCTACATCATTGGATCTCTGTACTATGCCTCTACCCTCCAAAATCAAAGGACTAAATTCAAATATAGAGCAATTAAATGCATTTTTCTGAGTTATCCTATTGCTACTAAAGGCTACAAGCTTCTTTATCTATCTACTCACAAAGTTTTTGTTTCAAGAAATGTCATCTTTCATGAAACCATATTCCCTTTTGTTACAAACACACCACCTACACCTATACATTATTTGCTATTCCCACCTTCATCTCATCCTTTTATTGAAACACCAACCACAATTTCAATCACCAACAACTCCTCACAACAACAATCCAGACTAACTAGATCCAGGAATCCACCATCATACCTAAATGACTATATTTGTCACTCAACATCTTGTTGTACCTCAACTTCTTCAAAATCTCCACCTTTATACCCTATTCATTATTTTCTTGGAAACACAAAACTATCCTTATCATACAACACTTTTGTAGCTTCTATCACCTCCATGACTGAACCAAAGACTTTCAAACAAGCATCTTCTTCTTCAGAATGGATGTCTGCTATACAAAAAGAATTATCAGCTCTGCAAGCTAATAATACTTGGACTATTGTCCCTAACTCTCCCAATATTCAACCCATTGGATCAATATGGGTGTTCAAACTCATATATAATGCTAATGGTTCACTAGAAAGGCATAAAGCTCGGTTAGTTGCCAAAGGTTATGACCTGCAGGAAGGACTATTTTTTTCCGATACTTTTTCACCAGTAGCAAAGCTTGTTTCTATACGTTTAATGCTTTCTTTAGCATATATTAATAATTGGTTATTACACCAACTCGACGTCAACAATGTCTTTTTGCATGGTGATTTGAATGAAGATGTTTACATGACGATTCCTGAAGAACTTGAAGCTCCCTCTAATTCAGTTTGTAAACTAAACAAAAGCTTGTATGGTTTAAAACAAGCATCTCGCCAATGGTTTGCTAAGCTATCTTCCGGTCTAATTTTTTATGGTTTTATTCACTCTAATAGTGACTTTAGTCTATTTATTAAAAAGACTTCTATTTCCTTCATTGCTATACTTGTGTATGTTGATGATATAATTCTTGCTAGTGACTCTATGGATGAAATTACACGCCTTAAAACTTTTCTTCATCAACAATTCACAATTAAAGACTTGGGTGAACTACGTTTCTTCCTAGGCAATGAAGTTGCGCGTTCATCAACTGGTATTTCTATCTGTCAACGTAAATTTGCACTTGATATTCTTACTGAATGTGGATTATTGGGCTCTAAACCCTGTAACTTTCCAATGGAATCGACTTTGGAGTTACGAAATGATGATGCTGAGTTACTGAAAAATCCTTCATCATATAGACGCTTAATTGGTAGATTGTTATATTTAACAATTACTCGGCCTGATTTGTCATACTCCGTTAATTCTCTTAGTCATTTTTTGGCTAAACCATCAGTTAATCATTGGAATGTAGCTCAAAGGGTTCTTCGTTATATCAAATTAACACCTGGGCAAGGCTTGTTCTTTTCTAACTCTTCACACATAAAACCTAAATCCTTCCGCGATAGTGATTGGGCTGGTTGTGTTGATATTCGTCGTAGCATTACAAGATTATGCATTTTCCTCGGAGATTCCTTAATTTCGTGGAAAAGCAAGAAGCAAACAACTATTAGCAAATCCTCATCTGAAGCTGAGTACAGAGCATTAGCTGCTACTACATGTGAACTACAATGGCTTGTTTTTGCGTTAAATAATTATGGTATCCGATCTCACATCCTTCTCCAGCTCTTGTTTTTTCTGACAGCAAACCAGCTATCGCCATGTCAACGAACCCAGTGCAACATGAAAAGACCAAGCATATTGACCTTGATTGCAAGATAACTCGTGAAAAACTCTAAGCTGGTTTGATCAAGCTATTTTACATTCCATCATCTTTACAGCTCGCTGACATTTTCACCAAGCCTCTTGTTTCAATTCCTTTTCCCAATATTCTCTCTAAGCTTAACGCTCACAACATTCATGTTCCGCTTGTGTGGGGCTCTTGGAATGCAGCTAATATATTGGATAAAAAGGAAATAGAGAAAATTGTAAACAATAAGAATACAGGGACTTATATGTAAATAGATATATAGCAGAGTTGTTATACAGCTGCTTATAGTTAGAAAGCTGATAGATAGCCTATATATACATAGTTATGTAATCATTTTTCCTCTGCGTTGCTATTCAATCTAAACACTCTTCTTCTTATTCTCTTCTCTATTGTTTCTCTTGTTTTTCTTGCTTCTGCCATTAATGGCTTCTCTAATCTTTACATTTTATTTTTTAGTTGAAGATAATGATGTACATTTTTTTTATTTATGTTGTATTGTATTGTATTTTTTTAAATTATTGTATTTTAGGTTATTATTAATGAATAGATCTTTTATTTAGGTATAATAGTTTTTATTAATATTGTAATATTATTCTAACACTTAACGATTT
Source organism: Nemophila menziesii (assembly GCA_029959085.1). Taxonomy (NCBI): domain Eukaryota; kingdom Viridiplantae; phylum Streptophyta; class Magnoliopsida; order Boraginales; family Hydrophyllaceae; genus Nemophila; species Nemophila menziesii. The sequence goes on along the minus strand of JARWIR010000012.1, from coordinate 1,833,232 downwards.
TCGAAAAAATACTTAGTAATTTGTTGAGTATAATGAATTGCTAAGTATACTTAGAGATCTATCAAGTATACTTAGTGATTTGTTGAATATACTAAGTGTTTTGCTAAATATACTCAATGGAATCTCATATTTTGTGATTGTTAATATTTAATGATTTTTTCAAAACTCCGAGATGGTCAGTGGTGTTGCAAAAAAAATAATGATACTCAATAATCGGTCATATTTTAATCCCTTATTTTTTGTTTTTATAATTTTTTTTAAAGTATCCAATACTTAGTAATCAGTGTGGTCTTTCGTCAAAAAAATCTTTGACACATATTTTCTATATAAGACATAAAATTAGTCTACACGATCGTATAAATCAATCAACCTTAAGGATGAGAAGACTAATATTTTGTGTTTATCCTTATCATGACAATCTATGGTTATCATTTGTAATGTGGAAATAATATTTTTACTGAAAAGACAAAGATATTGTGAATTCCTGAATATGATGGCACGTTTAGACATTCGGGTGTCGGTGTTGTGTCATGTATATAACAAAGTGCATCACTCTTAACAGATCTCAAAAGAAAAAAAATTAAGCTTTCATAAAATCCGAATGGTCTCTCTTCCACTTCATGAATACAGAGTCCAAAAATGGACAACCTTAATCCACAGAACACACACAATACTTCATTCAATAGCTTTAACGGCCATGATTTATTATAGAATATCTTCATTTCTCAATTACCATACAAATAAAATCGCAATAGTACCATGGGTTGTGATACTAGCATCAGAGTTGCTTCTTGCTTTCATATGGATACTTTCATCAGCTTATCTATGGAGGCCTATATCAAGAACTGTTTACCCCGAAAGATTACCACACGATAGCGAACTTCCAGCTATCGATGTTTTTATATGTACAGCAGATCATAGAACGGAACCACCTTTGGGAGTTATGAACACTGTTATATCAGCTATGGCGCTTGATTATCCATTTGATAAGCTTTCAGTGTATTTATCTGATGATGGAAGTTCAAGTTTGACTTTATATGCTATCCGTGAGGCTTGGAAATTTGCAAAGTGTTGGGTTCCTTTTTGTAGGAGCTATAATATCAAGACTAGATGCCCTGAAGTTTACTTCTTGGCACTTGATGATCATGATCATATTGGCAATGATTATAAAGAGTTTGAAGTAGAAAGAAATGCTATTGAGGTTTGTTACTAACATCTTTTTTTGTTATAGATGGGTAAATTTTATTGTTAGTTAAAATATTTTATTGTCTACGTTTCTAGTATATTCTTGTGACTGTAAAATTCGTCAACCGATGATATAACTCATTTATCATTTGAGCTACACCTTGTACTTTATTATTAAGTATATAGCAATTACCGTACTAGCCCATACTTAATATTCAGAGTTTGGGATAAGTGGCAGCTCCTCGTGAGGCTTAGGATGGGGCTGGTGGTAACCCCTCCAACTTTAGCATATTCTATAAATGCTCTCAATAATTTGAGAATTCGTTTTATATACATGTAATCTTTGTCAAAAATATTGATTAGCCTTCTCTCAAAGAAAAACATAATTAACCTCCGGGAAAATAATTTTGCTTCAACTAAAAAGAGTGTACGCCTCACTTATGGTTTTCATATAAAAAAAACTAAATTCTAAATAAGTAAACATAAAAGCTTATCAGATAATTGTATTTAGAGGGAATACAAGGAGTTCAAGGACCGGCTGAGAGTGGCGACTGCTGAGGATGAAATCAAGAATACTGCTGCTGCCAAAAATAGCAAAATACATTCACCCAACATCCAGGTAATTACCGTATATGGTACGTATAGCTACTTTTATTTTATTTGGTGAAATATCTCAATGGGTTTTTCTCTTACTCCCATAAAAAAAAAAAACATTTAGAGGTGCGCCATAGCATAAAATAAAATAAAAAATTTGCAGATTTCAGAGGGCAAGCCATAGTTATTTATCGTAATGCTATTTCGCCTATGAACAAAAAATAAGTTTCAAACAAACTATTAGTTTATTTAATTGGTTCTAAATTGTCCGTTGTCAATTTTAAGACTCGCTTAAAATCCAAATATCTTTGCGTTTTTATGTGTATGATTGAAGTCGTGTGGAAAATATCAAATAATGAAGGATTCTAGTCCAAGAAGATACTTTCAATGTCGTATTATGTCTATATATTCACTTCACTTTTAGAAAGTTGAGTTACATGGTTTGGACTTTTGAAAGCTTTAATTCTTATACATATTTTGTACAGGTAATAGCGAGCGGATTTCATGAGATGCCGAATCTTGTATATGTATCCCGGGAGAAGAACCCCTCTTATCACCATCATTTCAAAGCTGGAGCACTCAATGTTCTGGTACATATTCAACAATTGCTCCACGATGTATTTATTCTTTAAATAGTGCTTAATTACAAAAGATTTTCCTACATACATTGCAGCTTCGAGTGTCAGAGAAATTGAGCAACTCTCCATACATATTGGTACTAGACTGTGACATGTATTCCAACGATCCATCTTCAGCTCGCCAAGCAATGTGCTTCCACCTTGATAAAAACATCTCCCCCTCTTTAGCTTTTGTTCAATTCCCACAGAACTTTCATAATATCAGCAAGAATGACATCTATGGTGCAGCTCTGCGTACAGTCTTTGGGGTACATGCATAAACAATCACTATTTCCTTTTATCATTTATAAGCAAATGTGGTTTTTCTTTTTTGTGGTACTGACATTGTTTTGAGAATTATCCAGATCAGGTGGCCAGGTATGGACGGCCTACAAGGACCAATGCTGTCTGGTACAGGTTTCTACATGAAGAGAAAAGCTTTAAATGGAAGTGATAACTCAGAGGCGGATTCAGGAATTTCTCGAGGGGCTGTCATAGATCTAGATATATTTCTCAAAGAGGCGAAGGTTGTTTCTTCTTGCGCTCACGAGAATGATACACAATGGGGCAAACAGATAGGTTTCTTGTATGAGTCTGTGCTGGAAGATTACTTCACCGGGTTCATTTTACACTGCAGAGGTTGGAATTCTATATTTTACGATCCATTAAAGCCTGCTTTTGTAGGTTCTGCCACAACAAATTTAAGTGATACGTTAGTCCAAGGCATACGATGGAATTTCGGAGCGTTCCAAGTTTTTCTGTCGCAATATTGCCCTCTTATATACGGTTTATCAAGAATGCCTCTTCTTGAGTGTATGTGTTATGCATACCTTCCCTTGCAGGCTCTCTATTGCTTCCCTGTCTGGTGTCTAGCTATTGTGCCTCAGCTGTACCTCTTGAGAGGCATCCCAGTATTTCCCAAGGTAAAGGGTCAATTGCACCATTAGTCCCTATGTTATGCGAAATAGCCATATATTAAACAGCCTCGTGTTTAATTTTTCAGGTTTCAAACCCATGGTTTATTATATATTCATTTGTTTTCATTTCACCCCTAGCAATAAATCTATGGGATGTTCTGCGCACTGGAGGAACATTCCGTGCTTGGTGGAATGAATGGCGTGTATGGATGATAAAGTCGATCACAAGTTATTTCTACGGAACTTTGGAAGCTATACTGAAATCGATTGGTATTACAGAAGCCAAGTTTACACCAACAAATAAAGTTGCGGATGATGAACAACTTAAGAGATACCAAATGGATATTTTTGATTTTCAAGCTCCGATGATGCTAATTGCGCCATTAGCTACATTGGTCTTACTCAACATGGTTTCATTCATTTTGGGGACGGCTCTAATAACTTTTAAAGGGCTATGGAAAGAATTGTTTGCACAAATATTCCTTTCACTTTTTATCGTGATTGTGAGTTACCCTATAATTGAAGGGATGCTATTCAGGAAGGACAAGGGACGTATTGCTCTAAATGTCACTCTACTTTCAGCCGCAGCTACCTTTACCATTTTGTCTTTGAATGCTTCACTTTATATAAGAAGTTGATTTAAAATGGTATGATATGATCACTCTTCTTCTGAAATAATTGTCACCAAATAATGATATCAATTGTCCGGGTTCAACTTACTTGTCTAAAGTTTTTCTTTTTTCGCAAAATCTGATCATCGGTCTAATAAGACTCAAGAACTTATGTTTTTTTTTGGACAGTTTTCGCTCATCAAATAAAAAAATCTGTTATTTGTTTATGCATTAACCTTGCAAATCTACCCTTTATAGGGGTCTATTCATTGGAGTAACACATGGATGTATTTGCTAGCTTTGAAAGACAAGTGTATATTTGACTGTTTCGCATTACACAGGGACCAATGGTGCAATTTAGCCTGTTTCAATTACTGAGTAGTGATAAGAAGTAGATATCTCGGTGTAATTTTGAAAACTAAACTGATATGTGTATGCTTACATATACAGCCATACAGGTCATAGTGGCTCGTGGTTGCTTTGGTGACACAAGGGTACCTTGAAAGATATGACTGTCTCATTCTTATTAATCTTGCAATTTGACCAGCTTTCTAATTTGATTTGATTTTGTATGAACTATAAAGGGAACTGTGGTGGTTAAGAATTTAGCTGCAAAGGAACTCTTTCTTCTTTACGTTTGAAGCACTTTAAGGAATTAAATGTTGATATATTTTCATTTTTTTAAATTATCTTTTTCTCTTGTTTGCAAACTCTCTTTTAATATTTCCCTCCATTGGATTGCACCCTTTATGCATTAATTGATGATAAGTTCTTACTTATTATCATAAAAAGAAGGAAATATTGAACTGATGCTGCAATCTTAGCATGCTTCTTATTAGTGAAAATCAATTAACTCCTAGACTTTAAAACTGACCGATGTCTATAAGAAGTATCTTAATTTTTGTAATAGATCACGCATTTTTGTGCATATTACTTTCCTAAAATTTATAGCTAAATAGATGGCCTAGATATCAGATCAGAGAATATTCCTCAAACATATATACTTAGCTAAGCTGTGCCTTAACTAATGTTTGCCGCATACTAATCTCTCTTATAGTAAATACTCCTCAAACCACGAGCAAAAATTAATCTGTTAATGAGTAGGCTTCTGCGAGCCAATCTTTGGCAGCCTCGAAAAGACATTCAAACAATTAATGCACGGCTTGATTGCTTGGTGAGATCATTTTTGTGATACCACTTTTTTCCATATACTGTTTTCCCTCATGCTTTATTTAATTGGAATTCCATTAACAGCTATTCACAACCTTGCTAATAAATACCAGAAGGGTTTTACTTGCAGAGTTTTAGTTTGATAGTGGTTAAGTATGCGCCCAAATTAGCTATAACATCAAGTCGTTGTAGTATAGTGGTAAGTATTCCCGCCTGTCACGCGGGTGACCCGGGTTCGATCCCCGGCAGCGGCGTTTATTTTTTATTTTGGAAGAATTTCGCTGACTGCAGATCAAGTAGCTGCTGTGAGCATCTGTTATCACTTTAGTCAAACCCTATGAATATTTTAACATCAACATCAAGTCGTTGTAGTATAGTGGTCAGTATTCCCGCCTGTCACGCGGGTGACCCGGGTTCGATCCCCGGCAGCGGCGTTCACTTTTTTATTTTGGAAGAATTATGCTGACTGCAGATCAAGGTGCAAACTATATGAATTTTTTTCATGTTTCATATGGAAAATTTAATAGAGTTGACCTCTATTTATCAACATATAAAAATTCTTCACTTTATATTTTGTTTCCAAGTGGGAATCTGCATTTGCATATTATTTCCTTTACCATTTTCATTGAAAGACTGACCACGTCACATACCACATTATGGTGTAATTGTGTTATTTGTATTAATTGTGTTATTTGTTGTTCCTGAATCGTATCTTTATATGTACAGAAAATGAAGAAATTGGAGGTGAATTGTGTTATTTGTATTAATTGTGTTATTTGTATTAATTGTGTTATTTGTTGTTCCTGAATCGTATCTTTATATGTACAGAAAATGAAGAAATTGGAGGTGAATTCGCAGCAGTATCTGGAGATTCAGAAGACATATAGTGCTGCTCAAAGGCTGATATGTTTTAAGTATTCCAACCAAGATGAAGATTCTCTTACGCAAGCGCGCTGCACAACCTCAATGAGGAATATATGAACGGGACTCTCTAAACAGCTCTAGAAGATTCATGAGAATATGTAGATTTGTTAGTAACTGTTCAAGTAATATTCAACTTTAAAATCGCCATACATTCAATTTAACTTCACTAATATCATTACCGAACAAATATCGGTCGGTAAAGGCATGTTGATCTTTACCGAGCACTTTGTGGTCTGTAGTGGTTGGACTGACCATAAAAGTGGTTGGTAAAGGTGTCCATTGTTTAACAACCGTTCTTTCCCCGATGGTCGCAGTTGGGGTCTTCTAACAACCAATTAATAGCGACCAAACTTTAATGTTTGATAAAGCCACTTTCAGCGACCATAAAGGCGGCTGCTAAAGGCGAAAACTGTAGCAGTGTTGGTGCAACTAAAGAAATACCCCTATATAAGTTGAGCACTTTAGGTTGTTTTAATTGTACCTATCCTTTCTATAATTAGGATGTCTTTGTTGTATAATTTATTCCCATTGGGGAACTATGGTTTTGTATGGGTTTGTAGAATTCATAACCTATGGGATACTGATTTTGTATAAACTTTATAAGTTAAATTTGAAGAAGAATTCTAATGATAGAAGATTATAAAAATGTTTGAGCTTATTTGAATTTTCACGGGCCACACCCAATACTTAATCGATGACAAACTCATTAGCAATAAATTACAATTTTTATTGACATGAGACTATGAATCCAAGGTTGCTAAAAGAAATTACAGTAGAAACATGATTTGGTGTTCCTCATGTTGCACTAAAAAATTCATCATCTAGCGTGGATCCATATTAATTCGTTTATTTCTTTAACTACTCATTTGAAGACTGTAACTTGAGAAACTCCAACTCCATCTCCAAAGCATAATTCTTTCTCCTTTCATTCTCCAACTCAATTCTCAAATGTTCAGTAATTTGCACCAGATGTTCTTCCTTGCTCATCTCTCCTTCACCACCACCTAGCAAAGAAATTAATTTCATCACATTATTCTTTTGATCTTCAAGGCTTTTAATCAACAATAAGAGGTTGTTTAACATTGCTTCATTGTTAACAACTTGAACTGGTGGTGAACTAACACTAGATACATCAGACTGATCTCCTCCAGCCACGTTCTTGTCTTGAATGAAAATTTCATTATCAAACCGGACTTTTTTTCCAATAAGGGAGTCTTCTGTATCCATAGGAAAGACAGGGTCTAATTTAAAGCCTTCAACATTGAAATTCCATCCACTGATCCTTCTTTGTTTAATAATTTCACCTGAAAAATCATCCTTTTCATCTTCATCCTTATCATATGGAAATTGTCTTTTGATATTTGCATCACTGAATCTTTGCTCAACATTAGGCAACCCTTGCAACACATTCTTCACTAGATAATCTACACCTTTACAATTCTTGAAAAAAGAGTGTTTCAACAATTTCTCTGCTGATGGCCTTTTAGAAGGATCTTGATCAAGACATAATCCAACCATATCCTTAAAAGCCTTTGAGAATTTCTTGTTGTTATTCTCACTACAGTTATCATAATCGGAGAATCGAAATCTCTTCGTCATCTTCATTAGTATAGATTTCGAAATAGGGAGATGTGAAAGAGGAGGCCTACCATAGGCTAATTCTAAAGCAGTGATGCCAAATGACCAAATATCCGCCTTGAAACTATAACCTTTATGGGAATGTATCATCTCAGGCGCCATCCAGTACGGTGTTCCTGCCACATCAGTGAACATTAACGACGATGAAGATGATGACGATGATGATGATGATGTTGGTTCGTAAATTGAGGTGGAGACGCCAAAATCTGCAAGCTTGATAGCACCGGTAGTAGCGTCTACTAGAATATTACCGGCTTTAAAATCTCTATGAAGATGACCTTGATCATGAAGATATGATAAAGCAAATAAGGTTTCTTTAAGAACTATGGCAATACATTGTTCAGAAAGACCATCACAGAAAGAAGCTACCAAAATTGATTGTAAAGAGCCACCAGACATGAAAGGCATCACCACCCAAAGGGAACGATTCACAGTAAAAGAACAATGCGCGTTGAGAATGTTGGGGTGAGAAAGAAGAGACATGATCTTGGCTTCACGCCTAATATTATCGAAATCTGCTCTAGATTGATCAAGATCAATGGATTTGATAGCTACTACACAATTGTTCATAGGAGAACATATGGCTTTATAGACTATAGCACTTCCACCTCGGCCTATTTCAGCAACTATCTTATAGCAATCAGGGTCTAAAGGGTATACAGGTTTTCTTGACCCTTCTTCGTCATGACCCGCCATGGAACAAGTAATGTTGTTTTTTGATGATTATGGAAGATGAGTTTTGAGTAGCTTTGTCTTGGAATAGGATAAAGTTTTCTTTTTGAGAAGATGAAGAAATAATACGCAAAAGTAAAAAGTGGGGTGAAGTAATGCTCGGATTTCTTGTGAAAAATCTAAAGGTGATTTTGTGTGAGCGGTGATGAATGGGTAGCTTTAACTTTCTTGGAAGCATGCATGTGAACGCCAATTACTTATGTTCGTCAAAACAAAGTGAAAAGATATGGTTAAGTTTTGGAGCATTAAATACTTGTTACCTAAGAGTAGTATATTCCTTTTGATTACTTCCAAAAGGGATCGTGGTAATAACAAATATTAAGCTAGCACCTCATCGAACAAGTCCGGACGGTAGATGAGACGTGGTGTCTTTCATCCCATCCGGCACGCATAAGTTTATTCCATAATCCATCGGGAGATAATTGTGTCGCCAAAATTGATTATATTGGGATTTCCTCCTTTTTGCAAGCCAATCCATACATAGATTTTCCTCCTTAAAAATTCATTGAGTAAATGACACTTTTGCCCCTTGGGTTCATACGCGATTGACAGGTTGCCCTCTAAGTCTTAAAATGCGCCTTGTTGCCCCCTAAGAGTTACTTTTGTGACCCGTTACCCCCTGGGCGTATTTTCCGTCCATTTTCTCCGTTAAATCCGACGTGGCAATTCCATGTCATATTTTTTCTTTTTTTTTAATCCTAATACTAATTAACTGTTTAATTAACTTAAAACAAGGGTAAAAAAGATATTTTATAATAGTTTTAATATTTATTAATAAAAATAATAACCCCCCCCCCTCCCCCAACCCACCCCCACCCCACCCCATCCCCCACCGAGACACCTCCCTACCCCTTCTTCTTCCCCATTCTTCTTCTTCTTCCCGTCGTCTGGTTCTTTAAAAAAAAAATCAAGCAAACACAGTGAGCACCATTGAAGGAAAGCTTGAAGATCTTCCACTTGCTTTACAAACCACAAATTTAACAATCGAAGAATCGATATTTCCGTTAAAAACATTATCTCCAATAGCTATTGCACTAGATCTTCCCTTCGAAACAAAGCAGTTTATACAACTAGTTTTCAAGGTTTTGGATCTACCAAATCTTGGAGATGAAATAGATTCAGTTCTTAATTGTATCTTCTCAACTTGCTCGATTTATGCTACTCCCAAATATTGTGTTTTCCTAAAAATTGATAATGCACCTTTCAATCTCATTGCTCAAGCATTTCCACTTATCCAACATGGATTTCTGTACTTGGTTTGAAGATTGATACTGAAGAAAGAAATATTCCACATTTATTCCATATTTAAGATGGGCGAAATGATACAGCTGGATCATATAATGTATTATCAACTAAATCCATGTAAAAACCCTCATTCCCAGTATTAGTAGCTATCATACGATTCTTTTTCACTTTCCAATTTTGCTGTAATCTATAACCTCAAGACAAATACTATGCATTAACATCATTTAAAGAAGATAAAGATTAAAAAGTGGTAAAGATAATAATCGGCTCTGTAGCTACTGATCGATCATCTTCTCCATTCACTTTTGCTAACTAATCGAAGCTAATGGTTCTCGAAGCAATTAGAATGGTTCTCGAAGCTGTATATGATGATAGATTTCTAACATTTTCATATGGTGATCGTGTTAATATGGGCCGTCACACTGCACTTCGATATTTAAAAAACTCAGTAAACAATGCATCTTGGTGGTTCACTACTTCACTTAATCCTCAAAATTTCGATACTCAACATATACACAAATTATGTATGTTCATTGAATCACACATCAACGATAATAATCTAATCGTTATAATAAAAAAGTTGTTCGAAACCGGGGTATGAAGAATTGAATTAGGTGGGTCCTATCTAGGAAGAGGCTTTATTCAAGAATGTGGGTTATCCTCCATTCTGATTAATCTCTACTTTCATAAATTCGATCAAGAAATTCAAGAGCTAAGGCTTAAAACAGATAGCTCGAATCCGAAATTCGAGCGTGAAGATACAAATAGAGAAAATGTGTTTACAAAGCCATTGAAAATTTACGCAGTTCGATCTTGAATTAAGCATTGATAAATCAAAGACAGTTATACATAGTGCAGTTTCCGAAAAGATTGAATTTCTAGGAATGGAGCTTCGAGCTGTTACACCCTCGTTTTTGCAATCTACCGCTGATTTTTTTTTTAAAGAAGAACCAGGTCGGGGAAGAAGAACGGGGAAGAAAAAGAATGGAGAAGAGAGAGAGGGGGGGGGGGGGTGGTAGGGGGTGCGGTGGGGTGGGGGGTGGTTTTTATATTAATTATATTTAATATTATAAAAACTATTAATGAAACACCTATTTTACCCTTAAGTTAACTTAGTTAAACACTTAATTAGTATCAGGATTAAAAAAAAAAATCGTGACATGGAATTGCCACGTCATATTTAACGGAGAAAATGGACAGAAAACGCACTCAGGGGGTAACGGGTCACAAAAGTAAATCTTAGGGGGCAACGAGGCGCATTTTAAGACTTAGGGGGCAACCTGTCAATCGCGTATAAACCCAGGGGGCAAAAGTGTTATTTACTCAAATTCATTTTAACACGAATGATGTATTCCTTGCAAGACAGTCTCGAATCCGTTGAACCCAAACCATCACAGGGCCTCTACCACTATCTACCGTTCGAATGACATCAATAGCTTCACATGAGTCCACTTCCACCTCAACCTCCTTCATACCTAGTTCCTCCACCATGATTAACCCTTCACTTAACGCAATAAGTTCTATAATAAAAAGTATATCATGATTAATTTGCATAGAAAAACCACAAATCCAATTACCCTCAGTATCTCGAACAATACCACCCCTTCCTCCAACATGGCGACACCTATTACAGCTTCCATCGGTGTTTAACTTCACCCCTCTAGTTGGTTTGGTCCACCCGATGAGGTTCTGAGATCTTTGCTTGATTGTAGCGCTACACGGTACTTGCCCCCAAACACGCGCGAAATTAACCGCCGCAATTTTGCCTTATTAATAATTGCTTTTGCCGTTATGAAATCCGCGCCATTAAGAACCACATTATTTCTTTCATTTCAAATAGTCTCGATCAATGACAAAAAAAACACATTTCATGATACCCCAGCGAACAAACTTTTACAAGAAATATTCCTATTTCACCAACAAATACCATCTAAGTTCGAAGCCGAAGAAGACAGGATTGGTATTGTTGAACTAGCAATATTCCCTGGAGCTGCTGGCGGATCATCAGAAGACATGCTACTCGGCTGCTGACTCATCGTCGGTCTTCAATGCTTCTGCTGCTGGAATGTTGAGCAACTGACTTGCTGGAAGGAGTAAGCACTGTCGCGCCCCATCAGTCCCCCAGGTGCAGCAGCAGATCGCTGGGAAATTGCACTTAAAGTCCCTGCAAAATTAAGATTAACAACAACACTAAAAAGGACATGCGAATCAACAAAACCGGAGCCAGCCTTGTTAACTAACACTTCATGTTTAATAAATCCCAAACACTCTTAATGATAACACAGTTTCAAACAATGTGGATAGCATTTTCCTCCATTACCCCACAAAACGGACACACCCCGGACAAATCCATTCCTTTTCGACTAAGATTACCCCTTGTTGCAATTCTCTCTTTTAATGCCCTCCACACTAATACTCTTATGCGTTGTGAACATTTTAATTTCCACACTTTGTCCCAGTTAATACCAAGTACCCCATTACTAGAGTCAACGTCCCATAAAGCCGATTTGACCGTGTAAAGTCCATGAATATCATGGAGCCAATGTAACTTATCTCAATCCACATCTCCCCTCGACAGTCCTATTCCCTTGAGCTCCATAAGCTTAGAAGCCAGAAGTAGGTTTTCAAACGTATTCCAATCCCATGATCCATCCCTCAATACATACTCCTCTACTTTTTTAAATCTTTCTCCCTCTTCAACAAAACCAATAGCGCATCCAATCAATGGAAAATCACCTACCCACAAGTCTAGCAAAAAAAGGACGCACTTACCATTTCGTAAAAGCCATCGGGATCCCCGTCTAACTAGGACGATACCTTCCACAATGGCTCTACCCATTCTTGAATCACCTGGCTTGGAAACGTATTGGAGACAACTAAATTTGAAATACGTTTGTTTCATAACTACCACCCACAAAATAGTATCATCATGAACGACTTTCCATCCCAACTTGACCACAACGCCAGATTCATCTGATATATATCATTTATGATTGACGTGATTTGAGTGAAAATAAATTGTTAATCTATTTATCTTCTTGATTTGATAACCGGTATAGTTTCACTCAAATCACATCATATCACAGATGATATAATGAATGGTATAATTTTACATTGTATATAACATTACTCAAAGTCTAGTATATTACACATATAAAATACATATACATGCTTATTTTTAATACATTAAAAAAATTCTATGGACTCTAATAAGATTCAAACCCATAACCACTTGGGCATGGGTTCATTAGAAATATATAAGTATACTTGCATTCACATAATCATGACACTAATAGAATTACAAAATTAAATTAATAGGGCTTAATATAAATTTAATTTAACACATTGATGATTTGATTCTTAAGAGAATATTCTACAATTTTGACGTATAAGTTGAAATTCAGGATCGACAATGAATTTGCGTAATGCCAAGATAGGATCTATGCCAATCATATCATTGATTGTCCATGAAATAAATCTTTGTATTTCTCTAAGTTATGTTGAAGGGTGACTCTCATGTGTATGCTAAGCGACTTACAAATCCATACATTTTGATTGGAACTTCGATCAATTCAATTTTTTGTCTTGATATGTATTCTATAACTTTGATATTGTACTGTTTCGATCAAAGGTGATTTCAGTTCTATATTTACATTAGTGTTCAAGTCATCAAAATGAGTTATTCCTTTTGTAAGATGTGAAATTGCAAGCGCGTTTCAACTTTCAGTACGAGAAGTAGTACTAAGGCTCTTACAAGAGAGGTAAGTCAACCAAAATTTTCACAGTCAGATACATTGTCTCCTTTAATTGCATGCATATACAAAACTAGTGTAGAGAAGATAAATGGTTACCTTGTACTCAATGATGCAATGCACTACTTGAGGGTGACCATGAACTTGCCCCACACGAATCTTATCTATATTATATAGGATGCAAATACGACCCCCGGGGTCTTGATCAAAATTATCATAAAATTTCCACCCTTTGAGTTTTTATGAGATAAGATGCAAAAATTTTCCACGGTTACTCTTATTCTCAAGAATGCCAATGCCATCCATATTGTTTCTATTAATGAGATTAATAATCACATCCTTCTCCGGTAGGTAACAAATCCCTTTGTATTGCAAGGTGTGACAATCATCGCCGAATGAGAGGTTTGATTTCCTTATTATTTTCTAATATTATGGATGTATTCCTTTTTTGACCTTTTACTTATTTTGGATATCTTGTTTCGAATTTCCTTTGCTTATCATTTTTCTTTTTCTTTAGATCACCCAAAAGAAATGAACTATCTCATGTCCTAGTTTTTCAAATCTAAAACTGTCGAATCTTTACTTCACCAATCTTTCCAGTGACGTGAGGTTATCGAACATTGGTGTCGCCTCTACCTAATATTCCAACCATTAATGTTAGTGGTGATACACACAAGACAATAAAGGCTTTATCCTCCACATGATCATCATATAGAGCGTCAAACTTGTTATCCATATCAATTGTGTTATTTGGAGTAGATGAAATCCCTTTGTGCACTTTACTCTTCATCAGAGTCCCAACTAGGGGGCAACAATATATCACACTATCCACTGTACACCAAGGAAACTCTCATAAAATTGATTTATTATGGCCATATTATACCACATCACTACCTACGTTAGCCACGCGATCTCTTCTGGTCCACGTTATACCACACTACTAACCTCAGTAGACCGAGCTAACTCTTATAAGTATACACATAGAAAGTAATATAGATCATTGCTTTTATTTGGGTCAATGACCCAAAAAATCAATATAATAATACACTTGACCCAAAGAATCATTCATTGACTTCATGCAACTACATTACAATTTTGCCCTTCTAATACAATTAAGAAAAAACAACCACAAACTTAATGAACGTTCAAAGTACTGCACAAAAAAATCACACACATTACACAGATTCTTCACACTTCTCATACAGTTAATTCACTTACTACACCATCAATAAACTATCATACTAGTGATCAAAGAAACACCAAGGAAGAGAGAAAGTGAAGCACAACAGCTAAGTAGAGCCGACAAAGCAGAGAAAATGAGATTCAAGTGACAATCTAAATCCCACAACAGTCTTAATCCCATCAGACTAGGTCCCATCAACAGACTTAATCACATCAAATTCTAAATCCCATCAAACTTTCTAAATCCCATCAACAGTGTGAATCCCATCAGCATACTAAATTCAAGCAACAGTGTAAATCCTATCAACTGTCTATATCCTAGCAAACTAAATCTCATCAGACTAAATTCCATCAATTGTCTTAATTCTATCAGACCAGATCTAGACCCCATCAACAGACTTAATCACATCAAATTCTAAATCTCATCAAACTGTCCAAATCACATCACACTAACCCATGACTTTGTGAAACCCATCAACAGACTAAATCCAAACAACAGTGTAAATTCCGCCACATGTCTAAATCCCATCTACAATCTAAATCACATCAAGTGTCATAATCCCATCAGACTAGATCCCATCAACTGACTTAATCACATCGAATTCTAAATCCCATCAACCTATCTAAATCCCATCAGACTAAATCTCATCAACAGTGTGAATCCCTTCATCAAAATAAATCCAAGCAACAATATAAATTCCATCAGCTGTCTAAATCCCAACATACTAAATCCCATCAGTTGTCTAAATTCCAGCAGACTGAAAGTCTAAATTCATGAGTTAATACACATTAAAAGGAAGCTTATAAGTAATACCTTAGTACATCTCTCTTAACTTGAAAATCGATAGTGAAATTATGCTTGAAAACAAGATAATTGCAGTACATGTCCTTATTTAAATACATTACAATTGACAAAAAAAATATGAGAGAGAGGAAAGAATATTAAGAAAGAGTAAAGAAAGAGTAAGGAAAAAATTGAATACATTAGTTAAAAAATAAGAGAGAGAGAGAGAGAGAGAGAGAGAGAGAGAGAGAGAGAGAGAGAGAGAGAGAGAGAGAGAGAGAGAGAATGAGAGTGTTTTAAGTTTTAGGAAATACATATTAAATTGTATGTAATATATAAATTAAGAGCCAATTGTTGATTAATATCTATTAAAAACTTATTTAGAAAAAGGTACCTATAATAAGATACTTTATAGCAAACAGCCTCATCCCAAACTACCCCTATAATTAATAATTAAAAAAAAATGGAAAAAAAAGTAGAAAAAAAACAAAACAAAAACTAATAAACACGCGCGCGACCGTGAATTTTTTTAAAATCGTCATAACTAATTCTAAAAAAAATCAAAAATTTATATATTTGGATAAATCAAATTAATATTAACGTCTATGAATTTTTTTGGAATTTTTTGAATTTTTTTTGGCAGACTCCATGTTTTAAAAATGGAATTCCGTGTCTGCGGAAAAAATCACTATTTCAAAACAGTGAATTTCATGTTTAAAACATAGAATCTGTGCTTGCGAATCAAAAAATTCAAAAAAAAAAAAAAAAAAAAATCCAAAAAATCATAGACGTAAACATTAATTTGCTTTGTCCAACAATTTTTTTATTTTTTTAATTTTTTTTGAATTAATTATGACGATTTTAAAAAAAATTCACGGATGCGCGCGTATGTGATGGAATTAGTAGTAGGTGGTGGTGGTGGTTGTGGTTGTTGTGGTGGATGTAGTGGTGATTAAATACATGGTGGTGGTGGTGGAAGTACCCTATTATTTGTTTAATATATAAAAATTAATATTTTATTAAAATAAAATAATATATTTAATAATGAGATAATTCCTAATTAATTACAATTGCTCACTTTTCATTCCCAAAAAAAAGGAAGGAAGAAATTACTTCCTACTTACTCACAAAAAATCAACTTAATTCCCAATTAATTACTTTTGGCATTTTTAGCTTCCATTTTTACCCCTTATATATACCTATTTCATATTTTAATTAAATCATTAATGCTGAAACCCTATCATTAATAATCTCCTAATTTTTATTTTTCTTCTTAATACATTCAACGCTCTCAAAAAGTCAACACCACCGTAACTCACTCTACTCACATCTTCATCTCTCGCTCTCGCGCAATATAGTCTTCATTACTGCTCCAAATTGATCTCTGAATTCTCTTTATATTGCTGTAATCGTTCATTTATAACTGAAAATTACTTCACACGGTTAGTATTTTGTTTCCTAACCAATTTTTTTTCAATTTTTTATGCATTTTTTTGTTGATTTTGATAATCTGTGTTACTGATTATGATTTGTTTGTTCGAATTTGTTTTTAATCACGTGTTATCTCGTTAATACCACTGGAAACTTCATTGCTGTTTGCTAATTCCAGGTAATTATTCTATATTTACGTTATTTTACATGTCATTTTCTGATTTTTTGCTTATGAATTTACCTTGAATTTTTCATGATTCGTTTTCGTATATTTGTTATACACGACAGATTGCTCATTCTAATGTTACTTTATATTTTATTATTGTATAATTTTTGGTTTTTGCTATCGCGTTTCTTATTAATTGAGTCATATTGCTTTGATTCACTATATGAATTGTGTTTATATGAGACGTTGTTCTCATAATTGATCATTTTCTACTTAATGAACTTGAATTGCCTTGATGTTTATAACTTTATATATCTTCTTATATGTGTTTGTCATGAAGTTTCAGAAAACTTGCTGCTATTTGCGTGATTAGTTTGAGTATGAACATTTAAGGGACCTTTAGTGCAATTATATTCTATAATTTCCCCATGTATGTTACCGTATATGCTTGATTATCTACTTGAACATATTATATCGTTTATATTATTATTTTGTAGAAGAGTTGGAATCTATGAGAATCTTTATGTATCGATTTCCCGTAATTTAACACAGGGACCTCTGATGCAATTATAAAAGTGTTTGTATACTTCATATCGACTTTTTCTGCATGCTTGTTAGTTGCCGAGTGCATCGTTTTGTGTTGCATGAACACAACATTTGATGCTTGTGTCTTGCTGCAACACATAACTCTCATATGTTGTGTATGAATTTTTTGTTTTCTTGCATGCTTGTTAGTCGCATACTGCATCTTTGTGTGTTGCATGAACACAATATTTAATACTTTTGTCTTGCTGCAACACACAACTGTTGTCTGTGGTATATGATTTTTCTTTCCTACAGACTTCTTACCTTTCTTCTGCTGCAACACATACACTGCCTTCTTATGTGTTACTGCAACACACAATCATATGGTTTTTGTGTTGAAGCAACACACAATCTATCATGTTGTTGTATTTATTATTTTATCTTTATCTTTCCTCTGACCCGTATGCCCTTACCTATCGTTTGTTGTTCTTATATATTTCTTCCACATGTCTTCAGGTATTTACCCTATTGCGTTTGGTATTGTACGTTCAGAGAACACGAAGAATTAGAGTGGTTTTCTTCAATTTTTTACGCCATTTATAAGTGATTGGAAGTTGACATTTATATCGGATCGTCACCCGGGCATACTGAATTCAGTTCACACTGTATTTCCTTACGACCATCATTCGTTCTGCATGTATCATGTTGGTAACAATTTGAGAGCTGCTTTAACCGGGCGTGGTGACGGTCCATATAGGGAGATGATGGCCGGGAAGCTTAAGGCGAGGGTATGCCTAGACGCATGAGATGTGGTCGCTGTAAGCAATATGGTCATCATAATGGGAAGTCGTGTCGTGCGATCATATGCGTTTCGTTAATACTTTTAGTTATCTTATACTTTACTTTTTATTATGAACCGTTTGATACCACTTGACTGTTTGTGGTTTTGATTTTTTATGTAATGGATACTTAACTTTCTGAATCAAATATTATGTTATGTTATGAACTGTTTTGTGTATTGCAGCTTTCCACAGTTATTTTGTGTTGCAACTTTACACAATTTGTGATCTTGTGTGTTGCTATGACACACAATTCTACTAATCTTATACCTATTGTTAAATTACCTATTGTGTCCTAAATTCGTACTGTTTTGTGTGTTGCAGATTTACACAATATGTGTTCTTTTGTGTTGCAGCTTTACACAATTTGTGTTCTTGTGTGTTGCTATAACACACAATTCTACTAATCTTATACCTATTTTCAAATTACCTATTGTGTCCTAAATATGTATTGTTTTGTGTGTTGCAGCTTTCCAGAATATGTGTTCATTTGTGTTGCAACTTTACACAATTTGCGTTCTTGTGTGTTGCTATAACACACAATTCTATTAATCTTATACCTATTGTCAAAATACATATGATTATGACTTGTTCATTATAATGGTTTAATCTTGATTTAGTGTGTTTTTTGTAATACTCATCTTAGTTATTTTTTTTCTGTTTAGTTGTTTTTTTATTTTTTTTTAATTTTTTTTTTGTGTTCTTGGAACACATAACTCGTGCATTGTGTGTTGATGCAACACATAAACAGGTTGCTGAAACACTTAACACAACCAACTTTTGATATGCTGCAACACAAAACAAGTCAACGAGATGCACATAATATCATTTAACCAAATTTGTCACAAAACAATTCAAAAACATCAACATAATATAATTCAACCAAATTTGTTCATTGTACCTGACATGAAATTTAAACTAAACATACAACTGAAATTACAAACTTAACATTCACCAACTGACATTTGACCTAAAATACACTATTTGACTCCATCTATAGCATATTCATCAAACTTATATATCACTATTCTTTGTGGTACACTTGAATTTCAGAGAACCCTTTCTTTTGTTAATCCAGATTTGTTCATCCATGATAATCCTTTTTCTCATCTTGGCCCGGAAGTCTGAATGTGCTGTTCTTTTGATATATCTATGCTCTACCTCAAGCTTTTTGTATATGTATAAAGATAAGATTATTACTAAAAAACCAAAATCATATTGAATGATAAAAACTGATGAACACATCAAATTCATGAGTTGTGACTTGCTGCAACACCAAATGTGTGTTACACATACACACATTTTGTTTGATTGTGTGTTTATGTAACACACAACATTCCATTTATCACATCCAGTTTATCAAATATGTACAAACCACTCTAATCATACAATATTGACTAACACCTACTCGTTTTGACTTACTGCAACACAAAATAGGTGTTTCATATACACACAATTTTGTTTTTTTGTGTGTTAATGTAACACACAACATTCCATTTATCACATCCAGATTATGCAATATGTTCAAACCGCTAACCATACAATATTGACTAACAACTACTCGTTTTGACTACCTGCAACACAAAATATGTGTTTCATCTTATCACAAATGTCCATATATATGTCATAAGTACTTGTGTGTCATGAATTGATCTATCCAGTAGTTTTTGTGTTATTGTTACACACACATATTGTGTTTGTGTGTAGCTGTAACACACAATTCTGCATTTATCATATCAATCTATGCAAGCACTCATAAACACATGCTCAATTTACACATACGCCTTAGCATTTACTCTATAATACTCAGTTCCACACAAATTAACCGTCTATATACTTGATTATCGATTTGCGGTTGTATATACGATATAAAAACAAACAAATTACTCAGTTTCACAAACAAATCGCAACTATTCACATTAAACATGAAGATTGATAAATACTCGACTAAAATACTCTTTTAACACCAGAACATGTTGCAAATTCAAATACGAAACACAATAGAAGTATAATCGAAGCAAAAATTGCTGAAATAATTGCAATTGGAAACACCAGAACATGTTATAATTCTTCGTTCATACCTAGGGTTTCAATGTCGAGTCTTTAACCGTTGAATAAACTTGTATCTGCTTCGATTCTTCTACTTGTTTCAGTGATTCCTACTTGATGTTGCAGTTATTATGATAGTGTAACAGTATAGGATTGTGATTTTGACTTCGGCTATGGTTTATTGAATTTAATGGCAGAGGGAGAGAGAGAGTATTAGATCGTATGTGTGAGTAGAGAGGTGAGATAGTGGTGCGTGTGTTTTGTGTGTGTTTTAGTGTGTGCAGTTATGAACAATTTTTAATTTATACTATTTTCATTATCTAATATTATTATTTATTTTATTTGCTTGTGTATTATTAAGCTAAAAAGGTATTATGGTAATCGGTTTATAATTTGTGCTTAATTGGGAATTAAGTCGAACTTGTAATTAACTGGGAATACTAACGCTCTCCGCGTAATTAACTGGGCGTTGTCCCTTTAATAATAAGAGTAGTAAAGGTATAAAAAATATAAATGAGATTTATTCTATAAATAATTACTTCATTAGGCATTTTTTTATAAAATAAATTATTGAAGGCTTAAAAATATAATTAGAGAACTTAATGAAGATGTTATCAACAATAACCCCATAAATTAAATACGAATATTTTATTCTATTTTGTTAAATGGGATGATTAGATTTAAAAAATTATTATCTAAGTATTTGGGTCATAATCTCTTTTATATATATACATCTAATTTTTTCAGTTAAAAAAAATTGCATTTATAAAAGAAAAATTACAAAAGAGAGATCAACCAATACCTATCGCATTGTGATTATTTCTAACCAATTGGGTTAATTGGGATGACTGCATCCAAACAAAACTAAACAAGTTGCCTTTAAGGCCTTGTTTAGCTACCCAATCTCCACCATCCTGTTTTTACTCCTATGAATTAGGAAGTATACAATTTTAAACTTGTTGTGACTTTTAATATCTTTAACAATATTTCTAATACTGAAGGGTAGTTTACCTTTATTACACATACGAGTTAAGTTTTCACAATCACTCTCAATAGTGACTAAGCCATCCTTAAACGAGTTAGCCAATCTATAAACTTGTAAAACTCTTCTACCTTTTGTCTCTAATAGTGATGATAAACCTCCCAAACACTTCAAGTTGTCATCTAAAATCCTTCCTTTGGCAATGGACACAATAGAAGAAAGAAAAGTGAATATCAAAAACTGTATCTGTATTTATTTTAATACCTCCATATTTTGGTAGCATCCATTCAGTGTTAGATAAATATAAACCTAAATGTTGATTACCGTTCATGATTACTTCATTCTTAACTGGATTTACTTGATTATTACCATCTTGATTACTCGAGTAATGTTATATATCACCCCTTATGTGGAGATTTAAAAAACCAATCATGATATTTTTCTTTCTTCAATAATTTTTTTTCTTTTTTATTTAGTGCCACATAAACTCCACATAAAGGGTGAAGAGGTGAAGGAATGACATATAGCATTATTTTAATTACTCTGTATACCATAGTTTTTTTTTTTTTTTTTCCAAAACTCTGTATACAATAGTTCAAAGATGGCTTTAACTAACTTGGTATCTTGGAACAAAAAAAAAAACTAACTTGGTATCATATTACGTGTTTGGTTCCGTTCCTTTTAACTGGGGAGTAAAGCCCATTTACCAAAAAAAAAAAAAGTTAAAAAAGCCCACATTGAACTATGGATGGCCCATCCCATCATACATCTGCATTTAGGGTTTTTAGCTGCTTTCACAAACTCATATATAAATAAATATCACTCATACTGCTCGAAATTTTCTCTCAATTTCCATAGCCACTCCAACCTCGCTAAAAATGGTACCCAGAGTTCTCTTATCTTACTTTAATTTTTTTTTAATTAGATCTTAGATTTGCGTTTTTCGTTAGAAGAATATGACGATAAAATTTTGATCAATTCTCTATTTATAAATTTTAGGTGTTTATCAATATACTTTTATTTGGGTAGATTATTTGATTATTTACTTACATCGCACAAAATCTTTATATATCTTTAATGGTGATTTTTGTACTCGAACCCCGCCCGGTTTTATAATATATAAAAATATTATTTACTGAAGATAGTGTAAAATGAAATGACACTTAAGTTGATTTTGATATGACTGGCAAATTAGAGAATTCTAGGACTTCTGAAATTTCAGTTTCTAGTAAACCTTTAATACTGTTGCTAATATAGTTTTTTTTTTGGCTATTATGTTATTACTTTCTGTGAATTTTGTGTTAGTTAAATGGATCTATCTTAGATTTAAAACAATTTAATAATATGTGGAAGTTTGGGAGTAAATCTTGGTAGCCTTGTTGTGTTGATTTATGGTGTGGAATTTTTTAGTGATTTAATTTAGTTTTGTTATGGTTTGATTAATGTATATATAGCCAAAGCAAATTAGCGAGATTAAAGATTTCCTTCTGACGGCCAGAAGGAAGGATGCACGTTCTGTGAAGATCAAGAGGAGCAAAGATGTGGTTAAGTTCAAGGTTCGATGCTCTAAGTATCTCTACACCTTGTGTGTCTTTGACTCTGACAAGGCTGACAAATTGAAGCAATCTCTTCCTCCAGGTACTCTAAATTTCTGATCTAACTATACACTGCTTCTTTTCTGAGCTTTTAAATGGAGTTTGTAAAATATTCTTATGCTAGTATGTATTGAAAGCTTCTTTCTAAGAAGCACTACATCTTGTCTAATTGATTGTTGTTTTCAGGTTTGAGTGTTCAAGAACTTTGAGCTGGATCCAATTCATACTCTTCAACAGCATCAATTCGGGGAGTGTTGTTTTGTTTTATCTTATAGTTTTGTTGCTTTGACATTTGAGATAATTCTTATTTCTTAGTGGATCTTGAACTATGAGGTGTACTATTTTCTTGGTACCTTATAATGGGAATTTTGTGTTCAGTTTGTGTTGTTTTACTCGCCATGTGTTTTGTGTATAAGATCATCTATATCTAATTAGAGCACTGGGTTGTCTCAAAAGTCACACGCCATGTGTTGTATTGTAGGAAGGCCATCCATTGTTTGAGTAGTGTTGAATTAAATTACCATCATCGGTTGTCATTAATCATAAATGAGTCATTGTTGGCAAGAGGTGCATGAATAAGGTGCAAAAAGACGATGGATAGATAAAACCTAACTTCAAAATCTGTTGGCAATAAAAAACTAACAAATAATTATAAAAAATCAACTATAAAATGAAGTAAATTATAGTACAATGTGCATCTCACAAGCTACAAGTTAATTATAGATCCAAATTCTAATTGTTGTAAACAGAAAAATCTTATTGCTGCTTTAAGGTTAAAGAACTTAATCATGCTGGTTATATTGGGTGATCTACCGTTTAAATTAGACAGTTGATATAGACTATGCTAGGCCACAGGCATTCGCCCAACTACTTAGGTAAGGCATGTGCCTAGTTCTCCTCATGAAGCATGTCTGACCCTTTACCCAGATGCACAAGCACACCCCTCACCTTTTGACAACACTGCACTAAATTAAGTTTACTATTGCGCCTTGGCATCTATATAGGATAGATTTGAGCTGTGAAAGTTAGTTAGGACTAGCGGCATGACTAGATACTGCTAGGTAGGCTGGATTGTGACGAACTGGCTAGTCATATGGAACGCAATAGCTGAGAATCAATTCCTTACCCCAAAAGATGTCAATTTATTAGTAAAAAATATCAGATTTGATGCACATATGTTGTTATTTCTCTACTTGATTTTTGGAGTAATGGCCAAAATCATGATGGCATCGCACATTAAGTTTTTCATTCTCTTAAAACTAAAACATCATATGTTGCCTATATTTGAAACTGATGTGAAAATCGGATGGGAATCATATATATTTTCAGAATTAAATTTATTTATTTTTAAAATTATTCTCCATTTCTACTAATATTATGTCATTTTAAAAATATATCAAACTTAGTGCCTGTTTGGAAGTGCTTTTTTTGAGAAGCACTTAAAAGTGCTTTTAGTATTTTAAAAGTTTTTTTTACCTTGAAAAGCACTTTTTTGAGAAGCACCAAATATGTGCTTCTTGAAAAAAGCACTTTCAATAATTTTAGATTTCAAAATTATTTTTAATAATTTTTTAAAATTTTAAATTTTATTCCAAAAGCGCTTTTTTACTCTAAAATAAGCACTTCCAAACGGGCCCTTAATATGTAACTGAAAATTTTAGATTTTACTATGCAACTCCAATTCCATTTTCTTGGGTATAATCAAAAATCAGAAAATGCAAAATAATTTCAATTTCGGATCAGATTTCCACCTAAAATCTTGGTGCAACTTCAAGTATGGGGGAACATAATGCAACAAGAATCTTTTTTTTGTTCAAATATGCAACAAGAATCACACCAATACATTTATTAGATTTCTTATTCTGATAATTTATTACAACCCATGTTCTTGTATGCTCTAGGCAAACCCAATCCATCTTTATCAACAAAGAAAAGGCAAATCCAATCCACTTTTACCAAACAAAAAAAAAAAAAAAAAGGTCCAATTCAGAAAATATTCCAAATATATAAACCCTGCATTGAGTGTATTATCAGATGGTGGGCCATAGCACAAAAGCTTAAAGTTATCCATGTATAAGTTCAAATTTTCAGTTTTGAAGATGCAATTGACATAATTAACATTCCCCTACATCAGAAGATGTATTCCGGCAAGTCAAGAGGAAACCTCGGCACTTCAACCTCAAATGGGCTATCTTTTGGATCTGCTAATCTGTTAAAAGAATAGAAAACAAACAAAAACCAAGTAACATCAAAGCATTGATTACAACTAGTTGTTATCAGAATGAGAATGGGACACCAAATTTAATCATACCTCCCAGGGACAAAAGTAAAAGCACCTTCAACAGATCCAGAAGAAGCTCGTAATTGCGTACAACTCTCATACACAAATTCTTCCTCACCCGGACGCAACAACGGAAACTGCAACAACGTCATAAAATATAAGTTTATTATGAATGCACCAAACTATGGAATATATATATATATACTTTCCCATCTTATTTATCATACACAAATTATCATATGCAAACCTTTCCAATTACAGCTTCTCCATTTACATCTGATACAACAGTATCATTAGCACGAATTATCCAATGTCTCCAATACAGTTGACAAGACTCAAATCTCATTCCATTGATGTTACATCCCTCTGGCAAAAGAGACAATCGGATTGAATACGTAAAAAAATATTTATCAGACTCATCTTGAAGGTTACAGAACTCAGGTGCTAATACAGCTGAAGCACGAACCTGCACAATTGTCCACTCTTTAACATAATAAAAATAGAAAATACACAAGAGAACATAAATAATTACAATATATTACCTTGACACCATTGGTTATGGAAGTAGGGCAGAGAGGGAGAGTTTCTGGGAAGGTATTGATGCTTTTTAGTCTCCCTTCAACACGAACTTTGATTATTCCACTTTGTAATCTACGACCATGTTCTTCTAGCCATAATAACATAGCATCTTCAGATTGCGATGAATTTAATAAACCATTTGGTACACAAGGGAGCATTTCACCATCACTTAAAAGATTCCTTGTCCCAACATATAATTGCCTATTGCTACAGTTTAAAAAGAAAATCTTCTCATTGTATGTAGAAGCTGCAACAATTACATAATTTGATTTGCTGGGAAATCCCAAGTGACGTATAATATCTTTTGTTTCGGTTATCATCTGAGATAATGGTAACATGAAAACATTGACTAGGTGATCATAAAATGAGTACCCTCCTATAAGTCCTAATAAGTTTCTAGTCTTGGTGTTTGCATGGAACTCTTGTTCATTTGTTAATTCTTGTCCGTCACAAAATCTGTATAGTAGTCTAGTAGAAATTGGTAGTTTGATTTTCAATATCTTTTCCGTCTCAATTATCTCATCCTCAGATGCCCCTTTACGCAGAGTAGCCAAAACCTCAGGGTAATTTATCTTTAACCAGTCCTTAATAGTTTCCCAGCATATCTTCACTCGTTTGACCAGAGGCCATGGATACTTGCTGAAAGTTTCCCTCCATGTTTGGTAGCACACCTATATGAAAGAAGATACATAAGCAGATACACCTGAAGCAGCATAAAGATCCAACGCTAATACATCATTAAATTATACAAACAGTTCCATAGGCAAGCAAACATTTTTATACACATCTCAATCCATTTCACAAAATTAAGAGGCATTCCACAAGAAATGAATAGCAAAGAGTTATTAATATTTAATTTCAGATTTTCTTTTGATAGTTAGACTTAAAAAGACAAATTCACTGAAGGGAAGAAGAGTAAATAAAAATTAAAATGATTAATCAATAAATAGAGTGAATTATGTATTGAAAATTAAATACCCTAAAAGAAGGTAAGAGGTGGTTGTGAAGTGGATGAGTCGGTGAGGAAAGGTTGAGATCGTCAGAGCAAAACTTGGCCCACAGAGAGGTGTCGTCGGAAACCCAACTTCTAAATTGACGGCTCACGCAGGACACCGATGCGGCGTCTGTTGGACCCATTTTGGATAAGATTATGTGCATAGCAAGCCCGCCGACGCGTTCCAACGTCATCTCTTCTGTTTCTCTACTACAGAGTCTTGCCCTGGTTATCGAGTACGTCGATAGAGGTGCACAGAGTAAACAAGAAATGTGTAGTGATTTTTTTGTTCGGTAATAACATCTATCGAATATTTTCCCTATTAAATTATAATAGTAACAAAAAGATAAGAGTAATGATATAGGGATTATTCCACTTTTAGGCTTAAAAAATAATATTACTTCTACATTAAGACCTCTTAAATAATGCTTCTAAAATTAGGTCACATACTATTACTATCTTTTACCTACAAAATCGTAGTTTTATAACTACAAATTTATAGTTCTGAAACTACAATCTTAAAACAACAAATTTGTAGTCCTGAAACTACAAATTTTGTAGTCTTGAAACTACAAATTCGTAGTTCTACAACTACGATTTTATAGTTTTGAAACTACGAATCCTGAAACTACAAAAATATACTCATACAACTTGATAAACAATAATAAACCTGTCTAAACAACGCAACTATTAAACTTGAAATCCATTTATGATATGATAAACTATTAAAATAACAAGAGTTTTACAACCAAAATCAATCATCAACTCGATAACCACTCGTGTTTGCGATGCAAAAAAGACGAAAAAAAGAAAAAAACTAGTTCAAAGGTAAATCACAGGTCAACGCGTTATGATGCCCGAGAAGACTGCATCTCCCGCATCTCATCTTCCTTTTCGGTGCACCTTCGTCCTCCTCGTTTAGCAAGATACAGTTGGAATGTATACCAAAAGTGTAAACTAGTGTCAGAAACTTCGAATCAAGCTAGGTCCATCTGCTGCATATGTAGGTGGCCATCGAACCATAGTTTACGAGGAAGTCCAAAACACGAAACGTCTTGAACTTGCCCAAAAGTAAACAAAACCATATCCGAACGTGAAGATTCCATCTGAAAAATTTAAATTCGGGATTAGTATCTTTTATAAACAAAGGGAACCAATTGCAAACAACATCGAAAGCAAAAGGGAACATAAGATGTTGCAGCATTCTGAAACTTCAAAAATGCAGCTGCAGGACTGCAAATTTGTAGTTTTAGAACTACAAATTTGCAGTTGTAGACTGCTGCACTTTGAAAACGCGGAAACACAAATTTGAACGTTAACAACTGCATTTTAAGCATCAAAACTGCAATATATCAACTGATAATGCAGTATCTAAACTATTGCAGAACTTTTCTAACAAAAACTAACAATTGCAGAATTTTTGTAACAAAAACTAACGAAAAATGAAAAATTACAACTTCATTGAATTATAAAACATATAACAAGTAGTATATAATCATTAACAAACATGAAACGCATCTCATAACATGAAGAAATTGTCTGCATCATCAAAAATTGTAAAATACAGTAGAAAACAAAAAAACAAAAAAAATGAATTGAGCTGTAAGATTACTAGCGAGTATAGATAAGCATGAATTAAAAACAACTGGAAAAACTGAATTAAAAAAAAAATCACAGAAAATTTTAGAAAATAAACAAAAAAACGAAATTTAAAAAAATTTGTAGAATTTCGTTGATTACCTCGTTTTTTAGCTTGAATTCCTTGAGATGATTAGTTTAGAAGGTTAGAGTATCGATTTAACGTCGAAAACTACACAAAATTCGAGCAAAATTTCAATGTTTATGTTAGTGTGTGTTTTAGGTGTTACTATGTGTTTCAGAGGAGAGAGATAGAATTGTCGAGTATGTGAGCTGTGTTTTTTTTTTTTTAAAGTTAGTTATGGGAATAATAAGGGGTTAAGGAAGGATTAATGGTTTATATATTGGGTATTTTAGGTACTAAAAATAATTAGAGGCCTAATCTTATACCAATTATTGTAATTTAGGCCTAAAGCTAGAATTAAGATGCTTAGAGGCCTAAATTTAGAAACATTATTAGTCTTTAGGCCTAGATATGAAATAATCCCTATGATATATGTCACCTCTTTTTATGTCACCTTTTTATCACCCTTCTATATAT
Organism: Nemophila menziesii; assembly: GCA_029959085.1. NCBI lineage: Eukaryota > Viridiplantae > Streptophyta > Magnoliopsida > Boraginales > Hydrophyllaceae > Nemophila > Nemophila menziesii. Next base: position 1,804,261 of record JARWIR010000012.1, on the reverse strand, counting down.
ATGTTTTGATTTCCTTGAATAGAAGATAGAGAAAAATTAAATAGGATAGAGAAATCAATTCATTGGTACAGCATACACGTAGGAGGTGATAAAATGGTGATACAAAAAGGGGGACAAATATCATTACTCAAAAGATAGTTTTAAAAATCGAGAAGTGACGGTTTGTAAGTGTTTTTAAAAAAATAATAATATATGCTACTTAAAAGAAAATCTAAAATAATTTTAGATTTTATAAATATTTTTAATAATTTTATCAAATATTCACTAATTTATTTTGAAAGGACTTTTTATTCTAAAATAAACGTTTATAATGATTTGTTTTTTCTACATCTATTATTTAAGGTAGCCACGTTTGATAAACGTTTATAATGATTTGCTTTTCCTACATCCACTATTAAAGGTAGTCACCTTAGGATTTTGAACCTTTTCATTAATCTTCTTGAACTTTTTGTAGATAAAAAACAAAACCTTTAATGAGGTTTTTACCGGACTAAAACACAACCTAATCGAGATTTTTACCAGACTCATTCTCAACCCCTTAGTGTGATTTTTACCAGGTTCAATCATAACTTAAGGGTAATTTTGACGGGTTCAATAAGTGAGTCTTTTACCACTTAAGTCACAACCCGAACTTGAATACCTCGAGCTAAACTCCCTTATGTAATCACATACACATGTAACCACATCCTATGGAATCCTTCTCCTCAAATTCTTCTTCGAACTCGAACACTCTTCTCTTGACTTAGATTTTCAATCATATTCTAGAGTAAGAGCTACTACCTTGTTTATAATAAGTGTTTGGTTACAAGAATAGTAAATGACTCTTAATGAGTAGATATTACAACGAAGAATATAACTTCTATTGAGTGGATATAATCATGAAGTGTATCAAGATATTTTCAAGTATATGAAAATGAAGAATATAGCTTGAGATCTCTTATGGGATCAACCCTTTGATGATATGAAAGTTGTGGTTTCAAGAGATGTGTTGGATGCTCCTTCGTGGAGGGGGGGGGGGGGGGTGGTATTTATAGCCTTCAAAAGCTCTAACGGATATTTTTAAAAAATCTACCGTGAATGAAGACGGGGTCTCGATATCAACAAGAACGGGTACCCGTTTATAATCGGGTACCCAGTTTCAACAAGAATAGGTGCCTGATTCTGAAAAATGTTCTTTCTTTCCTTGAACTTTAACATATTAATTCAAACGACTACAATCTATAAACACGATGACAATTTTTGTAGAAAAACAGGTACCCAAAATAGACTGGTGTTCCGCTGTGTGCAAGGTTACCTAATTGAATTGTATTTGGCATCGATTTTTTGATTCACTGTTTGGATCAACAAACTTTTAATACAAGAAATGTCATTTATGAAATTCTAAGAAAGATTGTAATTCGATACAAGAGTCAATTTCAAACACACAAAAAGATATAACAAGAATAGTGTGGAAGATATATTATGTCAAAAAGTACAAATAAATGAGTGATGTAGCGTTTAAAAAGAACGTGCTGACATAAAAAGTGTCCAAAAACTATAAAATAAGTAAATTTAAAATTTAACACTTTTGTCAATTCATTACTCCTAAAAGTAATAAACTTTATGTTGTAAGAGTGATTGTACAAATTTATGCACTTAATACGAATACACCTAAGAATCTGTCATATTAAAACAACTAAGGAAAGGGGTTATTTGCCAACACACTCATCATTTTTTGTCTTTGAAATGTGGTACATTAAACGTGCGGGTTCCAATCAGATTCAAGTTCGGGGAAATTCCGTGTCAAGTTTTATACCATGGATCACGACCTCCGTGTACTACCATAGTAGAAGCGACACGATATATATCATGAGAAATCGCCTAAAATTAATATTGATTAATAACTTATTTTTCTCTTTAATAAGTATAGCTAAGGCATAAAAGAATGCAACTCACATTTATCAAAAACCATGAGACTTCTCCCAAAAGACCACTATCTATAGACTTTTTTTTTTGTTCCAATACTTAATATATTAAAAATTAAAACAACTAGAAATCAGCCTATCCCCAAGGGGTAGGCTTCAGTTTTGGAAGATAAACCTAACCTACTAGAGTTTCCACACAAGTGTGGACCACGAGTGTTGCTAAGAAGCTTACTCTTGGCTACTCCATCGGATAAAATATTCCTATCTCTACTAATCCATTTAAAGATAGGGTTACAAATTTCTGAAATAAAGTAAATACTCTTAATAACATTACAAATTTTGGGAATATGAATAAAACTGTTTAACTCTAAAGGTAGCATAACTCTTTGGCAGCCACTTTCAATAATCGTCCTTGAATCTTTCAAATCTCGGGCAATTAGACAAACTTTAAGTATACCTAGAGCCTCAGCTTCAATCGGACAATCAGCACATATATCCCAAGCATTGCAATCCAAAACTCTTCCAAGATAGTCCCTGCTTACACAAGATATTACAACTTTGTTATTACTATAAGCTGCATCACAATTCACTTTGATAAAATTCTTGGGTGGGGGTATCCACCTCTCATCTTTTTTTATCCCATTACTGTTTTTCCCTTCATTATGGGGCAAAAGCGAAGTTTTTGTATCTTTTGTATCTTTTGTATTTTCCTTCAGTATAATAATAACATCCTTAGGAAAATTACTATTTTTATATTCAGCCCACTCGCACTCAGCTTTTTTAAGAACCGTGGTAGGGTCAAGTTTCATATATTTATACTTATAATCATTTCTTGCCTTCCAAATGTGCCATAGTAACATACATAATCTTTCCATACCATGATCATAAGTTTTTTGACTTTTAAATCCCTCATATATGTTTGCCATCCAAGAGTCCATCCTAGATGAACTCTGGTTGCAAGTATGAAGATTAAAGTCAGAAGTAAGCCAAATAGCTTTTGTCCATTCACAATTGAGAAGTAGATGTTCAGTGTTACAAATATCACACATGGGAGATTTAATAGCCTTTTTTTTATACACATTTTCATTAGTAGGTAACAGATTCTTAAGGGCCCTTCACATAAAGTTTTTAACTTTCGGGGCTATTTTTAAATTCCGCATTATTTTCCATAAGTCAGTGGGGATATGATGTGAAGATGAAGGTTTATTAGTGTCTTTAGTGTTATTTTTAACCTCTTGGGCCTGTTTTAGCATCTGATAGCTCTTTTTTACAGTATAAATACCATCCTGATCAAGAGTCCAATATGGTGTATCTTTCCCTCCCGAGAAAGGGATGAAAGTTTTAAATATTTTACTAGATATCTCAGAATTATATTCATCTTTGATAAGTTCTTCATTCCATTTCCTTTCATTACTTTTCATAAGGTCTTTTACATAGTTAGCTAAACCTTTTAGAGGTTTAATAACTTCATTTGTATTATTAATCCATTTATCTATAGACTATAATACATGTAAATTTTGCAAGTGAGTCGTAAATAATAACAAGTAGCAATGGTGAAACTTGTATCTAAAAATGTTACATCTCACTAATTTATTAGCAACGGTGTTATGCTCGAGCCGTCTAGTGCAACGGTGTACAGGTCTACTAAGTTACTCCCCGAGCCACCGTTCACGTCCCTTGTTTCCTGCTGAACCGATGGATTCTCTGTAAGCTTCCCAATTCGTTCCAATTCCGTTACTACTTCTCTCATCACAGGTCTATCTTCCCCTTTCAGATGAAGGCATTGGACTATGAGTTTTCCAACATCCTCCATTTGTTCAAAGCTACCTTCTTTTATTACCCGATCATTAACAATCTTGAACAAGTTGTTTTCCTTGACAGATTTGATTACAAGTTTAGCTAAACTTCCATCTTGTCCAGACGAAAGTGGTTTCTTCCCTGTTAAAAGCTCCGCAAGAACCACTCCGAAGCTATAAACATCACTTTTATCTGTTAATTCCCCGTTTTGAAAGTATTCAGGGTCTAGATAACCTAAAGTTCCTTGCACAAGTGTATTCACTCGGGTTTGATCCAAAGGGACTAGTCTCGAAGCTCCAAAATCAGCAATCTTAGCAGTGTACAAGTCATTCAACAATATATTTGCAGACTTAATATCTCTATGTATAATAGGCATAGAAGCCGAAGAATGTAGATAGCTAAGCGCACTAGCAGATTCAACAGCAATTCTTAAACGATTCTCCCAAGAAAACCACGACCCCTCTTTACTATGATGAATATGATCGTAAAGGGTCCCGTTTGAGACATATTCATAAACCAATAACGGCACTTCTGTCTCCAAACAACAACCCAAAAGTTTAACAACATTTCGATGATTGACTTGTGTTAGAATTATCACCTCATTCGTGAACTGTTCAATTTGAGTCTTGTCAATAACTTTTGACTTCTTAATTGCAACAACGCGTTTATCAGGTAAAATTCCTTGGTAAACTGTTCCATTACCACCTTCTCCAAGTATGCAATCAGAAGAAAAGTTGTTAGTTGCTGTGTTGAGCTCATCAACTCTAAATATTTTAGTAGCAGCACCGTCATTTGAAGATGAAATTTGTTGCTTTAGCAATAAACCTCCATTTTGTTCGAAGAACTTCTCCCTTAGTCTAATTAGGTTTCTTTTTCTGATGCTGAAGTATACAAAACTTGAACTTACTATTAAAGCTAATAAACCAAATCCTAAACCTGCAAATATGACAATTCAACATTATATAATTAGTTGCCTAGTTTAGCAAAAATAATTTGTTTTTTTCCCCAAATGCATCATAAGTTTATTCCTAGATCAAAAAGAAAGTAACAATCAAGAAATTTACCAAGAGATAACTTCAATACGGGAAATTCGGGTTTCTCTTTAATGCAACCTATCCCATCCTTTTTTCCGTCTCCGTAATGTCCATCCGGACAAGAGCATATGTAACTCCCTTGTGTGTTTGTGCAGTTCACAGTACATTGATTCTTGATCTCGTCTGAGCATTCGTTGATGTCTAAAAAGAAAGTATAAAGTTAATAGTCGTTTTAATTGTTACAAGTTTTTTCAAATAATTATGAATTCCTAAGATCAACCTGTGGGATAAGACTATAAATAGTATATAGCAACTAACCTTGAAATATATATCAAAGGACATTAAACTGATAGTAAACTATAGACCAATTATACAAACAAGCATGTAAAACAAACCTAGGCAACCAGGAGTGAGGTATGGATTTCCCAAATAACCATTGTTGCAAACACAACGATACCCTCCAACACCACTGTCCGAATCAAAGCATTGACTATTCTCCTTGCATGCATAGTCACTCGCCTTAACAGCTTCACTGCAACTCAGATTCCCAATCTGCCAATCAAGTACTATCGGAACACTTTCTGTAGTTCTATTCAAGAACGTTGGATCAGAGAGATCTGATGCACCACCAAAACTAAACTTGCTAGCCTCACCAAGAAAAGCATATCCACATGGATTAAATGAGGAGACATTCTTATGCACGCCCGATGAAGTAGAAGAAGCTTCGATCTTCTTTAGACCTGTTGGTATGGAAGTCTGACAACAACCTTTACCATTACCTACTAAGCAACGCGATTCAACTTCGTTTTTATTCGAACAATGAGATGGACACCTTCCTGAAATAGAAGCTGAAGATATAAACACATCGTCATCACATCCGATAACCATTAGCTTGTTTTCATTTGCTGAGAAGACAAATGAAGATAATGATAAATCAATGCCGACAGAACTAAAGGCTGTTGAGTTTCCAAGTTTGTCGTAACAACGAGATGTGATTGTAGGAGTTTTGATTCGTAGTTGTGTATCTGATATTTCTAACACCTCGATTGTATTTGTTTGTTTGAAATTTATGAAGATTCTGGCTATTCTTAAGGAAGGTATTGGAGTGTCAAGGGTTTTGTCGCAATAAATGCTAAAAGAAGGATTTAGATAGCAACCTAATCCTATTCCAAATGGGTATGGTATAGTGAAATTACCGCAATGGAGTGGACAATTTGGCTTGCTGAGGTTGGAAATGTTGGAGAAATTTGAGAATGCAGTAGTAGGTTGTGGAGACCAAAGGCATAACAGAAACACACAGACTATGACTGTATAGAACTCCATGTTTCCGTTGCTGAAGCGTAAAAACTCAAGGCTAAAGGGTGATTTTTATCAAGGAATTGTTGAGAAGTTGTACGTTTTTTAATTAATTATTAGTCAATTTAATTCAGTTCGTAATCTTTATTTATTATAGAACATCACCTCCACCAAGAAATCATTCCAGCGTAAACTTATCAGATATCAGTATCTAAATATATATTAAATCATTGAGCTAATTTCTCGAATGATTGTTATTTAATATATAATTACAATAATGCCAGCATGAGAATGTGTTGTTTGAAAGAAAAAGTGCGTTGATCGTCAAAGAGCGAACATAACTTTCATTTGACGTAAAAAGATTGAAACAGAACCAGTTGGGTAGCTCAATTCAGCGCCGGACCTGATATTTTGGAAGCCTAAAATAACAAAAAAAACAGGGCCTCTATAAAAATAAAAAATATATTATTACTTGCAGATATTTTAGACCTCATAAAATAAAATATCTAACATTACCACTAAACAAACAATATTACTATTACATAATTATTTAAATCCATCATATATATATACACACATAATATATTTAGATAATCAAGTGCCCCTAAGAAAAGATGAAAAATTGGAGTCCCTAAGCGACCGTTTCTTTTGCTTACACATAGAGCTGGCTCTGGCTCAATTGGTCAACCCTTGCTATATCTTTCGTACTTAAAGAGAAATATAAGGTTTAAATTTCCTCTTTAACAGATGTAAAGTAAAAGATACAAGGTTCGAATCCCTTCATAAACCTGAGTAATCTAGTTTAAATTTACCTGATGAGGAGTCTTACATATTCCTGTAAAATTAATCATAATGCCCTTTTTTACCTTTAATATTTCGCATAATTCTCTATCTTCTAATAGTAAACACGTGCATCATGATTTTTAGTTTCTAGATCTCTATTAGCCTTTGTTTTTCATTTACTATTAATCAATAATTAATTAACAATAATTGACTTGCCATTATATTTTTTTAATGGTAGATTTTGTTTTAATTATTAGGTTTATTTTTGTTAATTAATAAACCTTTACGTGATACTTATGATGATTTTTGTTATATTTAATTGTTTGAAATGGTGTTTTTTAATCCTTAGATGGTGAAAATTTTGAAAATGGGTCAGATGGGAAATATGGTGAAATCTCCTGTTTAGATGAATTATTTGTCGATATTACTTATAATCTATCAGATGAAACAGAGGATAGACTATTTATATCGAATGTGGATGAAAGTGTTGAATATGATGGTGTGGAGTCCTCATGTGCTAAATTGAAACATGGTAGCAAAGATATTAGACATGTTCTTGTAAAAGAGTTAGTCATCAATGAAAATAGACACTTGACGATGATGTTTCTTAAGATGAGGAGAGTTAATTAGTTTGGATGGAAGTTCAGATGGTGAAGGTACTTTTAAATGCAAGAAAGTAGTTGAATTTACCCATTTTAAGGTAATGGTTGACCCAACATTCAAGGAAGACATAACTTTTGTATAGGGGAAGAGTTTTAAACCGCAGTTAGAGCGCATGCCATAAAAAATGTATGGTTCCCATGTAACAAATGAAAAAGAACCGAGTCCAAGTTAAAAGGGAAGAAGTGCAAGTGGTTATAAGGAAGCTAGGTATTGTTTTCATATTAGAACACACTTGCGGCAACGATTTGAATCATCGAATGCTAAACTCCACAGTTTTGTCACAGAGGTGTGAAAAGAAATTGAGGTTGCATCCTAGTATAAGGTTTGTGGACTTTCAAAAAGTGATATTAAATGATTTGCAAGTACACATAATAAGGTGACAAGTGTATTGTACATTTGAGAAGACTAAATTACAAGGATTAGTATAATATGCTAAGCGACTATTGCGTATAACTTAGGAGGGTTGATCTTGAGTCTTTAGTGTTTCTCACAACAATTTGGGATTCCGAAGATTGTGTGGATAGATGTTGTAGACTTATTGTGTTTCTGGGTGCACCAAAGAAGAGAATTAAGAAAGACTACAGAATGGTGGTGGGTCTTTATAGATTTCATTTATATGATACTCATCTAGAGATTATTTTAACTATTGTTGTGATTGATGTGAATAATTACATACAGTAAATCCATTCTGTTATTGTTTGGTTGAGGTAGAAAACAAGGATTTTTGGGATTGGTTCATAAGATTTTAATTGACGATCTTAGGATAAATGATAAAAAAAGATTGATATTTATAACTTACAAATAAAAGGTTTACAAAAATGACTTTTAAGTTTACAATACTTTTTTAATATTTGTTAAGACACTAACCATTTAGATGATTTTGTTATAGGGTTTGTGTCTATCCATTGATTTCTTGTTACCCAATATTTAACATAGACAATGTTTTAGTTCTTACATCAAAACTTTAAGAAAAAAAATGGATTTTCTTATTGAAGGACAAATTATGGACTACAACGAAAACACCTTATATTGCATCGATCACTAAGTACATGGAAGAAATCAAGAAAACTTCTGAAAGTGCGTATGATTGTTTGTCCAAAGAACCTCCTAGATACTGGACCGGGCCACATCAAGGATCTAACACTCATTGTGATCTCCTTCTAAACAATATATGTGAGTCATACAATTCTCAGATTTTGGATGATAGGAACTGAATGTAGTTAAAAAGGAAATGGATAATCTATTTTTTATCTGACTAACGACTTATTGTCAACCAATTCACGTCACGTTATGGGTGGTATATATCATTACTCTTTTTATAAGAGTAATGATATATATCACCCGAAATCATACCACCCGGTATACTACCCATAACGTTGCGTGAATTGGTTGACAACAAATCCTTAATTTATTTTTTTATTTGATTTATTGCCAACCAATTCACGCCATGTTATGGAAACTAATTAGATGATATGATTTTGGGTAGTATATATCGTTACTCTTTTTATAATATTTTAATTATTTTAATTATTTTTCTTTAAAAAATCTTCTACTATAAAAAGTTAAAAATCTATCTCCTTTTTTTTTGTTCTTTTCGAATGTTCTAATAAAAAATAGATTAGCAGGGTAGAATTTTCTTCGTCGTAAAAAAAAATAGAAAATAGATTATTGGTAGGATGTTTCCTCTCTTCCAATTGAGATTTGGATCTACCTTCGGTTTTTTTTACCTTCAGTTGAAAGTGAGAAATTTTACAATGAAAATTATATTATAATTTATTTTCTCAAGGTACATCTACTATTTTTCTGGTAAACAATGATTTGTTTACACTAAATCAAACATGAATACTATAAAAAGATTCTGAACTTAAAAAACATTCAACAGATTCTTTAGAGATGGGGAGAATGAAGCCCCAGACTTTTTCCTACCTACCCTGGAATGCCAGCATAGCAACATCAGAAGTTTAATCGAGTGCTCTAAGACATTGCGAGTTGGACGGCTGGCGCTAACTAAGTTTTAAGGTTTATTATTATTATAATTAGTCTCTGAAATTTTAAAATAAAGTATTTAATAACAAGGTTAATTAGATAAAGACATATTAATAAAGAGTGTATTTAGAATGAAGTATGTTACTGGGCTTGATTCATGCTTGATATAATAATATCGAATGAATAAAACACACAAGTTAGTAATAGACACAAGATTTACGTGGAAACCCAAGACGGGAAAAACCACGGGAAAAGGAGAGAGTTTCACTATAATAAAAGAGAGATTACAAGGAGAATTGTATTCTAAAGGGTGTAAATAATAATACACATTACAAGTGTATATATAGGGAAGTCAGGGAACTAGGGTTATTAAACTAATGGGCCAGACCTTACTAAAGAGAATTGGGTCAGATCTCTAACAATGCTGACATGTTATATTTATTTTTTACTAAACTAGTACCTGTGGCTGTGTTTAATTGAGGTTTTTTTTAATCATCAAAATTGAATTTAGCGGAGGTAGTTGAACTTTTACGGTATTCGTTATTAAAACAGTCTACCAACTGGATATCCATGTTCAAAAAATTAGTTACATTATTTAGTTTAGGCACACCAAATTGTATTGGAGGTGAACCACACGACCGTTGTGACATTAGTCAGCGTCTAGACGGCCATTTTTTGCCATTAATCAGTGCCTAGACAGACTAGAAGTTTGATCTACGGCGACTAAGGCTCTAGACAAAAACACCTAGAGTTTTAACAAGGCGTAAGTGTTTGAGAGAGGAGTTGACGCCTAGGCGGCGTCTAGGCGCGCCTAGACGGGAAGATCTACAGCATAAGACCCATATAAGGTCAATGATAATCGTCTATATTTTATATTTCTTTAGGTATGATTTTTTTTTTTGGGTTACTTTCTTGTTAATGTTAATTTTAATTTTTCAAAATAAATTTATATAATTTTTTGTGTTAAAAAATAAATTTTTTAATTTTTTGTCTCCAGACCGCCCGGGGCTTCTAGGAGTACCTGGAGTAATTTTAACGCATAGGCCGAATTTTAGAACAATGCACACAACTAAAACCAATTTCCAAGTAGTTATTTTATCCTAGATTATCTAAGTACAATGTTAATCACTTTATTAATAAAATGGATGAAACCTCATATGTCCCTTTATCTTCAAGGCTCCTTACCCTTAATTAATTAATGAGATTATTGTTTATTTTTTATAACCGTTGCCCTATGTTTACAAAAATCGGGAGTCAAACATTAGTCAGCGTCACGTGACGTCATGTAGGCGTTGATGGCACTATCTAGTTTATTGAATTATATGCAAATAAGGATGATAGAACTTAGTATTTTGCTCCCGCTTACCAAACGAGGTGTTTCTTCGTAGTCTCTTATCTTGATCTTGATGAAGGTTCTAGAATTTGCAACCTTCACATAGTCTTCCTGAAACTAGACACTAGGTCGGAACCAAAGGGAGTTGCACTTCCGATAGCACTCGAACGCTTAACATAACTATTTTTCTATTGGGATTACTTAACCCGAGGAGTTATGGAGACTTAAGTCGACTGTATATTATGCACATCCATTCTAGAGAGAGAAAGAGAAAAATAAGAGAGAGAACTAAAGAGTTGTATTTCAGTTGGATCTAAGGGTATTTATAGATGTTGAGAGATGCGCGAAAGGATGATTGTGCGCACTTGAAGCAAAGGGCTGGTGTACAGCATAAGGTGGAATAACATTATCATATTGCGGCGTCACAGTGCCTTGTGATGTTGGCACGCGTAAATCGTCCCCGAGAGATTGGTTTAGAATTGAGGCCATATTATCGGCTTCCTCGAGTATCTGGCATTGACATCCTCAACTAGGTGTAGTACATCGGTTTCGAGTGTTTTGGAAGTCCTTCGTATAATGCCGAGTATAAGCGTGATATTTTGTCTTATCACTGGGATTCCTGAGTTGAATTTCATACTTATTTGAGGCCAATGAAGTTAAATAGTGAGACCTATAATGATTGAAAAAAATTAAAAAGACTAGATTTCGATGATAATTTGATATTTCTCAGGCATTTCTTATGTAAACAACTTGTGTTTTTCAATCATTAGTTAAACTTATAGTGTCTCAATGTAAGTATATAGATGAACAAGATGTAAACGCTTCTAGATTAGTTGTATGAGCACCTGAGATGATTCAAGAGACCTCGAGCATTCAACGCGATAGAAGCTTAAAGGTTTTTTAATAGAAAATTTGCAGATTTTGTAATAGTTATTTCACAATATAGTCTAATATATGAGAGTTGCGTAATATGTTAATAGTTAATTCGACTAGTTAACTTAGGTATATTATTTTCGAATACTCGTCGTGTAATAGTAATTAGCTATCAAACATTACAATTTATTAACGTTACTTAATGCACTTAACAAAACTTTTGGTGTCCAATTGTATTAAACTTATGTGTTATTATCTACTATTTAGAATTAAAAAACTTTATTTTTAACCAGGTTTTATTACTGTTTACCATAGTTAATTTGATGTTAACCCGATTTACCCGATGTTAATGTTTATAACATTAACACAAGGTTAGGTTTTCAAACTAGGACCCTGAAGTAGTTGACCTCGAGTAAGAATTTTGTAAACTCGAGATTAACCTGACACGAGCTCAGCCTTAATAAAAATGACATATACCAAAAAAATCATATAATAACTCAAAATATCCCCTTTTATATTAATGACACAAAGTGTCATTAGTCCAATTGTTTTTCATAAGCATTCCAAAATAGTAGCTAACTTCTTGACCAAAATTCTTTTACAATGTCATACCCCAAAAACACGACTATTTATTTAATTAATACTAAAGGCTAAAAACCATTCTTTTTTTTTTTTTTGGACGATCGTTACCACTACAAATACCTATTACAAAATTAACCAATTCCAAGTCTCGTAAAGGAATCAATGATGCCAAATTGTCCTTCAAACTGCAGTGCCGATTGCCTAGCTTTACGCGCAACACGGTCAGCCAGGCCATTATGTCTTCGCGGTAGATGTCTAAAAAACAGGTTGTGATGTTCTTCAGCAATCTTTCTGATCCGCTTGACATACGGTCGGACTTTCCACCACGCCGCTGGCAACGACTGAATACCTTGAATAAGATCAAGGTTGTCTGAACAGATGACGGTTCTATCCTCCGGTTGGGCGAGACTCATCTGAGCCGCTTCAAGAACTGCAATTGCTTCCCCTTCAGCCGCCGAATCTGTCCAGATGGGTTTAGAGAAAGTCACTCTTTGTCCCGAACTAGTCTCACGTTTGACTATGCCGATTCCACTAAGTTCTGCTTTTGATTTGAAAGATGCGTCACATGTATAAATAAATTTAGTATTTCCAAATTCCACATTGTTCCATGGATCTGCCACCATATCTGGGGGGCCTCTTGGTGTTTCCAAGGGTGTTTGGCCCCAATCTGGTCCATATAAATCTTTCATTCCTGCAAGGATAGACATAATAACAGTATTCGGCATGATATGAACACTTTCATGTACCATTTTCATTTTAGCCTTCCATATGTTCCAAAGTGTTAGCTGCATATGTGTCATATAGACTTGTTGGTCCCAGACGGTAGTATCCAATGCATCACAGAGCTGTGTAATCCAGTCACCTATTGAATTTGGATCGATTTCTGGGACTCTGATCTGCATCGTTGTTCCAGCCCAAACCTGCTTAGAAAAGTTACAAGTCAAAAGCAAATGTACCACTGTATCTGTCTTGTTGTCACACCACATACACTCTTTAGTATCACTACAGTGCCGCAAGTATAAGTTATGTTTAGTTGGTAGGATATTACGGCAAGCTTTCCATGAAAAAGATCGTATTTTGTTCGCAACATTAGATTTCCATATTCTGTTCCACAATTTTGGGTCATTGAGTTCCGCTTGCCCAGAAGTCTGAGCTATTCCTTCCGAGGCCACTTGTGACAGTATTTTATAACCTGACTTAGTAGTGTATTCTCCTGATTTCGTATGAGGCCAGTTGAAAGTATCTCTTTCCTCCGTTGTAAGTAAGGGAATACGTGCTATCTCGCCTCGAACCGGTGGGGGGATTACCGTGTCAATTGTTTCCCAGTCCCATCCATCCTTTTGTGTGTTCATCAGTTGTTCCACAGTTTCAATCGTATTATCTTGCGGCCTATCTTTGATTAATCCTGATGGTATCCATTTATGTTTCCAAATATTAGTATCCCTCCCGTCACCAATTTGAATAATCCCGTGTTCGACTAGGAAGTCTCTACCCTCAATTATACTTGCCCAAGACCAAGTACGACTTTGACGTAGTTTCACTTCCATAAAGTTTCCATGTGGGAAATAGATTCCTTTCAAGACCCGAGCAGCCAGCGAACTAGGGCATTTCAGTATACGCCATGCTTGCGCTGCTAAAAGGGCCTTGTTTGCACGCTTAAGGTCTCTAAATCCCATTCCCCCCATCACTTTCGCCGCAGTAATCTTTTCCCATTCAAGCCAGTGAATCTTCCTTTTACCTAGAGAGTTCCACCAAAATCGAGCAATAATCGTAGACAATTTCCTACAAAAGGTAATTGGAAAAGAAAAAATTGACATAGCATAGCAAGGTATCGCTTGTAGTACTGCCTTGATTAAGATTTCTTTTCCCCCTTCAGATAAAAGTTTAGCGATCCATCCTTGTGCTTTATTAAAAACTTTGTCCGCTATCCAGGATAATGTTTCCAATCTATACCTCTTGTGACATAACGGAATTCCTAAATATTTTCCAAGGTCCACAGTTTCCTCAATTTGAAGTGCTGAGGCCACTCTTAGTCGATCAGATTCAGGTGTTTGTTTACTAAAACACACCGAAGATTTGTGATAATTTACTTTTTGGCCGGAGCATTTGCAGTATGTGTGAATGCATTCCTGAAGTTCCTCAAGATCTTGGCCTTCCAGGGATATAAAGAACAACGAATCATCTGCAAAAAGAAGGTGAGAGATAGTCGGGCAGTTACGTGTAATCTGAATACCTCGAATTCGCCCTTGATCCACCTTGGTTTGGATTAGTGATATAAGCGCTTCTGTAAGGAGTGCAAAAAGTAGGGGTGATAGTGGGTCCCCCTGTCTTAATCCCTGTCCTGGGCGGAACTGTGGTTGACGTTCCCCGTTGATATTAAGTTGAAAAGTAACTGTAGAAATACAATTCCAAATCCAATCTACCCATTTTTGGGCAAAACCCAACTGTTCAAGTAAAAGTTTTAAAAAGTCCCATCTAACCTGGTCATAAGCTTTAGCCATATCCAGTTTAATTGCTGCAAAACATGCGTTATTCTTTAATTTGCGCTTCATAAAGAAAGACACTTCTTGTGCTATTATAATGTTATCTTGGATGGCCCTGCCCTTGATAAATGCGGATTGTGTAGGTGAGGTAATATCATTTATTAGTAGCTGCAATCTATTAGAAAGTATCCGGGCGATTATTTTATATCCAAAATTAAGATATGAGATTGGTCTATAATCCCCTACTCCTATCTGAATATCTCCTTTAGGAATAAGGGTAATAAGTGTTTCATTAAGAAGTGTTAAAGGAGTATTATTTGTAAAAAAATCAATCACCAAGTTAGTCACATCATAGCCAATAATGTCCCAGTATTCCTAAAAGAATTTACCGTTTAGACCATCAGGCCCAGGGGCTTTGTGTGGGCTCATGTCATAAACAGCTTGTTTAATTTCTGCTTCATCTGAATTCTAGTTAACGCCTCATTCATAGATTGGGTAACCTTAGGGTACACATTCCTAAGGGCTTCATGTAAATCAACCGGCTCCTGTTCCCTGAGTAAGTTCGTGTAAAAAGTATTAAATTGTTGTTTGATACCGTCATCAGATTGTACCCAGTCGCCATCCGTATTTTGAATCCTAGCAATCCTGTTACAATTTCTTCTTTTAGAAGTTAGTGCAAAAAAGTATTTAGTATTCTTGTCTCCATATCGTATCCATTGGTCTCTTGCTCTATCAGCCCAGTAGACTTCCTCTCGTTTCCAAAACATAATAAGTTGGTCACGAATAAGTTGCTCCTCGCCTTGTATTTGATCCTCCATTGATGCATTCATCACATCCATTAGTCTTCTTTCCAATTCTTTAATTTTTGTTTTATTATTAGGAAATGTACTCTTGTGCCATGTTGAGAGGGCGTTTGTGGTAACTGCCCTTTTATGTAAGACCACATGTAAAGGTTTATCAACAATTTGAACCTTCCATGCTTCCTCAATAACAGTTCTACAATGTTGATGGAGATACCAGTTAGTCTCAAAACGGAAGTGTCTAATATTGCGCTTCCCTTGTCCATTATGAAACAGAATCATAGGTGCATGATCTGACCCCACGACAGGGGGAAGATATGCAGTGGCATTAGGGAAATTTTCAGTCCATTCTGTAGTTTCAAATTTTTTATCAATTCTAGAGTGTACAATATTATGTTCATTTCGACGGTTTGTCCAAGTAAAGAAGCTTCCATATGTTTGAATTTCTGTTAACATATTGTTAGTAATGAAAATATTAAAGTTAAGGATGTACTGCTGGTTTGGAAGGGATGAGCTGAGTCTTTGATTTGCATTAGAAATATCATTAAAGTCTCCCAGAATGAGAATCGGTTCATCATGGCGTGCTCTCCATTCTGTTAAATAGTTGTAGAAATGTTGTCGTTCAACGTAAGCATTTGGAGCATGCACAAAAACACAGTAATAAGCAAATACATTATCGTTAATTAAAACGGTAATAAATGAAGGGCCATAGTCCAAAATAGAAAGGGATGTAGGAGAATTCCACATCAACAAAAACCCCCCAGAGTGATTCAAACTGCCCTGTGGGTTAACCACAAAAAAGTTCTCAAAATTTAAGTTCCTCACCAATAAAGGTGCATCTTTTTCAGTCATCATAGTTTCACAAAAACAAGCCACAGCAGGCTTATGTTCAACCACCATAGCATGGAGCACCTGGACTGTCAAAGGGGCCCTAATCCCCTGACAGTTCCAAAAAAGTGTAATCATTTTCCAACCGCGGCCAAAACCGGGTGGCCGCTACCTCTAACTTGCCTTATTCTTTGTCTTACCATCTTACCAATACTTATATAATAATCTCCCCATTCACCATTAAATATTTCAACTTTTCCCCTATTAGCTGTCCCAAAGCATTTAAAATCAACCCATATACTTAAAATATATTGGTATGTGATATTTACCCAATTAGTCCCCTTAATTTTGTCTGTGTCCCTGAGATGCACCAAACATATTTCGAAATTCGTGTTGCTCCTAAGAGTATTAACCATTACACTAATACAACATTTCATCTTTGCCAAAGCCATCCCATAAATTCTTGTCCTCAAATTATCATCTGTATTGTATATATGCAGCATAAAACATATCCCAGCAAGAAGTAGATGAATAGGAGTCCAACGATCTGTCTCTATTTTGCAGTTATCCAGTTGATGAAGAGGAGTCCAACGACCAATCTCTGTTTTACAGATATCTGGAATAGGAGTCCAACTATCTGTCTCCTTTTTGCAAATATCCACTTGATGAATAGAAGGCCAACGTTCTGTCATTTCTTTGCAATTATCCACTTGAACCCATCCATTTTTATCCTGGTATTCTTGACCCTTTTCAGAAGTCTCATCCCTATACAGAGTTGTATTTTACTCATTAAAGTCAATAAACAGATTATACAGGGCAGTGGCCCTCTCCCATTGCAAGACTTTTCCTACTTTGGTTCTTCCCCATTTCATAATCCCCTGTTCACCTAAAAAATTTACAACCATTTTCATTAAGTTTAAAGCAAATTTATACTTATATTGCGAATTCCATTTGTTAATCCAGGACCATGTAAAAAAATTAAAGCCCAGAAGCGTAGCCCAAAGTTTACAATCCATCTTCCTCCAGAGCTTAGACATCTGCTTGGCCATCCTGCAAACATAATTCGGTCCCTCTTCGTTCATCCAATCACTGTATTGCACCGTTTCCTTTTTATTCTTTGTACACTGATTCTCATCAGTCTTCATATCCTCTAATCCTAGTTTCCGTGGTGAACCCTTAAATGTCAGAATCCATACCGCACTAGCCCTTATCTTAAGTCCCATACCATCATAAATCCTAATCGGCACCTTATAAACCAACCATTCCTGTTCCCCTCCTCCACCAAATCTTCTAACTTTCTGTCCAGAATTCGTAGGGTTGTGGCTATTCTTCCCCCAACTTTCTGTAATCAAAAAGTAACCCCCCTGTAAAGCCGCTCCATAGTAGTTAGTCTTGAAATCTCTCCATCCACCTGTCTTCTTCTTAGAACCGCGATTATACAAATCTTTACTCTTGCTTCTGTACAACGTATGAAACCAACTCGCCCCCTTCCAATGATTAAACCCTTTGTCCCATGTATGATTTTTATGTGTAGTAATCAAAACCCAGATGTTCGTATGATAATTACCCGCTGTGTGACCGTTAATCTGATTTTGTTCTACCAGAATCGTAAACTGACTACTACTAATCTGAGATTGACTCAAGCAAACCTTTACTGATTGAATCTGCCAAAAAGCCTTTGGATTCTTCCTCTCCTTGTCATCGCCGTATGTAGATATTATCTTCTTCCTCCTATATTGTATCTGATATCTAATAAAACATGGTCTCCTTGTAAAAACTTGTTGTTGTATCTCGCCATCAGTTGATAAGCCCATCCCGTCACCTCCCACTATAGTATTTGAATGGAGGCCTGAGATTTTGCAGTGATTCAGTCGAAAGAACACGATTTGTGGTGAATTTGTCTGGATTTTGGGTGAAAGAAAACCCTAATTTGTCGAAGAAAGTGGGTCGCCTATTTCGCACCTATAAAAGGTGTCGGCTAAAAACCATTCAGTTGACATAAATGATTTAAGAGTTAATTTTTTATACTCATTTTACTATACATAACACCTCCAACCAATAATTGACAAAAAACTCCAACCAATCTACGTTTTTTCTCCTAAAAGAGTTGAAAATATTTGTAATCTGTCTATTTTGCCCTTAATGCCACTAATATAGCATGTTTGTTATACTTAATACAAAATTGAGTAATGATATATACCACCCAAAATCATACCACCCAATGACGTGACGTGAATTGGTTGGTAATAAATCGTTAATTAGATCAAAAAAATAAATGGTTTAACGATTTATAGTCAACCAATTCATGCCACATCATTGGATGGTATATATCATTACTCTAATTAAATTAAAACATATCTAATTAATCTACCATTACAAATTTTTAGAAATAAAGACTACAATCATGTGTGTTTAAATAAGAATTCAGCTACTTAATTATGGTGTGATTTGATACCCCTTATCTTTCTTTAATCTACCAAAACACATTATTTATAATCACAAATAAATAGGTTTATAGATGGATAATGCATTAAATATTGGTAGGGTGTTTGGTATGATCATCTTGTGTTGCTAGTTCAGTATTAGTGAGTTGCTAGTTAAATTTCAGTGGATGTTATCTGGTTTAATCGCTATGAATTGCTATCTCAATTTTAGTGGATCGCTAGTTCAATTTTAGTGAGTTGAGTACGTTTTATCTATAAGTTGTATCAGAAAACAATAGGTTGAATGTATAGTTGTTGTGGGTTATCTTCTCTAACTTCAGAATCCACTATTTGATAAGAGTACATTTCACACACATCAAATAGATCATATACATGCACTTTTAAGTTATTTTTTGCAGAATAAAATGCATATTACAATGACAGATAACAACCTAGTTATGGGTTGTCTTCTCCAACTTCACAACACATAATTTGATGAATGTACAATTCACACACATCATAGAAATCATATCCATTCGATTTTAATTCATTTTCTCCAGAATAAAATACAGATAACAATGGTAGATAGTAACCCATTGAATACTTTGTTAACTTAACAATCACGACAACCCTTCAATAAGACTAAAATAGAAATACATCATATAATTATAGATAGACAATGCAAACCTTTCTTCTTCTCATTTACTTAGTCTATCTTTTTTGTACCATATTTTAAATTATTTCTCGCCTTCAGGACCTTCTTTTTGGATGGATGTAATATGAATTTGTATGATTCAGTAAGGTGTGATTTTGGGTTTTTTTTCTGTTGAATGGAAATTGTGACTTTTCGTTCATTTTTTAAAAAGACAGGCTCCTACTCTCGTTTATTGATATTATCTTGATTTTTTTGGTACGTGGATGGTCCTGGCCATCAAGTTTCTGGTTAATTAAACTAACCTAACTTATTTTATTATCTGACACTCTACTAATTTAACCCGTTAAATAGAAAAGAAGGGTAAATTATCACTTGGTTAATTTTTTTTTAAGAGACAAAAGAAATTAACTACCGCGATCGTTTATACAGAGACTTTAGAAAAATATTAAAATCATTTAAGGAGCCATCCTTCCAAGATGAGGGGTCGATGTTTCGTCTTGCACATTTAGCCAGTAGATCCACAACACTATTAAGGTTCCTATTTACGAAGTT
The DNA here is from genome assembly GCA_029959085.1 of Nemophila menziesii. NCBI lineage: Eukaryota > Viridiplantae > Streptophyta > Magnoliopsida > Boraginales > Hydrophyllaceae > Nemophila > Nemophila menziesii. The sequence goes on along the minus strand of JARWIR010000012.1, from coordinate 1,784,269 downwards.
AACCTTCCAAGAAGGGAACTTCGTAAGCCAGCTCTTCATTTCGGAATTGAACGGATAGATTTGCCGCCGAAGACCAGTGCATCTGGAAATACCTTGAACTAGTTCAAGGTTATCGAATTAAAAAGAAACAGTCTGAAGATTACATATAGCGGCCTTTCTCATAGCCAAGAGGACCGCCCAGCATTCACCTTCAACAGAACTTTTGACAATTGATCTAGATACTATCTTGTGAGTAACTCTACCTTCTTTATTAATTGCTATTGAAGCTAAACTTGACAGTTCGTATTCTTTTTTAAAAGATACATCACTCATGAAAATATATTCCGAGTCATCCGTTAGTATAGGGTTATCTTTTATGTTAACTCCATTAGCCAATTTTTCCTTCTTCTCGTCTCTTTTCACCTGTTCTCCTTCTTCCTCGCTTCTAGGTCCAAAAAGATCTTTCATATTGGAATGAATCTTGTAAAGAATGTCTTTGATTACCCACGACGTGTTTTCAAGAAAACCCTTCATCTTAGCTTTCCATGTATTCCAGATTTTGGTTAATAAGAAAGTAAAAATATATAAAATATTCAAACAGTTAGAACCATTATTGATCTTAATTTTTTCTTGTTTTATAACACAAGTAAAAAAAAAAGTATAATCATCCTCTTCCCACGGTCTCTAAACATCTTTCTCCACTAAGGTTTTGAACTATGAGTTTCCCATAGAGACTAGTAATGAATTAGAAAGTAAGATTTTATTTAATTTGATTTAATAAGATATTAGATCAATAAATTTATTTGTTTTTAATTTAAAAAAATTGTTACATAGAAGAGTTACTTTGAATTCGAACCTACACCATTGGATCATATGACCAAAACCTTGACCCGTAAGCTAATTCCAACTAGCTTAATTTAAATTTGAATAATTCTATTGAAATATTTAAAGGGTTAACACTTAATAAATCCCTGCAACCTTATTCACTCCTGTAAAAGTCATTGTCTTTTTTAAATAACAGTAAGTTATGGGAAGCTATCCATAACTTAAAATTTAAGTTCTGTAAAAAACTCAAACGGCTATTTTTATAGACAAAAAAGGAAAAAATAAAAGGTATAGTTACCTTTTATGAGAAAAATAATAAATGTAATAAAAGCTGAATTTATTTTAACTTTTTTGGATATTAATCCACATTTTAATTTAACTTTGATTCAGTAGGACACTATCAAAAAAGAATTTCCATTCAATAAACTTAAAAAAATCAAAATAAACCTAAAACTCAGATTTCTTTATATTCAAGACTGTCTTGCCTCGGAGGACACATTTAACTATAAATAGCTCAAACAAAAGTAACATCAAAATTTGACTTATATAAAGAGCCCTTCGTCATTTACTACAACTTGCACCGCGTCTCCCGCTCAATAAGATAGCTTCAATGTTTTGCAAATTTATCTGTTTGATGCCATAACACTGAACTCAATAGACTTCAATTTTTCTCATCACCAAAAAATTTACTTATAAATCACTCGCTTAGAATATTCAAATCTAGTTCGCATTTTTCTCTAATGTCGCCTTATTTACCAGCAGCCAACACAATGAAGAGAGCAGCAGCAACTGATGCTATAAATGTAAGTACACCTTCGTTCTTTTCTGTACCGCCAATGACATTTGAATATTTCCCCAGATCGTCAATGCTGCTTAAGAAAAAGAATGTCAAACAACTTTACTGTAAACTAAGAGTTACTTGGATCATTAGTCTTGGCTAGCGAAACGTTACAAATTAACATTTTGGATGAAAAAGAGTATGATAAACTTTGAGAATGTGGCAAACCGTACCTTAACAACAATCTTCCATCATTGGACTTCTCTAGAAGTTTCTCCGGAATAGGTCCGGTAAAAGAGTTCCCTTTTAAGTTCCTGTGATCGATGGAACAAGTCTCTTTATAAGGGAACACTCACTTAAAGTTGGAACTAATGATAGTTCATGGTATCTTTCAGTAAACTTACAAGACTGTAAGAGAATCTAGTTCCGCTAGAAACTCAGGTACCACTCCTGTTAAATTATTATTTGATAAATCCCTGTAATAGCAAAACTGATTACTCTACTATGATCACAAAACATTACGAAAATAATAAAGATATGCAAAACGCAACTTACAAAAATACTAATTCAGAGAGACTGATTATTGAAGGAGCTATTGTCCCATTTAATCCATATGAAGACAAATTCCTGATTAAATGTGTCGTGACAAGTTATTAGCGTGACAAGAATTTGTAAAATATAATCAAAGTTTAAATAAGAATATATGATAAAAATGTGGTTTCGCTAGAAAATATAATGTAGGCATACAAGGATATAATTGTTGCTGGATCTGGACCATGATAAGAGCAGTTGATTCCATCCCATACAGATGTTTGAGGCACACATGGATCACCTTGCCAGTTTCTTGTCAGCTTATACATTGACTTGATATCTAACATTGCCTCAACTTCAAAAGCATATAAAAGTAGATAGTGAAAAAATTAACCTCAAATTATATTATCAAAAATTTAATAAAAAATAAATCAAAATCCAAGACGGATTAAGGAATAAACACGGAATATATACTTTAATATAGGGATCTATAGTGCAATTAACTCAATGTGAAAGGAGCATACCATTGGTGTCTTCTGTTCCTGGTGTCGTCAACTCTATTGCAGTAAAAATCTCGAATGCATTAAGTAAGGGTGGACGAGTTGATGATGCTGTTTGATTGATAGTAATTTTATAAATCTGATAGCCTTTATCAGGGATTGGCTTGTAAATCGTTTTTGCTTTTAGATATACCGGAGAAAAAGGACCATACCAGAGATCACCATTCAGATAAATGTTGAATTCTCTCAATTCTTTGCTTCCTAGTATTTGAAGCTCAGCAAAGTGAAAGAATATATAATACTTATCTGTAGTTATATTAATAGGATTCCACGAGAAACTCAAGTTTCCATTGACATTTATTGGTTCTCTTCCCGTGCTCATAACTAGAGGGGGTGGTCGAGTAAATGTTACATTTGAGGTATCCACCGTCAAATTAGTCGATAATACTGTCGTGTTAGAAGTCGGATTAAAAGAAGGCCACACACGATCGTAAATATCATCCTTAAACCTAATAAAGCATAGCAATATTAGTTATATATCATTTGGATTTATGCAATGACGTCAATTTGAAAAGTTAATTTGGAAAAAAGAGTGAAGCGCGCGCACCTTATATTATCAGAAAATATTGAATTAATATTTGCTCGAGCATAGAGTTGAAGAGATTTATCTGTAGTCGCGTACATGGTATCTTCAAGAGGTCTCAATTCTAAAGCGGATATGAATGGAGTGTAAGAACTAGTCTTAACAAGACAAACATATATATAGTCTGATAATGGTGTGTGAACAATTTCACGCTTTGATACGCGTGATGGATCAGTTAAGTTCACTGTGTCCCAATAATCAGCACCCAAAAATATATCAAAAGCAGTTGTCTGATTTTTTCCATCATAGTTTCCGTACATAAAACTTGCCCTTATCAAATATTTTTGACCTTTCCCGGGTCGTAAAGTGTAGCAGTTTCTTGTTCCTTCAGGAAAGCTTCTCAATGTTACATACTGCTCGGCTAAAGAATCGGTGAGGTATATACTTGATACGCTTTCACTTATTCCACTGTCTATAAATCCTGCATCTGATGTGTAAAATAGGCCTGTACTTGGATCTGTATAGTTGGAACCATCTGTAATTCCGCAGTCTATGCTTATGAATCCTGAGATTCAGAAAGATACTTAATCAGAATATTAGGGATTGGTATATTTTATAAATGAATGTAAAACTTGAAAGTTTAGATTAGACCTGATTGATCATCTTGCCCTTGAACTACATTTGTTTCAACAATTAGAAAAACAAGAAAAATTACAAGTACGGAATATTTACACATTTTGATGAGATAATTAAAATGTTGCGGTCTCAAATTGTGAATGCAATGAGTGTATTGTCATTTTATATGCATTCTTAGGAATTAAATATTTGGTTTTTGAAATAAACCAGCTGACATCTTACATTATTTTATGCACACGCAGATACATCATGCTACAGTCTTTCAAAGACTAGGCTTAGAATTTTTTCATTTTAAAATTAAGTTTAAGGTTGTAGCTCTTAAAGACAGATTTGATATCTTAGACAAGCAAGCATCCTTTCTCTTTGCGTATATTGAGTAACATTTTTTAATCCGTCCTCAATTGTATATATCTTTTTCTCTCAATTTGACTATCTCCCTCTATTCAATTTTATGATAATTAGCCAACTAATCTGAAACAAAATAACTAATAGGCCAGCTATCAACTATTATGAGTCTTATAACCCTATCTATCGTGTAGTGCAGTAATGTCTCTGAGTATCTATTATATTCATATTATAGTCATATAGGTTGAAAGTAGTTTCTGTCAATTGGTCAACTGTTTATTATTTCATTTTCTGTTTCTCTCCCCATAATTGAGTTAGTGCTTCGCATATTCATACCTGGAATATAAACAATGGATCAGTTATATTCTCTAATAGATCCTTCAACTTATATCATTTTACTCAAATTGTCACTATATTTTAAAAGTGCATGAAATCGTCCCCAAAGATTTTTTTGTCTTCAAGTTAATCCCTGACCCAAAATATGTCCCTTTTTCTTTCGTTATGTCCATGTGGCACGAGTGTTTTTGTAATTATCATTGAACACGTGGGTTTTTTGCATTCCAAAAAATATATTTTCTTATCTTTATTCTTAGCAAGAAAAGTAAGATCAGGAATCCAAAAATTCCATGCCAAAGATGGATTATCTGTTTTGGGAGCAAACCTTACCAATTAAATCAGCAAACCAAACAGTAAGATTGAAATGCTAATCCACAGACAAACAAAAGAAGTAACTGGAAAAATGACACCAATTGATTAACAACAATAACACCAGAATGTGCCAGTAGAAAACCATAACTAATAGCATACAAACATGTCTGACCCACACAGATAAGAAATATAATGAAAGATATACAAAACATGATTTATAAGTTGTTATCCTAAATCGAGGTGGTATAAATTTTTTTTTTATAAGTTAAAATATCAAACAAATGAGGTAAAACAATGTAGTCTGTCATGGTTTAAATTTACACAATTATACAGCAAAAGGAAGAGTAGCATGAAGCATTGTAAATTTTACACTCCAAGCAAGAAATCGGAGCAAAGGCATTAGCTCTTTAATTCATTTACAAATAAAAGAATATTATTATCTTCACACATGAAAACACGCTTAATTTTTTTCACCAATTTTTCCTCGATCAATATCACCATTTAGTTGTGATGCATCACTATCTTGAGGAGGATTTGTACTAATTAGATTGGAGAAACTATTTCCAATGGAGTTCCAAAATCGTCTAGAGGGAGTAGAAGGAGAAGAGGGAGAAGATTTCAAGCTATTCATGCTTCCTTCAAATTGCCTCGCTGATGCAATATTCAGACCCGAAATTCTCACTGCAGCTAAAACACGTTCCGGAAGCTCTGATTCTGTTTGACTCTCGATAAGGAAAGCTAAATCAACAGTCAGTGTTGATAGATAACCAAGTGCGAGATGAACAATAGCATTTGCAACAATTGAAGATCCAATGTCTATATCAACTTCAATAAAATTCTCGCCTAAGCAATATTTGCAAGTTAATGCTCGCCCAATTACACATATAGCCTGCTCCCCAACTGCTTTCCTCACAATCCATGGTCCTTTAACAATATTGGCTATCATTTTTAACCTAGATTGCCTAAAAGCATCATCTCCGGTTACAAACTGTTCGATTAAAGACCCCTCAGGAGCAGGTTGCAGAGAAACAAAATACGCAACTGCGCTAAAATTGTCTTTACCGGGTACTTGTAGATTGAATGCCCAGACAAATGGTTTATCACCTGCATCTCGTATAGCCCTTCTAACACGATGCCTAGGATTGTTTAGTACTTCTGAAATCTTTGTGGAATTTTTCAGCCAATCGAAACCTAGAGGCTTTAGAATGTAATCACTACCCGGAATTTTTACCTTTGTCCGAAAGTATTCTGGACCTCTTAGCATGAAAGTCTTTCCCGGTGGTGATGCCCAGCCATTTGAAAATTTGTCGAGCTTAAGTAGAGGAACAGCGCCTTCTGACTTTACTTTTTCTATCCATTTGTGATCATCGCAATTTGCCATATACAAAGAAGATCGACTCCTATAAGATGCATACACAATAACTTAGTTATAGAATGGCTCTTTGTAACTCCCTGTGGTTTCAAAAGTGTATAGTACACTTCTTGTAAATTAACCACGAGAAAATAAAATGTAAAATCTTTTTGTAAAAATGATTCAAGGTGGAACATGAAATAAGGTAGTTGAACATAAGTCGATTCTTTAAAAAGGAAAAACCTCGAATAATATAATGAAGTGAAGAACAAAAGAGCAAAGTTGACATTAAAGACAGAACTTTCAGGAACTGGCGTCTATTGAATTCTATGAATAAACGTTATATGTAGATGAATGGATACAAAATTATTTCTTAAACCTACAAAAAATTGAAATTCCATTTCAAGGATATAATAAATATAAGAAATTCGACTCAGTAACATGCTATCGTATAAGAGGGACAATCTAGAATAGAAAATCGATGGGGTTTTTCTGGATACAGAAGCGTACCTTAATGATTGAGTAGTACCTTTTGGATCAAAAAATTAGGGGTGATGAAATAGCAGTCTGAGAGTGTCTTGTATCTGGCTAGCTGTTCTAATGAGTATCAGTATAATTGAACGGCAGATTTTGTCCCGGATGGCTGTTAATTTTAGAAGAAGATGAAAGATGTAAAATGCCAAATGGCATACTAATTTGGGATGATATTTGAAAAAAAATAAAAAATAATGTCTATTAAAAATCAAATTTTAATGTTTTTGCTTTTTTTTTGGTAAGGTTTGGTATCAGTATCATCTAATATGACTTGTAATATAGATGGTTAAATAAATAAAAAAACTAAGTAAGAAAAACGGGTCAATTTTTTGAGGATATGCAGGGTTTCGGGTGTATTACAGATGACTTGGATCAGTAAATGCGTTAGGTTGTATTCGGATTCATAAGACGGGTTAATATTATTTGGATGAATTGCCTATAGTGTCTTGGAGACAATCTTAGTGTCACAAAATGAACATCTAATTCCTCTCTTATGTAAAAGAGTTTTTTTAAGATCGATAATGTCATTATTACCTTTATAGTGTATATAAGACAAAAAAATAGATTCTTCTCTCTCCTCCATTACCATTTTTCTCTCTCCTTCTCCATTGAGTATCAATACTTTCTACCTCCGACCACCATTGATCACCGCCAGTGTTGCCAGAAAAAGTACTAAGTACTCTGAAAAGTTACTGAATACTCGGAAAAGTATTGAGTATCAAAAAAGTAACTGAGTCGCTGGAAAAAGTTATTGAGTATTCGTATAATTTTACTGAGTATTTCAGAAAATTTATTGAGTATTTGAGAAAATTATACCAAGTATCTGAAAATTGTATAAAATATCTGGAAAGTATTAAGTACTAGTGCATAACTATTGAATATTTTGAAATTTTTTAAACAAACTTTTTATAATATATTAAATTATATTTATTTCTAAAAATAAAAAGTTAATAAATTACAAGAAGAAGAAAATAAAAAACATTACACTAGATTCAAACTAAAAAAGAAAGAAAAAGAAAAAAAGATGTGCATTTATTACACTACATGACAAAAGACAAAAAAAGAAAAAGAAATCAAAGAAAAAACAACTGCAATCTTATCTTATTCTTGCGCATCACCAGAAAAATAAAAATACAAACCGCCATTTTTGCTGAGCATTTTAAACAGATTTAGTGAGCATCTTCACGAAGTTGCTGAGCATCACAAGAAAACCGCAACATGGACGGAGTTTGCAACATGTTTGGAGCTCGCAACATGGCGGTGGTCTGGATTTACTCGGAACTGCTTCGCAAACTGAAGGACGCCACTCTCTTCATCTTCGCATAACTTCACCTTGAACTGATGGTGGTCTTGGATTTGCTGAGCATCTTGAATAAAAAACAGTCGGACCACTCGTGCTCCAGATTTGCCTTCTTCTCCTACGAGATTTGGTCTGAACTTCAAGTTCGCCTGCAGCAGTTCCATGAGCCATGGCAATCAGAGCTTCATTGTGCAGCAGATCCGTGAAGACAAAGCTGCACAAATCCAGGCGAAGAAGTTGCACGGTTTTCTTTCTTCCATGACAGATCCATGAACTAAAACGACGATCCATGGCGGTTTCCTATTACATTGAACCCAGCAGATCCAGATCGGAGACATTACAGCGAACCCAACGGATCCAGATAGTTCTTCTCAAGCTCCAGGCGGTGGCAAACCAGCAACTTTGAAACTTTATTCTCCGATCCGACAAAGCTTTCATGGCCGAGGTCAGCAACTGAGTGAGTCATGGTTCACTTCCGAAGGAACCGAGAGAAAATGTTTTGCAGCTTGAGATTCACGTGAGAGAAAGGAAAAAGAGAGATGAGAGAGAAAAAAGAGAGAGAAGAGAGGAATGATTAGGGTTTTTAAAAAAATCTGATAAAAACTAGTGTATGTATAGGCAATATAAAACAAAAAAGGATAAAAATGTAAATGTGATCTTGGCCTATAGTGTTAATTTTTATTTGCGGCCTTAAGTAAGAAGAGAAGATTGGGAAGGTGTACTTGGGTTTTAAGGGTGTGTCTTCAAGACATTTTGGGTAATTTTCTCATATCATTTTAGGGTGAATTACCTATAAGGTCTTGGAAACCATCTTAGTGCCACAAAAGTAACATCATGTTCCACTCTTCTCTAAAGAGGCCTCTAAGATAACCAATGTCATGATTATCCTTATAGTGTATATAAGACAAAAAAAAAATAGATTTTTCTCTCTCCTCCATTACCATTTTCTCTCTCTTATGTGGTGGTTTAATTCACCAATCGAATCAGGGTGATATATAGAAAGTTCATAGTTTATTATATCTTCAACCTATCCGAGAGGGTTGAGCATGGTTTGCTTCGTATCGGTTTTTGGTCAAACCGGAATCAAATCATATATTTTGGGTTTTTATAATTAAAAACCAAACTGCACGGTCCGGATTTGGTTCCATATTTGGTTTTTTTGGTTCTGTATTGGTTCATTTCGGTCCTGTTTGTGGTTTTTTTCGAATTTAGGTGTTTGCCCAATAATATTTGTCAACTCATTTCTTGAAATAAATTTTCCAATAACAATAAATATTCTAATAAAATCTTGCTACTTTTTTCTGATAATAATAAAATCTTGCTAATATACATGCCCACAGTGGACTATTAATATATCAATTAAATAAAAACATATAATCTAACAACAATTATCTTACTTTACAATACTAAACAAATTTATAAAATTAAAACTATTACTCCTGAAATCATACAATCATGATTAATAAAAACAATCAAGTAATGAATACTTACTAATATAATATTATGTGATATAAAAAAATGTATCACTAATAACACCATCAAATAGTAAAACAAAAATTTCACGTAGATAATAAATTCTCACGAAAAGTTCTCTCATATGATCCTTATAAAAAAGTTCTCACGTTCCTTACTTTTTTCCTTCGTTGGTTCAGTTTTTGTTTGGTTTTTTGGTTCAGTTTTTGCGTAATAAACCGGACCGAACCAAAAAAAATTAGATTTAGAAAAGTTGAAAACTAAACCATTTGGTTTATTGGTTTTTGGTTCTTTTGATTTGATTTTTTCCGATTAGAATTTGTATTCACCTAAACTTGTTGAACAAACGGTTGTCAAAGCAGATACAGTGAAAGAAGAGAATTAATCATTTGAATGGGGGCATTCCAAGAATTAGAATTGAAAACCTTTCTCACCCAAATCAAGAATCAAACCACTAGACCAACTGCTTTTTTTTTATTATTCTAATTTGTTCGAAGAAATTAGTGAATTTTTTTCTTGTTAATCGTGCGTCCACTTGATTCTCACGGGATATATTTTTCGTGCATCTCATATTCTCATGGTCCACTTGTAACCAGTTTAGTAGGCACTGTCCATAATACGAGGGGGAAATGACTAATGAAACCATGCATGGGAGCCAATAAAGGTATATTTACTTACATGTTGAGTATTGTTTAACTATGATGCATCGAGATATATTAAATGTTTTACTAAAGGTCCTTAGTTAAAAGCTCACTCAGGGTGTATTATAAATAGAGTGTCCTTCAAATTTGGATTTGATTTGCAATTGTTTGTTGATATTGTTGTCGTATAAGCTACATCTAACAACTAAAGTTTTAATCGAGTTGGTGACTTAATATGATATCAAAGCTTAGGTACTAAAAGATCTAAGTCTCGTCATTGCAAGGTTTAAAATGGAATGTGTGGCGATGTTTTGAAGTATAAAAAATAAATAGTTGCAACTTCAATCAATATTTATGGTAAACTATTATCGAAGAATAAGTATAGACATAGGTAACTAACTAAGTAAATTAAACAATGAACTTGGTCAAAAAAAAGAAGCATTTCGAGAATCGAACTTATACCTTCTCGCACCCAAAGCGATAACTATACCACGACCAGTCATATCTCCCGGGGGACTAGTCGGGTGTAAGCCCGGGAACCCTCGTCATCAAAAAAAAAAAGCTTCATTTGTTTATAATGTTAATTGAACTTAAGCACCATACTTGTTTTTGGCTAATCGTATATTATATTAGAGTAATCTTGTTATATTATGTTAAGTCTAGAACACTTAACATTTTAAGTTAGTTATGCAACTTTTATATAGTTTAGTCTCTTAGTTGTCTTCTAGAGTCCATGATTAATACTTTATATAAGTGAATGCCTTGTTGTTTGCTCTACTCTTTCTGTTCCAGTAATCGAGGGAAAATTATTCTTTATCACTTGTTAGCTTAGAGTTGACAATTATTCAGTGACTAATAGTTCTTAGTTAAACTTGACTCATATAGACAAAATTATTCTTTATCACTTGTTAGCTTAGACTTGACAATTATTCAGTGACTAATAGTTCTTAGTTAAACTTGACTCATATAGACACGTAACCTTTGAGATCTTGGATTGGTTTGCAGTTGTATGTTAATAATAATTAGGCGTAGTTACTTGGTCATTGATTTGTTCTAATATTTTTCTAAATGTTTAGTAAAGTTATTAATTATTAATTAGTTTCTCAATGTACAATTATGAATATTTTTGTGGTAATTATGTTTTGTTTTGATTATAAAAAATTTTAATCAACAAGTCATAATTAAAATCAATATTGGATCATATTGTTATAAGGGGAAATTGAACCCTACGTGAATCGAACACGCAACCTTCTGATCTGGAGTCAGACGTGCTACCATTGCGCCAAGGATCCTTGATGTTTATTAATTAACAATATTCTTTTGTAATTTTGGTATTTTCTTATTCTTATTCTTGTGTTCAAATTATATAGATGGTTTCAATATAAATATTTTCCATCATTATAACAATTTTACATTTAAATCTTTTTGATAAATTGATCATAGAAACTTTAGGAGTTTTCAAATTTTATTCAAACAAAATATTTTATTGTAGTATATTTAGTGATAAGAATATATTTTGTTATTCGCTAAGATTAAATTGATTTAACATACATAACAGTAAAAAATTAGGGCCACTCTTTTATTTCCTGATATTTATGTTAAATCAACCTAGTCTTGAAGAATCACAAAATAAATTCTTATCATGTAAGATATTGCTCTTATAAGTGTTCTTGTAAATAAAGTGTTATTTTGATGCAGAATGTTTTTGTTACCAAAACAAGTGATTTATAAGATTAACTAGAAAATAGCTAGCTTTCATGGAAATAAAGTTGCTTAGGAGTCAGTATGCACAAGAAAAGAAGAAACGTGCATCATTTCATCAACCTTCCGTATATTTTTTGGAGAATATATAAATAGTATTATGATATATGGAATAAATGGGTGCATAGTAATATCATTAAAGATAAATATGTTGAAGTCTTAGCATCAAACATGATTCTACTTGGATTTGGAAGAAAATGATCAAAGTAAGATCAAGTGTACTCAGTGTTATTAGACACGAGGTGAAGAATGGACTGAGTACTTATGTTGTTTTTGGTAATTGGATTAATGGAAAGAATGTGAAAGAAATTCTTCACAAATATGTTTATAAGGAAGGGTTATGGTGCAATAAGATTGTTGGTACCTTCATCATCAATTGGAGATGTCACTTCTTACCTAATTTGAAATGATTGACTAATCATGTGCAAGATCTTGTTTTGCCTAATAAGTAAGATGTTATCACTTGGACGGAAAGTGTCAAACAAAATATTTTTTCCAAGAAAAACTGAAAAGAGTTATAGATAATCATAGCAAATTCACTTGGTGTAATTTCGTTTGGATAACCTCAAATACCCCCTAAATGGAGTTTTTTCTCTTGGCTTGCTTGTCTTGGTAGACTTTCTACTAAAAATAGAATGCTTGAGTGGAAGGATTACTTATAATCCTTTGTGTGAATTATGTCGATTTATTGAAGATAAGAGACACATTTTCCTTGATTACTCATTTACTAAAAGAATTTTGAAAACTTCCTTAATGAAATGTAATTGCAGCTCTGATTGTGCATTTTGGGATGATCTCACTAAGTTTCTCTTGAGACAATACAGAAGTAAGTTCCTCTTAGATTTGTAAGGTATGTATGTGTGTGTGTCATGTGAGAAATTCTAGAATTCGAGGAAGTAATGTTATGAATAAAGAACAATTAGTGCAAAACGTACATTCTTTTGTTGCTTTAAAATTGAAGTGCACACGATATTCGACCTTGAAGTTTTTTTTTAGTTATAGAATTAGATATTTGCATTGTAGTATATGTAGTTTGTAAATTTTTCTTTTTTTATTTTGAGACTCCCACATCATTCGATGCTCTATATTTTGTAAAGTTTACATATTGTTGAAATAACGAGAATTGATTTGCCGATAAAAAAGATGAGGGGCATTCCGAGAATTGAACTCGGGACCTCTTGCACCCTAAGCAAGAATCATGCCACTAGACCAAATGCCCTATTATATGTTGTTTTTTCACCTGATAAGGTGTATCATTATGCTTGTCGTCATTGTTTCTAGGTATTTTTAAAATTACTTACAATTTTTTACCCATCTCCCAACCTAACCCATTAGTTTTAAAAAATCAAATTCACTGTGAAATTTTGTTAATTTTTCCACCCACCTCCCCACCTATTGAAATTAGGGTGTTCGACCTAAAAGGTTCATGTAGAAAATTTGTTGTCTTATAAGATCCATATACATTACACATTGACAAACAAGCAACCCATTAAAAATAGTTGACCCATTAAAAAAACTTGCAACCCATTAAAAATATAAAGATAACCTGTTCTAAATATGGACTTGTTGAGATTTTTAGGAACGTGATTTTGAACCTTTTTAGAAATTAACTCTTATAATTAAATCTTCACACACATACCCAACAATCGTAACCACCGCCATCATCACCATTACCACCACCCAAAAACTTCAAACACTAAATATAATGTAAAACATAAACTCATCAAGAAGTGCACATGAAATTCATCCATAATTCTCTTTAGTTATAGAATAGGATATTTGCATTGTAGTCCTTATAGTATGTAGGTTTTTTTTAGAGTAATGATATATGTCACCCCTTTTCATGTCACCCTTTTATCACCCTTCTATATATACGTATTGATTTCCTTGAATAGAAGATAGATAAAAATTAAATAGGATAGAGAAATCAATTCATTGGTCCATATAGGCATACACGTAGGAGGTGATAAAAGGGTGATACAAAAAGGGTGACAAATATCATTACTCTTTTTTTTAAGATATCCACATCATTCGAGAGGAACTGATTTGCCGAGCTCTATGTTTTGTAAAGTTTACATATTGTTGAAATAATGAGAACTGATTTGTCGATTAAAAAAAGATTAGGGGCATTGCGAGAATTGAACTCGGGACCTCTTGCACCCTAAGCAAGAATCATGCCACTAGACCAAATGCCCTTCTATATGTTCTTTTTTCACCTGATAAGGTGGATCATCAGGCTTGTCGTCGTTGTTCTTAAGCATTTTCAAAATTACTTGTAATTTTTTACACACCTCCCAACCTAACCCATAAGTTTTAAAAAATCAAAACTAACCATGAAATCTTTAAAATTTTCAACACACCTCCCTACCTATTAAAATTAGGTTGTTTGTCCCAAAAGGTCCATGTAAAAAACATTGTCTAATAAAGTCCACATACGTTATCCATTGACAAACAAATTCAACCCATTGAAAAAACATATAACCAATTAAAAAATAGGTGACCCATTAAAAATACTTGAAACTCATTAAAAATACAAAGATAACACATCGGTTGTTCAAAATTTTAACTTGTTGGGGGTTGTCAGGAACATGTTTTTGGACCTTTTGAGCAACTAAATCTTTAACTCATATTCATCATACACATAGTTAATATTCGTAACCACCACCATCATCACCATTATCACCAACAAAAAACCTCAAACACTAAATATAATTTAAAACATAAACTCAACGAGTTGTTCTCCTACAAATTGATAACTGCGACCAACACATACATCATTCTCCACCATCATCAATAGTGATACGCCATTAAAAATAATAGGAAAAAAATCAAATTCATCTCTTAAATAATGGGCCCCACAAAACTCATGCAACATCCCCTCTTGGATACGCTACTTTTGGCCATCTCTGTTCATGTTGTAAAAGCTTTCAACAGTCAAATTTATGACCATTGTGGGATTTGTGTATAAATATAATACATAAGTGCACTTAAACATAAATTTATGACTTTTTGAGTGATTTAATTTGCACGAATATAGCAAATTCTCCCTTTGGCTAGGAAACCAATGATGCAATCTTTGTGTACAACAAAGTGGCATCACTGGTCTCTTAATTAATTTTTAAATGCTTATCAAACTATTTATTTCATCAATGATTTCGGTGATGGGAGAAGTTTTCACTATGATTCATTCAATGATCGAAACAGTTTCCTGTTACTTAATCTCGATAGCTCTTTTAATAATCTTTTTGGTAAGTTATTACTCTGATCGTTCCTACTCAAAGACGTGTATAATGATTTCTTAGTTTAGTATGTTTAAGTTTTTGAAAACCTAATGTGACATGTTTCTTAGTGATACTCTCGTTTTTCATGTGAAGTTAATTACAATTTTTGTACTAGTTAAACGATTAATTGCACTTTTAGTCCATGTATGTTTAATTTTATCTTAATTTTTCATTTTGTTATACAGAAAAACTTTGCATCATTGGTCCCTGCCAAGGGGAAAATTTGCAATGTTTGTGCAAATTAAATCATTCAAAAGGTCATAAATTTATTTTAAATGCACTTATGTGTACTATATTTCTACACAAATCCCATAATGGTCATAAATAAATCGTTCGAAGCTTTTACACTATGAGAAGCGTACCCGAGAGTAGCGTATTTGGGAGGGTATGCCACCTGAGTTTTGTGGGGCCCATAATTTTTTAGATGAGTTTGAGTTTTTTCCTATTCTTGTTGATGTCATAGCCATGTTAATGTTGGTGAAGAATGACGTTCGTGTTAGCGGATGATAGGAAAAATATATCATGATGGCCTTGGATGACAAGGGTGTCACATTCACGCACTGAGCACACGACCTATTATGCTAAGTCTACACGTAAGAGGTAGCTCGACAACTTCCATCACACTGACCCAAGATATCGGGCTAGAGCTACCCAGCTTCCATGTTTTTGTTATCAGGTATGGGCCACTAAGGGGATACAATATCCACTACTTTAGTGATAGGCCTAAAAATATAGGTTGATTAGTTTCAGGTAGTGTGAATAATAAGGAGAAGAACGAACATGTTAGTCTAAAAATCAATAGTATTAATAGAACCATTGTAATCTGATATCAATCATCTAATCACTCGGTAAATTCAAATCATATTATTAATAGATTTTATCGTTTTTCTAACCTATCTTGCTTGCTTCTTCATTCAATCTATTACTTGGAAATTATTTCTTCATCCAAATACTTCGATTCACCACGATAACCCATTTATTTAATCAAAAGTCTTACTAGTAAAATATGTCATAACATTTTGACGCCTTTTGTGAGAACTAGGCCAAGTTTTCACCCATTGAGATACCACAAAAATCGCCAAGACTAGATCCAGCGACAAGACACAAGCACATAACAAAGATCAACAAGCTTGTGGAACAGACTCTAACTCCAAAAAATCATACCATGTGGAATCCCTTGGGGAGCAGGAGGTGGCTCCACCCTCGGGACTTCATCCCTCACCATAGAAACAAGCATACTTCCCAAAGTTAAAAGAAGCAACACCGATTGAGCCAGGGTGGCAAGAGCGCCAATAAATGTAGATGAAACGCTTGATCATCCTAGTCTCTATTTATTGTGTTTCGATCTTCCTAGCCTCTATAGCGTTTATTGTCTTTTGGTTTACGTGTTTTACTTGCATTTTTTTTTGGGATCATTTTAGCTAAAGTGAACTAAGTCAAGGATGAAGGATCAAATGGAGAGATATTGCACCTTGATCAAGCATAGGAAACTCAAGCCAAAGCTCAGAAGAGTTTATATGAAGGAAGTTTGCAACTTTACCCTAACATGGACCCCACAGCTGGAACAAAGAGATCGTACATGATATTTCCACGTGGCACATCACGCTGCAATGAAGCTTGACCACAACACGTTGGATATTATAGCACAAAGACTTTGCGTTGTATTTTTTGACCACTGAGGTTTTTGACCTTAATTCTCCGGTGCCATTAACCCTCTAAATAATCTTTAATACGTTTTTTATGTGATGTTTTTTCTACATCAAGTTAAAGAATTATATCCAAATTGGGAGCAAAAGTCACACAATGTGGTTGAGAGTATAAATTGGTCTGAAGTTATAGCATTGATATCTAAAATGTTGAAATGGTCAATCGAGCAACAAAAACTACTTTCACACCCTAGATGATGTAAAAAATTAAATGACAGCTAAATAACAGATTATGAAGCTCAAGTTAAGCATCAACTAAACAACTTATGTCTTGTCTTCTGTGAGCTAATTTATCCAAGAAAACATAAACACCTCATACACAGTGAAAAGGGGCTACATGGGTCAAAAGAGAGTGGTTAGGATAGGCTGAGGCCTGAGTGTAACTAACTTTTTCTGTTAAACAGTTTGTAAATATAATTGTATCCTCATTTTAACAAAACAATGAACAAAATAGGCACCTCAATTAACATACTAATAATCATTTTGAAACCAAAAGAAGTAAAGAAACTCTTTACATAAAACCAATCTTCTCTTCTTCTTTGATGACATTCCTAAGCTTGTCCTCAGCTAGTACCTTTCTTTTGGCGTGAAATTCACATAGTTTCATCATCTTCATTGCGCATAAGATACAATTAATTACTAGATCGAATTTACAATAATTTACTTAATCTAATTTTCAAAATAATCAACTTACTATAAAAGTATGAAGGAGTTTTTATGGACTCATCCAGGTGTCACTCAAGCTTTTTCCAGAGATAAAAAACTCTTCTAATAATAGAATCTGCTGAAGATCCTTCTGCATATGCACTAATAGCCCTCAACAGCCTTGTAAACTTCTCTCCATTGTCCTAAAACCATTCAAATTTATGCTTACTTATATCATATTCAAAAAACTTCTATAAAACTTAAAAAGTTAGCTGTTTGTTAATAATAATAACCTCAGGCTTTTTGAATATTAGATCACTAGTAGCAAACGGAACCATGTCATAAGGTAGATCACATCGTAACTCAGCCTGTATACAAAGATTTAAAATATAAACCTTACAAAGACTAATACTTTGAAAATAGAGATAAACTTAAACTTACTAAAAGCTTGCTAAGTTTAGCTTGCTCAGCATTTAATATCAAAGCCTTCTTGATTCGCTCTGTCTTAACCTTATCAACATTCTCCAACAAATTCTCAAGTGTACCTATTCATATAAAACAAATTAGCATAAAACTTGGTAATAAACAAAAAACGCAAAAAAAACATACCAAATTCAGTTAGTAATCGCACAGCATGAAAATCTCCAATCCCCATAACACCTAAATTAAAAAACATTATTGTTTCAAGATAAATTTACAATTATTTTAACTGAAATAAGGCATAAAGTACCTGGTATATTGTCAGCACTATCACCAGCAAGAGAGATGAGATCCACAAATTGTGAAGGTTTTAATGATCCATACCTTTCAGCATATTCCTCCATTCCAAAAGATCTCATACTGAAAACAAACAATATTAAAATGCAAAAACAAGGATCGATTTGCAAATAATTATCAGAAAGAAACTAACTCGAATCCTCGAGGTGCATATCGTAATAAACGCAACGAAGGAGATAGAAGCTGAAAGAAGTCTTTATCTGGAGATACAACTCGAACCTGTAAAAGTCACACAAATCAACGTTTTACACCTAGTTTGGTCTAAAAATTGCATAATTTAATTGTCAAGAAAATCATGTGATAGAGAGCAAATGAAGTACCTTAAACCCAGCATTAACACTTCTTACGGACAAGGTACCAATGACATCATCAGCTTCAACACCTGGTACCTGATTCAAAGTAAAGTAACCAATTGTAAGAAATTACAGTAACCTTAAATAATACCATAATTAATTCTCACCTCAATTACTTTGATAGACATTGCCCTTATGGCTGCTTTTAAGTATTGAAGCCCCTGAACTATTGTATCAGGTGTAGGAGGTCTATTGTTTTTGTACAAGGGGTATATATCATGACGGAAATTTAGGCCTAACAAAATTTAAAATTCATATATTACATGTTAAACCCTATGTTTCAACTCTTGAAGCAGTAAATAAGTTTTACAAGAGTAAACTTTTACCTTTTGCTACAAATCTTTGTTTTGATGAATATTGTGGATGACCAAATGGAACACCTGTAACGAAGAAATTTATTTTACTATTGCTTAATATAAAATACGAGGGCATAATTTTTAGCCTAAATTGGGAAACCAAGAATGACAAAGAAAAGCAAGTGTCTTACCATCATGATCAAAAACAACCTGCAAAAAATATATAAATAAGCCACAATTTCATACACCAACTGTGTTGTAGACAAACAAATAGAAAAATTGTCATATATTTACTGTAAATACATGGCATATTATATTATAAGTCCATAAAGATGAAACATGACTTAAGATATTATAAATACACAACTGTCAAAGATAAAAAATCCAAAAAAGTATCAAATAGCTGGAAGGTTTTTACTTAATAGACATAATAGTCAAATATTGAAAAGAAAAAGGTTTACTGACTAATAGAAAAACTACAAATTGGAGGAAAAAGAATCATCCAATGCAACAATGGGAACTCAAGTAAAAGCTATAAAAGTAATTGAACAAACATTTTATCAGTGTGTTAAGCTACTCATACAAGGAACTGTGAACAGTTAAACAGGTAGGATTTGTACTTCTGAATATGATTTTATAACGGGGGGCCCATATTAATAGAGCTTCAGTTACATTCCTCTCAATCAAGTTCACTTTACAGTTCAGTCTAATATGCACATATGAATTTACTCTTGTACTATGATCTCAAGGAGCCAAATAGCTAAGCAAATTAGTTGTACATTTGACAATCTTGTGATAATACCCTAATGTTATATAACTTTTCGACTGAGACACATTGATTAGTTCATTTTAACAAGCTATAACAGAGCCAAAAGACACAAGAAACAAAGCCACTGGTTTTACTCTAGCCATCATAAACTATAACAAATTCTATAACACATAACAGTAAAAATTTAGACAAGGAAAAGAAAACCTAAGGGCCTCAAACTTAAGACTCCATAGAGAAAAGAATTTGATATTACTTTTATGCGATTAAAAATGTGAGTCACTCGTACCGCAATATGTGAAGGAGTTAATTCCAGAACCTCAATTATCTGCAAGAGACATAATATATCAAAATGATGGCAAAGTTTTAAGACAACATGAATTGTATTCACATGGATATCATATAATTATTAAGAGGCTGCTTCAATTAAGGGTAAAATAGAGATATAACTTACAAGAGACAAGGCTGCAAAGATAGTTAAGACCCAATCTCCATTTCCATCAGCATGAGACATGTAACCATGATGCAGCTTAGCTATTTAAAACTCCAAATAACAAAACATCCATTATTTATTCTGTTAAAAATTATATTTCAAATTTCTAAATACCAAATGCTAGCTTGTTCATCATAGTAGCACAGAATGACATACCAAGAAGCTTGAAGTACGCTCTATATATTATTGCTGTGCCATCAATAAGCATTACTCTACCACTTGAAGGATCAATAGGTGCAGCTCTAACTTTATATTTTGAGGTATCAGAAACTACATTTTTGTACAGGTTTGCTTTCCTTTCAGGAGATACACCTGTAGTGTGTGAGTATGTTCTTAAAGTACCTCCAGAGGAACTTGAAGTAAAACTCTGATTTACTCTAGACTCACCCTGAGAGTCACCCTGAGAGTCAAGTGTAATGTTAGAATACAATTAAGGTACGAAAAAGGATACAGATAATATCTTACAAATTAGGTGTACCTGCACATAGGGTATCAATGGATATTGTCTATTCAAACTGAGTAAACTAAACTTTGCACTTTGGATTGCACAAAAAGTTCTCCCAAAGCAACTAAAAGTGTTCCGTAAAGCATGATTCTGATGATGAACTAGAGCAGAGCATGCCATAAATTCATGCCAGAATTATCTTTGATGAATGCTCACTGCTATTACCTGAAATTATTGAACATTTCTCGATTTTTAAAAAAATAAAGCTACTAAACTATAAAGTGTAGCTCATATGGTAATGGAGTTACACATGGACGGGCTTACCTGCAAATTGAGGAATTCGAAACTTCCGAAAAGCAATTTGTGGTGAACGAGAATTAATCCTATCTATATTGAGTATAACGAAACCTCGTAAGAACTAAAATAAAGCTACTAAACCTTTCAACAGCACCTAACTCAACATTTATACATGGGGCAGCTAAGCTAAATTAAGTATGAAAATGAAACATTAGAGTTAGCAGCATAATTTATGTACAATATTCATGTTTTTTTTTAAAAAAAATTAAGAAAAATGAAAAAAACCCAAAGAATTGTACCTGCTCTGCTTGTTAAAAATGGCGAACGCGAGAGTACAGAGTATAAGATAAAATATAATATGAATTTATTTTCTTCTATATTACACTTGTGAGATTTTTACGCTTTCCGTTTGGGTCTATCCGGTTTGCCTAATAGTTCAAATGGGTTGGTTCTGTTCTTTTGGTCGAGGGTATCGTCGGGTTTGATCTGCTGGGTCGGAGATTTAGAGATAAATATAAAGCTCATCCTGAATTAGCCAAGTAATTGAATTTTAAACCTCCATTTCCAACCAATTTCTAAAAAATAATTTTAAATAATGCAAACCCGAGTGTATGTTTTTTATTCCTGTTAATATATAAGGGTAATTAAAGATAAATATTTTTTTAATTAAATTTTTAATTTTTTTATTTAGAGTTAAATGTCTAATAGAACAATTATTTATAGAAAACATCTCTTTTATATTTTTTATACATATATGATCTTTATTATTAAATATATTTTTTATTTTTAATACAATATTATTTTTAAATATTAAACAAATAATAGGGTACTTCTACCACTACCACCACCTCCACCATCACAACCACCACCACCAACACTACAGCCACCACAACCATTACCATCTCCGCCACCACAACCACCACCACCACCTACTACTAATTTCATCACACGCGCACGTCCGTGAATTTTTTTTTTAAAATCGTCATAACTAATTCAAAAAAAAAACAGAAAATTAAAAAATTTGCATTTTTGGATAAAGCAAATTAATATTTATGTCTATGATTTTTTATTTTTTATTTTTTAAAATTTTTTTGAATATTTTCACTGTTTAAAACATGGAATTTCGTGTGTGCGGAAAACAAATTTCTTATTTCAAAACATGGAATTTCATGTTTTAAACATGGAATTTCATGTTTAAAACATGGAATTCCGTGTCTGCGAATTAAAAATTTTTAAAAAATTCAAAAAAAAAAATTCAAAAAATTCCTAAAAAAATCATAGACGTAAATATTAATATGCTTTATCCAAATATATAAATTTTTGATTTTTTTTAATTTTTTAGAATTAGTCATGACGATTTTAAAAAAAATTCACGGACGCGCGTGTGTGTTTATTAGTTTTTGTTTTGTTTTTTTCTAATTTCTTTTTTTAATTGTTAATTATAAAGGTAGTTTGGGATGAGACTGTTTTCTATAAAAAAATCTTATTCTAGGCACCTTTTTTTAAATAAGTTTTTTAATAGACATTAATCTTGCTCATATAATTTTATAAACGAAATTGAAAATTTACTAAATATTATGATAAAACTGATATGAAAATTAAAGGAACTATATATACAAATTATAACAGTAATATTTACGGTATTGTCCTTGTCCAATGTCGTTTATTTCCCGTCTTCCAGACATAAGGTAGATGTTGGATTGTATGTTACCTTTATTCTATCCATCTAACAAGGTATTTGGTTTATCACACTTATATAAATTATTGACCAACTCATTAAACTTTCTAGGTATATCATTTTCATGCCGAATTAGATACGTGTTGTAAATTATTGAGAATGGGTGGATGTTTCATCTAGTTGTCAACAAGTTCTTATAACCCTGAAACAAAATCAAGGCAGATAGTGTAAATTGAATTCGTATGGTTTGTATCCTCCTTTGCAAGACTGCAAGCTTCTTAAGCCAACGTTTCTCCTTCCAGACACGACTTAGCCCAAACCTTTTTAACCGAATGATTAATGATGTTATCATCTTTCCACGACCATTGCCGTAATACTTGATGGTTCTCATTCCTTAGTAATTGCAGCATCACAAAAAAAAAATTATGTCTGTATCACCAAATGTAAATTCTTGATATGAAGTATTATTCTCATTCAGAATGAGAACTCCAAAGTAACTAACATGCCATTTTTTTTCAAAAAATATTTTCCATAGGGTCTGAAATGGTTTATAATCCCATATTAGACCCTCAAATTTGCATTTTATGCATACTTTCCTGGAAAGAGAATAAAAGGAAAGCAATAATAGTTAGCTTTTCTTAACTAGTAACCACCATTTACAAACGTATTGACTATCTTCAATATCCAATCATCGAGTGAGATAACTTCAATTTGATAAACAAAATTTGAAGAAACGAATTAGCCCAATATATGAAACATGGTGGACATTTGAAAAAAAAAGGTACTTAACATACAACAATAGCCACGAAAATTACAACACGGTGATTTAGAGTGTTTCCTATTGTATAAATTCTTCCAGGTGGGAATTGCATTCCAAAAAAATATCCATGCAAAGATTTGTATCTTAGTCGGTTTATTAGATTTCCAGATAACGTTCAATTGCATTATATTAAATTGAAGTGATTGACATGAAGTTTGCGGATTTCTTGTTGTAGCATTACTAGCAATAACTTCAAGATCCAGTGGTTTCAACCTCCCAATCAAAATAGGTGGTACATTTGAAAGAAAGACGATATGTGACTTGGGCTCGAGTATTAATCGCATGGACAAGAATGTGTTCGAGGAGGTGTGCATTGGAGATGTCAAGCCAACATATGTCATCTTGCAATTGTCTGATAGATCCACAACAAAATTGTGGGGATTCATCGAGGACATGCTCGTTCAAATAATTAATCTTGTTATTTTTACTAATTTTAGTATTCTTGATTATGATGCAAATAAGAATGTCTCATTCATACTTGGGCATCCAATTTTGGCCACGAGCCTCTCCATAATCATCATAAATGAATGAAATATGACCCTCTGTATTGAAGATGAGTCCAAAACGTTCTACGTTTTAGGAAAAAGTACAAGAAGGAGTCGCGAGAAGCCCTGACAATCTGAATTGTGACCAAAAGGTCAAATGCTAAGAGCCTCCAAGAAACCATGAGAAAGAAAGAAAAGATGTGTTTAGGTGGGAGACGAAGTAGCGTGGAAATCTCCAAACTCTAAGAATATACCATGCAAGTACAATTATTCGTGTATGGGTTCATTCTTTGTCACTAGAGTCGTTCCGACGAAAGTAGTTATGGTACAAGCGAAGAAAGGTTATGAATTTTGATTGGTCGATGTGGATAGTCTCACCCGTTGTTGGGGAGGCTATATAAAAAAGAAATGATGGGGTAACAACGTCAAACTTTGAACGACGTAGAACAAAAGTGTTATTGGGAGACAACCCATATTTTAATAAGTTCCATGCAATTTCATTTTTTTGTGTAAATTAGTTAATTTTTGTTTTTATAGTGTATATTATGTTTAATAAGAAAGGTATTAGTTGTTTTTGGTGGGTAGATAGTCAAAATTTGAAAATTGGGGTGAAATTTAGGGGGCAAAAAATATGCAATTTGTTGCATGTGGTACAATGGACTAACCCCTACGGTGCACCGCAACCATACCGTGGTGACATTTAATCAAATTAATGGGAGCATCAGAGGGATTTTGCGGTACACCGTAGCCTAGTCGTGGTGCACAGCACAAAGGAACCGTCACCGCAGTGCACCATTTAATGGAGAATAGAGTATCAAAGACGAGAGCAAGACTTGGTCTTACGGTATATCGTGCCTATCTAGGGATGGCAAGGGTTACGGTTAAAAACCGAAACCGATTAAAAATCGAATTATATAACCGTGGTTAAAACTATTAGGTTATGGTTTTAAAAAGTGTAACTGATGGTTAAAACCGTTAGGTTATGGTTTTAGATAAAAATAAAACCGAATAACCAAAAACTGTTTTCATCATATATAGTTTCAAATTTTATAATAATGTAGGTTAAAGTACATATATTTGAATTCTAAAACCAAAATCTAAATAATAGATTTAACCAAATAAAATAATAAATATGTAATTTAATATATACCTTGAAATTTTTTCTTATATATGTGGTTTCAGTTTATGAAAATTAATAGTTTCATTAAATTATCATTTGATTATGGTTAAAAACCGCAAAACCATTTAAAAAACCGAAACCGAATAATACATTTATGGTTTTAAAAAGTGTGACCGATGGTTAAAACCGTTAGGTTATGATTTTTAATAAAATAAACGGTTATGGTTATGGTTTTTGATATTTTAGCAAAAAACTGAACCGTTGCCATCCCTATGCCTATCTGCAATGTATCGCAGGACCATATCAGCGACTCCCGTATTGCGAGAAGCAACATATCATGCCTCAATATCGCGAATATTTGGTCGTGGCATACCGCACCAAACCATGTGGTACACCGCTCGACAATGTTGTAACATATGGGAAGAAGAGATTGGTTTATACCCAAATTCAAATCCTTAAGCCTTCTTCTTATAAAACACCTAAAAAACATTTAAAACTTCACCAAACCTTCCCCACACATCAAAACAACACAACTCCAATACCAAAGAAATCACTCAAACACCACAAAAATGTTTTAAACCCTTTATATATCAGAAATTATGTTTATAAAATGGTAACCAATCATTATAGAAGATTTTTATTCAACAAGGAGAGAGGAAAACGCCTGGAAAAGAATAATATAGAAGTTGGAGCCCTACTGCACCATTTCTACACCATTCCACCCTTATCATTAGAGTAACTTGTATTATTTCTTCTATTATGAACTAATTTCTCATTAGCTTGAGATGCCTAATTGTATGAACCTTCAATGACGGTTGATTGTTTTTAATGCTACTTGGGATACTTTTATTTAATTGAATAGGGTATCTAATTTATGTTGCACATAAATTGTTCTTACTAGTTGTTTATATCCTGATCAAATATAGGCAGCCCTTTAGTACCTGATGTCGCCCTTATTGTGATGAACTAATCTATCTGCGAGACATCGTTTTAGGTGTAGTATGTGATTATTTGAGGGTTTTCCCCTATTATTTGATATATTCCAGTTGCTTACCTTGATTTGGAGAATTATTACTTTTAGAGCATTTTTAGTGTAATTTGTGTGTTAATTGTGAAGCTCATAGGTAAATTAATTATATTAGATGCCAAATCAATGTCAAGGAGTTAAGGAAAGAATATCTAAGTTGGAATCAAGAGTTAAAGGAAACAAAGTTGAATTAGGAAAGGAAAAGCTGCCAAGTAAATCTGGCATGTTGAAAATTTGTCTAGTGTTTTGAAGACTTCAGAAAATATATTACGAATTTGGATGAGATATTTTACTAGAAGATAGATCTTTGAATCGTAGTCGTTTTCATATAAAGTGCACGAAAATCCAATAAGTAAAGAAGGAGATATGACCAAAACAGTGAGTAGTGTTTATCATGTCCTATATTTTAGGAAACGAATTTGAGTTGGATTAGGACTTCAAGACTTGACTTTTCCTCCAATATTTCGACCTAACACCTACGTATACCATCTCCTAACCTTATAAATTCATCCCTTGGTCGCCTAAGCTTAATATACATACATAAATCATCAAAGAAGCAATCAGGATAATCTAGAGGAGGTGGAAGCACGAGCTTTTTCTGTTTTAATTAATATAGGATTTTAGTATTTAATTGATTTGGTTTATAATTAATTTCCATTGACTATATTCTTTTGCTTGTTCACTATCAATGACTTATCTAATTAGAGATAGGTTTTAGTAATTAGGCTATTCGCTAGTGGCAGCGATCATTCGGGAGGGGTGGGTTTAATAACAGAAATAGAATATAGACGTGTGGTATTCGTCATTGATTATGCGGGCTTGACTAACCTTGTACTCAATTGGGT
This sequence comes from Nemophila menziesii, assembly GCA_029959085.1. Lineage (NCBI taxonomy): Eukaryota > Viridiplantae > Streptophyta > Magnoliopsida > Boraginales > Hydrophyllaceae > Nemophila > Nemophila menziesii. Next base: position 1,757,350 of record JARWIR010000012.1, on the reverse strand, counting down.
AAATTTCTTAGCCATCCGAAAGTAGTTTATAGTCGCACTGATGTGGTCTGTAATACCGTAGGATTGCTTACTAAGTCTACCCTGACGGGAGTTAGGAAGATAATAGAATCCCGACTATTGTGAAATTAATCATTCACCCTTACTCTTACGAATCACTAATTCGATAGTATAGGTTCATACTTGCATCTCCTTATCTTATTTGCATAATGATTTATTATTTATTATTTATTTTTATTTAATTAGAAAACAAAACACTTCACTTACTTGCTTTTTAATCAAAACATTTTAAACTATCTATTCTAATATTGAACGCGAAGTTGAAATAACTATTGAAATCCTTGTGGAGACGAATTTCATCTATTACTTGTAACCACCCGTACACTTGTGGTTTGTTGCTTCTCTTCTTTTGTGTTGAATTTATATCACACTCTAGGAGCGACCAAGTTTTTGGATCCAACTCAAAGGACTAGCGTCCTGATACAATTAGAAATAAGAACATAGGGGAGCCTCTAAAATATCAGCTAAGTCAATCAAGCACGAGAGAAGGAGAATATAAAGAATAATCCTAAAGCAACTACTTAGCAAGTTTCATGTAATAATATTTACAAACTAATTAATATTAATATACTATCATACAAACAATCAACACGGTTTTATCTCAAAATTGGATTCGTTTTTCAATGCACGAAAGAGAGTTTCTTTTCTTAGTTCATATGGAGGATATAGAGTGTTCATCGGTCCTAACATAGTTTCTAATGGTCCATCTAACTACTCTCTATTAGTTCGATTGCTTCTAGATCACATAGCTAAGAATCATAAGGTCTTTAAGGTTGTAATGTAGTCTTTGGGACGGTATGATCGTATATTTGGATAATTTAAAGTGAGCTTTTAGCTCTCTCCTCACTAGCCATCAACGAATCGACCTAGAGTTTGAGTTACTCTCATAAATGTTTCTCACTCAATCCAAGATTTGATGCACTTAATTCTCATCCCCAACAACCCAATATAATGCATCAAGATGATCACATAAAAATTCCACTTTGTCGGTCCAATTCATATAATCTCTTTTAGTTCATTTTTTCTTTTGCAAGTTAGCTATGACTCTTTTTTTTTATGTGAGATGTCATGCTATTTCTTTCCCACATATTTATTTTCTTTTCAATAATTGTTTTCTTTTACCACGACAAAAGGTTACAATATAAACAAGTGAATCATCATCAAGAGCACAATTACATAACTTGAAAAATACCAACCCAATGATGTTTCCCGTAATGTGAACCCACCACCCCAAACTCAAGCTTTAAAACGACTGTCTATACATCACGATTCGAGTGTGGGTCATACGTAAAAATCCTAAGGTATAAGGGGTATGGCTTGTAATGTGGCTTAAAAAGGCTTTAGAAAGTCTAGAAGGGACTAAAAAGGATAATAATTCAATTAAAATGGGACAACAAGATAATAGGCACAAAGGGCTTATCGATGAACCGCCTTAATCATTTTCCTAACTATGCAATTTTGTTACTTTCTCCCCTCTAGCACGTTTTTTAATTGGGTTTATCAACTAGCTCAGATCTCACGACCTACACACCCCTCAAGGCGCCCTAAGATCAAACATACTTCTACTGCATTGCTTGCGAATCCTTTATTTACTTTTAATGTGTGTTTTCATGATCATACTTCAAAGCATACAATACAACTAGTTCATAAACAAATCACTTCTATATCATTAGCTCACTAAAGTTTATGCTTTTAGGCCATTAAACACATTCTACATCTTATTCCATCTCTTAAAATTTTAAAATTTCTCCTAAAAAGCAATAAAGCACATAAAAATGGAGATGCGGGAAAACGAATCTCCACACCTTAACTAAAAAATGAGTCATGTCTGCACGACTCGATAAAAAATAAAAATAACTAACACATATATCGCAAATAGAGAATTGGTAGGGAAGAGAGAAAACACACTCTTCGAGGCTATTGCCTCGCATGGTCAATACCCAAGATAGGGTGCAGTGTTTCTCTTCTTGTATCACTACATTTGCATTCACTTACCTCCTAGTGTGCTCTAACCCAGTCATTCAATTAACTCTAGAAAACTTCTGTGTTTACCTTTTTCTCACTCTTTCCAGAATTCGTGTTGCGATAGCTACCAGGGACCTTAGAAGCTTCACTTGTTTTCCTCTTGTTCTCACCCAATTTCTTTCTTTGCTTTTTCTTGCTTGGATGAGAAGGATTTAATAAGTTTAGGAAAAAGGTTTTGGAAATTTTTGTTTTGATTATTGGAATTTAGGTGTTTTGGAATGATTTGGGTGTTTGAATCTTGTTTTAGATGAGTGTAAGGATGTATTTGGATATAAATTTGTGGTGATATGGTGATGTTTCGATGTGAGGTGAAGGTTTGGTAAAGTTTCAATGGAGTTTGGGCTTTGGGGAAGAAGAAGGCTTAAGGTTTTGGAGTTGTAGCATAAACTGACCTCTTTATTTTTCCACTTTGGCGGCTTGTGCGGGGTACTGTGGGTGGTTGTACGGTATACCGCAGTAACATTCTGTCCAGGTCTGTGTCACGGTTTCTCGCGAGTAACGATACAGTTTCTTGTGTGGTACACCGTATATATCGTGCGGTATACCACAACCTTCTGCCGACTTGCACATATGACCCTGATTTTTCACACTGTGGAGATGGTTAATTGGCTTTCTCTCGCACATGGACTTGAATTCGCACACCGTGGCGACGGATTCTTGTGGTGCGATGCACCGCGGTAGGAGTGCGGTATACTGCATGCATGACTCTTCTGGCTTTTGCAGAAAAAATATGTCATTTATTTTAGCTCTAATTAAGGTGTTTTCTACTCCATTGAATAGGTCTTGTAAAATTTGCGATTTAGACTCAAGAAAAAGTGAATTCTGATACCCGAGCGCAAAGTTATGCCAGTTCGAAGATTTGGCCAATTTCTATCGCCGATAGGTGCGGTGTACCGCTAAATGCTTCTGGCAAGCCTTTTTTAACTTCGAAATTCTAATTTTTCACCCCAAGACCTTTGCATACCTACACATCAAAAACACTCATACCTTCCTTATTATTGCAATATGCACTTAAAAACACATAAAAATTACTAATAAACCCTAAAAAATCTAAACTAATAAAGCAACTAAACTTGGGGTGTCTCCAAAGAGCACTTTAATTTAACGTCATTTAAAGTTTGACGTGTTACCTCCATTATCCCTTGAGTATGTAGCCTCCCCTGCAGTGGGTGAGACTATGGAGGTCTACTATACGAAACTGGGTCACTATCGGAATAATGGGAATATCACATGACTCTTCCTCAAGCTTCTTGTCTAAAAAATGGAATGTTGTAGAATTTCCTTTTGTTATGAGGGCCAAGTTTTCGACCTCGGTCTCTACACTTGCAACCTTACTTGTTTTCGAGATAAGTTCCATGAATACTTGTTGCGGTGTGAGTCCTTCTTTATTTCTTTCAAGCATTTGGGCGTAGGTTTCATCTTCTTTGAATGCTTTCATCTTCTTTGAATGCCTCTACAAATGCTTTATCGATGTCACCTTTTGAATTACTCGTCTTCATAGGGTTGGGTGGTGACATCAATATAGTACTAGGTGGAGAATTCATCCAAGCCTCTTCTTCTTCTCTCTCTTTTCTTACCAAGATCTCAATATTTGATTCCTGAAAAGAGAGTAACAAAACAAGCGTAAAATTGAAAACAAAAAAACTACTAAACTAACTTAAACACAAATAAAACAACTTCAATAAATTCCCGGCAGCGGCGCAAAAACCTTGGTTGCTCCTAGAGTGTGATATAAATTCAATACAAAAAAAAAGAAGCAACAAACCGCAAGTGTACGGGTCGTTCCAAGTAATAGATAAGTAATTACGGGAAATTCGGCGCCACAGAGATTTCAGTAGTTATTCTAGTTCGTGTTCAATTTTAGAAAAGATGGTTTTATATGTTTTGATTAAAAAGGTAAGCACGTAAAGTATTTTTTATCTAACAAAACAGGTAATAAATAATTATGCAAGTAAGACAAGGAGATGCAAGTATGAACCTATCCCATTCACCTTTATTCTTAGGAATCATTAATTTGATAGGATAGGTTCATACTTGCATCTCCTTGTCTTACTTTCATAATTATTTATTATTTATGTTATTTGATAACAAAATACCTTACATGCTTATATTTTTAATCAAAACATATAAAACCATCTATTCTAATATTGAACACAAATTAGAATTACTGAAATCCCTGTGGAGACGAATTTCACGTATTTACTCATTTATTACTTGGAACGACCCGTACACTTGTGGTTTGTTGCTTCTCTTCATTTGTGTTGAATTTATATCACTCTATAGGAGCGACCAGTGCCCTAGACTATCACCCTGATAGGGGGTTAGGGAGCAGAAATAATTCATGTTAGTCTAGTGTATGTTAGAAATCCTAACGGGCTTGACTAGCCAGATAATCACATAGGTTTTTACTTTTGAGCGCTAATCTTTTACGTAGAACCCCCTCACCTGAGTACTCTTGTAATTGCTAGGTAGCCTTCTAAGGTACCCTAACGAGAGTTAGAAGGAAGTTAAAAACCCGATTAACGAAAACTACCCAAATTCACCCTTATAACTAATATCAATCATTGTCACGATTGAAGATTACTAGAAACTTGATTTATACTCTCATCTCTTATCTATTTGTTAATTTGTAATCTTTAGTATTTTAATAAATTTAGTTTAATTTTATTTACATTTAGTCTTTAATAAGAAACCAAACAAATATATCTTTTAATTTCAGTCTTTTAGTAGTAGAGTAACTAAATCAGCTACGCTTCCTAAAAACACGAGTTTAAATTTAACCTCATAGTACTTGTAGAGAAAGCTATTATTACTCACTTATTACTTGTAAACGGCCCGTGCACTTAGGGGGGGTGATCTATCGAGGTGTAAATTTGTTAGCTCATTTTAATTTGGGAGACGACATACATACAACACAAAAGCTCAAAAAAATCAAGCAATATATGAGGAATATGGGACAATTAAATGTAAGTAACCCATCTTAAGGCGGGGAACAAAAATATTTAATATAATAACCTTTGTCCATAGTGTGCTCGGAACTCAACCTGGAAGCACTTTAAACATAGTGTGTTCTCTGATACCATGTCGCTTGAGCATGCAACATTCCATTATGGCTTTGAGGGAGTCGGAACTCATCTCAAAAGCAATTTCGATAGAGTGTTCGCTTGAAAAGCACGTCACTTAGGAATGCGAAAATCTATTGTCGCATCAAGGGATTCTAAGTACATATAAGACACACTTTAGATAGAAAGTGCTCTTGGAGAGCATGTCACTAGGGAATGCAGAATATCACTATGTTTTTTAGGGAGTCGGACTCAACCTAGAAGTAATGTGATCGAGTGTGCTCATGGATAGAATGTTTCTCAACAATGAGGAATAAGTATATGGCTTCGAGGGAGTTGGAACTAAACTCATCAGCCCTTTAGATAGAGTGTGCCTTCTAAAAGCATGTCACTCGAGCATGCAAAATGAGACTGTGGATTTGAGGGAGTCAAAACTCATCTCTGAAGCACTTTACATAAAGTGGTACCCTTGCGATTATATGTTATGTTCCAAGGACACGTTCATGCGTGAGTGAATTATCACATCAATTAATAATACACCGTAAGTGCCTTTAATTGGTATACCTCAATTCAAACCTTGTTGAAGATGAACTCTAACTGCAGCTGAGGATAGAGTGTAGACAAAGAGCCTTGGGTGAAAATAACATAAAATAAACTAACAACTACTTATCCGTTATGTTAACTATTCTCACCATAATAATGAATATATCATGATCTCCTGGGGGAGTTTGGATTGTAGTATGATGTATGTCCAACTTCCACATGTTCCGTAATATTTAGATTGGTTATTCACAGGGCGCCTAGGTGTATCCTCATGCCTAACTTTTAGTTGCCCCATTGGGCTATTTGATGGCACTCGTGTCAGGCGATATGAATATTTACCACTTTTGGTTTTGAGAGTATGTTTCTTAAATTTTTTGTTCATAAACAAGTTCAACGGAGAAAAGTACTATATGTGAATAAGTCTTGTCTATATCTGTATATCGTATGTAATGGTGGTAGGATCTTCCAATGGACTATGGTAATTTTTATATGCTTATACTTGATTTCCTCGTATTTACCATACCATATTTGGTAGGAAATTTCATTGTATGAACGTACTTTTATATTACATCTCTTAGTTTGTTGAGAGTGGGTAGCCTAAGATAGCATGAAAAATTTGCACGTGGTGACCATAAATATAGTAAGAAATGTGGTGACATGTTTATGTGTGTAGAGGTAGTTTTATGAACCTAGATGGTTTGAAACTCTGCTTTCTAAATCCTCGGATAAGAAGATCCTTATTCTTAATCCTCATTAGCTCATGTGTTTATTTATGAAATAAAGATCCATCAAGATCCTCATGTCAATTTACACACCTCTTATCAATGAGTTCTTGAGGATAAACGTGTTGACTAGCACACTGACATCTGGGGGAACCACAACCCTAGCATCTCGATCATAAAAATTTACTTAGTCTACGTGATCTGAGTATCGGGTCAGTGAATATACCTTGCTTTCTTATATCCAGAGTTGGGTATGTCTTGAGGATAACCCATTGATAATCATGTTGAATTCATGTTAGAATCTTCCACGTGAAGGGATAATATTGTCTTCGAACCTGTTGGACTTCAATTCTCATGTTTGGGGCTTAGTTTTCTTTACTTGAGACTTGGATCACTCTGTTTGAGAATAAGCCAACGTCAGCTGAGGATTTTCTCTCGATCCCCATCCTGATGTCTTCCTCTCTTGACTAGGGGCGATCTGCGACCTTCTCCACCTAGTTGGTGCCTTCCTACCCCCTTGAGGGTGGTAGGTTCTCAAGGCTCTAATCTCATTGAGAAATTTGTCTCAACCATTAGTGGAACGCCCAAAATCATTATGGAAGTGACAATATATAAACATGTTATGGCCCTAGGAATTACCCTTGATGGGTGATACCCATTTGAAGTCATGCTTTATCCATTATAAATAGAAGATCATGAGGTATGGAGTCTCCCCATTCTCTATATGTTTATGGGGCTCATCTTGGTACCCCCTACTCTTCGTTTTGGCTACTCCTCTAAGGACCAGGATTTCCCTCATTTACCTCTTGTTGTTGATAACGTAACAAGTTTTCCCCTGAATTAAGCTTATCTTGGGAAGTCATTCAGGGTTCTTCAACCTCCATGTGACTTCCATCTGCCTCTATGATTCTTGTCAAATTAAGGTCAGACCTAAAGGTTAGGTAGATGTGGAAAACCTTATTCTTGAGCCTACTAGTGTAGGTGATTCAGGCAATATGGAGGTGATTTGGGGCAATAGACTTGTCAAGGGCTTCCACTTCATGTGTTTCTTTTCTTGTTATGTGGTTATAAGACCTTAGTGTCACATAACTCTCTTAGTATAGCATAAGGAGAGAGAATCTTCTTCCTTATCTTCTGATTCCCCACAGACTTGATCTTCATCTTTATAGATATCTATTATAGTTCTCGATGGAATGTGGCTCCCGTCGGGTGAACTATTGTTGTGCCTTTCCTAAGAGTGTGGAAGGGTAGACTCATAAAAAATGGGATCCTCATTGATGAACAACTCAATGTATCTCTCTTACATGTGGATATGGCTTTCAAGGTCTCCACTTATGCTATATGAATTCAATATCGGGGGTCTTAGCCGACATAGAAACCAATATCTAGTATAGCCTAAGGAAAAGGATCACTTTGTTATATGGGGATTCCATGTCCGCTTGGTGTGCGGGTATGCGCCTATGGAGAGGCTACTTGGGATAATGATTACTTTTAGTTGACATATTCCTAGTGCTTGTTGTGTTTTGTCTTAGCGGGGAATAATTGTCTCTAGTGTTTGAGATCTCTTGAACATCGATCCTCGTTTCGAGTGGTTTTGATTAAAAAATCACCCTCTTTAGAGAGTGTGCACTACTCCCTAGTGTGCCTCTTATTCTCAAAGAATCTTATCAGCTTATAGTATCATCTCATGGACTTGTTTTAGGATATTGATAGGCGATATTATAGGCTAGTTTGCAAGCACCTCGATCACAAAGGTGTGAGTGCATGTTCTAATTGTTCCACCTCAAAGTGGTAGTGGTGGCTTTTGTTTCGTGACTCGCCAGTGACATAAGATGTATGTCCATCCTCTTGAGTGGAACATGTACTCTGTTTTTCCCATGACCATGTCCTTGGATGCAACCTCTTCCTCTTCCTCTACCCTTATTGACAATTCTATCGTGGGGTTTCAATGGGTTTGGGTGAAATCTAGTCGATTAAAGAACACAAATCCAACTGATAGAGCATAAAATACCATTAATATTAAGAAATTTTTTCCCATAATTGTTGTTTTCGTTTCCTTGTTTCTTTGTTGCTATTTCATGTGCTCCTAAAAGTGTTTTCAACAAAACACACGACTATGGGCCAAAGAAAGACGGTGCTTTTGATGGCACTCTAACACCCAAGTCTATTTAATGAGCAAAGAAAATATAAGAAGGTAAATTTACGTGCATAGAGATAATATATACGATAATAACGTGAAAAGATGGCTTTTTATACTAGCTTTCAGGAGTTGCCTTGTAGCTATAAGAATCTATCCCTAGCATGTCTCATCTTGTCTAGATGATTTCAGAAAAGATCTTGTCTGGTTGCATGATTACCTTTTAGGCATAACTATTTTAGGGATGTTCCTATGATTGTACATTTCTTCTTACCTTAGTGTCGTACCAGGTGTAATGTCTTTTTAGGAAGCCACGTGCATGACTTAATTTAAGTCATTTATGGCCTACCATATCAACTATTTTGAGGAATTAAATCTACGGCGATGTTATCGATGATTGGTTGTTAGTTTTACTTGTTATTCGCAGGTTTATGTGCAATAAGGTCAATGCTTCAAGATTTTTCCTCTATCTCCTGGTCTGGGATAAGCTTTGACATGTCAGCTATGTCCAAAGCCTTTTGATCAAAAGAAAGAAGAATTAACTGAAAATGGATAATGTGTGAAACAAAATTAGAGAAAAGATAAGAAGATAATATCATATGTTTAGATTATCTACAATTACCTTTTGAACTATGAAAAATATTAAAAATTTCTTCTGCCAACAAAAGATAAATGGGTTGTTTAGATTTTAATAAATAACACTATTTTTATAGAAATGAGAAAATATGTAATTATATATAATACTTGAATTTTTAATAGAAGATTTTAATGTCCTAAACAAACGAGATTACAACATAAAATAACTACAGAAATAACAACAAGAGCAACAAGTACGACCTAAAAACAAAAAATATACATAGTCCAAACTCGACGCGAACAACTCAACCAGTCAACTGTATCCGCATGGATGGTTGCAGAAGCAATAACAAGATAGAACCTCCAAATATCATGTGGAGGAAACCGTATACAGGTAAATTCCCCAAAACGACACCTAAACCTGAGTTAAAATATCCAATAAATCCGACGATAAAATGATGTTGACGCTGAGGGACCCTATTTATATAAATTGCACAACCAACGAAACCACAAGAATCAAAGTCGGGAACACCAACCACGACTACGAGAATAGATTGTGACCGTAAATAGTGAAGAATGGTATTACTATTCACGAAACATTTAACTTATTAACTGTAAAATCGTCCATAACTACAACATTTACCAATATTGTCAACAAACCCATAGCAAGCTACCAAACCAACCCCCAAATGACCACCACCGATCACAAAATGTATAACAATTTCTTTAGAAAAATAAATTTTATCTGAACAAAAATGAAGCAGCTTTGTGGTCTATAATATCTTTTAGACACATAAAAATCAGAAAAACAAAATGCCCCCTCCCTTACACCCTTGCCCCACTACCACCTACTTATTAAGCGTTGAATGATTGAGTAATGCTTTTAATAGACCCAAGAAACAGATAAAATGACAAATACGAACAACTTGCGTTAACAATGACTGGCATGCAAATGTCCACGTGGCACACTAAGTACCACAATCTAGTGAGTTTGTATGATTGTGAATTAGATTTTTCTTGACAACTTTCTATCATTTGATAGATCAGAAGTAAACAAGTACAATGTCATAGTTAAACTGCCTATTTCTTTCTTCTCACACAAATTCGCCATGCTTTTTTTGTCGAGCTCTTCCATTTTTAGACAGACGGCAAGTACCATGGATGTTAGAATAGCCGGGTATGTTACGTTCTTAGCTTGTATGTATGTATGTGGGTGTTTTCTTGTTTTACTAAATTTGTTCGGACTACTTCTGGTTCGAGTTACTGAAGTTCCATATGTATTATCTTAAGATGGTAATAAATTGTAGGAAACAAGACAAGAATAATGTCTGGATTTCATTTAGTTGTGCATCCTTTAATACACTAAAGGAGATCAAATAAGATATGTCGCATAAAACTTTTGATCAATCTAATAGCTCCCAGAACGATTACTAAATGAGTGATTAGTGGGTTAATTTTTACGAATTTTATTATATTTAAGAACTAATTAAGGAAGGACTAACTAAGCTTATGATTTCAGTTTTAATTCAGCTGGAGGTGTCAACTGAATACTCTATATAGTCAAATCAAACTGTAATATGGCTATAACTTATATCTGATTTTTATGATTCGGGTTGTAAATTAAAAGTTTGAACCACTACTCGAATAGTTTGAATTGTGATTGTTTAAGATTTAAGCTTGAATTCTGAACTACTATATTGTTTGATTCTGAACTAATGAACATCATATGAATTGAAAGCTCTGGGTAAGCTTGTACTTGTAATTTAGCTATTTGTTAACAATTATGTATTGACTTGTAAGGTATAATTGTAGTATCTAAACGTCGTATGATATATTTTAACCTTTAAATACATTTGGACCACTCTTTCTCGTACCATCGTATAGTCATTTGCCCAGATTGTGGAAAAGAATGATTAGGAGCGAGTATCCCGTAGAGTTTTTTGTATTTGATAAATCAAATATAATATGTTTTCGAAGCTTTGCTTGACTTAAGTTGATGGATGAGTGATATTAAGATGTGTTTATTGCAGATATTTTTGTACGTAATAAAACTCAGATTACTGACCTCTTCCCAATCTTGGCTCTAGGTAATCTTAAAAAAAACGAGGACAACAATAATGATGAAAGAAAACGAGGGTGAACACATAGATTTAGAGCTTTCTTTGGGTAATTCAAACGAGACAAAATGGGTGAACGAGAGAGGTGCAAGTGTAAATGCAGGGCCAAGAATGGACATGCCATTTGCTTCATCTCATCCCTTATCGGAACTAGTTTGGTCCACACCTGGAGGTTTGAGTCTTAAATGCTGGAATGTTAGACCAACCCCTCCTATTCTTCCTCCTCCACAAACAATCATATCTACTGCTCCGACCACCCCTCTTGTTTATGGACATTTTATAGGTGACATAACTCAGGGTTCTCTTAGCTTTCTCTTAAATATCTTTTTTTATTTTTATTTTTCCCTGAAACATTGTTGTTTCACAGGAAACACTACTAAGGAGGAAATGAACAAAACAAAGGAAGAGGAAGAGGAAGGCAAAGGAAAATCTGTGGCGGCTGAAGCCTTACCAATTCTACAGGAAGCAGTACTGCCTAATGAGCAAAAAAGCGAGTACTGTTTAATCAGTAACGCCCCTCTAGAGAAGTTGGAATCCTTTGCTGAAAATAATTTGTATCAAAAGAGTGGAGAAAGACTTCCCGTTATAGCTTCTCCAACAAATTTGTATAGAAGGAAAGGGAAAGAGAAAGCATTATCTGGTAGTAATGTTGCGGAGGAAGGGAGTCGCGAAAGCGTGGAAAGTAGTAATAGTGCGGGACCATTTGGGAAGCGTAAGGAGTCATTAAATCTTCAAGAGTCAATTAGTGGGAGACATAAAAGAGCCAGAAAAGAAATCATAAGCTATACTCCCGATAACATTTCCACCCTCAAACATGATAGCTCATTCATGAATTGGATATCAAACATGGTTAAGGGTTATGCTAGAGTCAAGCATGAACATGATCCTTCTACGAGACAGCTCCAGGATAAAGATACGGGATTTCATACTATGTTTCAATCCCTCTATCGCCCGGATATTAGAGTATCGAAAGGCAACCTTTCAAGAATAGAGGGGTCTAATGAGCCTTCACTTGACAACAAATCATCAGTTCAGATCACGGATAAGTCAAATATTGAAGGTCATATTGATACACTTCGGATTATGCCTGTGAATGTTGCTCCTATGAAAGAGGAGGTTTCCGAAGATGATAAAGCTTCAACTGACCAGAAAGAAGAAAATCATAACGTTGGTAGCTTATGGATTACTAGACTTGCAACAAAAAATTTAAGCAATGATGAAGGGGTTAAGGATAATCAGAAACCTTTAGATACGATGCATCCTCCGAAGTATAAGAAGAGTTCAGAGGCAATTGCTTCTGTATTTGCTAAGAGATTGGATGCTCTTAAATACATTTCACCATTGGAGATAATTGAAAACGACGCAACTTGTAGGCCGAAAACTTGTTTATTTTGTGGGATCCACGGACATGATATACACCACTGCTCGGATACAACAGAATCTGACCTTGCGGCTCTTCTACGAAATATTAATTCGTACGAAGGTTCATCTTCTTGTTTGTGCCTTTTGTGTTTTCAAGTTGATCACTGGGCTAATACGTGCCCGCTTAGGTCTTCAAAAAGGCGACATAAGTTGAAGGAGAACATTGTTTCTTCTGTAAAAGAGAAAGCTATTGACTCCAATTCTTTGGAGTACATATTGAAAGAAACGCAAGAGATTTTCGTGGGGAAGCAGATATCTTCATCAGATGTACCAAAAGACATGTTTGATGCGATAAGGAAGATACGTTTGTCTCGTGTGGAGATTCTCAAGTGAGTTCTGATAGGTTTCATCATTTATCATGCATATAGATATATTTATTTTTCATTTAACTCATATTATTTGAAAACGGATTTCAGATGGATGAACTCAAATGTTCCTCTAGATGGATTTTTCATTCGGATACGACTCAGGAAGTGTGAAGCAGGACAAAGAGGGACGGGATATCATGTTGCTTGCATTACAACTGGTATGGTATTGATACAGATGAATGATTTTCTTTTATATAAGAAAACTTTGTGAATTAACTACTCGTTTTATCGCAATTAAGTTATGTTTGATTGTTTATTTGGGAAGCAGGTGAAGAAATTAAACATTCAGCTAAAGATTCTAAGAATTCGATTTCAGTGAACGTGGGAGGAATCCAGTGCTTTGCTGGAATTCAATATATCTCAAACCATGACTTTTTAGAGGTAAACACAAATATTACTCATTTAACCGAGGGAAACTTATAACTTTTGTCTACTTTACAAGAGTTTATATGAAAAGAAAGAAAAACAGAGGGAAAGATTGTCAGTTTGTCACATGAGGCACGTATGACATTTCGTATATTTTTCAATTAACAGGGCTAGTGGCTTAACTGTGCCCTAAAATTTGTTTTCTTTTGAAGGATTGGATTTTGTTTGTTCAGTCATTTATACATCAAAAGTTAAAATCTTATTCATTGAAAGAGAATAGCAGCTAGTTAGAATCAGGGGGGGTGGGTGTTTCATAAATGGGGGACTAAAGCTCTCCTGGTTCGCAAAAAACCTTTAGGTCCTTTAACAAATCCCTAGATCGGTTCCCGGCTAAAATGATTCACATTGTAAAGTCAATTAATTTGTTCTTCCTTTGCAGGATGAGCTCGTGACTTGGTGGTGCGAAACTTCAAGAAACAGTGCCAAGGTTCCATCAAAACAAGACTTAAATTCAAAATTCCAAGAGAGAATTAAGTTTGGTCTATAAATACTCTTTTTGTTACTCTCTTTTCTTGCTCAAGTTATTACCAATTTGTTTGTGGTTTGTTGTTTGTTGTATGTTGTTTGCCATATGTGTGTATATATAGAGGTTGAATACAAGAAAATGATTATACTCCAGAAAATGAGAAGTTACTATATAGAAACTGTAATTTTAAGCTTGATCCTTTTTCAGAGATATCTCCTATCTAAATTATTCTTCTACGTAATTTATAATATGAGTATATGTCCAATAAACCCCTTAAAAGACGTAGCTTTTCTAGACTAGCATGCCCTCCTTAAAAGGTTTTAAGTTTAAATCTTGATATCTAATACACTTTTTATATATTTAACAAAATTATTAAAAGAACATCCAATTTTTTTTTGTGCACGGGCTGAAGCAAATTTCATTTATCTTAATAATTTGTCTATTTGTTCTAAAAAAATATCTAAAGAAAATTACATTTTCTTTGTAAAATTTTCAATGACACTGGAAATAATTTGATTTGTAATTTACAATTTTGTGTACAAACTAATACTAACAAAATTCACTGCCATGACCTAGCTACCTGCTTGTGAATTTTATTTCAATTGATAACATAATTGGAATTGTTAAAAAAATCAGTGCCATGTTTTCTGATTCATAGATTTTGGGTTTTATTTTTGTAATACAGAAATATTTAAAATACATGTAATTCTTTGTAATGCGATAGCTTCCTTTCTAAATTTATTTTATATCACCGATTTTGTATCTGAAATTTCATATGAATGTCTGTTAGTACATGAAAGAATTTATTTTAGTAATGGCAATATTATAATTTTTGCACAGGCTTTCAAGTTGTTGTGATTAGTGATTGCAAAAAGTCAAAAACCATAATGAGAGTAAGGAATTTATTTACAAATAATGATTCTTCATCAGATGAAAAACAAAATAACAAATCAATTAAAAACAAACCTCCTAAAAGTGGTTAGGCTACTCCGCAGAGACCAAGAAGTCCTGGGATCGAATCTCATTGGAGTCAAAATGACTCCGAGTCCAAAGTGGCTCTCCCATGTACTCAAAAAAACAAAAAACAAAATAACAAATCAATTAAAAACAAACCTCCTAAAAGTGTAAATTGTGAATCAGATCATTATTTAATTCATACCTAATTCTATTAATCTATTCGAAAGAATTTTAAGACAAACCTGAGAATTTTTTATTTATAAAGTATTGATTTTGAAAGTAAATTCAAGTAAATCCGCACATTTTTGGTATAATTTTTGAATGTGGAAGGCTAATTTGCTAATTTTTAATTGTTTGTAATTCTTCTTTTTTCATGTTTTTACCTATTTTTTTAAAAAAAACCAGGCTTAATTGCAGTAATATCTCATGGGTTGGGCTGGGCCTGCATCCACCGCTGAGTATAAATAACTTCCAAATTATCAAAATGAAGATATTTTCAATAATTATAATTCAAAAAGTTAAGTTACGAAAAAATTCTGATAATTCAAAAAGTTAATTAACGGAAAAATTCTCATAACCTATACATGAAAATATAAAGTACATGTTATTGTTGAGTTATGGGAAAATTACATTGTTCTAAAAAGCGCTAGACGCTATTAAGGCGGTTGAGCACCTTCGAGCGCCTAGATGGCTAGACGGCTCATTAATCAAAATTTAGGCGGTTTTTATTTTAAATTAAATATATATCACTAAGACACTACTTTGAATATATTTAAATCCTAATATATTTAAAGTAGATCAATTTAACATAAATAACATATACTCAACTATAAAATAATTATAATTCATTAACCTAAAATGACCAATTTCAGAAATATAGACATGAAACTTAAAAATTCTCTAACCTAAGTAATTTTTTCTTTATATTTTGCTTATGTGTTGGATTGGATTAAAGTGAATTAATTAATTATGATTTAGCATGCTAGGTAGTATTAGGGTTGAGCGACGCATTAATCCGATTGTTTATTTTATTAGTTAGATTATATGTAGATGAACATTCTAACTACCGTCTACAGAATTTTTAGGCGGATCGCACTTTGGAATACCTGGGCGGAGCGCTGCCGTCCCCTAAGGTGTGATATAAAAATCAACATTAAAGGAGAGTGACTCCCTGCAAGTGTACGAGTCGTTGACAAGTAATAAAAGTAAGTTTTGGTGTGTATCGTTTTCACAGGGATTATCACAGTTAACTCGATGTGTTTCGTAGTACAATATTGTGTAGTTTGTAAACGAGAAATGACAAGAAATGTAAACAATAAAATATTTATTTGGTTTTTATAAATTAAAAAGATACAAATGCTTAAAAAATGGAAATACTGAAATGAAATACAAGTAAATTAAAGAATTTTTTTTAATATGAGAATAATGCTTAAGGATTGCTACTAATTCCCAAAGTTGATAATTATGATGTTCTAGATATAAGAGAAAGTTGGTTGTTTTTATTAATCGAGATTCAATAATCTTTCTAACTCCCGTCAAGGTACCCTTAGAAAGCTCTCGTACTCAAATTCGGATGAATGAAGTTCAAACCCTAATGGCTACTTGGCTAGTCAAGACCTGTCGGCTCATTAACACATACCAAGCGTGTATATACTAATCTGTAATTAACTACCCCCTTTTCCGGATGCCAGATAAATTACTTGAGCTACCCACTACTTGCACAAAGTATAAATAGTATTAACCTAATATATATATATATATATATATATATATATATATATATATATATATATATATATATTGGTGGGTTATGGGGTGTTATAAAATTATGCAATAAAAGTAGAGGATCCATAGACCGCGAGTGTACGGTTGTCCAAGTAGTAATCCGATAATCGAGTTTCGTTCTCTGGGATTGGAGTGGTATAACCCAAGTGTTCAATAGATACATAGTAGTAATTGCAAATACGGAAATTAAAAGATGAATTTCTTTTTTGTTTGGTTTTGAGGTTTAAACTACTAGACACAATTAAATAAATAACTAAAGATTAACATAATGAATATAAATAAAGAGAAGACGCAAATATAAGAGCTATACTTGAGTCTAGCTAGGGATCCACCTAAATTCATATATTTAGTGCTTTAGTTTAAGGGTCAAGTTGGTAATTCTATATTAGTCGGGACTCTACAATCTCCTAACCCCATGTCGGGTGGACTTGGGAGCTATCATACGGTAAGATAAACCCTCTAAAGTAGTAAATTTACTTACGGATGTGAAGTTCCTTACCCAATTGGCTATGTGGTTAGTCAAGCCTGTCGGTCAATAACGTACACCACACAGTTATTACCTAGGTCTGTAATTAACCCCCCTGTCAGATGATCACTCGCCACTAAGAGAATAGCTTAATTACTCAAACCTAATTCTAATTCCTAGCTTAATTAAAATTATTAAATAAACATGAAGTAATAAACAATATGAAGAAAATACCAAATCCAAAAATACTAAATTAAATAAACTACGGCTTAACCCTCGCATAATTTAGTTTAGCTCATACTGAAATTAAATACATAGAATAAATTAATGGAATACATATTCCTTAAAACAGAAATAAAATAAAGAACCAAAACGGAAGAATGACTTGAGCTGTTGTAGGAGAAAAAGGATTCTCCAGCTCTTGCTCTTCCTTCTGCCTCTTGACGCTCTCTCTAAGGATGATTTAATTTGAAGAATAATTGAGAGGTGCTGAATAATGAGGTCTAAAAGGGCTTATATAGATGGTGAAAATAGATTAGGTCTAATCTTGGGCTTAATTAAGTAATTAAAAGCCCAAGTCCAATTGGTAATTCCTGTAACTGCCCTTCAGTGAAATAACTGTAACTTTTGCGTCTCACATCCAAATCCCCTGATTCCAGTCCTTAACTCTTACTAACTCAAAGGTGCAACTTTATCTTTTGAATCTCAAGACCTGATTCAGTGTCTAAGTGGCTCGAAATCAGCAATTAGTAACAGCTATCCAGATTTCAATCTCTTTTAATCAACTCTTCGGGTGATTCTTTCTTGCTTTTAACCTCTCCGCTTGATCTAAGAATTTAATTCTCACTTCTCCTCCTTGTCTTGGTGTTCCATAGAATCCATAGACCTAATAACTTTATACTAAAAACAAACAAATTAACGCACAAAAGCTCTAAAATGCAAATAACATAATTCCAAGGGGAGAAAGTGTAATATGACGAAATAAGCATAAAAATCTATCAAATAAGTCTAATATTCACCTAAAATAATGTCTCCTAAGGGAATATATTTGGAACAAAACGGAATACATCATATACCCAGTAGTTGCAAAACACAATTTATTTAGATATATAATCCCAAAATCATAAGAACATCATTTAAAATCAATTATGGTTCATACATTCAAGTAATCCTCGAAGTTATATTAAAATAAGAAAAATAATTAAAACTAATACAATAATTGTGTTTAAAAGCTAAAATAAAATAATTTACCGTTTTGAATGATAGGATTCGGAGCTCCGGTGAGGAAAATGATGGATTTTGGTGAAAAATCCTTCTTCCCTTCTCTTCTCTCTTATGCTTCTTCTCTTAAAAACGTGTGATGATATGTTGTGTACTTAATAATGAGCTTCTAAATTTCTCGTATACTAGCTAAGAATACGTTTGGGCCCTCCATGGGCTCATTAAGTAGGTTAAAAATAGCTCAACCCGTTTTTAGCTAGTGCTGGAGTGGTTCAAGTCACGGTGGAAACAAATGACACAACTTCTTCATGTCAACTCCTAATTGACTTCCGTCACTTCTCACGTGTCACTGACATCAAGAATTCTATAGGAAACAATCTAACTTCCCAAAGTGAATTTAATCTCATTTCACGCCTTGACTTGGGGATTGACTTGACTTTTTTTCTTATCTTAATCATATTGGCACCTTGTGTCAACCATGTACCTAATAGATACACACTTAACACATAATTAAGGCACAAAAGCTCAATAATCACAATATGTCCAAAACAAGAGAGAAAAGTACAGTATGTCGATTAATAGGGAAAAATCTCTCACTTAGACCCAATAAACACCCAAAAAGACGTCTCCTGAGTGAATTAATCCATCACAAAAATAGAGACATCAAGACCCCCAACTCAAATTTATGTCGTTCCGACAAAATTAAAGAAATATGAAGCTTAGAGGAGCCTAAGTCCAATAAATCAAAGAAGAGAGAAGTAGAAAAATTATGTGTGACACCAAAGAAAATATTGTAACAAATATAGTGTATAATATATAAAAACTAAATCAATACAGTTTAAATTTCAAGATTACATTAGATTTGAAATGTACGAAGAATAGGCTTTTCTCTTAGTCTTCTATGGTGGATATAGGGTCTTCGTTGATCCTTAGATAGTTTTTAAGGTCCATCTAACTACTCTCTATTAGTTCAGTCTCTCCTAAATTGCATAGTCAATAATCATATGGTATTTAAGGTTGTAATGTCAGCTTATAGGTATGATCCTAAATTTAGATAATGTAGAGTGAGGTTGCCTCCCTCCTTACTAGCCATCAACAAATCGCCCTATAGATTGAGTTACGCTCAAATATGTTCTCACTCAACCCAACTTTTGATGCACTTCTTCGTATCCTCAGTAACCCAAATAAAACTTTTTATGATCACCTAAAAATCCACTTTGGCGGTCCATTTGTATAATTTTTCTTTTGCAAGTTAGCCATGATTCTCTTTTTAATGTGAGTCATGCTACTATGCTTTACATTTTTCTTTTATTTTTAATATATATATATATAAATTCTTTTTCTCTTACCCCCAAAAAAGGGTTACAATAAATACAAGTGATTAAAAGCACAAATACAAAGCGCAAAAACCCACCCAATGATATTTGCCATATTCGAAACTACCACCAAAACCCAAGATCTGAGACGAGTGTCAAAGCATCGCGATTTGAGTGCGGATCATATGGAAAAGTCCTAAAATCTAAGGAGTATGGCTTGTAACGTGGATAACAAAAAGGCTTAGAAAGGAATGAGGGTGATTAGACGGATAATATAACGATAATAAACAGATAACAATCTAAAAGGCACAAAGGGCTAAACAAAGAAACGCCTTAATCCTTTTCTATCCTATGAGATTGTGTTACTTTCTCACCTCTAGCGTGTTCATTAAATGGTTTATCAATTAATTTGGATATCATTTTCTACACACCACTCATGGCTCTAGGGCTGCAAACGAGCCGAGCCGAGCCGAATACTAGATGTACAGGCTTGGTTTGTTTAATTTCTCGAGCCGAGCCGAGCCGAGCTCAAATTTAACGAGCCGGACCGAGCCGAGCTCAAATTTAAACGAGCCGAGCCCGAGCTTCCAGTCATCCAAATCAGAAATGTTAGAACTTGTTTGTTTAACTTATTGAACAGTCTTTTGTAAAGTCGAGCACGAGTTGCTTATGAACAATTTGTTTTTTATGGTTGAAATGGGCCTTTCATGAGTGTGTGGTATGAAAATATAAAACATAACACTAATGAAAAATTAAATGTCTAAAGAAATTAAAAATATCCAATTAGATATTGAAGGTTTAATAATATATTTATAAGTTGATAATTTGTTTTTATTTATAATTCATAATTTTAAACGAGCTCACGAGTCGAGCTCGAGCAGACTCGTTTACGTATCGAGCTTAAAATGGAGCTTGAGTTTGAGCTTGTTTACATTCGAGCCGATCTCGAACGAGCTTTTCTCCGAGCCGAGCCCGAGCTACTCGCGAGCGGCTTGGTTCATTTGCAGCCCTACATGGCTCCATAAGATCAAACTTACTCCTACAACATTGCTTACTAATCTTTTCTTTATGTTTAATCTGGGTGTCAAGTTTAATCTTTTAAGAATACCACATGATAAGTTCACAAAATTACCATTTACTATAATTGACTAGTTAAAATTATGGTTAACAACTACATTCACTACATTCCCCACCTAATCCATTCATTACAAAAAGAGCAAATAAACCACATAAAGTGGGGATGGGGACAACAGATCCTCACCCTCAACTCAAAAGTGATTCGTGACTTCACGACTCAAAACAGACGCAATAATGTTAAAGACAAAACCTAATATACAAATAGAGAAAGGTTAAAGAAGAGAGAAAACATACTCTCGAGGCTATTGCCTAGCGTGACCAATATCCAAGATAGGATGTGGTGGATCCTTCACGATATCGCGCTTTAACTATGGTGTCGCCTAGGGTGTGATAAAAATATATAATAAATAACGCAAATAAGAACCCTAGACCAGCACGGTAGTGCAAGTATTACAGGACGTATGCAAGTTTTAAGGATAAGAAGATTCGTTCCTCAGGGACTTAAATGTGTTAGACGGATGGTAAATAAATCAGAGTAGCAATTAATAATTAAAAGACAGAAAATAAATACGATTGATTGAGAGATTAATTATTAAACTAAATAAAAGTATAGACAAATAATTAAATATGAGAGAATAAGATGAGAGAATATAGCTTAGGTTTTGCTAGTATGCACTAATTCTTCTAATTTTTTCTATCAATTTCAGTTTATAAAGGAGATAATACCTATTAGATAAATAGTCAGGATTCTAAATTCACCCTATTCCCGGAGAGCGAACTAGGGTGGTAACCTCACAATCACGAGGGGACTCAAATAGGGTTATCCTGCGCCATTAGGGTCCTAGGTGTAGTCTGACCTACTAATGATGATTGGCGATTAAAAAACCTTAATGACTATCTAGTTAGGCTGGTGTTGTCAGGACCAATTCCTTATTTTAGAAATTTATGTGGTGTTTCAATATTTAGACACCCCTTCCGGGTGACCATCTAACTAATATTAGCAAAGTCCTAAATTGATCAGGTTTAAGATAGCCAATAAATCAAATCACATAAATCAAATATATGGTTATGTAGTGATGTCTCCTTAATTGTTCTTATTTTAGACTCTTAGGAGACATCATTTTTGGTGTTATTTTAATTAATTCGATAGACTTTTGGACTAAATATGCAATATTTCGGATTTCCCTTTTTATTTCTAGCATTTTTGAATTATTAAACTTTTGCGCGTAATATTGGTATTTTTAGTGTAAAGTTACAGGTTTTTAGATGTTAGCTAGGAAAGGAATCCGAAGATAAAGTCAAAGATTAAAAGATAGAGTCAAGACTTGAAGAGAAATCCCGAAGATATTATTTTTAGAGCTGAAAATCCATTTTTTCCAGGCCCTTGATTGCTGTTTTCGAGGTACTTAAGAGCTGATTGAGCCGCTGACCTTTGAAGAGAAAACATTCCTTATCGAAGTACGGAACTTTAGCAACTGGAATGAGGTCAATCGGAGTTGTAACGCATCGGGAAAAGCAGTTTTAGTGAAGGCCTGTCATCAGTTACGGGATTTTGGGCTTAGAAAGTGGGCTTGGACATTTAATTAGGCTTTTATTTTCTGGTCCAAGCCCTAATCCGTTTTTCTTATTATAAAAGGAGGTCTGGACTTCTATTTTTCACACAATTCATTCTTTACAATTAAAAACACCAGAGAGAAGCAACAGAAGGAAGGAAGAAGAAGCTGCTAGAGCTGGAGTGGGTCTATAGCTCCGTTCTCAGTCATTCCAATTCCGGAAATTAGGTTTCTTTTATCTTTTATTTGTAATCAATTATGAATTCCATTTATTTTAATTTAGTTTTTCTTTTTAATATGAGCTAAACAATTCATAGTGCTTGAGAACGCATAATGGGTTAATCCCAATTTGATTTCATTCTATACATTTGAATTTGGGATATTTATTATTTAAATCACATTGGGTAAATTGTATTTTTCTTTAATTTGCATTTTAATTACTATTATTGACGTAATTAACCAATGATAGGATTTAGTATCTAGGCTATTCCAATTAGTGGCGATTGGATCACCTTGACGGGGGGTTTAGGTACCGAACTAGTTAATGAATGTAGGTTAGAAATTATTGACTCTGACGAGCTTAATTAAACCTATGGCCTATTGGGTAATGAACATTTTAACACTTGAGAGTGGACTATAATCACCCTGACGGGGTTTGTAGCATTTGATAGTTGCTCCTTAGTCCACCCTGACGGGGGTAAGGAGATTATAGAATCCCGACCAATACCAATTTACAAATTTGTCCCTTAAACAATGTATGAAATGAATGATAGTTAGGAAAACCCTTGTGTCTCTCAAGTACTACTTGCTCATACTTGCGTTTTCACTCATTTTACTTGCGTTTTAGCTTTTTACTTGCATTATTATTTTGTCTTTCATTTATTTAGAATTAATAAACAAAACCAAAACAAACAAATTATCCTCTTTTATTTTCATAAGTGCATCAATCACTATTTGCATAGACATTGTGATCAACCATCCGTCCTTGGAACGAATCTGATTATCAGAATTACTACTTGGGACAACCGTACACTTGCGGTTGTGGTTCGATTATTATTTGCATTTATTTAGAACACACAAAGGACCACCAAGTTTTTGGCGCCGCTGCCGGGGACGGTAGCGTGTGACCACGGTGTTTATCCTTTAGTGATAGTTGCATTTATTTTTATTTTTGTTTTTATCAGTTTTACGCTTTTTGCTTGTTTAGTTTTCTCAGGTTTTTAGGTTTGGTGTATGCGAAGGAGACTCTTTAAGGATCTAGAGCCAACACCTCCGATCCTTAATAATCCAGAATCATTAATCAGACTTGCTAACAAGAGAAGGAAAGAACAAGAATCCTCAGAAGTAGAAGAATTAATTCACCAAATGGAGAACGTTAATATTCAGAACAATAACGGACAAGCTCAAATCGTGATGAATCAAGATCCTTGGTTCACTAATGGCCCTCCAGAAGTTCCATTCCGCGCTCCAGCTATAGGAGTAGGTGCTCCAGATATTAATGTTCCGAGATTCCGTCCAGATTCGGGTATGCTAGCTCAGTTCCAAAACTTTGGAAATTTTCGCGGAAGACCAGCGGAAGATCCTCTTAGAGCGATACAAAAATTCAAACAGATATGTGATTCTTACATCACACAAGGAGTTTCAAAAGAACAGATGTACTACGCTGTGTTTAAATTTTTTGTTATTGATGGAGCAAGTGAATGGCATGATACACAAGATCCGACGAAGATAACCAATTGGGATCAATTGGAAGCCGCGTTTTTCGACAGATATTATCCGAGTAATATGAGGTTAGATGCTGAATTGGAGTTGACTAATTTTCGTCAAGAATATGATGAGACTGTGGGTAAGAGTTGGACTAGATTTCAGATGTGTTTGCGTAGAGTTCCAAATCATGGTTTTTCAGAATTTCAACAGTTAAAGATTTTTTATAGAGGCCTTGATGGAGCTTCGAGAGAAAAGTTAGATACGTTATGTGGTGCAGGTTTCCTTCAAGTTCAACCCGCTCATGCCAAAATTATTTTAGAACGAACAGTCAAGAATGAGGTTGGGTGGAAATCAGAGAGAACACCTGTTAAGGGTGTTAATAATGTTAACATAGAAGAGAAACTTGCTACCTTTGAGACAAAAATTCAAAACACTTTGGAGCAACAATTGAAGCAGCTTACTTTAGCTGTAAAAGAAGGATTTTCGGGTAAGAGAGTAGCTGTGCATGCTGCACAAGAGGTTTATATGTGTTCGAGTTGTAGAGTTGATGATCATGATGAGGAGAATTGTCCGAGTAATCAAGAATCAGTGATGTTCATGTCCAACAGAGGTAATTTTAATTCGAGTGGTAATGGGTATCAGCCTAACAGAAACCATCCTGGGTTTCAATATTCGAATCCTAATGGGGCAGCCAATCCTACACATGCGTATCAGCCGCGCCCCCAAGGTGAAAACTATAATCCTAGACCACACAATAACTATCAAGGAGGACAGAATCAAAATTATGTACAGAGACAAGCTCCTCAGAATACTTATGATGAGAATTTGAACCAGAAAGCTTTACCTGCCCATCCACAAGAAGGAGCAAATACCCTTCAGAAAACAGTTGAAAGTTTAATCGCTCTACAAGCACAAGCAATGGAACGGCAGAACGCAGCGATGGAGCGTCAGGATGCAGCGATCGAACGTCAGAACGCAGCTATAGAAAGACAAAATGCACTTGAAGCAAATATGAAGATGTTCCAAAATCAGCTGAGTCAAATCAATAAACAGCTCAATCAACGTCAGCAAGGACAACTTCCTAGTGATACTGAGAATCCGTTACAAATCGAAGATTGTAAAGTTATTAATCTTAGAAGTGGTAAGAACCTTCCTCCACCTCCTTTTCCGGTTATGAAAGAAAAAGAAGTTAGAAAAGAAAAAGAGGTGGTGAATAAAGATAAAGAAGTTGAAGTAGAAGAAGTGGAGAAGCCTGTTGAGGTTCCGAAAAAGAAAGATGAGACTATAATCAATCGTCCACCTCCACCATTTCCATCGAGAGTTCAAAAGAAAGGTGATATGGGTGAGTATCAAAAATTCTTTAACAAAATAAGAGGTCTTAGCATAAATATTCCGTTGTTAGAAGCTATTCGAGATATACCCAAGTATGCTAAGTTTCTGAAGAAAGCCCTCACCAACAAACGGCCATATTGTGATAATGAGATGATTGGTCTTCCTGAGGAATGTAGTGCTATTTGTCAAGGTAAATTACCTCCAAAGTTAGTTGATCCTGGGAGCTTTACAATTCCGATATCTATTGGTAATGAGTGGAAAGGAAAAGCGCTATGCGATTTAGGTGCAAGCATCAATTTGATGCCCAAATCAGTCTTTGATAAGCTTAATATTGAAGCAAGACCCACTTCTATGGTCTTGCAAATGGCGGATCGATCTCTTGCACATCCGGAAGGCCGAATCGAAGATGTCCTCGTTAAGGCAGGTACGTTAATTTTTCCCGCTGATTTCGTTATTCTTGATTACGACGCGGATAGGAATGTCCCCATTATTTTGGGAAGACCATTCCTAGCCACGGGGCGTACCCTTATTGATGTAGAAAATGGAGAAATGATTATGAGGATCCAAGACGAGGAGGTGAAATTCAACGTGTTCAGACCTATGAAGTTTCCGGATTCCAAGGATGAATGTTTTCGTGTAGATGTAATGGAACCGGTAAGAACAAAGCCAATTAGTGTTGTGGACACTTTAGGGGTGGAGGAGAAAGAGCTACGAAAGAAACCACCAATTAAAGCTCCTCCATACCCCAAAGATCCACAACTCAATCATGCGAAGAAGAAAGAGAAAGCACGTGCCACGAAGGTTCCGAAGGAACCTAAGAAAGAGAGAAAGAAAAAGGGGTTCAAAGTAGGTGAAGAAGTAGCTATGAAGAAACCGAACCCCCACCCAAAGGTACGTGAATCAAAAAGTTCTTGGATAGGACCATTCATGGTCGCGCAGGTTATCTCAGACAAACTAGTGGGCATAAAAGCGAAGGGATGCAAATTTCGACTTGCAAATATTAACAACCTCACTCACTGCTGGGGAGGTTATGTCAATGACTAATGACTGAGGTAATCCGTCGAGCTTAACGACGTTAAACAAAAGCCAATTACTTGTATATTAGCTGAGTTTTTAAATTTTTGCATTTTAGATTAGTTTGATTTTCGTAATTTTAGTGTTTATTATTAAGAAATGAGGAAGGGTAGTTGTTTTTGATGATTTCAGGGGTAAAAAGGACTTGAGTTTGGGGTCGATTTGGCGAAAACAGAAGAAAAAGAGGTTGGATGTCCAGGAGAAACCGGGAACCCGCATTCCACAGAACCGGGTACCCGGTTTCGGCGAGCAGAATTTCTGAAATTCCCTGACCCAGCGTCTTGGTGGCTTGCGTTTTCGTGCGTTTTGATTCGCGCCATCGACACAAATCCGGGTACCCGCATTTGGCAGAACCGGGTACCCGGTTTCGGAGCTGCTGTTGGTGAAATTTTCTGGTCCAGCGTTTCAGGGTGCTGCGTTTTGGCGCGTTTTCATTCACGCCATCGAGAAAATCCGGGAACCCGCATTCCACAGAACCGGGTACCCGGTTTCGGCGAGCAGAATTTCTGACCCTGCGTCTTGGAGTCCAGCGGTTTGGCGCGTCTCGAGGTAAAAAAAAAAAAAAAAAAAAAAAAAAAAAAAAAAAAAAAAAAAAGAAAAAAAAAAGAGTATTTTTATTTTTTTCGCGCCGTCACAGCGACGCGGAACCGGGAACCCGGATTTTCGAAACCGGGAACCCGGTTTGCATCTGTGCCAGGTCCGTTTTTCAGCTTTTTAGCCCTATATTTTTACCTCCGTCCTTAACCCAGCCTCCAAAAACACTCCCAAAACCCAGAATTTCATGAACATCATCAGCTACAACCACACAATCCTCAACTCTTACTCTCTTTCACCACAAAAGCATACAATCAACTCATCTCCTATCCAAAATACGATAAAATTCCCACTTTTCTCCAATTGTTCTTCATCCAAGCTTCAAATTAAATCCAATTCCCTCTTCTCCCACATCAATTAGCCTTTACCCATCTCATATTCCACCATAATTTTCAAGTCTTAAGCCTCAAAACATCAAAGTTCTAAGCCTTAGCTTCTCACTATTTGAAGTTTTGAGTTTGGGGTGGAAAGAGATGCTTATCAGAACCGTTTTCATGTGTACTTATCAAAGGATTCTCCAAGAAACAGGAACGCTTTTGGTGCTATTCAAGAACAAGCTATTGAGATTCCTATTTCAAGTTTCAAACAAGACTGAAGCGGTTCAAATTAAGGCTAATCCGAAGAAGAGGGAAGTGATTGCAGAACCTGAAAGTGAGGAAGAAAACAATCCGATGATGAGTTGGAATCACAAATCAAGGTGTTGAAAGAGAATCGGGATGCGATGATTGATATTTTGGGAAACGTTACATACAAGTTGAACTTTATTTGTTCAAAGAACAACTTACGATGTCTAGACGCGAGATAAAGTTCATGGACGCAACACCGAACACCAGCCTCGCGCTGGTTCAGATACGTTTCCTAATCCTTCTCATTTAGTGTATATTATTTTATTGCTTTGAGTCCTTTCGAGTCGTGGGGACACGACTCATTTTTGAGTTTGGGGTGGGGTTCGTTGCCTCATCCCAGTTTTTATGTGTTATGTGTTTTACTTGCTTTCAATAAAAGAATTTTCGGAGTTGCGTTTGACTATAGAGACTTTTAAATATCCCTTTAAGCATACTTTTGATGAATCAATGATAGTAAATAGTGAACTTTAGGGATTAACATAAAACGCACTTACAATTGCATGCGAACATAGGTAATTAATAGGAAAAAATTAATGAACAATGCAAATGAAGTAAGCTTGTACTCAAGGAATATGTTTGGTGTGTAGAACGTGAAATCCTAATTAGTAGAGAACCCACCTAGATATGAACTAAAGACAAGCTATGTACTTAGGAAAATGATAGGGGCAGTTCTTTGTTAGCCATTTGTGCCTTTTAGCTTTCTATCCCTTGAATGAATTATTATCCGTCTTAGCCCACTTTGAGCCTTTAGCCTTTTATTTGTAGCCACGATATAAGCCATTATCCCTTAGATTGTTAGGCATGACCATATGACCCGCACTTGAATCACAATCCTGAGACATGTCTCGAGCTTGAGTTTGGGGTGGTGGGACCACATATGGGGAATTTAATGGGTTGGGATTGATGTGCTTGGTATTGTAGCACAATTGCAGATGATATGTACTTGTAACCCTTTGCCGGGAATGAAAAAAAAAAAAATTTGAAAAAGAAAAAATGAAAAAAGTTTGAAAATCAATACAGTAGGATCCGGGGACCCGGTTTCCAAAATTCGGGTACCCGGTTTGCCTCTGTACAAAAAAAAGAAGAAGAAAAAGAGAAAAGAAAATAAAAAGAAAAATATGAATGAATAAAACACCCGGCAAAGTGGAATTGTTCTGAAAAATCATCTTATTTATAGTGGGTAGACATGGGACGCTAAATTGTTGCGTAATGGGTGAGTGAGACATCTTTTTGAGCGTTAACTCAAGCTCGAGGACAATGTTGATGGTAAGTGAGGAGAGAGCCAAAAGCTCACTTCAAATTTACCAAATATACATCCACACCCGTCCTTAAGCCAATATTATAACCGTAAAGACCTCGTGATTCCTAAGTGCATAGTGAATTTATGATTCTGTTGATAGGGAATAGACTAGGTGGAGCGTTCAAAGCGAGGTAGGATTAATGACCACCCTATAGCCATCATACAGAGATAAGTACAAGTGTAACCTTCAAGCATTGCGACTTTAATTTTATGATTGAGATTACTTATGTTTGATGTTGCATGATTAGTGTATGTAGATGTTAGTTTTTAAAGTTTTGCTATATGAGATTTATCTTAAGAATTGCTTTAGGGTTTATTTGCTAGCTTCTATGTGTTTATACGTTTGCTTCTACCCCTCGTTTTATTTTGTTTTGCTTTGTCGGGACGACAAAGGTTTGAGTTGGGGGTCTTGATGTCTCCTTAATTGTTCTTATTTTAGACTCTTAGGAGACATCATTTTTGGTGTTATTTTAATTAATTCGATAGACTTTTGGACTAAATATGCAATATTTCGGATTTCCCTTTTTATTTCTAGCATTTTTGAATTATTAAACTTTTGCGCGTAATATTGGTATTTTTAGTGTAAAGTTACAGGTTTTTAGATGTTAGCTAGGAAAGGAATCCGAAGATAAAGTCAAAGATTAAAAGATAGAGTCAAGACTTGAAGAGAAATCCCGAAGATATTATTTTTAGAGCTGAAAATCCATTTTTTCCAGGCCCTTGATTGCTGTTTTCGAGGTACTTAAGAGCTGATTGAGCCGCTGACCTTTGAAGAGAAAACATTCCTTATCGAAGTACGGAACTTTAGCAACTGGAATGAGGTCAATCGGAGTTGTAACGCATCGGGAAAAGCAGTTTTAGTGAAGGCCTGTCATCAGTTACGGGATTTTGGGCTTAGAAAGTGGGCTTGGACATTTAATTAGGCTTTTATTTTCTGGTCCAAGCCCTAATCCGTTTTTCTTATTATAAAAGGAGGTCTGGACTTCTATTTTTCACACAATTCATTCTTTACAATTAAAAACACCAGAGAGAAGCAACAGAAGGAAGGAAGAAGAAGCTGCTAGAGCTGGAGTGGGTCTATAGCTCCGTTCTCAGTCATTCCAATTCCGGAAATTAGGTTTCTTTTATCTTTTATTTGTAATCAATTATGAATTCCATTTATTTTAATTTAGTTTTTCTTTTTAATATGAGCTAAACAATTCATAGTGCTTGAGAACGCATAATGGGTTAATCCCAATTTGATTTCATTCTATACATTTGAATTTGGGATATTTATTATTTAAATCACATTGGGTAAATTGTATTTTTCTTTAATTTGCATTTTAATTACTATTATTGACGTAATTAACCAATGATAGGATTTAGTATCTAGGCTATTCCAATTAGTGGCGATTGGATCACCTTGACGGGGGGTTTAGGTACCGAACTAGTTAATGAATGTAGGTTAGAAATTATTGACTCTGACGAGCTTAATTAAACCTATGGCCTATTGGGTAATGAACATTTTAACACTTGAGAGTGGACTATAATCACCCTGACGGGGTTTGTAGCATTTGATAGTTGCTCCTTAGTCCACCCTGACGGGGGTAAGGAGATTATAGAATCCCGACCAATACCAATTTACAAATGTGTCCCTTAAACAATGTATGAAATGAATGATAGTTAGGAAAACCCTTGTGTCTCTCAAGTACTACTTGCTCATACTTGCGTTTTCACTCATTTTACTTGCGTTTTAGCTTTTTACTTGCATTATTATTTTGTCTTTCATTTATTTAGAATTAATAAACAAAACCAAAACAAACAAATTATCCTCTTTTATTTTCATAAGTGCATCAATCACTATTTGCATAGACATTGTGATCAACCATCCGTCCTTGGAACGAATCTGATTATCAGAATTACTACTTGGGACAACCGTACACTTGCGGTTGTGGTTCGATTATTATTTGCATTTATTTAGAACACACAAAGGACCACCATGTAGCTAGAATCAGTTTAAAACATATAATTCCCAAAGAAACTTAGATAGAAAGAAAATAGAATTCATAGATTATACATAATGAAAAACCCAAGCTATGGGAAAATTAGTTCATACCTGAAGTAAATAAACTAAAAGAATGATATCTTGCTCTCTTCAATAACTCTAATAATATAAAACTTAAGGACTAACTTATGGGAGGCAAGGATCATTTTACAAAGATTTAAGGGTGTATAAATAGGTGTTTAGAAGACCTAATTCGTTTTCTTGGAGTGGAAGACAAGTAACTTGGACTCCAGGCCCAACTCAAATTCGTAACCCTAAAATATAGAAAAGGTAATATTCTACCGCTGTTTTGTTTTGGCCATAACTTCTTCGTTTCAACTCCGACTGACGCGTTATTTATATCGAAACTGATCGTCTTGGAAATCTATATACTTTTGCTTCAGACCATTCTTCCAAATTCCTAACCAATCTTGAGTTATGATCACTTTTATGGACGTGACTGCTGGAATTCAGATTTACTTGGCAACTTTATCTTTCCATATCTATCTTTTTTTCCTTTATCTCCAATTTCTATGCATATCTTCTTTCCTTTATCTCTTTAGACTTGAGTTGGCATCTAATTAATTAATATATATATATCTTTAAAGATTCACACTAAATAAATAAATTAAACAAAATACGCTCTTAAAATAATAAATCATTAAATCAAGACAAGAAATAGGAAAGTGTACTAAATCATATGAAAATCGACTACGAGACTTCCTAAAACACTAAAAATGATGTCTCCAACTAAGATTAAATCATCACAAATAGGGAGACACCAAATTACGTTAGAAGTGTCGTGATGTGCACCTAATTGTTCTTGAGTAGTGACACATCATTAACAATGCGGATTTGAGCTAATTCGATTCGATTAAGTTTCTCACTCGCCTTCTCTTGCCAAGAGAGATCTTTCGACTGTGCTCCTCTTAAAATTGTCTTGATCCACGCATTATCCAAGATGGTACCCCGGTTTTCTCACAAGTTTCTCCTTCTCTCCAAGTTTCACATTCGCCTTCATCAATAGGCTCGTGATAGTTGAGAGGAATTTCAAATTAATGAACTTTTTTGGCTCAAATGTGAATCTCATTACCCCATCAAAAATCACTTGCGCTACATCAACTTCTCACTCTCTCTTAACACAATTAAAAAGTATGTCAATTTTTTTACTTACATCCGCGGTTCAAGTTTTCCAAGAGGCTGATGGTGCAAGGAAGTGGTACCAGGTTCTCTCATCGGGTTGAAGGAACTTGTAAAGGAAAAATGCATTCAACTTCTTTTTTTCTTAATCACAATCTAGCTCCATCTCATCATTGCACACATTTTCATGTAGTTGGTTCCAATCAAAAGTTTCAATTTTCTTCAC
The DNA here is from genome assembly GCA_029959085.1 of Nemophila menziesii. Taxonomy (NCBI): domain Eukaryota; kingdom Viridiplantae; phylum Streptophyta; class Magnoliopsida; order Boraginales; family Hydrophyllaceae; genus Nemophila; species Nemophila menziesii. The sequence continues at coordinate 1,725,032 of JARWIR010000012.1, read as the reverse complement.
CGCTTCTTGATATTTGCATGGTACAACCAGTTTCTTCAACTTGAAGTGGCTACAAATATCCTCAACCGTGAAAGGAGCTAACTTTTGTCGAATGAGAACTCTTCCTTCACTGTCTAGGCCAAAGAGTACTAGATAGAATTATTTTCTAGCTCAATACTTAATCTCTAACACTTTATCATGAATGTCTTCCAACCCAATCTCTCTCCTTTCTCAATAATTCTCTTATATTCACCTTTTCCAACTTCCTTCGCAAATTTTATCTTGTTTGTGAGTGTCAAGGTAGGTGATGTCTCCATATTTGTGATGAATTGATATTTTTATAGACATCATTTTAGGTGTATTGTACGCTTAGCTGAAGCCTTTTTTCCTATTAACTGTCAGTTTCTCAATTCTTGCATTATTTTGGAGAATTATTACGATTACAGCATTTTTAGTATAGTTTGTGTGTTAAAAGTGAATATCTAAGGTACAATGATGATATTAGATTCCAAATAAATTTTAAGGAGTTGAGGAAAAAAGATCAAAGACAAAGTTAAGAGTTAAAAGGAAAGAAAGCTATTTTAGGAAAGGGTAGAAGCTGCCAAAAGTTGTTGTTCAACTGTGAAGACGTGTAGTATTTTCATTGCTGAATAAAATCGACAAGGAATTTGAAAGATACTTTATGTATAAAGAAAGGTCTTTAAATTGAGGTCTCGTGGCAACTGGAATCAAGTGATTTGGAGCGGTAAGGAATGAGTTGTGATTTTTACAAACTCTAATGGTCAACCAGTCAAATTATTAAGGAAAACGAGTTTGAGTTGGATTAGGACTCCAAGACTTGGCCCATAACCTAGATGTTTTCCTACACCTATTTATATGAGTTTCTTGTCATTTCTCATTCGCTAATCAATATTACACTTAGAGATCATTCACAGAAGCAAGTTGACTTGTAGAGGAAGATAAGAAGTTGGAGAGTCATAAACTCCTATTTTCCACCTTTCACTCAACCATTAGGTTAATTTACATTATATTCTTGGCTTAACCATGTCTATAAGGTATTTTATCTTTAGTTTTATTTCTTTAATTATGAACTAAATTTCCCATGGCTTGGGTTTGCACTATGTATAATCCTTGAATTTTATATAATTGTTCTATGTTATTTAGGAAAGTGACAATTAATTGATTTGAGCTTTAACTATACATCCACAATATGTGCTTGACTAATTCCATCTCTAGATCTGGCAAATCTTAGAACTATCCTTAGTAGTTAGATTGTCACCCTGGCTGGGGGTTCAGTTATAGACAATACCACATAATCGTCTAGTGTGTGATATTGATCCTGACGGGCTTGACTAACTAGACAGTCAATAAGGTTTTGATTTCATCATCGATCTTTGCGCAAGGTCCCCTTACCCAAGTCCCTTGGTAGTATTAAGGTGGCCTTTTAAGCTACCTTGGCGGGAGTTAGAAGGGCTATAGAATCTCATCTATTTATATTTTATCAAATTACCCTTATAGCTGAATACTAGCATACTTAAGCTATAGTCCTCATCTACATTCACTTAGTTTATTTATTTGCATTAGTCAATTATTGTCTTTAATTCATATTTTATAAAATTAAATAAATAATTATCTTTTTATTTTGTCTTTTAGTTTTAACAATTAATCTCTACTACGCTTTCTCATCTAAACACGAGTCTGAGCTAACCGATAAATCACTGTGAGCGAACTTTATTTATCAAACTATAAATTGCAAACGATTTGTGCACTTGCAGTGAGTTTCTCGTATTGGTATTAGGTATGTTTGTTTTATTATCTTATTTATTCGTTTATTTATCACACCTTTGCCACCGCCAAGTTTTTGGCGCCGCTGTCGGGGATCTTTCTAGTTAGTTATTGTGTTTAATTTAGTGTAGTATTCTTTAGTTGTTTCAGTTTTACACTTGCTTTTTTTTGTCTCTTTTCAGGTTTCTTTCTAGGTGTTGGTGTTTGCTCTCAGATCGTGAAATTATTCTGAGCTCAGAAAAAGAGAGAGAGTGCAAAGGAAGAAAGAATAAATGGTTGAAGTCGTAGATCAAGTAGTATTAGATAACAATGTGTCACTTGGGGAGAACAATCAACAAAATCCAATCCCATAAGTAGTACCACCACAAGAAGTACCGCAAGGAGGAATTCCACCCGTTGTTCAACGACGCGAACAAGGTCTTCCTGGTCAGGGAGCACCTTTTCGAGTACAACCATCAGAGATTCGCCCTCCAGTGATCCAATCTGCAAGATTCAAGCCTGATCAGGGTACGCTTAGTTAGTCCTTAAGATTTGGACACTACACTGGTGCAACACATTAAGATCCGGTGAGGTCGATTCAGAAGTTTATGCAAAATTTTATGCCTACATTACTCAGGGAATTATACACGAGCAACAATATTACTTTATGTTTCCGTTTTTCTTGACCGCATGTGCTAGTGAATGGTTGGATAGTCAACCATCAGATTTGATTATGTCATGTGACGAGTTACAAGTCAAGTTCTTTGATCGCTATTATCTAAAAAGCATAAAAATGAAGGATCAAATGGTACTTGCAAGTTTTTTCCAAGAGTATGACGAGAGTGTAGGTGAGGCATGGACAATATTCTAGCAAAAATTACATAGATGTCCACTTCATGGTTACACCCCAGCACTTCAATTAGCAATGTTCCATCAATGCATCAATGTCGAGGGAATATTTAGGGTAGAGGAGGAGGTTTCGTGTCCATGGATCCTATAGAAACTACAGCTGGTATGGCAAGAATAGTTAAAATAGAAAGGAGTTGGCCAGAGTATCGAGCTCCTATTACAAATACCAAAGGCACGTTGTGATTAGATACTGGAACTGCTCTAGAAGCTGAAATCTCCACGACGGAGAATCAAACGAAGCATATGTCACTTACGATGGAGAGAGGTTTCCAAGGGAAACCTTTGAGATGAAAGTAGTGCATGAAGCACAAGGTTGTTCACGTTGGAAGGTCAATAATCATGTATGGGAAGAGTGTAAAAGCAACCCGGGATCAGTTTATTTTATATCAAATTAGGGGAATTACCAATTCGGCAATCGCTATCGTCCGGGTATGCGATGGTCTAATCCGAATGGGGTCGTGAATCAAGGTAATTCTTACCAACCAAGACCTCAAAACAATAATTTCCAACAAATATCTCAAGGTCCTTATCGAGGGGCCAAGGTTATAACAAGCCAGCAAAACCACCGCAACCAAATCTTATGTTGGTAGTTTAGCTCGGAAAGCCTTGCCACAACATACACATGAAGGATATGTATTCGAGATCCAGAAAAAAATGAAAGATTTATGATCCCTAACTCAAGACAACATGCAAATTTACAATGAAAGATTCAACGAGTTGTCTGCTGCATTGAATATATTAAGGATGCAAGTCACCAAGTAACTAGTTTTTTGAATTTTTTCTAAAAAGATCTTTCGCATCCTGAATATAAAGAATTATGTGAAGGCCATAGATAATAGCGATGACAGTACTGGGTTCGAAGAATGTAAGGTTATTTGCTTTCAAACAGAAAAAGTTGTGAAATCACCACTTGCTGCAGAAATTGTCGTGGAGGTTCTAGAAATCAAGAACCAACCAAGCCAAGCTCGGAAGAGTCAAATTTGGACCTCTACTCAAAGAAATCCATGAAGAGATCGTGAAATCACCACCTGCTGCAGAAATTGTCGTGGAGGTTCTAGAAATCAAGAACCAACCAAGCCAAGCTCAGAAGAGTCAAATTTGGACCTCTACTCAAAGAAATCCATGAAGAGATCAAAGCATTTCTGATTTAGAAGGTAACAAGGTAGAGAATGAGGTAGAAGCCAACACTGAGAAGACAGAAGAAGTTTTTGCACTTAAGGTGTTGAAGTCTTTTATTATGGATAATTGTTTGAGCAACTTTGGAGGTTTATCTGGATATGTTAGATTTTGTTTCCAATACATGTTTTTATATGAATGCTTGGGTGTGTATTTGACCACAATGAGATTTATCAATTAAATTTGTTATAATTAAGATTAACCGACTAACAAATACGTAATATTTATATGTGATCGATACAAATAACAAATACAATATCACATACATAATACGAAAAAACCGACATAACAAACACCTAAAGTTGATGTATACAATTTTAGACTAAAATGGAGAAATCAAAAGATAAATATTGGATTAATTAGGGGAAAACGAAAGATAAAAGTTTGTCTATAATTGAAAAAAAGGAAAGATAAAAATTGACCAGAATTGGAGAATTTGAAAGATACAAGACACATGTAAAAATTCCCTTATGTAAAAATGCCCTTATGTAGCCCTTATGACAAATGAAAAAGATATAAGATACAATGCCCTTACCTATTAAAAGTATTTACGACTATATGTGTTAACTTTAGACTTTAACGTCTTTGGACCATCGACGGAGAAAAATGTTAAAATAATGGCTTTTTAAAATAATTTTACAATATAGGTAACAATATAATCAGATTATGTAAAAATAGTGAATTTCACAACCATTCATTCTATTGTTACTTTAAAGTGTCAGAGAGTCAACCCTTACTTACTAGTAGCATTGGAAATAAAGAATAGAGTAAATACCAAAAATAGGGCATTACCTACAGCCTAAAAATACTTTTAGGCCAAATATTTCAAAAATTATTTTAGGACAAATGTATTTAAAAGTGTCATTTTAAACCATTTCACTAATTCTGTTAGATATTTTATTTATTTTAAGGCTAACTCGAGGATTTCAAATAAAATTCCTAATTTATGATATGACCAAATGAAGATATAGTTTATTTAAAATGTCCAAATTATTATAAAATCTATGAAACGTCACATGAAAATAGTTAAATGACCTAAATTGACACTTTTGTATATGTTTGGATTAAAAATAATATTTGAAATGTTTAGTCTAAAAATATTTTTAGGTCATAGGTAATGACCTAAAAATAAATTTTTTTATAAGCAAGTCAGCCTTTTCATTTATTAAAGCTCAAACAAGTTACAATTACACCATATTGAATAAAATACCACCATTCACTATTTAATACTACATCCCAACAAAACTATCCCAAGAAGAACTATCCCATTAAGCCCATAATTCCCACGATGTTGTTTTTTCATCAAAACGCTATCATATACAAAACAAATCAAAAGCTTAATCGTCTTCAGCCCCCCCCCCCCAGAGCCAAACCCTAGTTCCTCCAGTTTAACGACGTATTCTTTATCTAGTCTGGTCCAAAAGCTCTCAGCTTTATTGAGTTTTCAATCAAACTTGTTCCAATTTTATCAAAAAGAACTTCTTCACTAAGTATTTGTTTATGAAATATGAGATTGTTTCTTTCACTCCAGATTGTATACGTAGCGATAAAAAGCATAATATTGGTAATCCCTTTCTCAAAGCCTTGTACTTTACTGTTTTTATACCATTTGATAATTTCACTCCATTTTGTAGAATGAAGATTAATTCTTACCTTCAAGAGGCTATTCTCCCATATGCGCTTGTGAATGAGCATTTCCAAATTAAATGATCTCGATCTTCACTATCTCTTTTACAGAATTCACATAACAGATTTGAAATTTATCCCCAATTTATTAGTATCTGTTTTGTTGGTATTTTATTGAGTTATATGATCAACAACATGAATTTATACCTGGGTGAACACTTTGATTTCCAGATAACTTGATACCATGATATTTCAATGGCTTTACATCTCATGAATATATAAATCTCAGTTGTATTAAATACACCTTTTTTTAGTATATGCATACTTGATTGTATCCTTTGTATATGTTATGCATATATCTTTGGTAATATCATTCATGAAGATGAGCATAGGAGGCCATCTCCATTTCCCCTCATGTATAAATTGTGAAACTTTACTATTTGTATAATAACCTGATCTTGGGCTACTACATTGCATCTCATTCAGGCATTTTTTAATAAGTGTCAAGTAGTCCCGCCAAAGAGATACATTTTTGTCATTCCCAACTTGATATGTGATTAAACTTTTGGCAATACTTCTTGTCTTTAAATTCTTTCTCCATCCCCATAAGCATTCTCAAGGGATAAGAATTTGCTATAATGATCTATCTTTTAGTAGGCTAAGTTGTACCCATTGAGACCACAATGTTTCTCTAGGAAGGCAAGAACCCTATAATAACTTTATTGTTGATACTTAATTTTAAATGTATAGATATTTAACTCCCAAGCCACCTTAATCAATAGGTTTACATACCATGTCCATGAGACTTTTGCTCCTCCTTCATACTTACTCTTACCACTACAAAGAAAAGACATAACTTTACTTTTTAGAAGCTTAATAGTCTTTTTTTAAGAGTAATTACATTACACCAGTGGCTAGTAATACCATTAAGTACAGATTTGACTAGCTGTAGTCTACTTGTATACGAGAGGTGTTTAAAGCACCAATGATCAACTTTTTTAGACATGGTGTCTACTAGTGGTTTGCAGTCACTTATACTCAATTTCCTAGGTGATCAAATGAATCCCCAGGTATTTCATTGAGGGATTACCTTTTGAAATATTGAGTACATCGCTTACATCAACTTTGATATTGTTTGAGCATCCACCATAGAAAATATTGTTCTTATTATTTCGGGTCTATAAATCAGAAAGCTTATTATATAGCTGAAATCCCCTTTTCATTGTAATTGTTGTTTTTTTAGGGTATAAAGAATACATATTAATTATAACCAAACATAAGGTTATTAATCTTTAATTTTCCACACTTAGAATTTACTCTAAATAATTTAATCATCTACAATGGTCGGTAGTCATCAGAATTAACTCCAAAAATAATAAAGATTAAAGAATATAAAGATTACCTCTACTATTTATCCCTTCATTTTCCTCCAACTTAACAAATAAAAAAAAACTTATTTCTCAACTAGGAGGTACAGGGTTCGAATCCCCTCGGCCGTGTTATTTCTTGAGCCCTTAAAGGGGGTAAGCAAGGGGTGCATGGTTCGAGTCTCCTCCCTGAACATGGGTAACCTAGTTCTGATTAAGTGGGAGTATGCATGAGGAGGCGTGTATATTTCCTATGGGATTAGTCGTGGTGCGCGTAAGCTGGCCCGGACACCCATACATCGAAAAAAAAAAAAAAAAAAAAAAAAAAAAAAAAAAAACTTATTTCTTTATCACCTAAGTCGTCTCTTCCCCAACACCTATCAATCCAAACAAAGCTTTAATTAATTAAGTAGGAGTAAATCTCATCATCCATCACTTTTTCTTTTGGGTAGTTGCCATCATTTATATTAAGCAACTTTTTAGATAGATAATAATCAATCTTCTTTTTATTGGTCAACTTTTTAAGTATATATATATATATATAAAAATGCTGGCGAAGTTCACACATCGAAGTTCTCAAAACTATCCCTCACATCGTTGAGATCATGGTGCATCAAGGTAAGAGACTTTTTCATCTGCGAACCTTTCTTTGATATATATATAATACTCATATATCTTTGTAGATGGCAACTCGAAAAGTGTTGTGGCACACATTGTTGCTGCTGCCTCCATTGGTCTAATATCTGCTGCTGCAATGCATTATTTTCATAAGAAAACCAAAACTACTACTCACCTTGACCTTCACCTTCTTCAGCAACACCTTGTTCCTTTGTTAGATCGAACTGAGTCGTCAGCTCGAGGAAGGCTCGAACGATTTTCCCATTATGTTGGTAAATCTCTTGTTAAAACTTGCTTTTTTGAATATCATGCCCAACGATATCCTAGGAAAAGATATAGTGATGGCTAATTATATTTTAGCGGGTTTACCTTATTTAGTTTTTCAGGGTACCTTTTCTTCTAACACTTTCCTGGCTTGTGCTTATTCACAAATTATAATTTTAAAATCACTTAGAAATGCTCCAAATACTAGATCTTTCTCAACTTTTCGTTAATCTGTACATTTAATTTCTTGTGATCTTGTTGATTCATTAAACATTTTTTCTTCTTAAAAATGATATAATCTTAATTGGTTGATGCAGCAAGGCAATTAGGGTTCAAGGATGCAAGTGAGTGTCCACAGTTATGCAAATTAGCATACGAGTACTTGAAGAGGTCAAAAGATTCCGATGTTAAGATGTATGAGTATTTTGCAAATGAACCAAATACTAATGATTTGTTCGTAAAGTTGGTTGAAGAATTGGATAGATGCATTCTTTCATACTTTGCATTCCATTGGAGTCAAGCTTCTCAAATGATAAGTCAGGTAATTAAACGGAATAATAATTTGGGGTAAAACCAAGTGTTCATGTTAAGAACAGCGGAACACGTTAGCAGCCCACCCTCAATCTGAGGGGATTGATTATTATTATTATTATTATTATGACTAATATAAAGTTGGTATACAAAATTTATCCATCAATTATTACTTCATTAATATATCAAATTCTCAACTTTTTTTTTCTAATATTTATTATTATATGTAGTAAAAAAGTAAAAGAATGATTTAATAATTTTTCTTTTTCAAAATCAGACATTTCATTTATCAGAAAATATACTTTTTTTAAATGGTTTTATAATTGATGTGTATACAGTCTATATCAAGATTTTATATATATATATGAAATATGAATATACGAGAATATTTACTTTTTATTATTTTTTATTAATAATTCTTAAATATTTATTATATCAAAATGAAAAAAAAAATGGTATTATAGACAATAGATCACATCGAATGAAAATTTTACTTTTTTTATATAACTTTATTTTTTTATTCAATTATAAGTCAAAATATTCTTGTTTATACCATTTTTATAAGACAAAAATAAAAATCGTTCCCAAATTTCTTTTGTAATTTAAGCCAATTTTATTTTTATTTTTGGATTCAGCATGGGTTAAGAAAACATATTTTATATTATATTGAGGATTCGATAATTGAGGATGTTTTTGATAATATGATATAATCATTTCATACTGTAAATCTTTTTTCTTTCTTTTTTAACTGTATGCATGCATGTGTACATTTTCTAGTCTAATTAAATCTAATCGTGTATAATTTTAATTAAAAAATTGATATAAGTGCAAATCATACTCGAAATTGAATAGTTAGTGGTACCAATTAAAATTCTATTTCATACCAAGAGAGAAAAAAAGTTATTTTACTAAGATAAAATAAGCATTTAAGTAAACATTTCCTTCACATAATTAATGCTTATTATGGAAATTTAAATGTTTGTACATTTTGTAGGTGATGAGTGAGAATTCTGATCAGAAAAAACTTAAAGACTTGGTCATGGCTGCCACAAGGTAACATTATAGTTTTTGGGTGAGGGAAAGAATTAAATATTATAACCTGAGATTAGTTCATTGGCCAAAGATCTTGGTTTACCAATCTAGTGATGCAGGTTCGAACCGAGTTAATGATTCCGAGTCCAAAGTAGCTCTCCTATGTAACAAAAAAAAAGAATTAAATATTATTGATCTAAAAAGGATTACAAACCAAAAGGACCGTTAAAAACGAAACAAAAAAAATTCGAGTTGACTTAATATGAGCGGTATAATTGACATACATACGTGTAGAAATACAATCTTTAACTTGCACTAATCATATAGACATATAGTATTAAAATAACTAAATAAGCAAACATGATCATAAATAGTAGTAGTATATTGGATATCTATTTTGATAGTGATATCTCTTAAATTATGCATCCGATGAGCTGGATGCAGAGCAGAATACAAAGTAAATGCTTAGACAATAAGAGAGAAGGATATTTAAATATATATAAAACATGTTCACAGAATAGACTATTTTTATAAAGAAGAATGATTGGCCAAGTATCCATCGACAATGTTAGTTGGACGTATCTTAACATTTCCATTTAGACTATATAGTATTCAATATTTTAATTTTAGATAATCGTGATACCTGTTGTCAATTCAATCTTTAAATGTGTCGTGACAAAATATGAATATATATTTATTCATTTTCAAATTCTTTGAATACTTTCTTGTTTTTTATTTTTATTTGTATATATAAACATTTAAGGTGAAATAAACAACATATATCTATGATTTTAACAGAGGATCTCTTCAAAAAATAAATATTACTTCAATAATTTTTTATTCACTTTTTTTTAAAATAATTTTTTTTATAAAAATACATAATCTTATAGTGCTCGTTTGAAAGTATTTTTATTAAAAATTATTTAAAAGTGTTACTAGATCTTTAAAAAGTGTTTTAAATCCTGAATAACATTTTTAGAAGAAACACCAAATATATACTTAAAAAAGTACCTAAAATGATTCTAGATTCAAAATTATTTTTAATAATTATTCAAAATCTTTAAATATTATTATAAAATTATTTTTTAAAATTATCACTTCCAAACGGACCTATACTATTAATATATTACACTGCGTGCATTTGGTTTAGTAATCTACTCATTGTTCTTATATTATAAATAATAAATATTTACGTACTAATATTATAATTTTAAATTAATTATCTAGTTATAATATTAAAATATGTTTTCTATTTTTGTTGTATTAAAATATTAAAATTATATTTCTAATACATATTTAAACTATCAAAATATTTTAATTAAACAAAATTAATTATTATATTTTATAAATTATGTGAAAAGTTAAATACATATTTATTCAGAAAATGACGAAGTAGTTTTATTTTAAAATATGTTTTTAGAATATAGTTTTTTAGATCGATAGTTGATCTAGTGATTAAATTACTCCGCAAAGATCTCATATGTATTTAAAAAAAATAGAAGATAATTTTAATATTTTTGTGTTGAAAATAAAAAGAATTCCCATATTTTCTAATAACGCCTCATTTTGCTTTAATTTTTAAATTTTTAATATATCAAAATATTATTCTCAAGTGCTCTTGATTAATATATTATATTTTAACCCTAATACATTTATCGATCATTTAATAGTATTTTTATTATATATAAAATAAAAATACTATTAAATAGGTAACCTAATTTGGGTAATCAATCATTTAGTCATATTTTTGGGTAACCTAACTTGGATGGTGTATAAGAAGTTAGTTCAGTTGGCCAGAGTTTTGTCTCTCAACCTACAGGTACAAGGTTTCAAAACATGAGTATCCTAATTCTGATGTGCCTGGGTATGCTTAGGGAGGGCGGGCATATCCTCCGTGAGATTAATTGAGTGTGCGAAAGCTAGCCTAAAAACCACGTATCAAAAAAAATTAATTCAAAATAATATTTATATACTGATTAGAAAAAAATTTAATGCATTACAAATATAATTTTATTATAATTCATAAAGGTATAATAAAAATATAAAAATGAATAAAATACAAAGATACATATTTTTATAATTTTGATGGTTGTACATTCAACGAAGTAACATATATATCACATTACAAGATTGTGTTTACTCGCTAAATATGATAATCCGTAACTACAAGGTAATTTGACACACTTTTCTTCTCCAATTTTTCTAAACTTTTAGTTTCTTAAGTCATTTGAGCGAGTATAATATAGTGTTTATTTTTATTCTCAATACCCAACCACTTTACCATATTCCAAATGTTATTAGTAAAACTACATTCGATGAAATTGGTTATTATTTTATTCAAAATTCTCACCACATAACCTACAGAGTGGATCAAACTCCTTATACACAGTCCAATTCTTTGTTCTAAACATTTTTGGTAACGCTATCTAAACCATGATTGCATGCTTAGGAGTTATGCATGTATCCTACACAATATTAGCCCAAGGTCTCAAGAAAGATCGACGGGGTGAAAAAAATCATAAGATTTGTTATATAAAGCAAAAGAAATTCATGGAAATAATATTTTTACATCTTCCATATTCTCAAGATAAATTCCAATCTCATCCTTCAACTTCCAAGTTTCATTTAGAATAGGTGAATTTGTTTTAGCCACTTCACATATCCAAACACTTTGTTCCTTTAAATATCCCCCATTTACCTATTTTGTCACATAATTTTTGTGAGTAAAACTTTATTCCACTCAACTAAATCCTTAAGACCTAAACAACCTTCTTCCTTTGGGGAGAAAATAGTTTTTCATTTAATTTATGAAGATTTTCCATGTTAATAATTTATTTATGTATACTCACAATTCGATTTCTCACACAAATCAAAACTGGAAATATGAACAACCAAAATCACACAACCCCCTGAAGCACCGATATAATAAGCTCCACCCTACTTGCATACGATAGAGAATGGGTGTTCCATAATCAAGCATAACTCTCAATTTATCAATAAGATGCTTGTAATCAATCACGAGAGAATATTATTGAAACGCCAAGTGGGACATCCAAGTATCAAAAAGGCATTGCCCCTTTTTTGAGCTGCGTAATTTTAAATATACCCTCAAGCTCATCTTGTTTGATCCTCACATAGTAAATGTTCGATTTATGCAGTTTATAAGGAGATATGAACAATTAGCAATTTTTTTAAACAATTCATGAAAATCTTTACCGACTCGAAATCACCTTTCGCAAGTAGCATGAGATCATCGCCGAATGCAAAATGTGTTATTTTAAGCTTTTCACCTTTGTGGGTGGTAATTAAATCCATAATTTGTATTTTTCTTCAAGAGATTAGATAGATATTCAAGATACAAAATAAAGTGATAATGTGAAAGAGTTCACCTTGTCTCAAACCTTTTTCACCCTTGAAGAATCCATGAAGTTTTCCGTTAATTGTCACCGAATATTAATGCATGTCACTATCCAAATAATATACTTACTCGGGAACTTGAGACCCTTGAGAATCTTTAGAAGAAACTCGCACGCAACATAATCATAAACTTAACATAAATCAACTTTTATCGTACTTCTCAGGAGGTAATAATGTTATTATACCTCCTCAACAATTCTTGCATAAAACCAATATTATCGGCCATCAATCTACGGGAAACAAAAGCACTTCGTGCTTTACTAACAATATCATCCAAAACTGGTTTCATACTGTCTGTAATAATTATCATGATACTTTTATAAACAATGTTACAACACAAGAGTGGCCTATACTCTTTCACTTTCGTGGGTTTTTTATTTTTTGTAATGAGTGCAATGATCGTGGTATTTAATTGTTTAAGTAAAAAATATGGAAGAGAAAATTTCGCGTACCCCCGTGATTACTTCCTTAACCACCAAATCTCACGATTCCTTGAACAAAGGAGCCAAATAACCATTGATCTGTAATAATGACCTCTTGATGAAAATCTCTTTACAAAGCTCTACTCCTTACTCTCTAGTCAAGACTTTACCCTGATCGAAGACCCCAGAATCAACACTATTCGTATCAACCCTCATACCAACAACTTCTGATAATATTCCACAAATACTTCATGTAATTGAAGAAGTAGTTTCGACACTGTTTGACAGATACAATTTTGCAATAAACCTCCTTCAGTGTTTACTTTTCACGATGACATGAAAATTTTTGTGCATCAATCACTTTTTAACTCATATCAACTTTTTGCCTTTCACTTGAGAAAACTAACCTCAGGACTCCTATCAAGATCTTTCATTATATTAAGTCTCTCTAAGTATTTTCTGTTTAGACTTTATAATATCTTCATCATAAATCTTTATGAGATTTTTATCTTATCAAAATACCGTACGATTTTTATCGTAATTTTGTCATATCAACAATTTATATGACAAATATGTCTACATGGAAGGAATGAATTATGGATATGTCATTGACATGTATGTAGATAATATGCTTATTATCAGGAGTGGTAAAGATATCATGAGTAATGATATATACCACCCAATATACTACCTATGAGTAATGGTATAAATTTAGGTGGTATATATTATTACTCATAGTATATTTACCACTCCTGATAATAAGCATATCATCTACATAAATGTCAATGGCATATACCAATACTTATCTCTTTCTGTAGATATATTTTTCACACTCATTAATTATAAGACCTTTTAATAATATGATAATATCAAAATTCGAATGGCATGGATTTGGTGTATTTTTTTTATCCGCATAGTGATTTTACAAGTCTAGCAACCTTATTCTCTTAACCTAGAACCACAAACTAATCTGGTTGTTACATATAAATATTCTAATAGTGAATAGCTACAACAGTTATTAATGTTCGTATTGACATAATCAGAATCACATGGACTATATGTCAAAAGAGTCAAGACACTATGTTTACATGTATCATTTAACCACAAATATGTTTTTCCATCAACTTCCGTTTCCCTCTTGAAAATTCATTTACACCCTAAATGTTTATTCATATTAGGAATATCCTCTCATCATGTGGTTCAGCATGATGGGCTCAATTCACTCTATGGTTTTTTTCCAAAAAGGAGATTCAGGGGGTTGACACCACATCCCTAAAGATGTGAGGCTCAAATTCTAACAATTATGTCAGAAAATTTAGACCAAAAGACTTAGTTTTTTGTAGCTCATTCGCTACGCTTTGGATCATATTTGCTGTCATTTGGTACATACGCTTTCTTTAAACCAGATTCGTCACCGCTACACATCGAAACACGTGTCCTCTTATGTTTTTGAGTGATTTTATAAGAAAACGCATTCTTAAAAGTTCTGCATCCCACTCTGTAATCTTATTGACGTGCATGTCTCAAATATTCGATTTATACACAAAAAACGTGAATATAAACTTTTGTGTGCATACCCAATGGATATTCAATATAATGTATGTGATACCCTCTTCACCATTTTTGAGGTGGAACTCCTCCCTTAAAAGACAACCCCGTACTTGTAATATTTAAAGGACGAAAATTCGCCTTTCCACGTCTCATATTCTCACGCTCAACTACTTATGAAGTAACTTATTAAGAATATCGTTAGCTGTCAAGACAACCTCTCCCTACTAATTTTGGGATTACTAGTTTCGGGATAGCCCACGATTAGTTAACAAATCGTCCATCATCTCTTCGTCAATTTTATTTCATTGGGGTGAATAAGGAATTGTTGTATAATGAATTAACTCGTGCTTACCACATTATTCCTAAAAAATGAATACATACTCTCTTCATCAATCACTTCTCAATTCTTTATTTTTTTCATTGAATTGATTTTCAACTTCATCTTTGTATTAGTTTAAATACTTTGGACCCTTCATATTCAGATCGAAGTAAATACACACAACAAATCCTTGCCTAACCATCGATAAAGGTAAAATATATTATTCAGCTTCTAGTTTGCACAAATTTTAGAACGTAGATCACTCTAAATTAATTCTAGAGATACAAAACTTTTTTCCATGTTTTAAGGAAATTCTTGTAAATTTTGATTCCACGCATCTCACCTCTCTTATGCAAGTTTAGATCAACTTTAGATAAAAGACTTACGTTGACTAATTTATATAAATAATCGAAATTCACATGTCCGCATCGGTCATCAATGAAGGAATTAAGATTTTATATTTGGAGGCCAGGAGAAAGGGTTTCAAAAAATTTAGGTGAGATCCAAATCTTATTAGTTTTCTATTATTTTTATTTAATAAGAGTGAAAACGTGGTTTTTGAAAAATTTAGGAGCTTAACCCCAAATACCACAAGGCATTTCCATCCCTGTCGGTCATGCAGTAAATTAGAGGACTCCAAAAATTAAGCACCGAGCCAAATAAAAAGTTCACCGAATAAAGTATCTCCTTAAGAAGGTTAAGAAAATTACCTTATAGATCTATTATTCCGAGGTAATTGTGAGTGTGACCACGGTTAGATTGACATTATAATTAACAAACAATATAAACTATGAGGATTAGTGATAAAAAATAGAATACTATAAGCTGCTAGCAAAAATTGTTACAATCTCAACAATAATATCCATTAAAAATGTCGAATGGAAAGCTTATCTGGCATAAAGCCTCACCAACTAATTATAGAAGAAACTCCGTGCTAACGAAGCGCACTACTAACTAAAAGCGCTTCCTTTCAAACAAATCGACGGATTATTAATATATTTTTTTGAAACAATGATATGCAATCTCTGATTTATATTGGACCTTGATACACACTACTAGGAAGCAAAGGTTTGATAAAATAGCCAAAGACCTAAAAGTAACAAGGGTGTTTTCGACATTGGTTGAGCAAGTGAAAGCAATTGGTGGTGTACCAAATAGTGAAGCAAAATGTACAGATGTGATGGTGCCTGTAGCTCACAGCCAAAGGAGTCCTGTTTTGTTGTTTATGGGTGGTGGTATGGGAGCTGGAAAAAGCACTGTCCTTAAAGACATTCTCAAAGAGTAAGAACAACACTTTTTTTTTTCTGAACAAATGGCCGATCCCTAATTAATTTATTTATTTTCAGACCTTTTTGGGTTGGTGCTGAAGCAAACGCAGTGGTGGTCGAGGCAGATAATTTCAAGGAGACGGATGTTTTATATAGAGCACTTAGCTCTCGTGGACATCACTCAGATATGCTTCAAACAGCTGAATTGGTATAACTATATTATCCCGACCACTTGATCAGCTCTTTAACCGTACTAAAAACTGACATTTTGTGGTTGAAACAGGTCCATCAATCATCAACAGATGCTGCGTCATCTCTATTAGTGACAGCATTGAATGAAGGGCGAGATGTGATCATGGATGGAACTCTTTCTTGGGTACCTTTTGTTGAGCAGACAATTACTATGGCAAGAAATGTGCACAAACATCGTTACCGAATGGGAGTAGGTTACAAGGTTGAAGATGATGGTTCGATTACCGAGAATTACTGGGAACAATTGGAAGAGGAAAAAGACGAAGCTAAGATAAAAAAACCTTATAGAATTGAAATGGTTGGAGTTGTTTGTGATACTTATTTAGCTGTTGTTAGAGGTATCAGGCGAGCTATTCAGATCGGAAGAGCAGTTAGAGTCAACTCACAACTCAAATCTCACAAGAGATTTGCTATGGCATTTCCAGAGTACTGTCAGCTTGTCGATAATGCAAGACTCTATTGCACAAATTCAGTAGGCGGTGCACCAGCTGTAAGATTTATTAATCCTCATAATTAATTACATACAGATGCAAATTCACAATACAAAGATAAACTGAACTTGAATTTCCATGAATCTAATAGCGGACTAATATAGTGTTAATAAATAATATTGCAGTTAATAGCTTGGAAAGATGGAGAAAGCCACTTGTTGATCGATCCGGATGAGATCAAGTGTTTGAATTTGGTTAGTAGTTTGAATGATGAAGCAGAGTCGATATACGAGCTTTACACAGAACCTGACCTCATAAATCAACCTGGTTCAGTCTGGAATGACTTTGTCATGTCACCTGCGAGGAAAACTCTTCAGGAAGAACTAAAGGCAGCTATTGGAAAGATTGAAACTAAGTGACATTTGTAATGTTATCACTACGTCTACGTCTACGAGTAAATTTGCTTTTTGCTTCTTTTTTTTTTTCCATTTTTTCTGGTTTTGATGACCAATTTGAGTATGTCTATTTAAAGTTCAGTACCCTAAAAGCTTTCATCCCGGGGTTTGTTCATTCAATCAACTCATACTTCTTATATAAGGTTTGAAGATGGTTCAAGTGACTAAGTCTATGAATTATAATTTCCAATGCTTAAATTAGTAAGGTCATTCCGTGAATCTCGAGCTCAGAATTGATTTAGGGGTTAATGTTCAACAAACTTTTGTAGTCTTATCCACCATTTCGTAAAAGGCACTATCTTTGTCCCTTCTAAGATATTTTGAGTTTGTTCTTAAAACTTAAAATTTGAGTTTTTAAAATTGAGTAATGGTATTTGTCACCTTTTTTGTATCACCATTTTATCACCTCCTACGTGTATGCATACATGTACCAATTAATTGATTTCTCTATCTTATTTAATTTTTCTATATCTTCTATTCAAGGAAATTAAAACATATATATAGAAGGGTGATAAAAAGGTGACATGAAAAGGGGTGACATATATCATTACTCTTTAAAATTTTCCCGTAACTCAAAATTTGAGTTCTAAAAAACTTTTCATAACCGTAACTCAAAATATTTTTTTATAGGTAAAAAAAAAGAATAAAATGTATGACGCTTTTTATAGTGAAAAAATGATAGTTATGGTGAGGGGAAATTAATTTTTACTTGAGGAGTTTCTTAGGTATTAATTCTTGATTTTGATTGATTATATTTAACCGTTTTTAGCAGGTAAACTTCATTTGCTAAAAATTAAATATTGACTTTTCAAAGTACAAGAAAAAAAAATCATTTTTTTCTTGATTTATGATACTTCGAAAAGTTTAAACCAAGATATCTTATCGGGTTATTAATTTTGTAGTTTCACGTGGTTAACGTGTTTCCTACCATATGATATACGGTGAGTCGGCGACTTTATTGGTAATGTAGGTAACATTATAAACGAATCGAGTTGAATATTAGATATTCAAATTTATTTTTTAGAAAAATTATACTGTAGATATTTATCATTTTAAGTTTTGATATTTAAGTATCAAGTTTACAAAAGTGAACAAACATGTACCGAACCTATTGTTTTTAGGTTCATGTTAAAATCTACGTGAAAATTGCCGTTAAATGCCATGAGTCAGTGACGTGGTTATATTTTCCTCCAAAATGAATTTTCCAATTTTGCAAAAGTGCACGAACAGATACCCAAACGTTCTTTATTTACAAATAGGGTCCCGATGCTATTTATTAACACGTGACATTTAACGTCAAACTTCACGACGAGTACTAACGTGAGGCTAAAAACTGAACGTCGAGTGTCTATTTGTACACTTTTGTAAACTTGGGTACTTATTTGTCTAAATCGCGAGACAATGGGTATCCACGGGAGAATTTTCCCTTATTTTATATATAAAACTTTCAACGAGTAGAACTCGAATTTAGATGAGTCGAATTTCAAATATTTGAACTTTATATGTTAAATTTCTTGAACTAATACGGACAAACTTTTTTCAAGTCGACATCGAATTGTTTATGTTATTTTATGCCTTAAATGAAATTTCTATAAATGATTCGTGTATGATGGAGTGTGTGGTGTTATTGTATTTTTTACCCCTTTAGAAATGTTTTAGGAATAAATATCAATTTTTCAAAAAGATTTTAATTACCAGATTTTTTTTAATTACTAGATAAGATCAAAGAATATTCGTAAATTAAATAGCACAAGTGTTTTATTGTGGTTCTCCTCGAATGGGTTTTACATCTAATTTATGCTCCGACAAGAGTAACATCTAACTAGAACCGACTTCAATTTACAAGTATTACACTATAATGTTACTCAACCAACCAACGACCCAAAAATCTAAGGATTTCAGCGAATTTTTTGTGCCTAGTTATCTACGCAAACTCACAAGAGTTTTAATCTAAAAATATATGTGAAATTAAGTTGATTACAATTACAATAAGATTCTACAACATATACAATGATTTATATAGGATTGACTACCTACATGGAAACTTTAACCTTAGATGGAGAAGATTCTAATGAGTTTAAGATAAGAGGATAAATCCTAAAGACAAAACGCATAACAACGCCTTATATATAGCATACGTAGGTTTGCATCCAGGTCGTCCATCTCACATCAAGATAAAGTGATATAAGTTTGTCACGTGTTTCCACCCCCTTAATAAAACAATGATGTTTGGGGGCTTGGATCATATCGTTTTCTAACTAATATATGTCTTGATTAAGTTTTTAATTAGGGATTAATTCCTTAAATGTCTCTTTCAACCCCCCCTCCCCCATAGGACTTACACTCTCATTTCCTTATCGTTTGCAATGTGTCAAAAATTATTTCTAACAACTTACAAAATCATATATACACTTCACATAATTCATTTCCGACAATCTCCACCTTGAACAGTGGTGTCAAGCATCATCAGCAGCATCCAAAGAGGCCGACTCAATTACCATCTTCGCTTAACTGTGCCTGCAAAACTTAATTAATAAACAATAAGTCCAAACAATGCTTAAACTTGGTGTTAGTAACAATTTATGTACCAATATTTGCAGGATTTTCCTTACTAGTTATCTTAATTAGCTTAACATTATCAAAAATAAATCTTATCCATTAAAAAACAAATTTTACATCAATGTGTTTTGTTCTTTCATGACATATATGATGCTCGCTTAACTGAATAAACTCAGTATCCTGAAGCATGGATTGCCACTCTACCTGCCATAGGATCTGATCATAGCCTCCTAATTCTTCACTATAATAAACCTATCTTCAAGAAATTAAAATTTATTTACATATTAGAATGGAACAATGATGATGAAGTGATAAATATGATTGAAAACAAGTGGAATGCTTATACTAATACAATTCATAAAGGTATTATTAAATTTGGTACTAAGTTACACCTTATATCAAAAGTTATTACAAAATGGAATAAAGCAAAGAGGCAAAATTACAGAAACATTATCAAAGATCTTATGAAAAAACTGGAAAAAATAAATGAAAATCCACAACATAACTAGGATGAAAGTAATTACATTACTGCTCAATTAGAAGATTTTTGGAATAAGGAAGGAGAGAGAAATTTTGGAATCCAATGGGTAAATCTTTGGGATAGAAATACCACCTTCTTTAATAATTCTACTAAAGCTAGAAGAAAACATAATAAAATACATAGACTTTTAAATAATTATGGTACTTGGATGGAAAATGAAAAGGATATAGAAAACCTTATCATACAACACTATACTAATACTTATTCTACTAAAGGTCCTAGGAATTATCACTATGTCCTAAACAAGATTAAACCTACTGTAACTTGTGAAATGAATATGATTCTTGAAGCTCTTGTTTCTATTCAAGAAAAAGAAGTTGTGTGGGATCCGGGGGAAAATAAGTCCCCATGCCCTGATGGATTCACTGATAACTTTTATAAGAAAAACTGGGATATCATTAAAATTGACTTAATGAAATTCATCTCTGACTTCTTATGGAACAAGGGTGACCTGACCTCCATTAATAAAACTTATATAACCCTTATACCAAAGGTGAAAACACCAGCTACAATTGGTTAATTAAGACCAATAAGTTGTCCAACTTTTTTCCTATAAAATAATATCTACCATTCTTGTCAAAAGGCTAAAACCATTCATGAACACTATAATTTCTCATGAACAAACAACTTTTATTAGCAACAAAAGCATAACTGATAATATCATTATAGCTCATGAGGCGGTACATCACCTGAAAAATAAAAGAATATCAAAAAGCTACTCAGCAGCTATCAAAGCTAATATATCAAAAGCTTTTGAAAGTATTGAGTGGTATTTCCTTTTTGATACTATGAAATCACTGGGATTTTCTAATACTTGGATAAAATTGATTGAAATGTGTGTAAAAACTGTGTCTTATTCAATTCTATTAAATGGATATCCAATTGATTTACCAAAACCCACTAAGGGACTTAGACAGGGAGACCCCATGCCCCCTTCCTATTTCACATTGTAACTCAGGCTCTATCGGCTATGATCACTGATAATTACAAAAAGGCCTCATAAATGGTATAAGACTTAGTCAAAATTGCCCCACATTAGCACATATTTTTTTCGTCGTTGATAGTTTTTTTTCCTGAAAGCTACACATGATGAATTTTATCATTTTAATGATGTTATGAATATGTACAGCTTTGCCTCATGTCAAAACATAAACTTAAATAAAAGTGGGGTAATTTATAGTAAAAATACATACACAAACATTGCCTCTGAATTCACTGGTATACTTCAAATGAATCACTTAACTAATCTTGGTAGTTACTTAGGTGTACCCAATGACTCGGGTAGCTAAAAAACAAAAGCCCTGGAATGAATCATTGAAATAATCAACTTTAAACTTGATGATTGGAGCTGTAAGGAAACTTTAGTTAAAGTTGTAGTACAATCCATACCAGTTTATATAATGTCCATTTTTCATATTCCTAGATCAATATGTAACACAATCTTATCACTTATTGCATCTTACTGGAGGGGTAATAATGGAAACCCTAGAATACATTGGAAAAATTAGAAGTTTATGGAAATGCCTAAAACTGAAGGTGGCATGAATTTCAAAAACTTTACACAACTCAACACTACCTTATTAGCTTCATCTACATAGAAATTCAATAACAATAAAGAATCTCTAGCTTATAAAGTTATTAAAGGTATATATTTCCCAAATGATTGCTTTGAATCAGCATCACTTGGTTACAACCCATCTTGGGCCTGGAGAAGCTTTATTAAGGGAATAAACACTTATATTAATGACAATAGAATGATAGTTGGTAATGGAAAGAACCCAAATCTTTGGCATGATGATTGGATTCCCCAATCTAAAAACCTCAAAATTCTTCCAGTTACCCATCATTAAAGTGGCTGAACTAATTAAAGATGGAAAGAATGGGATAAGGAAATACTTATTAATACACTTGGAACTGAAAAAGCTAAAAATGTCCATACTATATACATATCAGCATCACTAATGCAGCTGATACTCTTGTTTGGAACCAATCAAGTAATGGAAATCTTACGGCTAATAAAGTATATAAACAGATCTCTTATAATATTTCTGAAGGGAGAAAGCAAAATGAGAAATTTCTACCTTCTATCTCTTTCAACCTAAATGAGAACTTCTAGGATATTCTTTGGAAATTAAATATACCCCCTATACCAAAAAAAATCATTTGGAGAGTTGATTTAAATGCTATACCAACTGAAAGCAACACATTTCTTAGAAAATGCGCTTTGAACAATATTTGTAAAGTATGTGGAAATGATGCAGAAACTACTTAACACCTTATGTTTTCTTGCTCTAGCTCCAGAGCCACATGGTTTGCAACTCCCTCTGGTCAAATCTTTTCAAACGATAACATTAAAAACATACAAGAATGGCTATAAACTCTTACAGAAATGAAAATTCCAAATGATGAAAAGAATAGACCACAAGTTGAGATAGCAATATGGATTATGTGGTTCATTTGGAAAGCTAGGAACAAATATATCTTTGAAAATTATACTATCTACCCCATTATAACTATGAAAAATGTTTATAATGCCTATGATGAGTTTTGTAGATATAAAATCACAACCTTTGAGGCATATACAACCGACAGACCCAACACAAATGTAATCCACACATCAGAAAGGAAAATAAACACATATCAAAACAGGGAAAATTACAACAACCCAAAAATCTTTATGAATGTTGATGCATCTTGCCTTAAAGAAACTAATATTGCTTTATCAGCGTGTGTGTTTAGTGACAAAAAGGGCCAATTTTTGGGAGGACGATCATGGAAATACATTGCACATTCCTCAGAACAAGCAGAAGAAGTTGGGATTCAAAATGTAATTCTTGAAGCAGCAACACAACCAAGAAGAAAATTCATTTTGAGGAATAATTGTCTTAGCCTAATGAAACCTCTAATGAATGGAATGAAGCTTTAAAATAGTCATATATTTCACATATTTGAAGATATTTAAAGTTTGGCGTGATCCATTGATATAAATTTATATTTTGTTTCAAAGGAAATTAAATCAAGCAGTGGGTCACACAGCTAAAAAAGGAAGGCTTGCCGACCTCAATAGCGATTGGGTCTCAAACCCATATCCATATTTTCTTATAGTACTTTAACTTGATTTTGTAATAGCAGGAATAGGCTAAGAACATAAAACCTATCTTACTGTATTTGCACGCTTTTCTTTATCTAAATTCAGTTTCAACGTAAAAAAAAAAAGATAGTCGCTTTAACTGAAACAATTATGGCTCTATACTCATATTCAGTTGTTGACAAAGGAACTAGTGGATATAAGTGATATTTCTAAGAAATACAATTGTTTCTTAAAGTGAAACAATAGAAAGTAGTGGACTTTTCGGACATTATGTTACCTATAAAACCTTAATCAATATATCTTACTAACTCAAATGGTACATTATGATTTCATAGAACAATCAAACATCAGGTGTACTACTAACATAACCCAAAACATGTTTCAAAACTACCAACAAATATAATCGGGAGTTAACATAAATCTATAAGTAAAGTATAACAAAAAACAAATTAGGCCTAAAAATTATCACAACATACAATATGGATCTAATCACATTTAAGTAGGGGACATTTTCCATTTTCAAAATATATGATTTGACTTGGGTAATTGTTGCTTACTTGATAAAAGATTATCAGTTGAGGGGGTTGTACCTGTTTGTAATTCAAACTTACTTATTCAAAACTACATTCTTTCAAATATAGATTATGGGGTATTTTTAACATGCAAGCGTGTCCATTTAAATCTATAACCATTTTTAAAACTCTTTTAACATTTTTTAAATGTCTCATATCAAATTCACTATTCAAAGATGAGTTAAACTTATAAATTATTTTCATGGAACTTTTATTAAGGAGCATATCATCAACATATAGAATAATATAGATCATGCAACCATCTTTAGAAGCAAATTAACAGCTGATATTAAATCATCTCTTAACCATTACATTGGAATTGTTTTAGACATACAAATATGTTTTCAGTGAACACACATAATCAGAAGTCGTGTCATAGACCAAAACCTTCATGGTGTCTCATATAGATAGTTTTTAATAGGTCACCTGCAAAAAAAATAGGTTTAACATCTAGTTGTTCAAATTCCATATTATAACAAGCAGCCAAAGAAAGCACACCCTTTTAAATTTTGAATGTCATCACTAATTAAAATATTTTATTAAAATCAAACTTCTCTCTTTGGGTATATCCCTCAACTACTAATTTGGCCTTATAACTAGGACTAGGAGGATCAGTTTTAAAACACTATCTTTAAATTTAAACAACCACCAACATTCAATAATTTTTTGTTAGTAATTTTTGGCTAAGACTAAAGTATTGTTCTATTTAAAGGACGTCATTTCATCATTCCTAGCTTCAAGTAATGTTTTACTATCTTCAACTTCTAAAGCTCCAACATAAGTACAAGGGCCAACATTTTTACTTCCACGATAGTAGTTAATACAATATTAACTAAATCATCATAAGAGCACCTTATAAGTGGTCTTATTTTCCTCAATTGTCCACGCTTTCATGATGGTTAGTTTCTAAACCTTCTTGAGATGACGCTTCTAGGTGTTCAACACCTTTAGAATGCTCATCTGCTTCATCTAGATCCTAGATAGGTTACTGATCACCATGGTGGCGATCTTCAAATATATGATTGCATGCATCTTGAGGCTCCACCTCAAAATCGTAACCCATAGTGTTATAGTCATCCATAGGTTCAATCATTGCATCATTACCTGTTGTAGAATATTTTTACATGGAAATGAGAATTCATCAGATACCACATCTTTACTAACATGTATTTTTTATGATTATGGGGTTAAATAGTATTTAGTGAATTTTTATTAGTTAATTGGTTAACACTAAAATCAAGGCTTTCTTGAATGTCATTGCTTTGAGAACCAAACTCTTGAAAACAAAATTGTTCGAGTTCACCAAGATTCTCTTTATGCACTAGTGAAATGAATCATGGAACATATTCTTGTATTTTTCCCTTTCAGTTAAAGGTACTAAAACTTATCGATCATATCAATTTTATTGATTCATCTTCTTTCTCATCCTTAGTTTATTCATTTAAAAATCTTTCAGAGGGTTGCAAGAATGGTGATTGGTCGAAACATTATAATATCCTTTTATATGATGTCTGACTAGAATATTTGAAAACTTTGCATGAAGTTTATATTTGGGAAAACAATGATATATTTAAAAAGGATTTGGTCTCCATCCAATTAGCCAAAAATGTACAAAATACGGAGACAAATACCATTCTGCGTAGCTTGACATGTAACAACGTTGTTATTGAACCCCAAGTGAATACACATGTATTGTGTATGTTTTTCTTTCTCCAAATGGTGAAATTCTAGAGTCATCAACAAAAAATTTAAAGTGAAATCCATCTTTGGAAGGCAAATTAGATGTGATTCTATGTCTTTGTATCTAGGGTAATGAAGCCAATATTGGCTTTACTGTTACAAAGTCAGATTGTCTATCAACTATTTTGGACGCCATAATTCCTTTTAATGCTAGGTGGGCTATCGAATCCCCATTGGCAAAAACATACTTTAGTGTGGTTGATACATACATCTTTTGTCATATTATAAGATGTTTAATGTAAGGAGTGATTTTCTATCCAATTAGCTACGAACCATAACATGACTGGGTATAAGAATTTCTTTGTTCATATTTATATCTCTTTTATAGAGAGAAAAGATTCCTCAAATAAACATTGATTGAAGATGAACTTTCGTCTATTCTCCATAGTGTTATTTTATTAATAATAACTAAGTAATTACAATTTATTTACTCCAGTCACTAATAAAATGTAAATACTTTTTTTTCAAAAAAAAATTGAATTTTTGTTTATTGATATAACAAACAAACTATGGTTGGGCTCTGGTTGTTAGTTAAGTCATTTTTCACTCGGGTAAGACTTCCATCCAATATTGGACTGTCCAATATATAAATCATGATCGTTAGATATAATAACAAGATACATGTCTAAAGATTTGTTTATAGAATTCTATAAACATGGCCATGTGTCATAATATAAATGGCTAATCCTAGTATTGGTCCATCCAATATTGGATTGAATAATTTTCCTTTTCACTAACTTGGTTGGTGAATTACAAAAGGAAAAAAATAAAATTATGGACCTTATTGCAACCGCCCATACCCTAGCTAATTCTATAATTCCCCAAAATATAAATACACACCATTTCACATATCCTCTTTCATTTATTGTAAAACCCTAGCCACGTCTCCCCATTGTCTATCTCATAGGAGCTCCTTAGGCTTTTTAACCCTATCTTACATACACAACACTATTTCTCTCGCTATATATGTATATATAATGTGTGAAATAGTGTGTCAAACATTCCAATAGAATGATAATAAAAACACTTGAAATCTTCATTTTCTCTAATTTTTATCGAATTGCTTCTTTTTGAACATCTCCTAGCTTTTCACCATTTTTTACTTTCTAATCCAAAGGTACCAATAATAACTTCTACTAATTTCCCTTTTGGTGAATTTAAATAGCATTATCGGACATGTACTCGATTTCCTCAAATCACTGTAATTTTTTTTGGCGTCAGGACCTTCATGTTGAGGTGATAAGTTGACACCAAAACCCGGATCTTGGTGAGGGTTGGCATATCTAGGATTGCATGATACGTTGGCTAACACTGTGTTATAACAAATCATACGAGTACAGTTTTCGACTTGTCTCTGAATCCTACGGACAACAGTAAATCAATAACTAGGAAGGCTGAAAATTTTTACTAGGTAATCATCGAATTAGGTCTCGATAGAGTTTGGTGGTATTTTAGTTTATTTTTAGTTCCTCGAAGGTGCTCGTATAAATCAAGTCTACTGAATTTCCTGTATTGACCAACACTTGGTCCATAAAACCATCACTTATCGTGATTGTATTATCAACAAGTCATCATGAAGAAATACGAGAATGATTACATCTTGATCAATGAAGCGAATATCATCCTCATTGGATAGATGCCAAGTCGAAATCTGATTTTGGATATTCCAAGTCCGATTTCCTTTTTGCTTTTTATATTTTGTTTTCAGCCCACCTGCTATGGTGTTATCTAAAAATCATTCTTTGAGGTGATGGATTCGGGTACTGTCTTAACGGTCTATCCCGAGGACGTTCACGTTTCCTTGGTGATGCTTAATATTTGGTAGTACGGTGACAGTGTTATTCTCTTATTGGATCTTCTTCGGATTACTTCTTTCGATTGATCCTCTTTTTGGTGTTGGATTATGTCTCCAGAACGTTTCCTATCTGAGTTCTCATCAATTTGGCATAGTGCAACTGGTCGATCTCTATCTTAGTTCCAGAATATATGGATTACGCAATCCCCTTCTTTTTCAGGTAGGGTTGTAAATGAACCAAACCACTCGCGAGCAACTCAAGCTCGGATCAGAGAGAATCTCGTTCGAGATCGGCTCGAATATAAATAAGCTCAAGCTCAAACTCTATTTTAAGCTCGATAAGTAAACGAGCCTGCTCGAACTCGGCTTGTGAGCTCGTTAAAATTATGAATTATAAATTAATATCTTAACTACTTATAAATATATTATTAAACCTTTAATATCAAATTGGATATTTTTAAATCCTTTAGACATTTATTTTTTCATTAATGTTACATCTCATATTTTCATACCACACACTCCATCAAATACTAACCATTCATGAAAGTCTCATTTCAACCATAAAAAACAAATTGTTCAAGAGCAACTCGTGCTCGACTCTAAAAATGATTTTTCTATAAGTTAAACAAACAAGTTCTAACATTTCTGATTTGGATCACTGGAAGCTCGGGCTCAGCTTGTTTAAATTTAAGCTCGGCTCGGCCCGTCTCTTTTAAACTTAAGCTCGGCTCGGGTCAAGAAATTAAACAAACAAGCTTGTACATCTAGTATTTGGCTCAGCTTGGCTTGTTTACATCCCTTAGTTTCAGGTTTATCATTCTACTAGCGGTTATTTGTTCTTCATGTCGGTCCTCTTTTTCTTGTTTTCTTTAAGTCATATATTCACTAGGACGGGCTTATCTCTCCCAAAATTCTCTCATGAACTCATTTCTTCGGCCTTCACGTAACTTCTTGAATCTGTGATTATGTTAGAAAGACAGTGTCTAGGTCGCGAGGCCAAAAAGACTTGAAACTCATTTTTAATCATCCTCAAGTAAAAGCGGTATACATGATAGTTAGGTCTAAATCTTCCACATTATAAGCGGCTCCAAAAAAATGGTACATGAAGATTTGCGGACTTTATTCTTTTAACTAGACAAGCTCGAGTAAGGAAGAATTTTTGTGACTAGTCTTCGAATTCAGATACCGAGCTCGCACTTTACCACCAAGATGGATGAAATTTTTGATGATTGTGTCCTAACTTGGAATACGATACTTGAGCGTTTCCATATAAGATTTATGGGAAATCCTGACAAAAGACAACGTCCAATCCTGTAATGAACTCTATATACCTTTGGACTATGTTGATATGTACGGGTTTGATGAGCCATCAATGTCAGGATGGTTAATGGCTTAAACTTACACGGCATGGCCTTGACGAGTATTGGAAAAAAAAGGTCTTGTCTTGTTGATGGTTGATACTCGAACGACTTGGAGTATCTCTTGTGGTTTCTTTGGATCCTTTTATCGGTGTTCTTCTTGGTGTTTGTATCTTTCAGTTACTCGAATTTCATAGGCAGAGCTCTCTACTTGTTGTATCACTCTAGTATATCATCGGGAGGGTATGTATTAGATGCTAATGATGGTGGGATTTTGGGGTTGTTTCACCCGTGGGTGCCGGCATTGATCCAAAGCTTGTCATTATAACCGTTGGAAGTGACAAATTAAAATTGGATGGAGTGCTTCTGCCTCAGCAACCGAATGGTTGGTGGATTCCTGTAATTTCCCCTGTGGCGAGGGTTGGTGCTCGCTATTGGGATAAGTTGAAATCATCTTTGGGGACCTCCATTCTCGGTTACCGAAAGCGACTCAATTTTGACGTTCTGTGCGACGGGATGTTTTATATCTATTTTTACTTGTCTCTGCATATCCAATCAAATTATAGTTTTCATTAGTGGGTGTTTCGATGGGTTTGGAACTTTCATTCCTACATACGATGCCAATTGGTAGAGCGTGAAATGACCGATCAATAAAGATATAGAACAATTTAACTCTAATATCTATTGTTGGTAACTTTGAGTTGAGTCCGTCTTTGGCCAACTAAAATGACTTGAAATCAGACAAAAATCATGACCACAAGGAGGTATGCCTACTAATGGAACTCTGACGGTTAAGTCAAAATTGTAATAAAAAACTAAAGAGAATATATATGAGACTGAGTTTGACGGTTATAATGATCAATGTAAGAATATAAGTGATACCCTATTAGGCGCATTGCGTGGATATTTATAGATAACGAAGGTCTATGATACTATATTGAGCTTTTGTCGTTTTATCCGTACAAAACATCATAGGAGATCATCGGTCAATAAGTGGGATGGGGTATGACTATTTGACTCTTATAGAGACTTACCACGAGGTCATCTATATATAATCTATATGTTGGTAACCTGATCGGACAAGGCATATGTACGATAGTTAGTTTTGTCGTGATGTTAACGCCTATCGCTATAATTTTAAGAAAAACAAATTATTTTATAAATAGAAGATATATACAATATAAATATTGCAAGGTTTAGTAAAAAATAAAACAAATACGGCTATTACTTAATGGACAAAATCAAATTAGGCCACATCTTTAAAAAAAATATATCTTTTTGGCTATTTAATTTTCCAAACTGCTATTTTTAGATTATTTTACTAATTATGTTAGATATTATAAATTTTAAGGTAATTTAGATTTTTCAAATAATTTATATATTTATCAAAATCCAAGAATTTTCTTTGAAATGCTTAAATTGACTCAAAATATATTCAATATTTATTAATAAAATATATTTATTAATAAATTATATTTTTAAAAAATATGATTTACTCATAAAGTCTATAATCTACCAATTTTGGCTAAAAAGGTCCAAACCAAACAAATGTCCAAAACACCCTTTTCTAAACAAATTATTCCATTAAATATATATATTTACTTTTCATAATTAAAAACTATATAATTGAAACATTCTCATATTACAAAACTTTAAAACCGAAATATTTATATATCACAATATTCCTTATTCTAAAACTAAACTATCCATGATTTTCCTATTGACATAGAATTGAATCACTTTCTTGAACCGTCAAACCTGCATGTGTAAAAAAACAAAATAAAATTAATTAGAAAACAACAGCTAAAATCGTGGGTTGACAGTGCAAAAACAGTGGTTGACACCACAAAATTGAGGGTTGACAGTGCAAAACAATGGGTTGACAATACAAAACCAATGGGTTGACAATAAAAAAACAATGTAATGATAATACAAAACAGTGGACTGACGATACCTTTCAAATTTTTACGTAAACACATTTTCACATTAATCCTAACATAAAATCCTTCAAAATAAAATTATAAAATTTTAAGATAAAGAAAAAGAAATTATATAACCGAATTTTTTTTTAAAATTCAAAAAAAATTCAGAAAAAATATTAAAAAACGCTAAAACCTAAAACCTAAAACCTAAAACTCGTCCCTTCAATTGTAAAAAATAATTTTTTACCATAATTTGGGTTTTTCAATTGTTGATGGTGTAGCCAAACCGGGTTAATAGTGGTGGAAAATGGTCCTTGAGTGGCAGTTGTTTTCTTGTGCCATTGTTAATGGCATAGTTAAACTGGGTTAATGATAGTGGATAATAGAATCAGAGTGCCTACGAGTTTCTCGTACAAAGAGCGAAGAGTTTGGTGGGTAAAGCTGGGAGAGTTCTATATATTTATTTGTTTTTTTTTTGTTCAAATTCTATATATTTATTTGTTTAAGGCGAGTCTGAAAAGAGTTTTAGGTTTCATTGATTTCAACGTTGACTTTTTCTTTTCAAAGTTTTAAGTTTCATTGTTTTTCAACATTTATTTATTTATTATATTTTAATTATTTAGTTTACCATTTATAACTTTAATTTATTACCTTCTGTCCATTTTTATTTGTCCTTCTTTCTAAAAGGAGGTGTCCAACAATATTTGTCTCTTTTATATCAGGACATTTTTTCTCCCATTTTTCCAATATCACCTCTAGTTAAATTAGTTAAAAGCAATGGTGCATTAAATGACATTCTACTCAATGAATAGGTGCAATATAGTAAAGAAAGAGTGTATTTAATATCTTTTTTAATCTTTGTGCCACAAAAAATAGGACAAATAAAGATGGACAAAAGGAGTATAAGATTATGTTTATTTTATTTATTATAATTTAGGGGTAGAAATGGTAAAACAGAAAAAATGTGAACTTTTAGGAGTAAAAAAGTTATGAACTTGACTAGGGTGGGTTCTGTGTATTTGGACCTAATAAGCTAATAACTTTTCTAAAAATAGCTGCCCAAAACTCACATTTTTAAAAAAACGTGGCTAAATATTATTTCATATTGCCCTATTTTTTGGTATTTGCTCTATAAAATAGTACATTAGCCCCTTATTTTGTCCCTTTTCATATTTCTTAGTCTCGTAAACTAGGGGAATGGGTTTTAAGACCGATGGACATTTGGTTTTATATTATAGAGCCAAGGAGTAACCAGCTGGTTACAAAACAGCAGAAACCCAAAATTATCCTCCCTTTCCCTTTTACTTACAAATAAAAAGGAAAAAACAAAACACCCAAACCATTATATGGTTTTGATCTAGGAAACCAAAAGTCACCCCACCCACCCCTACCCTTTCTCTTTAAAGAACAAAAACCGCCTTCTGTTGTGGACCATTACCCACCGTCCTCACCACCGTCATTACAACCCTCTCCCTCTCTCTCTCCCTCTCACTGTCTACACCATCGTCACCATCATCCCCACCATCATCACCATCATTCTGCATCACCATCACCACCCCTTTCTCTGTGAACCAGAAACCCGCCTCATGTGTGGACCATTACAAACCGTTCTCACCATCATCAGCAACAACATCACCTCACCTCGCCGTAGATCTCTCTCTCTCTCTCTCACCTCGATGTGGATCTCTATTTCTCACACCTTCCCACTCGGTTCTGCCACCCCACTCACTTCTCTGCCACACTATTACACCAGAAAACTTATGCCGCTTAGATCTCACCTTCCCATCGTTCTCCTGGTTACGAAAAACGCAGGCGCCGGAACTCAACCATCAACATCAAAACCCTAGACTCTCCCCTACTCACCATCTCTTGACCACCATCTTCCATGATCTCACCATTGAAACCCATCTCAGATGTACTCCACGATGAACAAAAGCCAACGAAGCCCAATACCATCGTCGACGTTCGTGGACCATTCACCAAGCTTAAGATCTACACCACCAACACACCGCCGCCGCCGTTCGTGGCCATTATCCATCATTCAGTTCTCACTGACGCACCTCCGACGAGCGTGAGGCCATAGGGTCATGGGTACATCCCGTCGAGGGCAATTCTAGTCATGGGCACAGCCCCATTGTGGTCCAGTCGGATCAGTATATGGCCATGGGTACAATCCCTCTTCGATAAATTTGATGTTGGTTGAACATGGGTACAGCCAATAAATCGGATTGAAGCACCCCACATCAGCGAGCATAAAGGGATTTGTTTTTCGTATTTGTTCCAATAATGAGTGTGAATATATTTCTTGTTGATTTTGTTGTTCCAACTCTGATTGTTTTGTATGTTTGATCCAATAATGCGATTGTTGATATATAAGTTTTGTTTATTTTTCCAGTTAAGAGATTTGTTTTTGTTGGTTTGATAAGGTTTGATGTAAAGATTCATTGTTGTTTTTATTTTCTCTTTTGCAAGTGTGAAGAGATTTTCATTTGTTTCTTAATCCAATTTTAGTTCATTTTTCTTATCCAAATTCAGTTCATTTGCTTTTTCTTTTGTTATGATGATTGTGTTAACTGTTTGTGTTCATGTTAGGTACAACTTAAAAATCAGAACTGGGTTTGTTATTGGGTCATAAGTACAACCCTATTTGGTGA
Source organism: Nemophila menziesii (assembly GCA_029959085.1). Lineage (NCBI taxonomy): Eukaryota > Viridiplantae > Streptophyta > Magnoliopsida > Boraginales > Hydrophyllaceae > Nemophila > Nemophila menziesii. The sequence goes on along the minus strand of JARWIR010000012.1, from coordinate 1,691,419 downwards.
AGAGACTTGGTTTGAGCAAATAGATGGTCTAATTAGATCTGGACGTATCACGAATTAATTTACAGACTTGTCAACCCAAGTAAGGGCACAAAAGTCAAAAAGTAAACCAAATAATTAGACAAAGGCCGTAAAAAAAACTAATTTTTAGTTAAGTTTTAAAATATAAAATGTTGGATTTTTTGGCCTCAAATCTATTTTCCCCCGCAAACTCTCTCTTTGCCCATACGGTCATACTTGTCATTCCAATCGAGGCCTTAATATAATATTTCTTATCATTTATGACTTTTATTAAACAACTTTCTTTGTTTATTTTAGTCTAGACTTTTTTAAGCAACTTCTGACATGCATAAACGCATATATATATATATATTGGTGGAAAGAATTTATATATAGTATATATTAGGTAAAGACTGTCGAAGTTCACACATCGAAATTCTCAAGAATTTTCTCACATTGTAGAGATCATAATGCATTGACCAAAAACAAAAATTAAAAAATGACCAAAAGAAAGAGGTCATGCTTTATCAAGGTAGGAGACTTTAGAATCAGCTTTAGAACCAAAAAAAAAATGGTAGGAGACTTTTTCATCTGTGTTTCAACTTTGAAGTTTGAACCTTTCTTTGATATATATAATACTCAATATTACTCATATATCTGTGTAGATGGCATCTCCAAAACAGTTGTGACACACATTAGTTGTTTGTTGCTTCTGCTTCCATCGGTCTAATATCTGCTTCTGCAATGCATCATCCAAATAAGAAGACAAAAACTACCACTCACCTTAACCTTCACCTTCTTGATCAGCAACACCTTGTTCCCTTGTTAGATCGATCCCATACGGGCCGAGGAAGGCTCGAACAGTTTTCCCATTATGTTGGTAAATTTTCAGTTAACACCTGCTATTTATATATCACGCCCCCACTAACATAGGAAAAGATATAGTTGGGCTACCTTTTTTCTTTTCAGTGGGGTTACCTAATTCAGTTTGTCTTTTAGTATTTTTTTGGTCGGACCTTATTTAGTTTGTCCGGGGTAACTTTTCTTCTACCACTTTCTTGACTTGTGATAATGCACATATTGTATCTTAAAATCACTTAAAATGCTCCTGATCAATTACAAGTGATGTCTCAACTTTGCGTTGATAAGTACTTTTTCTTGTGATTATTTTTTTTCGATTTCTTTTCTTTTTGTCGAAACTATGCCTTGTGATCTTGTTGATTCATAATTTTTTTCCCTGAAAAATGATATAATATGTTATTGTTTGATGTAGCAAGGCAATTGGGGTTCAAAGATGCAAGTGAGTGTCCACATCTATGCAAATTAGCATACGACTACTTGAAGAGTTCCAAAGATGTCGATGTAGAGATGCATGAGTATTTTGCAAATGACCCAAATGCTAATGATTTGTTTGTAAAGTTAGTTGAAGAATTGGATAGATGCATTCTTTCTTACTTTGCATTTCATTGGAGTCAAGCTTCTCAAATGATAAGTCAGGTAAAATTTTGGGTAAAACTAAGATTTCATATGCTAAATATAATTAATATCTTATTAAATTAAATTATGAACTATTATTTAAATGCAACTCTATAAAAAACTTATTTGTTAAAAAACAATTTTTTATTAAAAATAACCCTTATAGAAATACATGTATATAATTTTATTAATTACTCTATTATTTATCATTTAAATTTAACTACCTTATTACAACCTCCCATCACCATCCTATTACCACCACTACCACCACCTCCATAACCACCAGCACTATCCCACCACCATCACCACCATTATCCTATTACCACCCCCACAACCGCCACCACCATAACCACCACCACCCCACCACCACCGCCCAATAACCACCACCATCACCATAATTACCACCTACTACTATTCTATAAAAAAAAATTACATATTGTCATAACTAATTCTAAAAAAATCATAAAAATAAAAAAAATGCATTTTTGTACTAGACAAATTAATATTTGCGTCTATGATTTTTTTTTGAATTATTTTAAATATTTTTAAAAAAAGTAGCATACATGAATTAATTGTTTCGAACAATGAATTTATTATTCTGAACAATGAATTCTTTTTTCTAAATAAGTAATTTATTGTGAAGACAAAGAATTCATTCTTATAAATATTAAACTATTCCGTATACATTAATTTTATTGTTCGGAATAAGAAATTCATTTTTCAGAATAAGGATGTTATAGTTAAAAACAAACAATTCACTGTTTCGAACAATGAATTCTTTGTTTAGAACAATGAATTTCATGTTTGCAGAAAAAAATCATAGACGTAAGTATTAATTTGTCTTGTTAAAAAAATACAAATTTTTTATTTATTTTTTATTTTTTTAGAATTAGTTATGAATTTTGTTTTAAAAAAAATCAGAACGCACGTGTGTGGTGGTGGTGGTAGTTGTAGTCGTGGTCTAAATATACTGCATAGTGATGGTAATGATGGTGGAGGTGACCTATTATTTGATTAATATTATCTTAAAAATAACATAATATATTTAATAATAAGGATAGTATAGGTATAAAAATATAGAGGAGTTGTTTTATATGAATATATATTTCTTTAGACATTTTTGTATGAAGCAAATTTTTTAGTTACTTTCATTAGGCAATTTTTTAGCAAAAATCCCCTAAATTATTTTTATAAGATATTTTTACTTTTTAATTAGTATAATTTACTTTTCTTATTTATCAAATTAAATTTTCTGTCACCAAATTGGACCTGTATAAATAGAATCTCATTCTATAATATTCAATATCGTATTCATAATGTAATTTTTAAAGGAAAATACAATTTGAGGCCCAAAAGTTGTCAACATTGTTATATAAATCTCAACTAAAAAATAATTCTACAAAAGTCCTAATCTAAATATTTGGTTTGGTTTTTTACACTTATACCCTTTGTTGGCCTGGAGAGAGAAATTTTTATATTTTTTCCATGGGTATGGACCCATTAATGCTCACACTTATTTTCATAAATTAATCAATGATGGGTATGGACCCGTGTCGTTTGTAAAATTATATTAATTTGTTTATTAAAATTTATTAAGTCATTGATAGTTGTCCATGTAATAGTCCATGTGGGTACGAACCCATCTCGAACAATATCTAGATGGGTACAGACCCATCTCGAATAATGGCTATATGGATACGGACTCATCTTGAACAAATAGCTATAAGGGTACGAACCCAGCTCGAACAAACAACAAATCGACATCTCTTAACTCATTGCAATGGAACAGAATCAAAACAAAAGCTATTCACACTCGTTGCAGTGGAATTAAAACAAATTGAAATCTCTTCTAACTCACCATTGAAAAAAAATAAGGTCAAACCCATGTCAGAGGTTTCCTTGGGTTGTACCCATGACAGAGGTGTTATTGGGTTTTACCCATGGCAGATGTGTTCTTGGGTTGTACCCATGACAGAGTTAGTTATTAGGTTGTACCCATCACACTCGCATAATATGAACAAAAAAACAGAAACAGATCTCTGCACACTTGCATAATAGGAACAAAAAAGCAAAATGAAATCTCTTCACACTCGCAACATAGGAACAAAACACAAGAAGTACTCTCTGCACACTCATCGCCATTGGAACAAAAACAAAACAAAATCTCTTCAAACTCGCACATAGGAACAAAAAACAAAAATAAATTTCTGCACACACATCACCACTGACCATTGGAACAAAAAACAAAAACAAATCTGATCCACATATTCGATCCACATATTGGTGAAGGATGGCCACGAACGGCGACAGTTTGTTTTGCCAGTGGAGAGAGGCGGCAGAATGATGACTACGAGAGACGGCGGTTTGCCTTTACGGGTTGTACCTATGGTGGTGAAGATGGCGAGCCATGACGGAGAATGGTTGAGACTGGTCCACGAATGGTGGTGTATGATACATGACCGGCGTTTTCTAGTGCAAGAGAACCGCGGCGGAAAGAGTGACGGCAGAGGGAGGTGAGACCTGGGTGTGAAGAGTGAGAGGGAAGGCTAGGTGTGAAGAGTGAGAGGGAGGGTAGGACCTGGGTGTGACGAGAGAGAAGGTGCTAAGAGAAGGACGGTGGGTTGTGTTCTACAGGAGAGCGTGTTGGTGGGATCTGGGAAGATGGGGAAGGTGGGAAGGTCACTGGGGGCGGTTTTCTTTTGTTACGAGAGAGAGAGAGAGAGAGAGAGAGAGAGAGAGAGAGAGAGAGAGAGAGAGAGAGAGAGAGAGAGAGAGAGAGAGAGAGAGAGAGAGAGAGGGGGAGGAGGAGGAGGAGGAGGAGGAGAGAGTTAACGGGATCTAACCCATTATAGGGTTTGTGTTTTTGTTTAGGTTGTTTGACTGTAACAAAAGAGAAGGGGTAGGGGTTTTTGGGTTAATTCTCCCTTTTAATTAGCCTTCTAATGAATAGTTGGGTTGATATTTTTGAAAGTATTATGATAAGGCATAAGGTTAATTCCCTAATTTCTATTGTATTTTTTTCTCGGATTTTCATGGTTCTCATATTACTAAAATATTTATATCTCGGTTATCATTAATATTTTAACCATGGTTAAAAAAACACATCTTATATAACTTATTTTTATTAAGGAATTTACATTTGATGATGTTCATGTTAATATGATATAGTAATCCTTTTTAACGTCAACGATCTTTAATTCTTTGTTTTAATTTTTTTTGGAGGACTCAGGGTTTGTATCTGTACACTTTTAAGTGCAAATTATACTCGAAATTTAATAGTGAGGGTGTGGCTCAGTTAACTCTTGATAATCAAACTCCACCAATTAAGTTCCTAAGTATATCATATAAAGAGAAAAAAAGTTATTCTATTAATAAAAAGTATACATTTCCTTCACATAATTCTTGATAATGAAAATATAAATGTTTGTGCATTTTGTAGGTGATAAGTGAGAATTCTGATCAAAAAATGCTACAAAACTTGGTTATGTCTGCTACAAGGTAAATAACCTTATAGTTTTTTGGGTGAAGGAAAGAAATTTTATTAAGAGTAATGATATATACTATTCTAATTCATACCACGTAATATACTTTTTACGATGTATTATAATTTAAGTGGAAATAAATCATTAACCAATTCGATAAATAAATAGACCGATAATTTATTTCTATTCAACTTACACCCGTCAAGTAATATGGTGGATAGTATGATTATAGATAATAGGGGTGAGCAATAGTCCGCTCAATCCGTGAAAACCTGACCCACACGGTCTGTACCTGCGAGTTTTGAGCCTATATCAGACTTTAATTTTAGCAAAACCCACGAGTTTGAACCTGAACCGGACCTTAGTGTTATTAAACCCCGTTTAATCCAGATCCGACACACATACACAATATATATATATATATTTAATAACATTCCTTATATATTACTATTGTAAAATATAGAAAAAAAGTAAATATAATCATTAAGATTTTACACTATTATTGAGTTTAAAACTTAATATTTGGAGCATAGTAAAATCTGCTAAAAATGCATATTTTTAACTTATTTCTTTGTTCGAAATTGAGCCATACCAAATACCACTGGTGGAATCATTCCTACAATGAAAACATGAATAACACTTCTTATCGATATATAAATATATTAATGTACTACACCTGCAATTTTATAATTTTTTAAATTTTTTTACCAAATTAAAAAATATATAAATATATTAAATTAATATAGACCGGTTTGGCTTGAGTCCGGTTCAAGCCCACCAAAAACCCGCCAAAAGTCCGTCGCTAATAACCCGCCGAAAACCCGCTAGATCGAACTTTAAAAGTAGTGACCCGCCGTTAGATAGGTCTGGAACGAATTTTGTCGAAACCTGTGGGTTCGGACCCGTACACACCCCTAATAGATGGTATATATCATTACTCTATCATTAAAGAGTAATGATAGTCGTTCTCCTTTTTTTTGGACTTTGAAAGGTGCCGGAGCACCAAAGTCATAAACATAAAAGAATAAGACATAAAACATAAAAGCATAAAAGTATCTGAATTCGTAATGAAACCTAGCCGGTTCTCGATCTGCAAAAGTTGTCCGTGAATTCAAAAAGTACTCTTGATGACCCTAAGGCCTCTCTTGCCCCGTGCCTAGCTTGTTTTGCGGGTCTGACCACTTGGCTATTGAAACTCCTCTTAATGTAATGAAAGGAGATGGGGCCAAACTCAATCGCTTTTTGTTTGATCTTTCCAATAATCAACCAAATACGCCAGTTCGCAGCTGACACCTTCTTGATACCTTGAATAATTTCAAGGTTGTATGACAAAATAATCTTCCTATCTTCTTGGTGTCTTTCACATGTTTGAACCGCTTCAAGTACTGCTAATGCTTCTCCTTGCAATAGAGAGTTGCACATTAAATATGTTTTTAGACACTCATTGTCTCCTGATCTTTTGTTAAGCTTGACAATACCTATACCCGTAGGCTCATATTTATATTTGAAAGACGCGTCACATTTTAATATAACGTTCGCCCCTTCATAATCTGGCTCTTCTTGTTCCGGGGTGACGGCCCAGTCGTCAATTTCTTAGAGTTGTTGATCTTTCCAATCTATTCCATGGGTTTGCTTCATGAGTTTGTTAGTTGCAAAAATTATATTATCCCCATCGATCTCTTTACCTTCATATAGTGTTTTCATTTTTTCCTTCCATATATTCTACATATTTATCATTAAATAATCTCTTATAGTTTTACTATCTCACCCTCCTTCTGTATACGTATATATCGTTTTTATTATCCACTCATCTAATGAACTACACTCTTTTTCACTTATTCTTAGATGTAATGATGTCCCTGTCCAAATTTCTTTACAAATTTTACAGTGTACCAGAAGATGCTCTACTGTATCTGAAGAAGTACATCCCCAGATACATTACTTTGAGTCTACACATTTCTTTTTATATAAGTTGCTCATAGGTATCGTATTGTTACAAGCTTACCATGTATATATTTCTATTTTCTATGGATGTTGGATGCCCAAATGATTTCCAGATCTTTGAATTATATTTGTTTTTTTCATCAACTTTTTGTGGTATGTTAATAACCTGTTCTTCCACTAGTTTTTTGTATCCCGTTTTCGTATTATAAACTCCATTGTTTGCTAGCGACCATACGAAAATTTCCTCATTTTTAATATCTATAATTTGGATCCTAGTAACAAAGATAATGATAGGTCTAGAAAAAATATTATTAATGATTTCGAGATTCCAAATATTCATGTTAGGATATAGAAGTCGATTAAACTTATTTAAATTGCAGTCTTTAGGTTTCTCCAATTTCCACTCTGTGTCGATCCATCTGTCATTCCAAATATCTATGTTTTCACCATTCCCCATCTGATAAATTCCAAAGTTCTTAATAAAATGTCGTCCTTCCATTAGACTTGCCGAACTCCACGTTCTAATCTGACAGAGTTTAACATCCATGATTTTTTTTCTTGTCGAAATAAATTCCTTTCAATAGCCTGGCTGCTAAATTATTAGGGTTTTCCATGATTCTCCATGTCTGTGCTGCTAATAGAGCCGTATTTATTTTTTTGAAGTCCTTGAAACCAAGACCCCCTATAATTTTTCCCATTGCCAGTTTCTCCCAAGCCATCCAATGACTCCTGTTCCGTTCTCGTGAGTTCCACCAGAAGTTAGAAATTGCTGACACGAGTTTTTTACAAAAATAAATAGGAAAAAAAATTGACATATAATAATTGGGAATAGCCTGCAATATGGTTTTTATAAGTACATCTTTCACTCCTTCTGACAGCAGTCTCGCTTTCCATCCGTCTGTGTTCTTAAAAAGTTTTTCCGCAATCCATTTTGAAGATTCGACTTTTGATCTCTTCTGACATAGTGGTATTCCCAAATAATTACCCAAATCCTCCGTTTCCTTGACATTTATTTCCATAGTGATGTTATCCCTTAATTCTTGAGGTGCATCCTTACTAAAGATAATTGTTGATTTATTGAAGTTTATTCTCTGCCCCGATCCTTTGCAGTAAATATTTAAACATTCATTGAAAGTCTGTATATGTGTCTCATCAAGTGTAATGAAAAAAGCTAGTCATCCTGTTTTATGATATCCCGATGTTTATTATAAGATTTACCGTTCAATCCATCAGGTCTGTGAGCCTTAGATGAGATAGTTCCTTAACCGTTTTCTCTACTTCATCTAAGGTGGGTTCTCGCGTTAGCTCATTATTCATATGTTGACTTTAGGTATTATGCATTTTGTCGTGTTTTATTTAATATCCTTACACACACACACACACACACACACACACACACACACACACACACACACACACACACACACACACACACACACACACACACACACACACACACACACACACACACACACACACACACACACACACACACACACACACACACACACACACATATATATAGAGAGAGAGAGAGAGAGAGAGAGAGAGAGAGAGAGAGAGAGAGAGAGAGAGAGAGAGAGAGAGAGAGAGAGAGAGAGAGAGAGAGAGAGAGAATTCCCAATTAATTACACTTTCTTACTTTTCATTCCCAAAAAAAAGAAAGGAGGAAATTACTTCCTACTTACTCACAAATTTTCAACTTAATTCCCAATTAAACACATTGTCATATTTACCTTCCAATGTTACCCTTATGTGATTTTTTTTATTGTTTTTTATTTTATTTTTTAATATTTATTTTTTTCCAGATTCTTTTTTAAAAAAAATTTCAATTTTTTTTTTAATTTTTTTTTTAGATTTTTTTTTCCAAAAATTTTTTCCCCGATTTTTTTTTTCAAAACTTTTTTCCCGAATTTTTTATAAAAAAATCGAAATTTCGGGTTATGTGTTGTTGTAACACACAAATATAGATTTATGTGTTCCTGTAACACACAAAGTCATAAAATCGATCTAAAGGATTCTCTTCTTTAACAAAATTGTTTTTTTATATTTATTAATCGCATATACCTTATTTTTATTCTTCTTTAACTATCTTGATATATTTATTATCTTTTTGTCCAACACTTTTTTGTTATTTTTGTGTTTATGTTTTTGGGTTTTGTGTTATTCCAATTATGTGTATTCCTGGAACACACAAATCTCAAAATTGTATATTCTTAGAATGCACAAATATAAGATTTATCTCAAATTTGTGTATTCATAGAACACATAAAAATTGAATTTATGTATTACTAGAATACACAAAACTTGTTTTTGTTTGTTCCACTTCTGTGTATTCCTGAAACACACAAGTCTCTGATTTGTGCGCTCCTGGAACACACAAGTCTCTGATTTGTGCGTTCCTGGAGCACACAAGTCTCTGATTTGTGCATGGAACACACAAGTCTCTGATTTGTGCGTCCCTGGAACACACAAGTCTCAGGGTTGTGCGTTCCTGGAACACACAAGTCTCAAGGTTGTCCGTTCCTGGAACACACAAGTCTCAGGGTTGCCCGTTCCTGGAAAACACAAGTCTCTAATTTGTGTATTCATGGAACACATATAAATCAAATTTACAAAACTTGATTTTGGTTGTTCCAATTTTGTGTATTCCACAAATCGTAAAATTGTTTATTACTGCAACACACAAATCTCAGATTTGTGTATTCATGGAACACATAAAACTCAATTTGTGTATTCTTGGAATACAAAAAACTTAATTTTGGTTGTTCCAATTTTGTGTGTTCCTGCAACACACAAATCTCAGAATTGTGTGTTCATGGAACACATTAAAAAAAATTCGGGGGAAAAAATGGCGTATAAAAAAATTCTAAAAAAGAAATTTGGAAAAAAAATGAAAATAAATAAATAAATAATTTTATAATTAAAGTAATTAATTAATTGCCTATGGGTATTTTTGTAATCTTCCCTTTTTTGTGCTTAAGTAGAAATTAAGTTGAAATTGTAATTAATTGAAAATTTTTACACTCTCTGTGTAATTAATTGGGCATTGCCCCATATATATATATTAACTTTTTTAGTTAAAATTTTAAAATTTATGGATTTTTTTTTTTCAAATATCAAAATGTTATTTTGATACGGATAAAATTTGATCTCACAAATTTTTAATTATTACAGAGTACTATAACAATCTTGATTATTTTATTAATATTTTTATTACAAAATTATATAGAAAATATAATTTAATTATAGTGTTAATGTCCTCTTAAATCAAAATGACAAACCAACTTCCCATTTAGATTACACAATAATTTAGATGAAAAGATTTCTATAATACCCTTATTATAGGTGTTGTCTTTGACCATATATTTATTCCCATTTAAATCAAATATTATCATAGATATGAAAATCCACCTACTACTATTTTCATCGCACACGCACGTCTGGGATTTTTTTTAAATCATCATAACTAATTCTAAAAAAATTGCATTTTTAGATGATACAAATTAATATTTACGTCTATAATTTTTTTTTTGAATTTTTAAATTTTTTTATTATGATTTTTTGATTTTTTTTAAATGGGATTTTGTCTTATCTGTAATTTTAAGATTTGGATGAATTTGTCTCATCACCATTCTAATACTGAGATGGGATTTGTCCCATTTCTATTGTATAACTAAGATGGGATTTGCCCCATCTCTATTGTAAAACTAATCAAAAAGGTATAATGTGTTGGAGATGATGATGTGTTGTTTCGCGAGGTAAAAAGCCTTGACCTGGTGGGGTTATGTATGTATGTCGGGGGATTGATAGGATTGTTCCGTCCAGTTTTACTATTCGTACTCCGATTTTGTTTGCAGAGCCTTCGAAATCTAAGGCTATTAGCTGCTTATTCTTCTGATCCATTCCCTACAATTTACGTTTATATAAGAAAAAACTTATTTACTTTGAATATTGATGACTTGAGAAGCAATAATTAGTTGAAATGAAATAAATCACTGTTCTAGTTCATTATATAACATTCAAAATCAAATTGTATGAGTCATCAACATTATTAAACACTAAAACAAAAAAGAACCAATTAAATACTGAGATGGGATTTGTCTCATCTCTATTGTAAAACTAAGATGGATTTATCCCATTTGCGATTAAAACCTTCCACCACGACCCCTCAACACCACCATCACCCTACCACCACCGCCTTTACCTACTACTAATTTCATTACACACGTGTGCGTCCGTGAATTTTTTTATATCGGCATAACTAATTCTAAAAAAATCAAGAAAAATAAAAAATTCGCATTTTTGGATAAAGAAAATTAATATTTACGTCTATGATTATTTTAGAATTTTTAGAATTATAAAAAAAATCGCAATGAATTTCGTGTTTGCGAAAAGAAAATTCACAATATCGAACAATTATGTAATTTTATTAGGTTTCTTTTAAGAAATACCTCTATTTTTAATTAATAACAATAAAAAAAGTAAGAAAGTAAAATAGTAACAGATTTTCAATTTAAATAAAAAACTAGATAATCTAATTAGAAAGAAATAATAACATGTCAACTCTTAGGCACAGACTTTCTTAATCATGATTTAAATGGATATTTTCTCTTAGATTAATACTTTAAGTCTTATAAAAAAAAATACTATGAATTAAACATGACCTTTAAGTGTCATGTATTATATCTCGTTATATCCAATTAAAATTGGATAACAAAACTTAAAAAATATTTTGGCATAATGTTTTTTTTTTGTTTTAGGTAAACGGTTGTATTAATAAGGAAAAAAGAGAAAATTGTACATTAAATAAATATGAGTTACCTACCTAGTTAGGTTGAAAGTTTGAGATAACAATTATGAAACTACTTATAAACTAACTCATACTAGTACCAGCTATTCTCCCACTATAATTCAAAAAAAAAGTGATAAAGAAATAAGGAATTTAAATTTCTTCCTTGGTAACCGTTTCCGTTGAGTAAAGTCTCTCCTAAGTAGGTTGTACTCCCCAATAGTGTGCCCCTTTAGTGGCTCATAACGTTTGAACCTAAATCTTAGGTTCACCAATTTCCTAAACCGAGTTCCTATCACCAAAACTCATGAGATATAAAATTCAAACTTATTCTCCTTAATATTGTACACTTACTCTCTATACAAACATATGTTAGCAGATCCGTAATGTTATGCTTTAACTTTATATAATCAACGTAGATATCTACAATAAAGAGCAACTGAATCATGGTATTATGTCTTCGACTAATATGTCTTGACTTATAATTATACATATTACTTTGTACCTTTTCAATCGATGATTGAAAATCGTATTGCACACAGATAGTTGGCACAGGGTCTAGCTAATTTGGAAGGTCTATGAGAGATTTTGAAGCCACTCAATGTTCTATCATACTTTATAAAAAGAGTAATGATATATACCATCCAAATTTATACCACCAAATGTCACCCAATGACGTGGCGTGAATTGATTGGTTACAAATTGTTAATGCATTTATTTCCTTGATTTAATTAAAGATTTGTAACCAATCAATTCACGCCACGTCATTGGGCGACATTTAGGTGGTATGAATTTGGGCTTATAAAAAACTACAAATCTAAATTCCGATTTGGCTATACATACCTGTTTTTCCAAGTAACATATGCACGTTCCAAGATAAAGACAAACTCACTCGTGTTTTTATACTCAATTGTATCATATATCCTATTAGCATCACTATATGCTTCTTATACAATTGGATATATTGCATAGTGGAACTCACCGTATCTTAGATGTCTCAGAACTTTCGTAATAATAGTCCATTGGTCTCTTTTTGGATTACTAGTAACTCAATTTTCTCATTGGTTGAGCAATATTAATTTTATACAACTCGTCTACTATAGAAGACAATCGATAACCCTAATATATTATAACTGAATTATTCCTTCACTAGTATTATTAGCTACATCTGAACTTGTATCCATTGGTACCTTTACCTTATTCGGACATCCTTATAGAACTTATCAAGTATCTTCTCAGTATAATGTGACTTAGATAAGACCATTATGTTAGATGTTTTATTAATCTCCATTCTCAAAATTACATGTGCCATACCTAGCTAGCTCTTTTGTATCGAAGTTCTTGATCATCATCTTCTTTGTAGCTTTAGTGATATAATTACCAATCCCTTCGTCCTCTACATGAATACATACAACGACATACCCATAACTATCTCTTTCATGCAGACATATTTGTCACACTCATCGATTTTAAAACTTTCGATAGTATAATATTATCAACCTTCTTTTGTCATTCTTAATGTTTGTTATATAGTCCATAAAGTGATTTTACAAGTCTAACAAACTTGTTTTCTTATCCTAGAACCATAAACTCCCTTTGTGGTTGCATATAGATCTTCTTATGAATAGTTACAATAGCTATTAACGTTCAGATTAACGTAATCAAGGCTTTCCCCTTCTCCCCATTGCGCCCATGATTATGAAGTATAAGTGTTTCCCTAAAAGCAAGCCCACGGTTTATTATTCTTTGTTGTCGCTTTAAATATGGTTTCTTAGTATATATTGATATATTTTTTTTGAAACTAGTTATATGAAATTTCTAATTTATATTGGACCTTGATACACACTAATAGGAAGAAAAGGTTTGATAAAGTAGCCAAGGACCTGAAAGTAACAAGGGTGTTTTCTACATTGGTTGAGCAAGCAAAAGCAATTGGTTATGTACCAATCAGTAAAGCAAAATGTATAGATGTGATGGTTCCCCTAGCTCACAACCAAAGGAGTCCGATTTTGTTGTTTATGGGTGGTGGTATGGGAGCTGGTAAAAGCACTGTCCTTAAAAACATTCTCAAAGAGTAAGCACAACACAATCTTTAAATTTTTTAAATTTGACCTAGTCCTTATTAATCTTACAAATTTTAGAATGATAAGTGGGATTTGATTTTGCAGACGTTACCTTTTTTTTGGGAATTTCTACTTCGTGGTTGGCTAGAATTCTAAAATTTTGGTTGAAATTAATGTCATGTTTACTAAAATGTTTACATATAATAAAAAATTCAGGCAAATTTCTCACCGCACCCTGGAGGTGGGGTGTATATTGCAGCCCCAACTTCCCCACCCTTTTAAATCAATAAGTCTTAATTATTTTTTTTTGAATATGTCAGACCTTTATGGGCTGCAACAGAAGCGGTAGTGGTCGAGGCAGATCATTTCAAGGAGACGGATGTTATATATAGAGCACTTAAACATCCTTCAGACATGCTTCCAAAAGCTGAATATGTAACTCTATTTTCCTGACCACTTGAGCAGCTCTTTAAAGGTACTAAACGATGATATTTTTGTGGTTGAAACAGGTACACAAATCATCAATTGATGCCGCTTCATCGGTATTAGTGACAGCATTGAACAAAGGGCGAGATGTGATCTTGGATGGAACTCTTTCTTGGGCACCTTTTGTTGAGCAGACAATGACTATGGCAAGAAATGTTCACAAACATCGTTACCGAATGGGAGTAGGTTACAAGGTTGAAGATGATGGTACAATTATCGAGAATTACTGGGAAAAATTGGAAGAGGAAAAAGATAAAGCTAAGATAAAAAGGCCGTATAGGATTGAAATGGTTGGAGTTGTTTGTGAAACTTATCTAGCTGTGGTTAGAGGTATCAAGCGAGCTATTCAGATCGGACGAGCAGTGAGAGTTGACTCACAACTCATATCTCACAAAAGATTTGCTATGGCATTCCCAAAATACTGTCAACTTGTTGATAATGCAAGACTCTATTGCACAAATTCAGTAGGCAGTGCACCAGCTGTAAGATTTATTAATCCTCATAATTAATTACATATAGATGCACATTTAGTGAAAAAATGAGCCTAAATTTCCATGAATCTAATTGTGGACTAATATAGTGTTAAAATATTACAGTTGATAGGGTGGAAAGATGGAGAAAGCCACATGTTGATCCATCCGGATGAGATCAAGTGTTTGAATTTGGCAAGTAGTTTAAATGATGAAGCAGAGTCGATATACGAGCTTTACACAACACATGACCTCATAAATCAACCTGGTTCAGTTTGGAATGACTTTGTCATGTTACCTTCGAGGAAAACTATTCAGGAAGAACTAAAGGCAACTATTGGAAAGATTGAAATCAAGAGAAAATTGTATCTTTAGTATCTCTATAAGTGAATTTGCTTAGTTTATTCTTTTCTTTTCTGGTTTTCATGACCCTGAAAGCTTTCATCCAGGGGTTTATTCATTCAATCAACTCATACTTGTTAAAAATTAAATATGGTTTAAGTCTATGAATTAGAAGTTACCGATGCTTAAATAAGTAAGGTCATCCAAAGAACCTAGAGCTAAAAATTAATTTAATCAGTTTTTTTCGCATGGTAGACTTGATTTGAAAAAAAAAAATCAACTATCGATTTTTTCGAAGTGCAAGGAAAATTTCCTTTCTTGATTTGAGATTTTTTTTTTTTTTTTTCATACATGAGAGGCTTAAAGCCGTTAAGAATGTAACATTACAAGTAGAACAGATGTTCTTATTAAAACTCTAGTGCAACTCTAGCAGTTGCACTCTCACATCGATCACTCATAATTAATTTTCTATGATATTCTAGGGGTTCATGAAATTCCACCGGTTGTGCATTCATAGACGCACCTTTTTTTGCTATTCTATCAGCACAAAAATTCGCCTCTCGAAATATATGATTCACTTCAAGAGTAGAGAATTTTTTCAGTAAAGTGCAACACTCGTCTAGGATTGAAACATTGCGACTACCTAAGTTCCCACCGCCCTTCACTAGCGCGTGGAACTTCCTCGAGTCCATCTCAAAGTGAGTTGAGCTCCCACCGCCCTTCACTAGCGCATGGAGCTCCTCCGAATCTGTTTCAATACTCATCGTTGTGTAACCTTTGTTGATAGCCCATCTTAGCCCAAGGTGTAACGCAAGTAGCTCCGAGGTAAATGGAGAATCAAATAAACATGCACCTACATAACCTGCAATACAAGAGCCATATCTGTCCCTTACTATACCGCCAATACCTGCGATTTTTTCCGCGGCGATGAAGCTACCATCTATGTTCAATTTATAACCATTAACCGGCTTTACCCATTTAACCATTACATTTTTTGCTACCTTTATAATACCCCCATCAAAGCTTTTCCCCCAAGCTAGCAAAAAATTATTAGCAAGGGAAAAAATCTCTCTTTTTAGTTCTATTTTGTGTGGCACATCATCCCTCTCATTGAATATAATCTTATTACGAGTTGTCCAAATTACCCAAAGGGCGCCTGCAAAAACATAGGACCAATCTAGACCCGCAATCCGCACTTTGGTTTGAAGGTGAGCTTCTACCCAATGTTTCACAGAAAGTGGATCATTATTTGATGTCCTATGTTCTCCACTTTGAGGACCCCGCTGAATTGGAACAGTAGCATTCCAGGGGCCATCACGTTGACAGTTCATGTTCAGCTCCAGCAATTTCCTCCTGCCCTCCTCGGTCAACAATTCCTCATTTGACAACAGCAGGTCCCGCGCCATGTCAGCATGTCCAGCCTCCCCAACCGAGAGTCCATCCAGCCTCCTAAAGCGTGCAGCAGCATCTAACACATGTGAGGTACCTGTATGAACACCCAACAATAAGTTCCACACTAAACTAGCAATTTTACATTTTAAGAAAACATGGTAGAGGTCTTCCCATTCCGCTCCGCAAATGCTGCATTTTTTTGATTCGATCACGCTCCGCTTGTATAAATTGTCCGCGGTAGCAATCCGATTTAACACTACCCTCCATAAGAAGACTCGAATATTTTGCGAACATTTTAGCTTCCAGATTAGGTCCCAATTAAACGAAGGCTCCTCCAAGCATTCCATATTTACGAATGCCGATTTTACCGAGAAAACACCCGAGTTTTCAAACTTCCATATCATCCGTCTCCCGGTTACATCATTTAATTCAATGACACCATTACGTATAGCCTTAACACCCGTTAATATTGCTTTGCAAATACTAGATTCACTTCCATTTAGAACACGATTTAGTATACCATTCTTGAAATATTTATTTCTAAATACATCCACCCACGCTACCGAATGATCTTGTTGTAGGACCTTCCACCCAAGCTTTGCTAACAAGGCCACATTATATTTTTCCGCACTTCTTATTCCGAGGCCCCCATTTTTCTTAGACTTGCAAACTTGATCCCATGCTACCCAATGTACCTTTCGCTCCACTCCTGAAGAACCCCATATGAAATCCCTAGCAATTCTATCAATTTCCTTACACACATATTTAGGCAATTTCATAACTTGCATTTGTTAAACTGGCATTGCATTAAGGACCGATTGTGCTAATGTGGCACGTCCAGCTAGAGAAAGTGTCTTTGTCTTCCACGAAGCTAGTTTTCCTCTCATTTTTTCCACAATTCCTTTATAAAAACCTTTAGGCAATCTCCCTGATAGTATAGGGACACCCAAATAAACTCCGAAAGAACTACTGTGACAGAACCCACTAGCTAAAGCTAAATCCTTTTGAGTCTGAACCGGAACATTCTTCGAGAAGTAAATCAATGATTTTTCCGCACTAACAGTCTGTCCAGCTTCTTTACAGAATCTTCCCATTGTCTCTTGTATAACTTGTACCTGTAATAGCGAAGCTTCCCCAAACAAGATTAAATCGTCGGCAAAGAATAAATGAGATAGCTTCAGACCCTTCCGACCCATCTGTATCTCTACCCACTTTCCGGAACTGCATAACTCTTGAATTAGTAAGGATAGCCTCTCCATACACATGACAAAGATGTAAGGGGATAGTGGGTCCCCTTGACGGATACCACGGTGAGGTGTAAATGATGGCAAGGGTTCCCCATTCCAAAGAACACTCATCTCGTTCTCCCTCATACTTGACATAATAATCTTAGCCCAGTTCTCCGGAAATCCAAAGTGAACAATTGTGTCTTCAATAAACTCCCATCTAATTTTATCATATGCTTTTGCAAGATCAATTTTAACTGCCATAACTCCTTTTAATCCTTGCTGATGCCTCATCTTGTGATCCACCTCTCGTATTAACACCACATTATCAATTGTTGAGCGACCTGGCAAAAAACTACTTTGGCAAGGGCCAATAATGTTAGACAGAATGGGCCTTAGTCTATTGACCATAGCCTTCATTATAAATTTAACAGGACAATTTATAAGACTAATAGGGCGGAATAAACGTACCCGGTTCGGGTCTGACACTTTTGGGATAAGATGTATAAGTGTACCATTCAGACCCGAAGGCAGATGACCTGTTTGGATTGCTTTTCGAACCATCTTACACACCGAAGGACCCACCGTGGCCCAACATTTTTGGTAAAATGCAACTGACATACCATCTGGGCCAGGGGCTTTGGTCGGATTAGATTGAAAAACCACGGTCCGTATCTCCTCGTCCGTAAATGGAAGTCCTAACTCCTCCATTACCACCTTTGCAACCGGCCCAATATGTGGTTATGAAGACCCATCAGCAAGATCATTCGGCTTTCCATATAATACTTCGAAATATTCCCGTACCATGTTTTTCAGTTCGCCTTCTTCTTCAACCCAAACATCTAAATCATTTAGTAATCTCATGCAAATAGCCTTCTTCTTCCTTATAGTGGCAGAGAGGTGATAATATCTAGTATTCCTATCGCCCGTTTCTATCCTTTTTACTCTAGATTTTTGTAATTGCATAGTTTCTTCTTGTTCGAGTACATCCTCATATTCATTAGTTAGCTGAATACCCAATTGTCTAAGAGAGGAGTTGTAGGAAACTTGTAAAGATTTCTGAATACCCCTAATTCTCGCACTTAACTCTCTTTTCTTTCGATTTAAGTCCCCAAAGACCTCGATCTTCCATTTATTTATCTGGTTCAGAATTTCCACTAAGCCATCGCCAATACCCACTTTATCGCCCTCCCACTTGTTATTTACGAAATCTTGGAACCCCTTGTGAAGGCACCAAGCTGTTTCAAACCTAAATCGGCGAGAGTTCGGCTTTGGTCTATGATTCGGACAAACTTGTATTAGGATTGGCATATGATCCGAGTGTACCCTTGCCAAATGGATAACACGAGTACTCGGAAATAGAAGCTGACATTCCACGTTACCATAAGCTCTATCAAGGCGTTCTAAAATTCGTTGACCAGAATTCCAAGAATCACACCATGTGTAGCGCGGTCCCTCAAATCCTAAATCGATCAATCCGCAACTGTTTCTCCATTCCTCGAACTACTCCATTCTTCTTGAAACCCCCGGGACACCCCTTTTTTTATCAATTTCTAGACCGACTTGATTAAAGTCACCAGCTACAAGCCAAGGCGACTGTAAATTATGAAATGTTTGGTGTAGCGCGTCCCATAGTGGCTCTCTTTCCTTATAATCTGGACTTGCGTAAATAGCAGAGAAAATCCATGATCGACATCCATTCTGAGATATCTCAACGTTTATTACCTGGCGACCCGCCGATAAAACTCTAACACTAATATTCGAATCATTCCAAAGTAGCCAGATTCCACCCCTGTAGCATTCGGAATCCACTCTAATCGAATTATCTTTTTGCAACGAATTAATAATATTATTTGCGGTAACACCACTGACACGTGGTTCTACGATTACTGTAAGCCAGACATTATTAGCTATCATCATATCGCGTAAAACCCGTCGAAACCTTGGTTTAGCCGCACCGTAACAATTCCAAACTAATATATTAATGGGAAGTTTAGAAGTCTCCCAACTTATACCTGAAACATCTAAATAATTCATTAAATAATAATTAAAATTCACGAGAGTTACCTCAGGGCGCATTAGGCGCGAGAATCCATAGCCACATCATCGCTTACCCCCCGAGCTCCTTGTTCACTTTGTTGTATGCTCTCTTCTGTGGAGGCTGCAACTTGGCTTTCGAGCCACATAAAATCATCGCCATCACCATCCGCTGTTGTTTCCCATACCGGGTCCGGTGGCATAGCAATTCCGACCACTCTCTCGATGTTGCAGGTGGGTTGGGCCAGCGAATTTTCAGCTCCAGGAGGCGGGTCTTCTGCAGACTTGAGGACAGCAGCCTCGGCTGTGAAGCCAATTTTCTGCATAATTGCAGTTTGACCCCTACCTTCTGATTCATTGACTTCCACTGTAACATTGATTTGAGATTTTTCGATAAGTTTAAACTAAAATATTTTGTCACATTTTTAATTTCGTAGAGTCACGTCGTTACTGTGTTTCATTTTGTAGATTATACGGACATACGGTGAATTTATTAGTAAGGTAGGCATGATAGTAAATGAGGTGAGTCGTGTCGATTCAAATACTATATATTTAAACTCGTTTATTTAGTTTTTAGATTTAAACGAGTCAAACTCGAATTTAGACGAGTCAAATTTCAGGTGTTAAATTTTTGTATGCTAAATTTCTCAAAACAAATTAGAACGATTCTTTTTCAAGTCGAACTCGGATTTTTTATGAGTAACTTCTTTCTTTTATGCCTAAGGGAGGTGTATTCAATTGAGAATTTGATGGATTTTTTTGTATTTTAAAATGTCTATAGACTTTGCAGATTTTATGGATTGTTTTAGATTCTGACAGATTCTGACGGATTCTTTTTAAATCTTGTATAGAGTTGAATGGATTTTTGTAAATCCTTTATATCTTTTGATAGACTTTGACATACAAATTTTTTATTTTTTTACAAGAATTTAAAATACTGTACTTTTAAACAAATTGAATATCGGGCCTATATTTTCACATACATATTATGAAAAATTGAATTACACTATTTTCATGTTTATTATCTTAAGGAGATGAATTACAATAAAATGTGGTTGATATCAACGGAAGTCATTTAATCAATAATATAAGCTATCAAAGTATCCAAAAATAAAGAACCAAATAAGCTATTTACAAATCCATCTGATCTTATGTTAAACTAGGATCTTTATCAATGTGTTAGCGACTTTAAAAATGTTTTTTAATGTTAACCTCACTGAATGATAACAACTAAGTACTACTTGAAATTGTCAAAGTAGTAGAATATGTCATACTTAGGGCTCGTTTGGAAGTGCTTATTTTAGAGTAAAAAAGCGCTTTTAGAATAAAATTCAAAATTTAAAAAAATTATTAAAAATAATCTTGAAATCTAAAATTATTTTAAGTGCTTTTTTTAAGAAGCACCTATTTGGTGCTTCTCAAAAAAGTGCTTTTCAAAGTAAAAAAGCTCTTAAAATGCTAAAAGCACTTTTAAGTGCTTCTCCAAAAAAACACTTCCAAACGGGCACTTAATATGTTACACAATGTAACCACGTGTTTCTTTTAAAACTATAGTTCTCAATGACAAAAAAAATATTAATCACGAGACATCATATTAGGTTCATTATTGTACTTAGCTGGAGATATATCATATATTGTAGCTCACATGATTTTTTGTAATTGAAAAATATCTCATGAGTTTTTTTAACTGCATCAATCATCTTGCGTATAATTTTTTCATGTAAATTTTTTAATTGAGGTTTAACATGAAAAATATTAATAGCATGCATGAGTTTTTTAATTGATGCAATATTGTTACGGCTAATTTTTTTATGAAAATTTATTATTTATTATAATCTTTTTTTTTGGACGGTTATTATTTATTATAATCGCACATGAAAAATATATCATAAGTTTAAGTTTTTTTTTAATTTGTTAGAGAATAGTTTAAAAAAGAAATCCATCAAAATTTCTAGGTAAAATGATAGATTTCAAAATAAATTTTGTTCTTTAAAATCCTGTGAAATCCAATAGGTAATGAAATCCAAAAAAATCCATAGATTTTTGAATACCATAAGATCTTAAAGGATTGTTTAAAATCCAGATTGAATACACCAAGATTTTACAAGATTCTTTAGAGTCGTAACTGAATACACCAAGATTTTAAAAGACTTTTTAGACTCTTAATTGAATACCTCTCAACTTTTAAAATCCAAAAAAAATCCTATAGACTCTCAATTGAATACACCCCCTTAGATTTCATTTAAAAATATTACATATTTTAACAAACTATCCTTCAACTTCTCAAAATACCCCTAAATTTCTCAAAATCTCCCTAAATTTCTCATAAAACCCTTATGTCTCAAAAAAAAAATCCTTTTATGCTCTAAAATATCACTGAAATCAATAACAAACTTCAATTTCACGTCAATATAATCCATTCTCCTCCTTATTCACCACCAACAATACAAATTTACAGATCTTTAGTGCCTTGCTTCAAAAATTTGGTTTTGTATTTTAGCTACATAACACAAACTAACGATCTATCCCTTCAATTTCTCAAAATACCCTAAAAAAATTTAGATACTCCCCCAACTTTCTCATAAAACCCTTATATCTCTCAAAACATTAGTTATATTTTTAAAAAAAATATCACCTAAATCGCTAATAATATATCTCTCAAAGATAAACTTCAATGTCACGTTAAATATAATTCATTCTCATCCTTATTCGCCTCGAACAATATAGATTTAAAGATATTTTGTTCCTTGTATTTCATGTTTCTTGCATCCAAAATTCAGTTTTGTATCTTTATTAAGTGACTGTGATTAGAAATTGAATTTATTAGTGGATTGATAATATGTAATAATAACAACCGAGAACATAATGGATATCATACGTGAAGAAAACACGTATATCTTCACAATACACCCATCGAACGCTCGAGGCTACTGTCGATATTGTTGTCATGACACCAAGTTTTATCATATGGTTAAGTCCTTTCGTCGTCCAAGGTCTTGGCACCAAGAATTTGCCATTAGATTTTGATGTTAGCATAAAATAAAATATGTTTCATCAGCATTATTATGTTCCAAGTGCTAAAAATGTGTTATTTGTAACAATGTAATCATGGTGAGTATTATTAGTTCATTCTATCATTTTCCTACTGAGTTTTTGAGTGATCTAGATTGAGATTGTAGCAAAGGTCTTTTCAAAGACACAGGGATGGAAGTCACATATGTTATTAGAAAGGGGAGAGTGGGGGAAGGTTTAAGCTCTTATCAAAGCACTGTTGCAGGCAATTCCAAATTAAGTTGTGTTAATTTTTTCATTTTCAAAGACATTTTTGTAAAAAACTATCTAGTTCCATCACGCAATTTTGGTGGAATTTGAGGCAAGGAGACAAGTTAAATTGGATGGCATGGAAAAAGATTTCGGTTAGTAAAATATTGGGTAGGACTTGGATTCAGGGTCTTTCATCGAATAAATGTAGCATTACAGGACAAATGTGGAAAATGATTCAGATTCCCATTCACTAGCATCAAGAGTTCTAAAAGGTATCTATTTTCCTAAGACTAATTTTATGGATGTCAGACTTTGACATAGCATTTTGTGGACATAGGAAAGTATCATAGAAGGACACGACTTAATCGACAAATACAGGATCATACAATTCAGTAATGGAAAGGATACAAATAGATGGAAGCACAAATGGTTCGAATCAATGTTTCAACTAGAGGTCCTATATCATGAACATATACAACATGTTTGCCAACTATCTAATGGGAACAAGGAAGGCTGGAATATAGAGTTGCTAGATGAACTATTCCCAAGACCAATTGTCAATTGTATACTACAAATCAAGTTACTTCAGCAAGAGCATCCTAACAGACTCATATGGCCCCATACAAAACATATGAATACACAAATTAGGGTGTTATGCAACAACGAGTGATTAGCTATCCAAAGTATCATAATTAGCACATCAAAACGAGAGTCAAGTCCGTAGTTATCAAAATTCACTTAGAACGCCAATGCTCCCACTAAAATTAGATTTTGTGGTTAGAAATGTTGCATAAATGAGATTCCTACGACTATCAATGTGAAATAGCGCAAGTGTGGAAAAAATGATAAGTGTTATTGGTGCAATGGAGCTACAAAACCCGTTGAGCATTTACTCTAATCATGTTCATTTTGCATTCAAAGATGGGTAGGGTATAGTTTACAAGTGTGTGTCAATACTCAGTCAATGTATTGGACACTGGATGATAAAAATGGTAGCAACATATAAGAAAAGGAGAGATCATATATTTTTAATCATGATTTGAAATATTTAGAAAGAAAATATGGTAGCATCTTACGAGACTCGAGGGTTAGATACAGATGTTACAATTATACCAACAAAAAGAGAAATAAAAGAATGATTTGGTGAACAATAGATATCAACAACGAATATACAGGCTACACGACATACTCATGAACGACTCTACAAAATTAGATCAGCTAACTAAGGCAACGTGTCATTCATGTGAGATGCATCATTCATGAATAGGTGGGAACACACATGGATGGGCATTGTGGAGCTTCATGACTCAAAACAAAAAATAATCTCTCACAATGAAGCCTCACAATGCAAACAAAATTAGAAGGAGACGTGATAACGGTGCATTGAGCAGCCAAAGTATGTGAACAATATCATCGGAAAAGTAAAGTGATTTACTCATATAACCTTGAAGTAATTCAAGGGATAGATGGTGGGTCCTTGTGTGTTATTAAATAAATGCTAAAACTAGAGGAACCACTAACTGCAAGTGTACAGTTGTCTTAACTAATATATGATAATCAAGTTCGTTCTCAGGGACGGAATAGGTTGACTCTAATGTTATCAAATAGTGGAATAATTGCAAATACAAAAAAGTAAAAGATATGATGTTTGTTGGGGTTTTTGATTAACAACTAAAGTGCAAAAGTAATTTAAATACTAAAGCAATTAAACTAGAATAGAAATAATGCAAGTAAATGAGGTAGACGCGAGAGAAAAGTGGTACTTGAGTCACGCTAGGGTTTCACCGCAAACTTTCTAAATTAATGTTTTCTTTTAAGGGTTGAATTGATATTATTATGCTAGTCAGGTTCTAAAGTCTCTTAGCCCCCGTCAGGGTGGACCTAAAAGCTCTCCTACGGTCTTCTAAGTGCTCGTTTGGCATAGCTTTTTAAAATAATCACTTGAAGTGATTTTAGATCCATAAAAGCATTTTAGACATTTAAAATCACTTTTAAGAAAAGCATTAGATAAGTGATTATCAAAATAATCACTTAAAGTGATTCTAGATGTCTAAATAAATTTAATATTTTTTACAAATAATTTAATTTTAACCAAAAAGCACTTTTAACTCTAAAATAATCAATCCCAAACGGGCCCTAAACCCCGTCAGGGTGATTAAAACCACTTTTGGATGATTAAAACTTACCACTTTGGCTATTGGCTAGTCAAGCCTGTCAAGGTCATTGGCGGATACCAACGGCAAATACCTAGTTCTATACCTAAACCCCCCGTCAAGGTGATCCATACGCCACTATATGGAATAGCCTTGTTACTAAAACTTATCCCTAGTTCATGACTATAAGGATAATAAATAAGCATAAAGTAAAAGCCAACGTAAAATAAAAACTCAAATTAAATTATTCAATCCCAAATCGGAAAAACACTAATTATTCAAGATTGGGTTCAACCCAATTTGCGATTCTCAAGTACAAAGTAAATTTAGCTCATAATTGAAATTAAAATGGAAGAAAAAAAAATAAGGGAATTCATGTTTTACAGAAAGAAAATAAAATGAAAGAACCCAATTAGGATGTTGGATTTGGCTGTTGATTTGGAGAGGTTGAATTCTCCAGCTCTTGGCTTCTTCCTTCTTCCTAGCTTCTGCTCTTTTCTCTGACGCTATGACTTTTTGTAAAATGAATTGTGTGTAAAAATAAAGTCAAAAGGCCTATTTATACTATTAAATTCGGACTTGGGCTATTTTAAATGAACTAAATAAATATTGAATGGCCCAAGTCCACTTTTCAAGTCCAAATCTCGTAAATGCTGTACACCCTCCACTAAAACGTATGTAACTT
Organism: Nemophila menziesii; assembly: GCA_029959085.1. Lineage (NCBI taxonomy): Eukaryota > Viridiplantae > Streptophyta > Magnoliopsida > Boraginales > Hydrophyllaceae > Nemophila > Nemophila menziesii. Next base: position 1,665,610 of record JARWIR010000012.1, on the reverse strand, counting down.
TCTAAATTTAACTCTGAATTGACTCATTCAACTTGTTAATTCTTCGTAACTCAATAAGTCACGAATCTTCTTTACAACTCAGAAGCTGAATCCACGTTTAAGTAGCTCGAAATCAGCAATTACCATCAGCCTTCTAGATTTGTAGCTCAAATTTGTCAACTCTTCGGGATATTTCTTCTAGCCTTTGACTTCTTTACACGATCAAAGACTTCCATTCTTGATTCCTCTCCTTGCTAGTATTAGAAACCTACAAACTTTATACTAAAACAAACCATTTAACGCGCAAAAATTTAATAAATAAAAATTACTAGAATCTAAGGAGATAAAGTGAAATATAACAATTTATCACTAAAAGTCTATTTAATTAGTCAAATGATCACCAAATTTGATGTCTCCTAAAGGCAAATAGATTGAACAAAAGAGGAGACATCAATAGGGAAGCCACATGCATTTAGCTAGAAAATACACCTTATGATATATAAAATTGGGGAATTGGCAAGACGATATGCACCAATGTCGTTCATACACATCCCCAAGACACTCAACATAAATGTTGATGCCATCGCCATAAGAGTTACGGGGCACACAAAAAATGCATGATCAGTATGTAGCATCAGATTTAGTTTTCAAAGCTATGGATATGGTAGTGAAGTTAAACCTCTGTAGTTATTGTCATTTACGCATATGTATTGTTCCGTAGGCCAAATATCATAGATCAATTATCAGTAGCCATAACTAAAACGAAAAAAATTGAAAAAAATGGTAAAGGTGCAAATAATAAAAAATTTAATGGGATTCTGATTGAATGGCTCAGTATATATAGATTATAAAGAATATTAAAAAAGAGAAAATAACCAATTAAATTATATACCTTAATTTAATTTTTAAAATAATCATTCTAATTACTTTTTACTGTTAAGATTAATTAATATTAAAATTAATAATTGGACAAATACCTATATTGGTTGTTTAAATTAAACTTAACATTTTGCTCAAGCCAAAACGAAGAGTAGGTCAGAGGCCAAATCTGGGAGAGCTAAATAGATAGCCAATCCAGAATCTTGAACTGCGCGGGTAGTCGAGCATCTGAGAAGACGGATTTCAACAAATATGCAACCATCCACCATCAATTTAATATCAGCTAGAATAGGTAAAATAATATAAATTACAAGGTTAGAAGACTTGATGGAACCACGAATAACAATCTCAAAACCGATTAAATCAAATGTGATACCAAAAGTAGACTTAAACAAGGTGAGGGTCATCTTAGACTTAATACATACTAATTGGTCAAAACAAAGGATATAGAAAAAAGAAAAGAACTAAAACCATCACATGCCATACAACATCGAAATTCACCTTTGCACACATACATTCCTCAGCAACGAAAGGTACATCAAAATCACTAGCACTCAAGAGGTCAAAACGACACAAAAGTTCTACAATAAGGTAAGGCTAAACTTACCAAATATAACAGAAACTCAACAAGAAAAGAGTACCATGCATACCAAATTGCCACAAACTCTGGCCTAATTTCAGCGCTCAAAGGTGATACAAAAGATTCAATAAAAATTAACTGAAGCATAACATCTCCATCCTGACACCATGGAGTTGGTTGTCCTTTAAAGGTTGGACCTACAGAGGTTGTAAAATAAAGAAGGATCTTTGCTTTTTGTTTCTTCTGTGGTTTGACGGTGCTCCGAATACAAACTTCAAAGTTTTTTATCCCGCAGCCCAACTTGCTTCTATGTTATATACTTTTCGGCTTAAATCGGGTCAGTTGCTTGTCTTCAAGACAAAACCTTACTCCTACTAGGGCAATCAGTCCCAGTTAATGGTCAATCAGATTCAGGTTAATAAAGTGAAAAGTGAAGCCAAAAACGGCGTTGTTGCATTAGTCAGAAACCGATCTCCTACATCATTGTTATCCAACAAGTAAGAATGAAGCGGCGAAATTTGAGTCAAACAATTATCACTGAGAATTTATAGAAGATTTTTGAAACAATAGGGTTAACTTTTGGAAGTATAGCCGGACCATATAAGGGTTTTAAAAAAAACTAAAGTAATTACTATTTATTTTTTACATCAATCACATTATGAAACAAACAAACAATGGTTGGGCTTCAAGTCGCCTTTCCCTAAATGGGCTGTTAAATTACAAAAGATAAAATGAATACTATGGACTTTATTGCAGCCGAACTTAGCCCATACTCTAGCTATACCAACAAAAGCCCCAATAAATATAAACACACCATATCACATCTCCATTTTCATTTACAGCAAAACCCTAGCCGCGTCTTCCCCATTCCTCATCTCCCTAGCTCTTTCTCACTCCATCTTCAACAACAATGGTATAGTACAGACAAAATCATCTTTCACTCTCTCTATGTATATGTATATCGATTTTATATGTATTGATATATGTGAAACTGTGTGTGAAACAGGCGGATGTGGAAACTGATGTGGCTGCAGGACAGGCAAAGAAGAGAACGTTCAAGAAGTTTAGCTTCAGAGGCGTAGATCTCGATGCTCTCCTTGATATGTCCACCGATGATCTCGTTAAGCTCTTCGGCGCTCGTGCCCGTAGAAGGTATTATACAATATTTTCTATTTTTCCAATTAAATATTGAACTACTCATTTGTGCATATACATGTTTTCTATAAATATTATTTAATAAATGTAAATGTGTGTATATATATAGCTAAATTAGCAAACGTTTTTATTAGTTTTGCTCTTAATTACCGTATAAGCTTCAAATTTACAATTCCAGAGAACTCTTAGCTTTTTGTTCTAAATGCGTTTGTGTGTATATTCCTCCTTCGATTTAGAAGTTAAATTTTGGTTAATTTTGGTTTTTGTTATATTTTAATAATTTTTTTATTGACCTAATTATAGGTTCCAGAGAGGTTTGAAGAGGAAGCCAATGGCTTTGATCAAGAAGCTCCGTAAGGCGGTATGTATTCAAGTTTTTATTTTCTTTGGAAGTTCAGGTTATAATAGTTATTTTCGGATATTGAAAATGAGATTAATTGTGTTAATTATGTGATTTGGGATATAGAAAATTGAAGCACCAGCAGGAGAGAAGCCAGAAATAGTGAAGACACATTTGCGTAACATGATAATTGTTCCAGAGATGATAGGAAGTGTTATTGGAGTATACAATGGAAAGACTTTCAACACAGTTGAAATTAAGCCTGAGATGATTGGACATTACCTTGCTGAGTTTTCCATCAGTTACAAGCCAGTTAAGCATGGTAGACCTGGTATTGGTGCTACCCATTCCTCAAGGTTTATTCCTCTTAAGTGAGCAAAGAAGGAGAACATTCATGTCGTATTTTCAATTTTGTTTTTAGCAGAGATACTCTTTATGGTTGAGAAAACTACCTTCATCTATTTTTACTTTTATGTACTTTTAGTTTGAAAAATTCTTGAATCATTTTATTTGGTGTTTTGATGTTGCAAGTTAAGAAGCAGTTTTATTTCAATATGAGCAAGTTGTAGGAACATTAAGTTCAGTTTTATTTGTTTAAGTTCAGTTTTATTTGTTTAGTAGTGAGTATTATATTGAACAAGCCTAGAAATTGCTTCTAGTAAAAGTAGCAAAAGATAATTATGTGGATGGAAAACTGATTGGAAAGGTGAAATAAACTTTTAAAAGTGGAAGAGTTAATATTGTATATATTGTTGTAGGATCTTTAAACATATGCGTGCGTGGAATATTTATCAAATATAATTTGATTCCTGTTAAATAAGTTTAGTTGCAACATTTACTTGCATTGCACATTAGTTCTCATCAGCGGATTTAACTTTCCGCGGAGTAAATGAGAACCAGAAAGACGAACTGAAAAAATCAAAAATTGATATCGGTTTTCAGTTTTTCAAAATCTAAGGCCCTGTATGGTTTGTCAAAATATTTTCTGTTTTTGTTTGTATAATATATTTTTAGAAAATGATTTTCGCTTTCTTTTCATAATTTTTAAATATATGGAAAACGTCGATTTCACGTTTTTCAATATAGCACTGTTTTTATTAAATTTTCCAGAAAATTGTTTTCATTTTCTCTAGCCAAACGTTTTTATTAGTATTTTTGAAAATATAGAAAATAAAAACAGAAAATACCCATTATTTTCACGAACCAAACGGGGCCTAAATCTTTTGGTTCGGTTTGGTTTACTATGCAATGAGAATGGTTGAATTAGGTGAGAATTTATATTTACATGAAAAGTATTTAGTATTTGATTAGATATAATTATGATCATTTGATTAGATATAATTATGATCATATAAATTTGAAAGCAATAATTTTATTTTAGAATTTATTTAATAGATTTTTTTATTTAATTGATTTATTAATAGTTCATTGTGGGCACGTTATAGTAACATAGTTTTATAATAATAGTAGTTAGTGGATAATGTATTTCAACAAATAGGTGGACAAAAATTAGTGGTCAAGCATCTAAATTTGACGCTAACCAGGAATTGAACCGAAACCAACTAAGCTGGAACCAAAACCGAATGTAGAATCAAATGCACATTGGTTAAGGTTTTTAAATTATAAAAAAATTATAAAAACCAAAACAAATCAAACCAAAAAAATTATAAGAAAATATGAGCCCCGTTTAAATACAAGTGCAACAATGGATCGGGACCATCGTTTCGATGTGAAATGAAAAAGAGTTTGATGAATTTGGACTTGTGGTAGGCGAATTATGGAAAAAAGAAAATTATTAGCCATAGATGCGCCTATGGAGAGGAAAAGATGAAAGTTCAACACAAGAGATCTATAAAGGCGCCTACACAATCCATAGACGAGCCTATGATCGCCAATAGACCCATAGGCACACTTACATGAAGCAATAGCAGTGCCTATAGAAGAAAGAAAAAATTAGGTACCAAAGGAGGTTTGTATGCGCGTCTGCAACTATTTTATTTTTGGAAAAAATCTAAAGGTGATGGGGGTACTCGTTGCGGTGGGGTACACATTGTCGTCATCTCTGTTTATGCGTTTAACGTTTTGAAAAACTGAAACCCCCCAACTTCTTTTTTCAAAGAATAAAAATAATTAGTTTGGGGAATAAGTTTTGAACTAGACAATCTTGTATATATCTCGTAAAAGTATGGAAACAACCTGGATGATATTAATTAAGTGTTTGCTTTAAGAAACTTCCATACAATACATGTACCTAAATTATAGAAACTACACAATGAAGATAGTTTTTGGTGTACTCACCTTAGCCTGAGAATATTTGTTCATCTCATATGCCTTCTGAGCTTCATCTCGCATCCTAGCGGCATATTCCACCACATTTTCTTCACTCGAAACAATCACATCTTTTTCTACCGCAAGTTTCTCTCCGGCGTAATTCACCGCCTATTGTCCAGTACCGGCTACCACACCCTTTGCCTGAACCGCCTTCTCACCAACATATCATGCTGCGCTAGATGGAACATTAGTTAAATCTTTTGTAGAAATCAACTGTTTTATCCATCGTATAATTGCCATTCCCCAACCCAATACTTTTTCTCTTTCCGCTACATCTTCCGCTACTTTTCTAGCGTAATTCTCCGTCACTTTTACGCTTTCTACAATGTCATCTTTTGCCGCTATAGCTTTGTCTTGAAGATAGCTAGCTGCAGTTGTGCTGGTATCAATGGCAATATCTTTTGCTCCGTCAACTTTTTTTTGGCTCATTAACTGAGCGACAGATTGACCGATGTATGAAATTACGTTTTTAGCCTCGGCTGCCTTTTGTAAGGTGTAGACCTTTAACTGAACAGTGTGATCTGCTGCGGCTTTTTGGCACTTGAAAGGGTGTCCTTAGTTGCTTGATACCTTTAGTCTATATTCAATTAACAATGAGGATAATTGCAACCTCGTACAAATTTAATCTTTCAACTATATATTCTTCCTACACAAGAGTTGTTTAGAACAACTCAAGAGCTAAAAACACAACATATCAAATAATGAATCAAGAAAAATAAACACGAGATAATAACCTTAAGAGTTCTAAGTGCTCATTTTTTATAATGTTTTAACTTAAAATGTGTGTGCGTGCACTAGATAATATAAGAATGAGTTTAAACACAACACAAATGGAGCAAGTAGATAATCCATGATAAGATGGAGCATATAATAAATGATTTATAAGAAGGTTTTTTAATGAATATATGCAAAGGAAGTGTTTTAGTTGAATAAAAAGATTAACAATTAAAACACTTGGGATTTGTACATGAAATACTTATAGGATAGACTATATGCTAATAGATGTTATGCATGATTTCAGATTATAGTGTCTATGCCATGTTCTATAGTGTTATTCATATAACTTGCTCTGGTATGTTTTAATGGTTGACATGTTGTAATGTTCGATACAAATTAGATATCTGATTTCTGAAGTTTTAGAAACCAGAAATTTCATAAAAGACCCTAAACATTTTTGAACTCTTTAAACCCAACTCCAAAGTCTTTTCAAGTAACATACACAATAGTAAAACCTATGAAATGTTAAAACTAACGTATAAACATGTAGAAATCACATATACAAATGCCTCAATAAGTCTATCACCTCTAATCCTACCAATTATTAGCCTCGTAAAGCTTTTGCATAAGTTATTGAAGTAAATGTTCATCTTATTTGCATTATCAAGTGCACTTTTTTCTTGATAATCGAATTCCCCATCAAATATTAGTGAAACTTTTCTATGTGAGATTTATTAGTGCAATCGAATGTAATATCACCATGGAAATTATATAAGATATACCAATGTAACTTAATTTCCAACTTCTTAGTAAATTATGCGACAAATAATTTACAAAGATTATTTTCATAATATTTTCCAGATAATTTTGAGAAAAGTATTTCTAAACACTTATTTTTACAAAATTAATATGGTACAATAGAGATGAAAAATCGATTGGAGATAAAGTATTTTCACAACTCATGGGTTTTATGATAAAAAATAAGGTTTTGTAAAATCCTATGAGTGAAAAAGTAACACAAATGTCAATTTAGGAATCAAGTAAAGAGATAAGTAAAATTGTTACCCATAATTTTGGTTTGAGAACCCTCTAATCGAAATTCTAGATGAATCTTAGTGCCTAACCCTTCATCTATCTTGATTTTTTTCTTAACCCGAGAAGATTTTAGGTTTTAAAAGCTTGATGCAATTCTACCTCAGGATTGAACAGAAGGTAACAAGGTCGTGATCATAATCTTTGCCTTTGTACATAACAAAGTAGATGATTCCATTTAGGTACTCTAAGAGTTCCCAAATATCAGGAGGCGATGAACATTTAAAAACCTTTTTAAACTCCTTATCGGATAACCATAATTTCAAGATATACATGGCTTTAGCATTTTGTGTTCTTTGTATGGCATGAAGGGAGCTTCAATGGTGATTCTTCAAAACTTGAGATCTTCATATATCATGTAAACCTCCATATAATTCTCTAGTGAAATTATATACATGTTCAAACAAAGGAGGGATGAATAGGACACTAATCTAATTATGCCTGAATAAAAACTTTTCTAATTATAAGTTTAAATCTAATTAAAAACCTATATAACAAACTCTATAGGATAAAGGAATATAATATGCCATGTTTTCTAAACGAGGATGCAATCACTTTGAGAGTCAGGACACTAAATTAGGCAAATTATCAAATGCTAAGAGATCATGCAACGAGCAAGATAACATTTGGATAATTATGCTAAGTATGCACATAGAAATAATATGTAAAGATTTAAAGTATACAAGGAACACAGTGGTTGAGTGGCCCGGCTCTCAAAGGTTTGATCCACCACCTAAGAAATCACCACATATGGAGTCATATTGTGATATATGATTAAAAGATAAATCCAAGCACATATGACGTCTTTTCTAGACATGACTCCCCTTCACAAGCATGTATCATTTAGGTTAAGCATATCATTATACTACGATCTTACAACATGTCAAGAAATGAGAATATAACATAATATATATAAATCATGATATTTCTCACTCTTTGTATTCATGAAAAAGAGGGTAAGATATATCGCCCATCCCGCCTCCCTACTACCTACTCGAATATCACTGCCATTACCATCGATAATCATATCTCACGATAAAAAAAGAGATACCGACCCCAATTGAAGCACATCATCCCTCGAAGCAGAGAGAAAACCGGAGGCCCTGGAAATTGGAATCACCATCAACACTTTCTTATAACCAATATTTCAAAGATTTTGAATTCTTCTTGTTACTGCTTTAGAAAAATGATAATAAAGAAATTCGAATAACCGGTCGGTATAATAATCAAAATACGTAGATTAAATTAGTTCGAATAAACTATTGATCACTAGTTCAATTTTTTTTTTACTTTATTTTTCTAAACTTATTAATGTCTATTGTTATGAATAACAATGTTGGAACAATGTAAGTGTGGGGATGTTAGTTGTATTAGGTGTGTAAAGTGGTGGTGGTGCAACTGAATTTAGTGGGTGTAGAATGGGAAAGAGGTACCTAGGGCTGCAAATGAACCAAGCCGCTCGCGAGCAGCTCGAGCTCGGCTCGGAGAAAAGCTCGTTCGAGATCGGCTCGAATATAAACAAGCTCAAGCTTCATTTTAAGCTCGATAAATAAACGAGCCTGCTCGAGCTCGGCTCCTGAGCTCGTTTATAATTATAAAAATAATAAATTAATATATTATCTACGTATTAATATATTATTAAACCTTCAATATCAAATTGAATATTTTTAATATCGTTAGACATATTTTTTTTCATTAATTTATGTTTCATATTTTCATACCACACACTCCATCATATACCAACCGTTCATGAAAGTCCTATTTCAACCATAAAAAACTAATTGGTTATGAGAAACTCGCGCTCGACTCTAAAAAAAGTCTGTTTTATAAGTTAAACAAACAAGTTCTAACATTTCTGATTTGGATCACTGGAAGTTCGAGCTCGGCTCGTTAAAAGTTGAGCTCGGCTCGGCCCGGCTCGTTTAAATTTGAGCTCGGCTCGGCTCGAGAAATTAAACAAACAAGCCTGTACATCTAGTATTCGGCTCGGCTCGACTCGTTTGTAACCCTAGAGGTACCGATACGAAGAAGACGATACAAAAAATATAGGGTTACGTGAGACGTAAGGGGAGAAGTTTGAAAAGAAACGAAAATAATCCTATATAATTATAAAATAATATTTATTCAATATCCAGACAACCTTAAAAAACTTGTACGTATAATATAACGGTAGAATATAAACGGTGTTAGATTTAATGAGTAACGGTAGAATATAAACGGCGTTAGAGTTAATGAGTAACCGCAGATCCAAAGTTTCAAGGATAGAAAAGGAATTTTCCTCATGACCAAAAGACCAAAGGGCAATAATATAGTGCTGAACTAAGAAAGAACCATTCCTGTACTATCTCACTCTGTGCTCTTTTCTGAATATTGGTAAAAAAAAATTCTAAAAAAGCTCTCCTCACCTTCAAACTCGATAATCACTTTTCCTTTTCTGGTCGAAATCAACCTAGAGATTCACTCAGTACCAGGTATTGCTCTGTTGAAACCATAAACATTTCTTCATTTGTTGTTTTTTCCTTTTCATGTTTTACCTTTATTATTTACACTCGTTTGATCAAAAAAGTTAAAATCAATGAAAAATATGTAATTTTTAATCATTTTTGTCCTTCTATGCTCTTTTTATTGATGATCTATTCACTGATTCTTCCATATATTTTCCGGTAGCTTATAAGTTTTGCATGTGAGTTTTGTGGGTTTTAGGGTATAGTGATTGCTTGAGGTATTTGTGTTAATGAAGAGAATAGTAAATAATTAATTGTCTTATGTAAGTTGTGCTTGATTTGGGGTCATCACAGAGGATTTGTAGATTAGGGCTATATTTAGAAGATAATTAGATTCGGGGGTGGGTGGTGGTGGTGCTGCACCCTTGGCCTTGGCTCCGGCCTAGGATGTAGTAGATGTATTTTGTTCTATTTATTCTTTTTCCTTTAAAATTGCTTTTTCTATTTTTGAAGATACCCATTTTAGGGAATTTTTGGGTTTAATTAGATCAAATAGATTGAACTGTATAAATATAGTGAAAAACAAACCCAAGACCCTTTCTGTGTAAATATTAACTATTTTTGCTAAACTTGGGGGCCTATCTGAATATAACAAATTGTGGGGCCTATATCAATAACCGATACTGATATTTGAAATTTTGAAAGACTCCATTGTTTCAAGAAGCAACAGTCTCGTGTAATTAGGTTTGATAAGTATTACTTGTTAACTGGAACATGTTATTTATATGTCATTTATTAAACTTATAATGTTCTAATGAGTTTCAACTGTGTTTTTTGATTTTTTGCAGCTCAAAAATGTTTCTAAAGACACAGCTCTCGTGGAACGTGATCATCCCAGCTGAGAATCTTGATGGGAACGGTTTGATGCTCCAGAAAGCTACTGTTCTGCGTTTAATGGATGAATTTGCTGCGAAAAAAGCGACAAAAGATTTGGGTTATTTCATGGCGGTGACTACTCTAGACAAGATAGGAGAAGGCAAAGTGAGACAACACACTGGGGATGTGCTTTTCCCAGTGGATTTCAGCTGTATCACTTTCAAGATCTTCAGGGGGGAGATTTTGGAAGGTGTGATCCACAGGATATTGAAGCATGGAGTGTTCTTAAGGTGTGGGCCCATGGAGAACATCTATCTGTCGAATCAGAAGATGACTGGGTATACCTACATTCCAGGGGAAAATCCAGTGTTTGTGCATGACACTAGGCAGAAGATTGAGAAAGACGTGGTGGTGCGTTTCATAGTGATTGGTGAGAAGTATATGGAAGCTGGGAAGGACTTTTACTCAGTTGTGAGTATTGACGGTGATTATCTTGGACCTGTTTGGAGGCCATGATTTAGTCATGTATGTTTGTTTGTTATTGGTTATGTAGGTTGGTATTATGTAGAGATTATGGGATGTTGTGTTTATTTATGTCAAGTGAACAATTGTATGGAGTATTCTGATGCCATATTTTTTATTTTGTTAAGCTACAATTAGTTTTATGCATTGTTTAGTTTGAAAAATGGTGAATTATTCAATTACTTGGTGTTTTTCGGTACTGCAAATTAAGAAGTAATTTTATGTTACAATATGGTGAATTTATATGGGCGTTAATTGATTAGATTTACATACTAATTTAGCTATTGATTGGGTATTGTGACAAATACTCATATTAAAGTAGTAGCTAAGAGCCTAAGAGGGCAGGCTAGTGCTTTAGGCGATATGGGTGTTTAGGAGTTAGTTGAGATCGACTTTGAATTCATTACTCAACTAGAATGGATCCTTGATAGGCTTAAAAAAACAGAGGAAACAAATACAGAGTACCTATAGTGTAAAAAAAAAAAAAAAACAGAGGAAAAAAAGTTTTAGTTCAATTTGTAATTCAGTGCGTACCTAACTTTATTATGTATTCCTTTTTGCTTACCTAAATTTTGAAAACATTTGCTGCTTAATTGCCAATTTTTTGTGGGATAGCAAAGGAAGAAAAAGGTTTCACTGGTACACCAGAATACCTTTAACAACATCCAAAACTGAAGGGAGCTCTGGTTTTAGGGAGGTTGAAAATACCTTTTAAATGGAAGAATTATCTTTGTAAAAGACTTCAAATGGAAGATTTGGTAATGATATTTTACTTAGAAAATATGAATGGGTCAATGACCTAAAAGTTAAATAAGTTTATTAACCTCGGTTGATAAACTTTTTAATTAAAGATGAAAAACTTGGAACACAAATCTTTATTAAACAAAATTACAATAAGGAAATTGCAAAAAGATTATTATCTCTACTAGTATATGCAATTAGACTGGCGTATAGGATATTGTCTTTTTTTCTTTGTTTTTGTCAATTATTATGTAAAAATTGCATACAAGTATTTGAAAGAGGATCAAGAAGAGAATATAAAACAAAAGAATAAAACCCTTCCAACAACTTTACATACAATTGATAAAAAGAACTTTAGAAAATATAATCTTAAATAGCCCAAACTTAGTAAGATTTCTTACCATCTGAACTCAATTTATATAATAGAAATTGTAATAAATATAAGAGTCAATTTTATTTTTAGACCATTATATATGATATAAAAACATTTCTAGTTCATTATCTATAACATAAAAATATTTTTAGACCAAATATTTCAAAAAATATCACTTTGCATTTGAAAATACATTTTTAGACCACTTCACCAATTTTATGAGATATTTCATGGGTCAATTACCCAAGGAGACTTGAGAAAAATCAATGTGCCACTTAAGAGCTACTCAATTCTTCTCTCCTTCTTAGAGGACAATAAAATGTCCAATGTCATAACTATCCTTCTAGTACATATAAGACAAAAAAATAGATTATTTCTCTCTCTTCCACTACCATTACTCTCTCTCCTCCATTACCAGTAATCTCTCTCCTCCTTTATCATTTTTTCTCTCTCCTCTTTCATTAATTATCAAATATTTTCCAGCTCCGACCACAACCACCGATCACCGCCGGAAAAAGTTCTGAGTCTGGAAAATAGTTCTGAGTCTGGAAAATAGTTCTGAGTCTTGAAAAAAGTTCTGAGTCTAAGTGCAAAAGTTCTGAGTCTAAGTGCAAAAGTTCTGAGTCTAAGTGCAAAAGTTCTGAGTCTGAGTGCAAAAGTTCCATTAACGCCAGATTTTTAATCGCCAACAGTGTTGAGCGCAAAAGTTCTGAGTCTGAGTGCAAAAGTTCCATTAACAAATTTTAACACCACATTGGCTTCATCAGGCACGTTGACCAAAAAAGAAAAAAAGAAAAAAAGAAAAAAAGAAAGCATCTCTCATTAATCAGTGAGCTTAATTTGACTTCATAGAAAAAGCTACCCCACCATAATTCAAAGTAAGTCTATTGCTATTCCTGAAAACTAAATCTATTTTCTAAGGTAGTAAAGCACGTGATGGCCATGTTACTTGCTCCAACTTCTTTCTTTTTCTCACAGCTTAATCGAAACAGCAACTGTCAAAAAAAAAAAATCAAAACAGCAATTTTTTCTAGATTTTTTGCAACAAATAAATAAGTCCGTCGAATCTAAACAGTAGCCGGAAAAGATAGCTTCACACAGAAGCTCGGATGCGAAGCCGCGGATCTAGCTATACCAAACAAAAAACAGTCATCTCTTTCGCGATCTCTTTCGAACGGCTCTTCGACGGGATCTTCACAGCCATGCTTCGCCGGAATCTTCACAGCCATGCTTCGCCGGAATCTTCACAGCCATGGCTTCGCCAGAATCTTCACAGAGATGGCTTCGACGGGTCTTCACAGACATGTCTTCCACGGGATCTTCGACGGATCAGTGAGAGGAGATGGCTTCGATGGCGGCGGCTTGGAGATATGAGAGGAAAGGGAGCTGTACCGATATGGTTTTTGGTGTTTATGGAGAAAGGAGAGATAATGGGGTTTTAGGGTTACGGGAAAGGGAAGAGAGAGAATGAGTTGAAATAATTTTAATATATTCTGAAATAAATAGTATATATAGGAAATAAAAAACAAAAAGGGGTAAAAAGGTAATTGGTTTTTGTGCTTATAGTGTTAAAATTAGTTTGTGGCCTTTAGTAAGAAGAGGCTATAGAGCCGGTCTTGTTAGGTCACGAGGTGGTGTTTTCAAGACCTTTTAGGTAATAATCTCATATTTCATAGATTTTAAAAGAAATTTGGCTATTTTAAATAAGCTAGTTCAGTTTAAAGTGTTTAAAGATTGATAGTTGGCCTAGTGGTTAGGCTACTCCGCAGAGACCGAGAGGTCCTGGGATCGAATCTTATCGGAGTCAAAAATGATTCCCGAGTCCAAAGTGGCTCTCATATGTATTAAAAAAAAAGTGTTTAAATTATTTTTAAAATCTATAAAATATGTCACCTTATTAGTGAAATTGTCTAAAAATAATACTTTTAAATAAGTTTGGTCTAAAAATGATATTTTAAATACGTATAATCTAAAAATAATATTTTTGAAACTTTTGGTCTAAACTTGTTTTTAGACCATATGCATTATGCAATGACCTAAAAGGGAATTTCCTCTAAATATAATACTTGTACCATACTAATGCAACAATGTTTCTGAAAGTGTTGAGCATTCAATGGGCAAAAGCAGCATCGTTTAACAGTCCTCTAAACTATAAGACTTGCAATGAATCCATCGTCCATGTTTTTCTAACACTAAAGTAGCCTATTAGTTCCGACAACACTGATACCACCCAAAACTTGCGAGCACATCATAATATGAGTCTGATTTACACGGAGATTTGCGGATACATCACACTTGTTCATATGGGTCAAAATCAAATTTACACGGGTCAATCGAATTAAACAAGTCTAACTAGCCATTAACTCATCCAAATGCAAAGACTTGATGAACCACCGATGAAACTCACACGTCTTAAAGACTTGATGATCCACATATGAAGCTCAAACGTCTTAAAGAACAAGAGCTGATTTAGGGGGCCCGTCGTCCCCCGATCTCGAGACATAGTGAAAATTTGTCATGATATGTTTCTTTTAGCGAATTTTTTACTAAAAATAATTTTTCGCCCGAGCCTAAATATTCATCTGCACTTCCCCTTCCCAAATTAAAAATTATCCAAAACAATTAAATTTCGAGAATACAACCCTGAATCCGCTTGCTTTTATAGGTTTTTAACCCCGTTTTGAGAAAAATCTCGGATCACCCTGTTAGAGAAAATACCTCAAACTTTATTGTGCAACTAACACTATATAGGTACCAATCTTTAACTAACCATAAAGTTTTTCAATATACTGGAATGACATAAATGTTAAATAAAAAAAGAACTTGAAATATCATTAATAAAATCATAGTTATATACTTGCATAATTCACTTCTACTTTACGTGTTTTTAAATGTTACAAATTTTGAACAAATGCTTTTGAAGACACCGAAATCACTTTGGGGCCGAAATCAACAAGTTATTTCCTATCATCATGAGTTCTGAAATCAGATTTTATCGAAGTCATGTGACTTTTCAATAAAATAAAATATAAAACAAGAAGTTATCTAGTATCATAAAAATTTGCTGGAGAATATGATTAACCTTGAGAATATGTGTTCATTGGGTTCATTTGGAAGAGGGTTTCTTCTGGCATTTGGTCTTCACCCAGTTTATGCCATTCTTTACCTTTCTTGCCCCTCCCATTGCAACTGCTTTGGCTTTAGTACTAAGTCCTGATGATGACTTCTTTTTGTCACTCTCATCAATTTTAGTGGATGTGGAGTTGTCATATGCTTCCATTGAACCAATGCCTCCTGCACCCCATTGATCTGCCCAGCTCGAGGTGTCGGTAGCCATACTCTTCAAAATGATCAAACTCAGCAATCAGATTAAAAGAATCAGAAAAACAATATTATTCCGATGAGCTTACATATGTATTAGATTTAATTTCTCAATGGAAATATGAGATAACAATTTGTCTAATATATGCTAAAAATGAAGAAAAGATTGCATGTGGATTGGCTGTCTCGTGTACTAGTTGTTCCTTTTAAAAGGGATGACAACTCATTAGGTTACTGTCTCACGAAGCAAACAATATTAGTATCTAACATTTTTCACTTTACAAGAGAGTAGTATTTTTGATTAAATTAAGTCAGATGGCTAATAGGACAACCTACTAAACATCTGTAGGACAGTTCATAATTATCCAATATGTATTTTATTCGCTCTTTTGTGAACACTCCTCATAATTCATTGTGAAGATCTACATATTGCGTAATCATTGGAAACCTTGTCTTTGATCTAAGGAGTCACATGGTTCGAATTCCTTCATAACTTTTTTATTTCTTGAGTCCTTAAAAGAGGTAAGCAAGAGATATAAGGTTCGAGTACCCTCCCTGAACATGAGTAACCTAGTTCTGATTAAGTGGAAATATACATAAAGAGACATGTATATTTCCTATGGGAATAGTCTTGATACGCGGAAGCTGGCCCAGACACCTATACATTAAAAAAAAAATTCCACATATTACGTCGGTTCGTCTATTATATACTTCCATGTCAAAAATTTGTATTTTCAAATTTGTGTCATAATATTTATATTTCACTTAAAAAGGTTAAATTGAACTGCAATTTTTCCACACAATCATAGAACATGCCGTTGAACCAAATGTCTCTTTAATAAAGATTGGGGCTAATCTCTTTCTCAATGCTTAGATGCCGTTGTTATATGCATTTGAGATCGGATTATAGCTCTCAAATTTTCAAATCTAGAAGAAAATTATACTAAATTTTAAAAAAAAATTCACTTTGAATAATCCTAGACTAAAGATAATTAAAAATATACATAATACAAAAAAAATTTGCTAATATAGTTAGTAAAAACAAGCTAAAATCAATTTGAATACGTGTAAAAGAATTTTTATTATTTAGAGTAATAGGAAATTCAATAGTAAAGATTTTATTTTATTTTATTAAAGTAATGATATATACCACCTAAATTTGTATCACCCATGACATGCTTTTATTTAATTAAAAATAAATCATCAATCAATCGAAAAAATAAGGGTGAATTACCCAAGGGGTCTTGAGAAAAAATTAGTGTGCCACCTAGAAGCTACCAAATTTCTCTCTCCTACTTAGAGGCCACAAAAATGTAAAATGTCATCATTACCCTTACAATTTAAAAATCAATACAATATTATAGAGACTCTTCGTTACCCGCTCAAAACACTTCTCAACACTACACTCTCTCTCCTCTCTCTTTCTGCAACTCTCTCTCTCTGATTACCACGGCCACTGAAGCGACACTCAGCACTCCGGTGACCGCGAAGCCTGTAACCGCCGCTCAGAACTCCGTTAACATCTCTAAACAACAACCGATCAACGTCCGATCAAAACTCAGAACTGTAACCGACTTTGTGAGGAAAAGCAGAGCACCGATCAACAATACAGCGGCGATAGACGTGAAATATTCAAGCGCGACGGTAGATTACTGATTAAATCGACGAGTTACTGATTAAATCGACGAGTTACTGATTAAACTCAGAAAAATGGCTAGTTCATCTCGCGCCAAGAGTTCGAAGAAGGATAAAAAGGTATAAAAGAGCTTTATTTTTTAGTTTTTGCTGTGTTTTTTGTATTTTGTTGAGCATTAATACGAACCTTAGGATTATGTTTGGTTTTGATTAATGCTCAGCAAAATAAGAATGCTTAATTTCTGTGCATGTTACGATTTATGTTTAGATTGTGTTGATTAGGCTTTGCATGTTCTGATTATGTTAGATTTTCTTATGAACTGTTAGATTTTGTTTTTAATCTGTGTATATTTTAGGAAAATCAATTGAAATTTACCTATTTGGTCATACTCAGTGAAATTGAATTGTTTATATGATAACAGTAAGATAAAAATCTCAGAAAGATTGAAATTGTATGATGTTTGGTTAATAATACTAGTTTGAATGTTGAGAAAGATGATAATTATTACATTAGTATGCTCAATATGTTGTTTATGAGATCATAGATGCAATGCAAAGAACTTTTTAACAAATAATCAGAACTTTTTGAGCATACTCAGAACTTTTTAACAAAATACTCAGAACTTTTTGAGCATACTCAGAACTTTTTAACAAATACTCAGAACTTTTTGTGCATACTCAGAACGTTTTACACATATGCTCAGAACTTTTTGCGCATACTCAGAACTTTTGTTCATATTCCCTCCTGCTTTATTCATAGTGTTATGCCCAGAAATGTTATGTTAAGTAGTGTTATGCTCAGAACTTTAATGCTCACTATAATTTGTTCTGCTATATTTTGTTGCAGGTGGAGGAAAAGCAACCCAAGGATAAGTCTGATCTACAATATAGATCAACAGTTGTTGGATTGTTCACTATAATAAAGAATGACAAATTCAAGGTAGAGTTCCTCGGGAAATCTGACAAGACACCCTTCCACCGACTGTGGATGGGTTTATTCGAGAAAAGAGAATAATACAAGATTTTTAAGAAATCTGATCTCGTTACTAAACAACTTATTGAAACTTTCGACAGAGAAAAGCAAAGATTCATTATTGCGGGTAAGCGATTGAAAATTACTGCGAAAGAAGTCAAGATTATTATGGGTATAGAGTGTGGGAAGGTTGAGTTGCCTGATTTCACAACAGATGAACTAAACGAGCACAGTGAATGGTACACACGAAACTTTGGCGATCTAAATAAGGCGAACTCAACCCTGCCGAAGCTGGAAGGAAGAATAAAAGAGATAATAGGTGGACCGGTTACTGTGCAAGCTCAGGAGGATATTGCGATATTACTGAGCATGTACACAGTAACGACGCTTTTGTTTGCAACTAGACATTATAATGTTAGGAAGCCCTCATAAAGTTGTGTGAAGACCTACACAACATGAAGAGGTACAATTGGGCTTCGGCTATTGTGGATGATACGATGGTGGGGATAAATACTTACACGGACGTGCATTCCGTTACTGGTGGATTGTCTATACTTATGGTAAGTAATACTTTGATTTAAATTTGTCCTTGCTCAGAGCATTGTTCAAAAAACTCATTACTTTTTTGCCCCATACTCAGTACTTTAGCTAATGATCATCTTTAACCCTTGCAGGCATGGTACTATGAGCATGTTGAGGTCGGCTGTTTGAGGGACGCAGCTGCGAAACCAAGATTTTTAAAATGGGATTACTTCATTGGCTTTAGAAAGGCAGACCCACTTCGGGTCACCGCGGACAAGGTAAATAAAGAATAGTATGTTTTTTTGGATTTTACTGAGTATGAAATATTAGTGGTTAATTTTGTTTTGTAAATGTTTATAGGTGCATAGAAGGAAACTACAGCCAACTGAGGAAGAAGAACAATGGCTTGTAGTACCCATAATACCCGAAGCTGAAGTACAGAATCAGGACAATGTTGAGGATAATCAAGGTGTTGAGCCTGAGGGTGGTAATCAAGTTGTTGATGTTGGTAATCAAGCTGTTGATGGTGGTAATGAAGGTGTTGAGGCTGCTAATGAAGTTGTTGGTGCTGGAGTTGATAATCAAGATGTTGGTGCTGAAGTTGATAATCAAGATGTTGGTGTTGTTAATCAAGGTGTTGAGTCTAGTAATGAAAATTTAGATGATTTTGTTGTTAATCAAGGAGTTAATACAGATGATGACATAAATGAAGATGAGGGTGCTAATAAAGATGTTGTTGAGGTTGATAATGATAAAAATGAAGATGGTAATGAAGATATTGGAGAAGGTGGGAATGATGAACCTGTGGATGATCTCATGGGGATGGTGAAGAAATTGTTAGGGAAGAGATGGTTAATAATGAGATGGGTGACGATGAAGAGCGACAAACGGATGTATCGAGTGATCCAGAGGAGATGGTAGTGGAGGACTAGAAGATGGTCCACCAAAAGGAGGTGAAGACGAGAAGATGGAAAGTGCTGAGTTCTTTGAAAAAGCCAACACAGATGAGCCTGAGGGGGTTAAAACTGGCAAAATGGTGGAAAACAAGGAGGCGGGCTCTTCACAATACAGATCCTGTGGTGCAAAAGAGATGGGATCGGGGTCGAAGAATCCTTTAGTGTTGAGCATGCTTGAGAGAATAAACGATGCCGTGTGTGAAATTGAAAGATTGACAGAGGAGATTCAGACACTAGAGAATGAAAAAATGGCGTTAAAGGTGTTTGAGAATAAAAATGTTGAGCTTCATATAACTAACAAACATTTGAGCAGGAGGCTGGACTCAGTTGTAGTAGAAATGAAGGAGACTCAAAAGAAGTGTGAATCACAGGAGACGGAGAACAATAATCTGAGAAAAGAGATAAAAAGACTCGTTGAAGAGAACAAGAATCTGAGCGATAGACTCAGAACAATAGAAAAGGAATACAAATTAATGGAGGAAGGACATGAATCTCTTGTTAATGGAGCTTTGCAGATAGACGAAGAAAATAAAAAACTCAAACAAGAGATCACATCGCTCCATGAAATTAACAAGATGGTGAGAAGAGGGGAGGTTGACGTGGAAGAAGAAGATGAGGAGAAAAAGGAGGGGGAGGGAGATCAAGTTATGAGTCGGGAGGAGGAGGTTAAACTCGATGGTGTGGTAAAGATGGCTTGTGAGAAAAACCAGGGGACCACGAGTCAGACAGTTGCGGGACCCAGCAAAAAACAAGATACAAAGAAAGAATATCGAACATATACTCCGGGATCGATTACCCGGAATGTAAAGTTAAATAAGCGATCTGTGAAGATCGCTTACCCGGATATCGTGGAAGATCAGCCGCCTAAAGTAGCAGAGAAAAGGAAGAGAGTAACATTACGAGAGAAAAAACCTGCAAAAGTTGTCAAGAGTATCACAAAGCCTGAGGAAATCAGATCATCGCAACCACGATTCGATCTTCTGAGTGCAACACAGGACGATGATGAACAGCCAACCCAGAAAAAAATTAAGAAGCCACCCGAGATTCCGGATAAGGGCAAGCAGGTGATTGTAGAAGAGGAGAAAGGTGCAAAATGGTTCTATAAGAGTGTTGCAAACAAAGTAGATTTTGATTGGTTGATAAAGAAGACAAAAAAGCAACGGAATGACCCCGTATGGGCGAAAGATGCAATTGCGGTATCAGGAAACGAAGCACTGAATGTTGCACACAGAGGTGCATTGCCATCTGAGGTATGAATTCTCACCAAGTTAAACAAAAACAACACTCAACAAATAGTTCTGAGTATTGAATATATACTCAGCAGAACACTGGGGTGTACTTGAAAACTCAGAACTATTGTTGAGTTCAAACTCAGAACTTTTGTCATGCAAAACTCAGAACTTTTTTATAATCTCAGGTACTTGAAGCTATGCTTTTCATGATGCATGAAGAATTTGGTGATGGAAAGACAGGTCTTCAACACAGAGTTACATATCAAAACACAGAATGCTACGTAAGTGAATCATATATAATTACATAAAAGAATAGTTTTAATAAAGTAAACTACTATAATTGATAATTGTATTGTGTTTTTAACAGCAATACATAGACCGGGATATGGAAGAGTCAAAGAATGTGTTGGTAAAGGAAGCTTTCGCTAAGAACTGCAAGGAGTTCGATTATACACTGCTGCCAATTTTCGTAAAAGACGGTCAGAGTGGAAGCCATTGGAGCTTGATGGTGTATGACAAGCAGTATTGTACCTTCAACCACTACAACTCGATATGCAATAAAGGCGAAGGGTCGATAGGTTTAAAGACAGAAATGGCTGCACAAAGATATCGAGATTACCTAGTGGATTCGGTGCTCAAGGCAAATAATCAAAACCCAGGAGAAGTATACAAACTATTTCACGTGGAATCGCCTCAGCAACAACAGGGCAGTTTAGATTGTGGTGTCTTCGTACTCATATGGGCAAAGAACTTCTATAAGGCAGGAAAATTCTCGAGCTACCCAATCAAACAGAGTGTGGTAAATTCAATGAGAGCCGAGATTGTGAGTAAATTGTTATGCCACGATGAGTTTTCTCAGAGGATCACATGTGATTGAAAATCAGGACTTTTAAATCTTTTGTCATTTAAACTCAAAACTTTTATCATTCTAACTCAGAACTTTTGTTATCCAAACACAGAACTTTGATGATGTAATATTTTGTTTGAACTAATCTTTATCGTATTTTATCGTATTTTATCGTACTTGTATGTTTATGGTTCAATTGATGTTTATCATATTTGAATGTTTATGGAATGTTTATCGTATTCGAATGTTTATTGTTTAATTGATGTTTTTAGAACTCTAAGTAATCAACAAAGTGTAGAAAATGTAATCAACAAAGTATAGGATAAAACTACTGAGAATAGTGTACATACTCAGAAAAACCTTGACAAGCGACAAAAACGCGCTAAAAATGCTAAGTAAAAAGTTCTGAGCATAAACTCAGTATAGAAGGATAAACTAAGTAAACTAAAATGAAAATATGAAAAATCAATGTAAAAAAACCTTAAGTAAAAAGTTCAGAGCATAAGCCATGAACTCAGAAATGTTCTGAGTATGAATAGAATGTTATGAAATTCAAATGTAAAAAAACTAAGTAAAAAGTTTTGAGCAAGAAAACTAATATAAAAGTTCTGAGCATAAGCCATGAACTCAGAAAGAGTTCTTAGTATGGGCTATACACTAAGAAAAAGTTCCGAGCATGGACTGTTAAAACACTACAAGTTGAATACAAAAGTTCATTACAAAAGAATCATATGGCAGCCCTGCATGTTGAGCGGTTGTGAGTTCCAATCCTGTGACACCTTCCACATTGCATGAGCCTAACTGGTTTCTCGGTAAATGAACGAAAACGCTTAGACTGAGGCCTGCCAGGTGGAACTCTACATGGAGGAGGATGGATAATCACAGAATCATCTAGTGGGACGGCTACCTCAAAAGTCGACATGGGAGGAATATTCTTTGCATAAGATTTTCTGTAGGAATCAACATGAAAATACGACTCAACGTATTCAAAAGGGTTAACAACTCCAGCAGACGACAACGCACATATCGCGTGTTGGCAAGGGAAACTGAGTTCTTGCCATGAACAACAAGAACAAGTCCGAGCTACGATGTCTACAACCATAACGGGATTTGACCCGACCTGGTACAGATTAAGAGTTGACTGTTTAACGGCCCATGTGGAGCTAAGTCCAACATTTGTATTGTAAAGTGTCATAATAGACGGGCATAGTGGCGTGGTCCACTTAGATGAGGTTAGTGAACGATCGTGGTACCATTGCATCAGTTTAACTCGCAACGCATCGATAAGTTGTGAAATGGGAAGACTCCTTTGCTCTAATATCCAATAATTGAAAGATTCAACTGCGTTTGAGGTCATCTCACCGTAACGTCGCCCAGGGAAGTGAGCATTAGCATAGTTCTCCTTCGGTAATGAACTGAGAAAATCGATAATCTTTTTTTCCCCTTCAAGAAGCCATATTGACATAAAGTGGTCATAGTGTTGAGTCGTTGGAGCGCGTGCAACTGTGTTAATAAGATGAACCATTCGATCCTTGAAAAACGTTGAACCCTTCACCGAGACACGAATATTTTTCTCTATATGTTTTGTACAGAAACTATGGCTTTCGTTCGGGAAAACAGATTTCACGGCGTTTAATAGTCCCTTATTACGGTCAGATATGAAAGTAAGTGGTCGACCGCTTACGAGAGGTTTCAAGAATTCCAGGAATCCGGTCCAGCTAACTGTATCTTCACCGGGAACTACACCAAAAGCAACAGGAAATAACCCTGTGTACATACAAAAAGAACTGAGTATGGTCAAAAAAGTTCTGAGCATGTGCCATTGGCTCAGAAGAGTTCTGAGCAAAGAACCTTGGACTCAGACTAATAAGTGGGTTAACTGTGTGTTAAACATCAAAACTTGGTATCATGGTGAGTATGGACCCTAAGACTCAACAAGTCACTGAGTATAAGTTGAAAACTCATGAAATTTGAATACAAAAGGTAAATTGCTAACCTTGGTTACCATATTTAGCGGTAGCAACAACTAACATTCCCTTGTATTTGGATTTCAGGAAAGTGCCATCCAAAAATAACATCGGACGACATGATCCAAAACCAGCTATGGATCCACCAAAAGCAAAAAAACAACGATGGAATACACGAGAAACAGGATCACACTCGACCGAAAACGCTGTATCCGGGTCAAGCGCTTTAAGCTTCTCAAAATAAGTCTGCAAACGATTAAACGAGGAATCGATATCGCCGAATAGATGGTCCTTCGCCTTGTTGACCGTGCCCCAAGAAGTTTTGTAAGAAATATCAAAACCGTAGCTCTCCTTTAGAATAAATTGAATTTCTCTTGGCCTAAGAGAAGGATTCGCATGAACCTCGTCTGAAATAACATGAGATAACACACTAGAGTCCAACCTATCGCTAGACATCTTCTTGTAAACGCGTCCGCATGTATGAGTAGGCCTATAAGTCCTCACGTACCAAAAACCGTTAAATTTCTCTGGAGAAACATAGACGTACCATTTACAGCCCTTGCTAACCTTATAAAAGCATTGTGCGCTAATACGACTCTTATTGTTATGAATAAAGTCAAAATCAAAACCTTCAACTGCGGATTGTTTACAAAGACTTAAGCGAACTTGTTCGGCACCGCCCATAAAACACTGCCCTTTATATTGTAAACCAGATTTCCACGAATCGCTTCTTAAATCCTTTACTTCGTGTGTGAAAAAGGATGGATCAGGGTCGGGAATAGATTGTATAGGCGCGGGTTGAATGAGTTGAACAGCTGAACGGGATGAAACGGTGTAAGGTTTACTAAAAGGTAAACAAGCTCGTTTGTCAGAAACACAAATATCCATCTTATCGTATTTGCCACGCTCCAAAATCCACTTGATCGTGGTGAAATCAGATTCATTATCTAGTCTGGAATCTTTGTAATCACCAATAGTATACGATAAACTAACAGAACCGTCAAACGAACCCCATCTTTTGACTGCAAAATCCTTTATCGAATTGAAGTCGACCAAGTTGTTGAAAGGCAAAAAGACATTCTCTATACCAGCCTTGAACACAACAAGAACATCGGAATCCATATCACCTGGAAAATGAGAACTCAGTAAACAAAAAAATTATACACACAACAAACAAAGTTCTGAGCATAGGCGTATAGTACTGAGCATACGAGTAACTAGTGCTGAGCATAGGCATAACACAACAAGAAAGTGCTGAGCATAAGCATAACACAAACAAAAAGTACTGAGCATAATAGTAAAAAGTGCTGAGCATTTGCATAACACAACAAAAAAGTACTGAGTATAGGCATAACTAATGCAACAAGAAAGTGCTGAGTATTAACTAATGCAAAAAACTAGTGCTGAGCATGAGATAGTGCTGAGCATGGTCACAACACAACAAAAAAGTACTGAGTATAGGCATAACTATTACTGAGCGTAAAAACAAACGCAACAAAGAAAGTGCTGAGTATTAACTAATGCAATAACTAGTGCTGAGCATAAGATAGTGCTGAGCATAAGATAGTGCTGAGCATAGGCATAACACAACAAAAAGTACTGAGCATGAGAGTAAAAAGTGCTGAGCATAGTCACAACACAAACAAAAAGTACTGAGTATAGGCATAACTAGTACTGAGCGTAAAACAACGCAAAAAGAAAGTGCTGAGTATTAAATAAAAAACAGATAATTACTGAGAATGAATGCATGCAAGTACATAAACACGTATTATAATCATAAACGAGCAAAAATCTTCTGAGAGTGTGCATTAAACAGAAGATTAATGAGATACAAAGCATATCGCATGACGTAACAGAGAAACAATAGAAAACTCACGATGAACAACAAAATTCGATGAACACAACCGATGAATAACGATAAACAACTACTCAAACACGCAACAATTAACAAAATAAACAATTCTAGCAAAAATAAACACAGAATCAAAGAAAAATAAAAAAAACTCAGCTAAAACAAGCAAAAAAGGAAGAATACAGTAACTTACGTGAGCGCGAGAGGGAGAAGAACAAATTTGATAGCGAGAGAGCGAAGAATACTGCGAGGGAGAGCAGATGAAGATTATGAGCGATAGAGAGAAGAAACCAGCGAGAGACGAAGATGAAGATAGAGAGCGAGAGAGAGAGAGAGACCGGAGCTTTAGTGTCTTAGCATGGATAGAGAGAGAAACGTGTTACTATGTGTTAGTTATGTGTTAGTTATGTGGGAGAGTGTGTTAGGGTTTTATAATTTATTATATATAGTGTCCAAAAAACAAAGAAAAACATTTGAGGGTAGAAAGGTTTGCAAAATTAGGGTTCTAGTGTTAAAATTAGTTTGTGGCCTTTAGTAAGAAGAGCCAAAAGAGGCGGTCTCCTTAGGTCACGAGGTGGTCTTTTCAAGACCCTTTGGGTAATAATCTCAAAAAATAAATATATTATCGATTACTTCTACTCAATTCACGCCACATCGTGGGTGGTATGTATTTTGGTGGTATATATCATTACTCTTCCTATTAAAAAAACTAAAATAAATTACTACTCCTCCCATTTTTAAAAAGTTGTCACTTATAATAAAAAATATAATTGTTTCTGAAAGTACATTAGAAAATCAAGACACTTTTTTATTTAATATACTACTTTTACCTCTAAATATAATAATTTATGTTTCCAATATATTGAATATATCAAGACACTTTATGTAGGGTATTGTAGTAATTACATGAATAATTATTAATATTTTTTAATTTATGTGCAAAAACAAATATGTTACATTCAAGTGTGTGGGATCAAGAATTTAAAGTACTATATTGGAAGTCATAAAACCTGTTATATTTGAGAATATGAATAAAGCTTTACTAAAACCTCTTGAGATAAAAGAAATTGAGATCCAGTAAGAAAATTGAGGGCTAGGGCCTTAAAATATCCTAGATTTTTCTATAAGAAATACTATCATATAATAAAACTGGAGTTATTAAAGTTATCAATAATTTTTGGTAAAATGATACAAATTTGGTTGACATGTACCAAACTTTAATATCATTAATATCAAAAGTGGAAAATCCTGGCTTTATAAAATATTACAAGCCTATAAGTGTTTCAAACTTTATATATAAAATTATTGCTCTCATTTTAGTGAATGCAATACAATGCCTCACGAGTCTAATTATAGAGGAGAATTAGTCGACATTTACTCCTGGAATAAGTATATAGGAAAACTCTAGAAATCTTGTAGGGTGGTCAAAAAAGATATACAAAAAGCTTATGAATATTTAGATTGAGATTTCTTAAAAGGCCTTTTGGTCAAAATGTATTTAGTAATATATGGTGTAAAAAGATAATGGACTGTGTCTCATCTATATCTTATCCAGTTCTTATTAATGGTCAACCCTTTGAATAAAATAAACCTGAAAGAGGGTTAAGACAAGGGGATCCCCTTTCCCCCTTCTTTTTTGTATAATTACTTAAATACTTTCAACTCAAATTCAAAGCAAAGTGTGTGCAAATTTAATGGAAGGTATAAAAATATCAAAGAATAGTCCCAACTTGACACATATCTTATTTGTAGATGATATTGTATTTTCCTAAATGCTACCCCATGAGGAAATCAATAGATTTAATGATATAATAAGTAGATATTATTACTCTACTGACTTAACTCCTAATCTTAATAAATGTGGTATCAAGTTTAGTACTAATACTCCACCCCACATCCAGTTTATTATGGCTGAAAGATTGAACATGGGAATTACTAAAGACGTAGGGACCTTCGCGGGACTAACCATTGAAAAGGGAGGGTCCAAAGTTGAAGGCTTAAATATTCTTATTGATAACACCTTGAAAAGAATAGGAAAT
The DNA here is from genome assembly GCA_029959085.1 of Nemophila menziesii. Classification (NCBI taxonomy): domain Eukaryota; kingdom Viridiplantae; phylum Streptophyta; class Magnoliopsida; order Boraginales; family Hydrophyllaceae; genus Nemophila; species Nemophila menziesii. The sequence continues at coordinate 1,638,237 of JARWIR010000012.1, read as the reverse complement.
TAGAAAAATCTTTATCTCACTAAATCTAGAAAGGAAATACTAATATAATTTGTTCTTCAAAGTCTTCCTAACTACTACATGTCTTCATACTTGATCCCCAAAAAATTTTGTGACTTAATCTCTAGGCATATTGCTAAGTTTTGGTGGGGAAGTAAAGGAAAAAAGAAAATTTATTGGGGCTCATGGCCATCATATAGTTAGCAAATTCAAGGGTGGTTTGGGTTTTAGAAACCTTGACCTTATGAATCTTGCACTAATAGGTAAACAAGACTGGAGTCTCCTTAATAACATAAATTCTGTATTGTTTAAAGTACTAAAAGGAAAATATTTTCCTACATGCTCTTCTTTGAAGAAAAACTAGGTAACTCACCCTCTTGGAGCTTGAGGTATCATTGGAGGTTATTGAATTTTATCGGCCCATTGATTGTACCATCCTTACTATAGCCAGTATATATAAAGTGTTTAGTAGTAGTTACTACCCCATTGTTGATAATCTAAAAAGTCTCCCACATTGTTGATTTGACCGGGATTCGAATAATCTCCTCCATACGCTTTAAATCAGTCGGTGACCTTGATCCATTTATATACTTATAGTATTGTACCTAAAGAGAATAAGAACCAAGTAACCGTAAAATCTAACACGATAACTATCCAAAAGAAAAAAAATAAAAAACAAAATTAATAATGTAATCCCTCACAACGATGCCAAAAAATTGGTAGCTCTCAGAGTGTGATATAAAATCAACACTAAGGAAATTACACCCCGCGAGTGTATGTGTTACCAAGTAATAAAATAACAATTTTAATCTTCTCCACATGGATTGAATGTTAACTTCAAATTCGGATATTTATTATGCAAAAAAAACAATAAAAATATTGAATTTGTAATATTAACTAAGCTAAATTACGTTTAACTAAAAAGAAAGATAAAACTGAACTAGGTAATAGGATTATCAAGAGTAAAAAGTTAGCTTGGAATGTCTATGCTCACCAAATCAATAACTATTATGATTAATTTATTAAAGGGAAAATTGGTAATTTTCACATTAACTGGTTATTTCCACCTTTTTTTTGGGGTAAATAAGGTTTACCTCTAAATTTAGGGTTCTCTTCCAGGTAAACCTACACACTATGTAGGGTGTTTTCAGATTAAAACCGTGCAACAGTTGCATTAGATATCCAGGTCTTCTATTTCTTAAGGCAATTTATACGATTATTAATTAGGTTCACCTATAAGTCCCCTTCATGGTGTAACTCATAAGCTAAGAAATTCAATTTATGTGGCCTTTATAAACAAATTTACATTAAAGCAAAATAATAATCATGGAAAAATACCAAATTTATTTCAACCTAAAAAACCCAATAATCATAAATAATCAAAATATTCATCACTAAGGTTTAAATTAAAACATCCCAAACTAATTAAGAGTTTAGCACATACTTGAAATAAAAATACATAATTAGGAGTATAAGGAAAGAAAAATTAAAAAGATGGAAATAATCGTGTTGTTTGTATTCCTCGCCTTGCTTCTCTCTTGCTCCAGAAGTAATTCTAAGTTAAATTATGTCTAAAAAGCTAAAAACTACCTATTTATACTAATGAAATTTGGAGGTTTAAGTCCAGGGCCTATAAATTGGGTCAAAAGTGGTTCGTGGACTTCTTTGATGAATCTGGACAACTTAAGTCATCTTGGTAAAAGTTCATGATTTTTTCGTCTCAACTTGGAATTGAGTGTCGTTCCTTCTCACGTGAACTAGACTTCAAAGGTTACCTTGTACTAAAAGGGCATTATCAAACTCCTTCACAATTAATTATAGTGATTTTTCTAAGTTGACAAAGTCAGTTTCCCAGTTTTGGTGCTTTAACTTCTATTGACTAATTTTGACTCCTTGACCTGACTTGATTTCTTTTATAATCATCCTGCGTGTTCCCTTAACTTCTTGACTCAGTAGTTTGGCATTTTCATTCTCGAATTCTCCATGTTTCTAAGAGTTATAACATCATAATACAAAATATCTTAATTTTATCTAAAACACGTTAAAAATTGCATATTAGCTAAGAGCCCAAAAATATACCAAACCAATGGATAAATCCCAACATTTATCTCAAAACCATTCAAAATGATATGTCAGAAGTATCAAAATGTATCACAAAAGATAAGGCGTCACAATCTAATAGTGGAATTTTAAATGTCACATCTATTATAACAACAAAATAACAAAGTAATACAAGAATAAAAATAATATTCATAATTTTGATAAACGAACCTCAAAACAAATTCTGAACACCAAAAATCCTTATGAACGTCTCTGGTCAATTCAATCTGATCAACGTGGTGAAAGAATAATAGGATAAAATGGCTAAAATACTCAAAATTCAGACCTCAAAAATTGATTTAGGATTTCAAAGTATACCCGGGTAGGTCGGCTCGAAAATTCAACGTGGTCAACAGTTAAAGTTAACGCTTGTCAACCATCTTAATCAACATTAGCAGTTTCGGTCAACGGGCATGATATTTTAAAGAAATTTTAATTTTGAATTTATATATATTAATTAATATAAATACATAAAATAATAATTATTATTATTTCTCTTTTTTTAATACGTTGAACAATCATAAGGTGTGGAGCACGGGAACAACCATGCATTACTAGATCACATCTACCATTGGTTCCACTCTACTGTTGTACATAAGTTTTCCATCTTTCTTCTTCTTCTCCTAACTAACAACAAATTTCGATTCATATATTTAAAATCCGACCAACATGTTCTTTTCCTACAGTGCACCAAAAATTACAAAAAGTAGGTTGTTTTTCTCCTTATGATGAGGAGAAGAGTTTTGTTTGGCTAATTATCCAAAAACCGTTGAGATTATGACCCTACAGTTTGAATTATTTTTGAAAATTTTGAAACCCTAAAACTTACATTTTTTTAATTTTGAATTTGATTAATTTAGGACATGAAATCAATAAAATTAATACTCAAAATATTTTTTAAAACAAATATATTTTCAATAAATGCGTATCTACTTCTTTGTTCTTCTCCTCTTTTGCAACAAATTTTAATTTTTTTTCCCTCTCTTTTCAACAAATTATTTTTTAAGTCCTACATTCTAATACCAAATTTTTATAGTTAGAATCGTAGATAAAGGTAAATATAAGAAACACGAAACGTTAAAAACACCGATATACGTTGAAAAATCAAGCGGGAAAAACTACTGGCAGAGAAGAAGAATTCACTATAGAACATTAATTATAAATGAGAGTTTAATGACTATTACCTCTAATAAATATATTTGACTAATAGTTTATATAATATAAGTATATATTTTAGTAAATAGAGATTTATGATTAATTGGAGGAAAATTATATGACGACGGATTGCTCAAAGAAATATTGCAGATGTTGTAGATAACGTTCCTCTTTGATTTAAGAGATATTTATAGGAAGTATTTTAGACCCATGGACGTTTAATCAGCTTTTATCTTACTTTCTCCATTCTACATAAATTGTCCACTTACTAAAAATGAGTAATGTTGTGTATTATTAATAACAATCATCCAAAAATCATCCATGATGTGGATCATGGGTAGTCCAATCATGCAGTTTCTCTAGCCTGACAACTTTTTTTTTTCTCTCTTGCATGATTGGACCACCCAGGATACACATCATGAGTAATTGCTTTTTGGGTGATACCCAACATTACTCACTAAAAATAATGTTCCAAATATATTGTCTACTTCGGAGTTTAAAATACTTTTTTTCTACTTTTTCCACTATTACCTATATTAAAATATTTAAATATTAAAATTAATATTTTCAATACATATTTAAATTATCAAGATACTTTATTAGGGGTATTTTTGTAATGGTGAATGCATATATTATGTTTCTTAATATATGTGAAAAACTAAGTGGACAAATTTTATGGAATGGAGGGAGTAGGTAATAGGGTCACTAGGGGACATATACCCTGTGCCTTTGTAAGAGTCTTCGTATTTTAGGTCTCGTAGGTCGTAGACAATATTTTTATAAGTATGAGCTTATGCAATTATGGGTAGAGATGACAACGGATCGATTTTTTACAAAAATATCAAAAACCATAACCGCAACCGTTTATTTTATTGAAAACCATATTATAACGGTTTTAACTATCGTTTACACATTTCAAAACCATAACCGCATTATACAATGTCGGTTTTTAATCGGTCTTGCGGGTTTTAACCATCAAAATGATAATTTAATAAATATATTAATTTTCATAAAATCAAACCACACATATAAGAAAAATCTACGATATATATATATATATAAAATATTATGTTGGTTTTTTGATTAAATTGCATATTTATTATTTAATTGGTTATATATAGTATTTGGATTTTGGTTTTTTAGAATTTTCATATATCTAATTTAAACTAAATTATTATAAAATATGAATATATATATATGCATGATAATAAACGGTTTTCGGTTTTACTTTTATCTAAAACCATAACCTAACGGTTTTAATCATTCGTTACACTTTTCAAAACCATAACCTAATGGTTAACCACGGTTATATAATTCAGTTTTTAATCGGTTTAGTATCATCGTTTTCGGTTTTTAACCGTAATTGCCATCCCTAATTATGGGTGGAGTGTTGTATTAGTTACATAAACTTTTCGGCCGACCTCATAAGCTCTATGAAGTTCGCCCGGGAGTATTCTTGTTGTAGACCCAAATGCAGTTTTTTAAAATTAAAATAGAAACATCCCTAATTCGGTAGATTTTATATTTTACTTTACCCAATTTTTCCCATAAGAAGTTCACCACATTACGCACTTGATAAAGTGGAGGAGGCTTTAACAAAAATAAAGTAGAGGAGGTTTTAAATGAGTTGACCAATTAAAAATGCATGCCTTAGTACCTTCCTGTAAGCACTTCTTGGGGAAGACAAGGCATTGTATGCCCTTCAATGCGATGGTTGATAGAAACCCAACTTCAATTAGATTTAATGGTGTCCTTCATCAAGGTAGCCCAAGAAGTAGCCGCCAAGGTTGAGCTTTGAATTCTATCTTCCACAAATTTGATAGCCATTAGTAATATAATTCCACCTTCTTTCCTAGTGCATTCATCAACATTAATCACCAATGAACCATTATTAATATGCGCTTTTTTTTTCTCACATGTGTTGCAAGCACTTAAAAAAAGAAACATTTCTTCTGCCGCAATTTTCACCTCACCAAATTTATCACTCACCACTTAAATGAATAAGGAAAGTGGCATACGATAGGTGGTTAAATGGCGGTTAGGTCGAATTGTAGGGAATGTTTGTTATTCATGTGGGTTGTTCATTAGTTTAGGTGATGTGGATGAGTAAAAAAGTTAATGAAAGAGAGAAGGTAGAGCTTTTCCATAATCATTGGACATTGGGTACTTTCTGTTTTGAAAATAATGCAAAGTTGATTAAGCAAATCCTGCAAAAAGTATTCAATACATATTGGAGCTATTTTCTACTCACGTGAAGTTCGATCTCAGGATCTTATGACTCCTAAAAGTGCTTCCAACCACCGAAACAATCATCAACTTTAAATCCTGCATTGCATCAACAAGTGACCGTTATTTATTAATAATACAGAAAAATAACAATCTAGAAAGTATTTTAAATACCGACTGGCAATTTCTTGAGCTACTACATAGACAGCTAGGAGACCTCAAATCAGATACTTAGAAATCAATCAAAGGAAGATACCGTAATATAAAAAGAAGAGAATATATCAACTCACAAACAACAGAAACATAACTTCTACCATCATGTTTATATATATGTCGCAAAAAGTTGAAAAAACGAATTGCAAAAGAGTACTGGAAATAGCAATACATAAAGAAGAGATCGATTATTGACTCACACACAACAGGAATAGAACTTCAATAATCATACGAGATGCATGTTAAACAAAGTGTTACACTCACGCTATATATCAACTTTGGTTTTTCTGCAGCACGCTTATTACTTTGGATACCGTTTAGATCAAAGTAAGTAGAAGCAGAATTCCTATCCATGGTGAGCTGCACTAATTATGTTTAGGGTTCCCATCCATCTATTGGAACGAATCTTGCAGTAAGCATTCACGTTTTCACTCATCCCTATAGTAAGTTGGAGTATATAATGAAGCTTCAACTATGATCCCATTGAAAAGAGTTGCCGCTGCATTGATGTCGCCTAGGTAATTTTAATGACCTCTTTCTCGACTAGTATAGCAACATCTTTACCAGCGTTTATAAGCCCATCCAGGAAATGAAGGTTATTTATAATTAGGAGCATATTGATGTTCACGAAATTCTAGTCTTATAAGAGTTTTCACTAATTAATATTGAGATTTTTGACATTTGCTCTTTCAAGCATCTTTCTCACTTTACTTGCAGGGCCTATTGCGACCAAATAAGGACGGACTCACTACAAGAGATAGTATCTTTAGCGGTAAGAAATTTAACACTAAAAATCTTAATTTTGCCGCTAATAGTCGTTCTTTGTCGCCTCTATAAGTTCCTCGCTAAAGATACCTTTAGTAGCAAATTATTTGTTTTTGCCTCTACTAACTTTATCTTTAGCGGCAAACATTGCCGCTAAAAATATAATTAGAGGTCATTTTGGTTTTTAAAAATATTATTAGAGGTTATTTTAGTTGTTGCCGCAATAGTTCCCCGCTAATGCTATTATTTCTGGTAGTGATTGTCAAGGTGATTATAGTCCTTATCAGATGTTAATACTTGTTGTGATCTTTTTCGCAAAGTGTACAAAATTAACGAAGTTATAGGGTAAATATTAAGATCGTCTTCCAAAGGAATCAGTTATACTATAATTTTGTGTATTAGTTTGGTTAAGAAAACTTTTTTATGAGGAAAACTAAATTGGCTAAATTGTGGTTTGAGTTAAACATATTACAAAAAGTAAGGACTAACAGAAACAATTAAAAATATAACAAGTGTAAGTGATAAAGTATCACCGTTTAGAAAAGGTTAGAGGAAAATAAAACGAAATAAATTGGAAATTCAATTAACGAGTAAACTAACTATTACACGGAAATTGAAATAACAACGAAAATACAAAGCTGTTACACGGAAAAATAAAGAGCACAACTTACACGGAAAAAGGGAAAATAATCCCGGTGTTAAAAAGATATTCCGGCGTAGTACCGGTATTTCTAATAGAAAGGAAAAAAAATAGAGAGATAATTTTTGCTTGTGCTTCTTTGCTTTGTAAATTCATGACTTGACGAGTTGACCAGCTGATGGAATAATCTTCTTAACGGGCGCGTGATTGGTGGAGTCTTGTCTTACGTTTGTCTTCTGATTGATTGACAGCGACACTATAAGAGCTTGATAAGAAAACTCATTTCATTTTTCATTTTTTGACTCCCCCACGCCCACGCCGGTGCCGGTGCCGGTGCCGGGCCGGGCGGGTGGGTGGTGGTGGTGCGCGCGTGTGGGGTTTATCCAATACCTTTTCATATGCATAGAGTTAAGCTCTTTGGAAGCTAATGCCATCACAATGGCTAAAAGGGGGCTTAATACTTTTATCCCTACCGATGTGGGAAAAGTAATAAGCCAAAGAACACTTTGAATATTCCAACAACAACGACTAGATTTTTAATTACTAATTTTAGAAAAGAAAAGTTGAGATTGGAATTACAGACTCCACGAAAATTCATTAATCGGACAATTCTATTTAATAAGGATAAGATTGATAAATTCATATATACCGAGATTGAAAATTAACACTATACCTCTTTCGGGTGATTAGGTTCTACTTTCTTGGATATGGAGTCAAGATACGCTAAAAAGAGATAACCCCCCCCCCCCCCCTCTCCCTTTTTGGATGGAATTTAAGAATAAAAGACAATCAATTAATTGCTCAAATTAATCAATCATAATTTAAATTAAAGTTAAAAAGGAACATGTTAACATCAATTTCATGTAAGCTGATTTACCCCTAATTATGATAAAATATCCAAAAATAGTATTAGGTTTTCATCAAATCTCAAACTCAATACAATATTTAGCTTAAAATTCTAGAAAATACAAGTATAATGAAATAAACTAGTATAAAGGAAGTTAAAAGAATTAAAGAGAAAAAAATATGATTTTTTTGTAAAAAATGATAAATTTAAATGTTTGAATGATTGAAAATGAGGATGAATGTTTGAAAATCTTCCCAACCTTCTCTATTCAAATTTTTGTTTCCTTTTTTATATAAAGTGGATGGATCGGGGCAACTTGTGTGCATCTCGACTAATTCCACGGACAATATGTGCGTCTCCTATATAAACCCGAGGTAAATTAGAATTAGGTTACCTATGTTTAGGGAGAAATTCGGACCCCCGAGTTATGAGATGTATATTAAAAATGAAAGAAAGTGACTTTTATAGATCCCAATTTCGTGACCCATGGTATATGATCTTGCTACATGGATTAAAAACTTTAAAAATGTGGAGCATTTTAGTTTTCGGGCATGTGAGACACTTTTGGGCCACTAAATGATCATAACTCAACCTTTTAAACCTTGAATCGCGTCTAGTTTTTTTCATGCATTCGTCTTTCCAAGTGTTTTCCAATTGTCCATAATCCAACTCCAAACTCCTCTCAGATCTTCATGTGCATTGATTTGAGGATTTTGGACTAACCTCTCGTCCTTGAGTTTTAAATCAAATATTGACTTCCGGAGTCACTTTTTGGTCTTTTTTTGCTTCCTTGGAGGTTCTTCTTTTCTTTCCCAAGTCCTTAGTCAATCCATTTGTCCTTAGATCACACATGTTCCTACGAGAGTCACCTATAAAGCACAAAACATCTCAAAATGCTCCAAAAACACTTGAATCATTAATATTTGCTCAAAACTCAAAAATAAATCAACTAAAGGGACACAACCCCAACTTTAGACTCAAAACCCCCCATGAAAAGATTTCTTGAGATATCAAATAACATCCCAAAAAGCGAGACATCGATATTATTTCACCACCTGTTCTTATACTTCTTAAAAGATCCACTATACTAGTTCCAATTGTAGCATTGTTAATCTTACGTTGCAGGAGATCTAAAAGATAGAAATCCTCTTTGGGGTTAACAATTTCTATGTATTATAACGTGTGAAGAATTTTTTACACCTCTATTATTGAATTATAATATAAAATTTATTGAAAATAGATAGAATCATATTCCATAGGGTAAAGCCCCCGTATGGCCTTTTTTTCTTTCGAAAATGCAGCGGGGGTACCTTATCTATAAAATTCTTCAAAAAAGACATTTATGTTCCATTTTGCGACACCCGTGGCTCTTTTTTAACATTTATGTCAGTTGACCGTAAGTCAACGTCGCGTGGCGCCACATCCGCGCCACGTCAGCGTCACGTCCGCAACAGTATTCTTCGTCATCATCGTCTTTATACTTTTATTCCGATAAAAAAAACTTTAACACTTGAAGCGTTTAAAGCCATCAATAATGAAAGAACTCAAATAAAAAAAATCTTCAAACTCACCTTCCCACACCAAGCCGCTAACCTGCACAAGAATCCCGCCGCCACTCGTTTCTCCACCATCCTATTAACAATCAAAGAACCCAAATAAAAAAAAAATCTCTTCAAACTCACCTTCCCACACCAAGTTGCTAACCTGCATAACCATCCCGCCTCTACTCGTGTCCATTCTCTAACATCATCAACGGCTTGGCTACGACATTACTCCCTCTGTTCCACTGAAATTATCCACTTACTAAAAATAATGTTCCAAATATATTGTCCACTTAGGAGTTAAAGACACTTTTTTTCCTACTTTTTACACTATTACCCTTATTAAAATATTAAAATTGATATTTCCAATACAGATTTAAGATATCAAGATACTTTATTAGGGGTATTTTTGTAATGGTGAATGCATTTACTATGTTTCTTAATATATGTGAAAAGCTAAGTGGACAAATTTAGTGGAACGGAGGGAGTAACAATCCAAGAACCCACGTAAAAAAATCTCTTCAAACTCACCTTCCCATAACCTAAATTGAATTATTTTAACCTAATCTCATCACTTTAACAATTTTTTCAAATTATCTGATTTGAGTAATTTGGTTATTATATTTTTATACAAGTTCGTCAGACCGCTGGATCAATTTTACCATATGAGATGTGATGCGCTGAGCGATTTAAGTATAATTGTTTATTATATTTTTATACAAATCTTACAATGGTCATTAAGCACATATGAGAAGTGATGCGGTGTGCATAGCTTTAAGTATAATTGTTTATTTTATATTTATACAAATCCTACAATGGCTATTAAGAACGTTGAAAACCTTTTACCATATAAAAAGTGATGCGCTGGAGAGAATAGCATTTTTCTGTTGGAGACTTGGACTGAGCAATTTGGTCTAACACTGTATTTTTTTAATTGTTTTGCAGTAAAATCTGGTACCAATTCAAAAAAATTAATCATTTTCGTATCTAAACTAACAATAATTATTTTTAAAGAATCAATTGTACCAAACCTTTGAAAAAGGAAAAAAACGTATAAATTCAACTAATTCATTAACATATAACATTATTGTTACATTTATATATTCTTTCTTTCCCCAAAAAACTCAATTTTTCAACCTAGAAGTTTCCACCTTTTAAAGTTATTTCTTTTCTTCTTTGTATGAGTGTGACAGGGTTTTATGGTGATAATAGTGACTGAATGTAATATAAACCATTAGGGATTCGAAATTTGGCTGAAAAAAAAAAAACTCCCTCTTAGAGTAAAAAGCCACTAAGTAAGGTTGAAGAGTTTTCTCATAAATCTTCCCGATTTAGCGCCTTACCCACGACTTTTACTCACGAATCTTTACTAAAATGACGGACCCGACTCACTTATCCCAAGATCGAAGAACTTCTCCTTCCAATTTAGACCCCGGAGATGGTTCTCTTCTTCATCAAGACACCTCCCCAAAAGAGTCACCGGACCCCATTCTTGCCGGAAATTCTAGGGATCTTGGTAACGTATTTTGGCATTTGGATACTTTTCTTGAAGCTAAATCTAAGTTCTTGCAAGTGTGTGGGCAATTTGACAAGCAATTAGTAGAGAAAATTTGGGAAGAAATTGTAGCACACCAAGTGTTTGATAAAATTTCCAAATCACAAAAGGAAGTAATTGAAGAACCTAATGATGTAGACGTTGAGGGTACTTTAGCATTAAAGAAAGTGGTCTCTATTGGGCGTGAGATGACCACCAAGAAACCCGTTACGACCGGGATGCTTGACGCCAATGCTAAGTACTCGGGAGGACCCCACTCAACGGGAGAAAAGGAGAAGATTATGGGTTATAAGGATATATTACAAAACAATAGAAAGTCATCGGTTAGGAAAGAACTTAAGTATTATGAACCCGTGGAAGGAGAAATGCTCCAACTTTTGGAGACTGATGTGTTAAAAATAGAGCAAGCTTTTGGCTTCTCTCTAATTGGTTATGTTGCCGGAAAAAAATCCCCGGATATGATTGACATTAAACGGATCGCTAAGGATTGGAACGTGGAATGTAAGGTTAGAAAACACCCTTCCGGATGGTTAATTTTTAAATTCGAGAGAGATGAAGATAAAAAGATTGTCCTCTCGAAAGGACCTTACCTTTCGTATGGTCGTCTTCTCCTTCTCACGGAAATTCCAAATTTTTTTGACTTTGGTAACTTAGAAATTAACAAAATTCCAACTTGGATTATCTTGCGTAAACTTCCCGAACAAGCAAGAACGGATGAAGGATTAGCCAAGATTGCTTAGCAAGTGGGAAAGCCGATCTGTACGAATGGAATTACTTTTGAAAGCGAGGATATAAGTTACGCTCGGGTACTCATTGAACTAGATTTGAGTAAGGAGAAGAAAGAAATAGTGGAATTTGGCTCGCACAAAGGGAAAAACCATTGCGTTAGTGTGGAATATGAAAATTTACCCCCTTGTTATGTTAAGTGTAAAGCGTTTGGGCATGAGGGCAATAGATGTTACTATGTTTTTGATAAGGAGAAAAGTGTTGAAGGACATAAAGGACATAACATAACTAAAGGACCATTTGTGCGATTTCTGAAAAATGGAGGTAAGAATCAGCAAATAGCTGTAACTCCATGGGCTAAACCTCCTTGGCAGCAGCTTCAACAGTCTTCTTTACAGCATCAGATTCCTCGCCAGCAGCTGCAGCAACTAGTTCCCACTGCCCGAGTTTTTGAAAAACTGCACACCTCCATGGCCGATAAAAATGCTGCAGAAAATTCGCAGCTGCAGCAGAGTGTATTACAGCAACAGAAAACTGCTGATAAGCAGTCAAACCTTGAAGCTGACTTACAACAGCAGAACCGAGAAGAGACAGCAGATTTTACTGAAAATGGACAACAGCAACATGCAGATTTGCTGCAAAGTGTAACTCCGAAGAAAGTTATGAGAACACGTGATAAATCTTTAGATCTCAATTCCGTCCCGGATATCGAAAGTAGTTGTGAGATTCGAGCTATCTGAGTAGGTTCGAATGCTAAATCCGCCGCTATGGTTGTGTTCTCGGAAAACGAGGGGGAGAAATCTTTGCAAGATCGGGGAACAGTAATTAAGAATATAAATGAGAATTCTTTTGAGTTGGTTATTAGCAAGAATACGATAAAAAGAGAAGCTAGCTATAAGAAATTAACGCTTGCTAGGCGCGAATACGCGTGGCAAAAAAAGACAATATTGGAAAGCTCGAAGCGCGAATATTAAACGCACAAATATGGGGAAACCCACCGAAAATTGTTAATGATTATTACGACTTTGAATACTAGGGGTTTTTGCTCTACCCATAAGAGACAAGGAGTAAGGGATTTAATTAGGCGTAAAAATATTGATGTTCTTGGGATTTTAGAAACTAAAAGCAATACGAGAAAAGTGGAATATTTTATGAATAGTATGCTTCGAGGGTGGAAAAGTGTAAATACTTTTGATTTAATTGATCATGGTAGAATTCTTGTAGTGTGGGATCCGGATAAAGTATGAGTAGAGGTTATTGAGAGAACTTCTCAAGCCATACATTGCAAGATCGTGTGTAAGGTGACTTCCCTAAGCTTGTATACGTCGTTTATCTATGGATTAAATGACAAGAATTTGAGGAGAAATTTGTGGAAAAATCTTATTGATTTTTCCGCTACTATTGAGGATTCATGGCTTCTTTTGGGAGATTTTAATAACATCTTAGCATCCAATGAAAGGATAAGAGGGCAAAATGTCACGGTGGGTGATTATGAAGAGTTTGCGGATTGTTGTAATTACTTAGGCCTTGATGATATACAATTTACCGGGAAATTCTACACATGGGATAATAACCATGTCTTATTGATCGAGCTTTGGGTAACCGCAAATTAGATGAATCCGATCATTATATTCAAGCCGAATTTTTACCGAAGTCTAGTGTATCCGACCATTCATAATGTATAGTAATTATTTTTTTACAAAATGTTACTAGGATTGTTCCATTCCGATTTTTTGATATGTGGGTTAAACATGAAGATTATAATTCAGCGGTTGAAGATGGATGGAATAAGACTATAGTTTCGGGCACTAAACAATATATTCTTTGCCAAAAGCTTAAAGCGTTGAAATTCGATTTGCGGAAGCTAAATAAGACTCATTTTTCTCATATTTCCGCAAGAGCTAAAAAAGCAAAGGAGGATCTTGAAAAAGACGAGGTACATTTCCAGCAAAATTTACCTAATTCTTGTTTTGATAATTTACTTGATATTCGAATGAGGGCTAAAACTCTTGAGATGGCCGAAATTAGTTTTCTTAATCAAAAGGCTAAGCTCGGCTATTCCCTTAAGAGTGATAGGTGTACTAAATTGTTTCACGGGCTATTAAAGAGTAAACATAGAAAACGATTTATTCCAAATATATTGAGGGAAAATTGGGAATTAACACAATCAAAGGCTCAAGTTAATGAAGCTTTCATTAATTATTTTCAAAAATTACTTGGAATTAAGGATACCATATCACAAGTTAATCCCGATGTTTTTGAATATGGAAATAAAATTTCTATTGAGCAAGGAGAAGAAATGTATAGAGATATAACCGACTTGGAGATCAAAAATGCTATTAAAATAGCAAATGATAAAGCGCCCGGATCCGATGGTTTTTCATCATTATTTTTTAAGAGCTCGTGGGATATAATTGGAGAAGATGTCATCTTAGCGGTACGTGAATTCTTTAACTCTGGGTTTTTACTTCGTCAATTGAATACAACGATTATAGCTTTGATTCCGAAGATTGATGATCCTAAATATGTTGAGCATTTTCGCCCCATTTCTTGTTGTAATGTGGTGTATAAAGCTATAACTATGATAATAGCGTATAGAGTAAAACCTTGTCTAAATAACCTAGTAGATAAAGCGCAAAATGCTTTTGTTGAGGGAAGATCTATGGTTGAGAATATACACTTAATCCAAGAGCTTCTAAGGGGCTACAACAATAATAGTAGCTCCTCGAGATGCACTATTAAGATTGATTTCAAAAAGGCATATGATTCCATTTCGTGGGATTTTCTTCATGAGGTTTTATAGGGATTAAATTTCCCGGAAAAAATTATGAAATGGATTATGGCATGTGTTTCATCTCCGTATTTTTTGATGGCTATTAACGGTGAAACTCACGGATTCTTTAAAGGAGAAAAAGGCTTAAGACAAGGTGATCCTATATCTCCCTATCTTTTTATTCTTTGTCTTGAATATTTTTCTAGACTCTTAAAGAAAAATACTACTGTCGGCTTTAAATATCATCCGAAATGTGAAAAAGAGAAGATAACACATTTAGCTTTTGCGGATGATTTAATGCTTCTTTCTAAAGGAGATAAAAATTCGATTAAGATACTTATGGATAGTTTAAATGATTTTGGAGATTGCTCGAGCCTCCGATTAAATGTTGAAAAATCTAATATTTACTATATTGGTATCTCAAATTTTGATTTAATAAATGGGATTGTACCAACACAATTTGAGAAAGGGATGATGCCTTTTCGCTATCTAGGGGTCCTGCTCGGTTCTCCCGTATTATTATCTAGAGACTATAAACCTCTTTTTGATAAATTGGAGGGTTATGTGAGAAATTGGAGAGCTTCGTCACTCTAATTTGCGGGAAGATTAGAACTAATAAGATCGGTTCTTTATGGGGTGATATCTTTTTGGTTTTCTATATTCCCGATCCGGTTGAAGTTAAAGATAGAATTATAAATATTTGCTGCAATTTTTATTGGGATAATAAACCACCCCAAGTTTCTTGGAAAAAGATATGCTTGCCTAAAAATGAAGGGGGGCTTGGGTTAAAAGATTTAGAAGCATGGAATAAAGCATTACTCTTAAAAATGCTTTGGAAAATTATGGAGAAAAAAGATTAACTTTGGATTAGGTGGATTCATGGAGAATATTTTAATACTTGTGGTTTTTGGGAATGGATTCCTAAGAAGAACAATTCCCCACTTTTGAAGAATGTTTGGGAGCAAAAAGAAATTATTCGAGGATCATTAGGAGAAGAAGGAAGGGATAAAATATTAGCGTTATGGTTTTTTTCCGAAAATGTGATTCAATCAACATATGAGGTAACTACCAAAGAGTTTTATGATGTTTTTTAAGTACCGTATGATTTATTCCGTCGTAAAACATTTACTAAACCTTGGGCTAATATTGTGTGGGATTCGGGTGTGTTTCCTAAGCATGCTATTATGGTATGGATGGCATTAAATGAAAGACTTAAAACCAAGAATAGAATAACTTATATGGAGTTGGATCCGCTTTGTGAATTGTGTAAGGAAGACTTTGAATCGAATAGGCATTTATTTTTTGAATGTTCTTATGCAAAGTCTATTTGGGATGAGATTAGATTATGGCTTGAATTAAATAAGGAGATGAATACGATTTTAAGTGCTTTGAAATGGCTTAAAAAATTAAAAACTAGAGAAAATTGGAGATGGAAAGCATGGAAAGTTGGTTTTGGAGCAACCGTGTATTGCATATGGAAAGCGAGAAATCACTTAGCTTTGAGAGGTGATTCTAAGACATGTGAAACGGTTACCAAGGAGATTAAATGGTGTGTATAATCTATTTTATTTTCCTTGTTCCCTCGTCATTCTTTTATGGATGTGAGTGGAAGACTAGCTTGTATAAGTGTAGTATGAGATAGTTGTATTTTGCTTCTTTGTTGCTACCTTAAACTTTCGAGCCTAGGTAGGTAACACCTTTATATATGGGTCAATTACCCACGGAGACTTGAGAAAAATCAATGTGCCACTTAGGAGCTAGTCAATTCCTCTCTCCTTCTTAAAGGCCAATAAAATGTCCAATGTCATAACTACCCTTCTAGTGCATATAAGACAAAAAAATAGATTATTTCTCTCTCCTCCACTACCATTACTCTCTCTCATCCATTACCATTAATCTCTCTCCTCTTTTATCATTTTTTCTCTCTCCTCTTTCATTAATTATCAAATATTTTCCAGCTCCGACCACAACCACCGATCACCGCCGGCCGCCTCCGGCCACCGCCGGAAAAAGTTCTGAGCGTGGAAAAAAGTTCTGAGTCTGGAAAATAGTTCTGAGTCTGGAAAAAGGTTCTGAGTCTGAGTGCAAAAGTTCTGAGTCTGAGTGCAAAAGTTCTGAGTCTGAGTGCAAAAGTTCTGAGTCTGAGTGCAAAAGTTCCATTAACGCCAGATTTTTAATCGCCAACAGTGTTGAGCGCAAAAGTTCTGAGTTTGAGTGCAAAAGTTCTGAGTCTGAGTGCAAAAGTTCTGAGTATGAGTGCAAAAGTTCTGAGTCTGAGTGCAAAAGTTCTGAGTCTGAGTGCAAAAGTTCTGAGTCTGAGTGCAAAAGTTCCATTAACGCCATATTTTTAATCGCCAACAGTGTTGAGCGCAAAAGTTCTGAGTCTGAGTGCAAAAGTTCCATTAACGCCAGATTTTTAATCGCCAACAGTGTTGAGCGCAAAAAATTCTGTGTGCAAAAGTTCTGAGCGCAAAAGTTCTGAGCGCAAAAGTTTTGAGTGCAAAAGTTCTGAGCGCAAAAGACCAAAAAAATAAACATAAACACGAAGCAAGAACAAATCTGCTACATAAACTTGCTGAGCATCTCGAATCGACTTGCTACCGGAGATCCAAGCTTCTTCTTCACAAATATAAGCACAAAAACAACTTCGTTTATCCATGGCTTTCAAATCCGATCTTAGAGATTATTGTGCAGCAGATCAATTTCTTCTTTCCATGGCGGAACCCTAGATCGAAACTCTATTTCAGATCGGTCAAATCTCCACCTTCACTGCGGTATTCATCGAAGTTCATGCCAACGGTCTTCTTCTCCGCGCTCTCTTCTTCGGTTGCTTGGTGGCTGCGTGCTTCAAGTGAAGCAATGGAAAGAAGGAATATTATGGAGTGGAGAAGAGAGGCATTGATTGTAAGAGGTGAGGAGAGAGGTAGAAAGAGAGAGAGAAATATTTCTGAAAATGTAATTTAGGATTTAAAAGATATTATGATAATATTTAGTATATATAGAGAATAAAAAAGGGTAGGAAAGTAATTGGGAAATTAGGCTATAGTGTTAAATTTAGTTTGTGGCCTTTAGTAAGAAGAGGTTATAGAGCCGGTCTCCTTAGGTCACGAGGTGGTCTTTTCAAGACCCTTTGGATAATAATCTCTTTATATATTGTACAGTTTTCTTTTAATACAACCGTTTACCCGACCCAAAAAAAATAAAATATAAACCATTAGGTACTATGAATTGTAATGATGACGTCTTTTCTCCCATCAAGAGAGTAAAGAATACGAGTAGGTGTGTTTGTAACATTAGTTGGATAAGTATTTGTTTCGGAAAAAAAAAGGATTTTGTAAAAAAAAAAGGATAAGTATTTGACGGGTGTTCATGAGAAAGAGCAAAAGTAAGGATTTTAGCTTTTTTTCTTTTTTTTTTGCATACAAATGAGGCTTTAAAAGCCGATAGTCGAAACTAAAACTAGCACAACTAAGATCAACTAGATTCTAACACTAGTCTAGGCACCGCACATCCGCTCTTATCACGAGTGATGTAACTCCATAAATAGTCCGGAGGGTCCTCCAATACATGTGGTTCTTCTTCCATCTCTGCTCCTCTTTTAGCCAATATATCCGCACATGTATTCGCTTCTCGGTAAACGCACTTGATTACAAACCCCGGATTATTTTCCAGCATCTCTCTACAATCACGGCCTATATAGCAATTCCAACTCGTAGATCTACCACCGCCCTTCACTAGCGCGTGAAGGTCTCTAGAATCGGTTTCAACATATAGCTCCGTTATACCTCGATTTATAGCCCATTTTAATCCATAATGTAGCGCTAAAAGCTCCGAATAAGCCGAGGATTCCATAACACATGGGCCGGAAAAACCTGCGACAAAAGAGCCTTCTTCATCCCGTAATAATCCTCCAATACCGGCTCGAGTTCTCGCGACATCATAACAACCATCCTCATTTAATTTGAGTTTATGTATAGGCTTCTCCCATTTCACCAATTCACTTCTCGCTATTTTAATAATCCCACCATTACATTCACTACCCCACGCAGCCACAAAACCACTCGCCAATCTAAGTATATCTTGTTTTAGCCCAAACAATCTTGGTCCCACATCCGGATGTTTAAACAATGTTTCGTTCCGTCTTTTCCAAATGATCTCTATTGTAGCACTAAATACTAACTTCCAATCAATACTTCCGTAGCTATGATTCGAATTTAAATTAAATTCCAGCCATTGCTTCAAGATTATCACTTTATCTACATTCGCATGGGGCTGTTGTAATTGTTGTTCATTGGTTACAGCTGTGCGGTAAGCTTTTATTAACTTCTCGGACAGAATAGTGGGACTCCTGTCCAGTGGAATATGCGTCAGGTCTTTGGAGCAGCTCCTGGAATGAACAGAACCTGCAGGGACCATTGCGCAATTAATATCTGGCGCCAATTCATCAACAGCTACTGTTCCATTCTCGCGCCACAAACCCAACTCAGTCCAGGCCATTTTCGCAAGTTTACATGTTAGAAAAACATGAAAACTATCCTCCACAACCGCGCCACAGATTTGGCATTCGCGAGACTCTATTACATTCCTTCGAAATAAATTAGCTGCAGTAGGTAAACGATCCCGAACCAATCTCCATAACAATACACGTAACGTTTGAGAGCACTTCACTTTCCAAATACACCTCCATTTGAAAGATGTATCCGGAATCACCTCCGCGATATTCGCGAAAGCTGATTTCACGGTGAAATTACCCGACGCTTCATGAACCCATTTATAATTCAAACCGTCATTATTCGATGTCTCAATCACCCCTCCACGGATTATATCAGACCCAGCCATTATAGCCTTGCAAACATTCGAATCCGACACTTTACTTTCTTTCTGAAAAAATCCATTTTTAAAGTATTTACTTTTCAGAACTTTCACCCATGCCACCCCTTGATTCATGATAATTTTCCAAACAAGTTTAGCTAATAGCGCCAAATTAAAATTCCTCGCACCACGGAAACCTAGGCCACCATTCAATTTTGGTTGACAGAGTTGGTCCCAAGCCACCCAATGAATTTTCCTCGTATCATCCGAAGAGCCCCAAATAAAGTTTCGAATTATTCGATCAATTTCATCGCACACATAAATTGGTAATCGCATTATCTGCATTTGATAAGATGGTATGGCACTTAGCACCGATTGGGCAAGAGTAATCCTACCGGCAAGAGATAAACTTTTCGCCTTCCACATCGTTAGTTTGCTCCTCATTCTCTCCATAATCCGTTTATAAAATCCCTTTGGAAGCCGACCGGAACAGATAGGCGCACCCAAGTATTTTCCGAACGAATCACTTAGACAAAAACCACTTATAGCCGCTAGCTCCTTCTGTAAATCCAACGGGACATTCTTGGAGAAATAGATAAGAGACTTTTCCACGCTTATGGTTTGGCCAGCTTCTTTACAGAAAACATCCAGAGATTCCTGAATTAAATTAACCTGTGACAAAGAAGCCTCACAAAACAAGATAAGATCATCAGCATAGAAAAGGTGGGATAATTTCGGTCCCCCTCTTTCTATACTGATGGGTTTCCAGCTTCCATTATCGCACAGATCTTGTATTAAGATAGATAAACGCTCCATACATAAGATAAATATATAGGGCGAAAGGGGATCACCTTGCCTTATACCTCGATAGGGCTTAAACGAAGGTAGTGGCTCTCCATTCCATAAAATCCTCATCTCGTTATCGGCCATACTGGACATTACGATCGAAATCCAGCTTTCCGGAAAACCAAAATACCTAACAGTATCTTCTATAAATTCCCAACGGATTTTGTCATAGGCCTTCGCAAGATCAATCTTTATCGCCATGATTCCGTTCTTTCCTTTAATGTACCTCATTCTGTGATCTATCTCTCTAACAAGCACTATATTATCCGTGGTTGATCTACCCGGTAAGAAACTACTTTGGTATGGTCCAATTCTATCCGCAAGTAAAGGACGAAGTCTATTTACCATAGCCGTCATAATAAACTTACAAGGTGCATTAATGAGACTAATAGGTCGAAAAGAACTTATCTTCTCAGGATCAGCCACTTTCGGTATAAGATGAACTAGAGTGCCATTTAAATTCGGAGGAAGGTGACCGGAAACAAAAGCTAAACGAAACATTTCTTCCACCGAGGTTGCTACCGTTTCCCAACACTTCTGATAAAAAGCAGTAGACATACCATCTGGTCCTGGCGCCTTCATAGGATTCGATTGAAAAACTGCTGTTCTAATCTCTTCCTTTGAAAACGGAGTGTTTAGTTCCTTGGATAATGTCTCACCAATAAAGTCAACTCTAGGTAATGAGAAAATTCCAATATTATCCTCTGGGGCCTTGTATAACTGCTCAAAATATTCTCTCACCAAAACTTTTAGCCTATCTTCATCCTCAACCCACTCATCGTTATCATTAAGTAGTCTAACGCATCTCGCTTTCTTCTTTCGTATCATCCTCGAGAGATGATAATATCTTGTGTTTCGATTACCGTCTCTAATCCAAGTTTCCTTCGAATTTTGAAAATTCATGATTTCCTCTTGTTTTAGGACACTTTCATACTCGTTCATTAGTCTATTACCCAACTGTATAAGGGAAGAATTATACGAAACTTGAAGGGTTTTCTGAATACCTCCGAGTCTTGCAGCCAAAAGACGCTTCCGTTTATGGATATTACCAAAGCTATCGAATTTCCATTTCTGAATATGTTTCTGTATTTCCTCCACTCCCAATCCAACACCAATATTATTACCAACCCACTTTTCACGAATAAATTCCTGGAACCCCTCGTGAAGACACCATGACGCCTCGAAACGAAACGGACGTGGGTGAGCTCTCGGACCTTGATTAGGACAAAGTTGTATTAAAATCGGCAAGTGATCGGAATGCATACGTGTCAAATGTAGGACCCGAGCACTCGGAAATAACTCTAACCACTCCGAATTACCATACGCCCTGTCTAACCTTTTCATAATTCGTTGTCCCGTACTCCAAGAATCACTCCATGTAAAGCGGGGACCCTCGAAACCCAAGTCAACCAAACCACAACTCTCTTTCCATTCCTCAAACAATTCCATCCTTCTCGTAACCCCTTCAACACCACCTCGTTTATCCTCCTCTTTACCTATCTGATTGAAATCACCAGCAACTAACCATGGTATAGTCAAATTATGAAACGCTTGGTGTAACGCATTCCACAACTCAACTCTAAATTTGTGTTTAGGACGCGCATATATCGCGGAGAAAATCCACTATGTACAATTCTTCTGACTCACTTCAATGTTAATGACTTGTTTACCCGCTGAAACTACTCGAACCGAAACATCCGAATTATCCCAAATAAGCCATATACCGCCTTTAAAACATTCAGAGTCAACCCGAACGGAGTTATCTTTTTGAAGAGAACTTATTACCCTGTCCGCGTGAGCTCCGCTTATTCGTGGTTCCACTATAACCGTAAGCCAAACCCTGTGATTCGCCATCATATCTCTAAGTACACGGCGAAAATTTTCATTAGCCGCTCCATGACAATTCCAAACAAGTATATTCATGGGTTGCTTTGAGCTTTCCCATGGATTTGCTGCAAGAACTTGTGTAGACATCAATAAAAAATTTAAAAGAATGTAAGGGGGATACCCGGATCAGCTCCTAGTTTGAAGTTGTGGCCATCACCACGTCCTCATTGCTCCTGTTTTGCACCTCTGGACTTAAACTCTCGGTTGGTGTTATGGCCTTCAATGGGTTCGACATTAGGTAGTCGTCTTCCCCATCAAGAGTACTCTCCAACGAAGGACCTCGGTCATGATCAGGAGCTTCCAACCTGTCCGCCACTGCTGGTTTTCTGTGAGTAGACACAACTCCGAGTTGTTGTGTCATTTCTTCTCGGCAAAATTGATTCGAATTTAGTTCAGTAACTTCTTGGTTCTGAAATTTATTTGCATCACAACTCCTCAACTTATCTCCATTTGTCCCAACAGCACCCACCTGTACACCACTTGAATTTTTTGTCGATACCATGCAACCAGCTCCCATTTGACCACCTAATTCCTTATTTCCATCATTAATGTTCCCAAGAGCTCCACTACTGACCTCTTTGCTCACGTCAACTTGTTGACTAGTTATAGTACCTGCGGAAAACTCTCTAATTTCGAGAGTGGAGTGTAGGGACTTCTGCTGCTCAAAATTAGGGGCTGCTATTACTTTATGGCCAACATTTCCTTGCCCTTTACCTTTAACTGAATTAAAACCAGTAGCTTTTTTTCCTTTATTTTGTTTATTACCCGTTCCCGAAAATTGCCCTTTGTTAGAGAACATCTTTCCACTTCCTTCCGAACCCCATACTATTTCATCTATCCGTAATGCTTCGTACCGCGACCCCAAACCCTTATTTGTAGTAGTTTTTTGTACATGTTGTCCGTTATTTATTTTTGTTTTCCCATAGTTCCGGTTATTCCTCCGAACGGTCATCCATTCCCCGTATTTCTCTACCGAATCTACTCGCTCTTTTTCTACTGAATTTGACCCCTGTGGTACATTACTCTCTTGCCTAGTCTCTTTATTACTTGGAGCATTCGGAGGACAATTATCTTTCCTATGTCCGAATTTACCACACCCAAAACAGATGAGGTGTAGCCCTTCATACTCGACTTTACAAATATCCGGACCAATCCTAACTTCAGGTTCAAGCGGTTTGCTTAAATCTAATTCGACTGCGAGTCTCGCATAATTACCCCTTAGCCGCCCTTTTGTTAGCGGATCAATCCGAACAGTTTTACCTATCTTATCACCGATTTTCCTCAAGATTCTAACCGTATAATTTTGCATAGCCACGTTAGATACTCTTACCCAGGCGGTAGTCGTAGTAATAGAGTTGGTAAGTGCGTTAAATGAAGGTGTCCATTCGCGCACTACTAAGTAATGGTCCAGCACCATCCACGGGCCACCTGATATTGCGAAGTTAAAATCATCTCTATTTTCGAATTTCACCATGTAATATCCGTTACCCACATCCACTAATTCTAATTTACCCACTGGATTCCATATTTGGCGAAGTTTGGTAGATAAATAAGTGAAACCTACCTCCCTTCCCAATAGACGAACCACTACCGTATTCCTCCACAAGCGAATTCCTTCTCTAATTTCCTCCCTAGTTCTAAGCACAGTCGGAATTGTATCCTCCACTTCTATTGCATCATCTTCCACTAAAGCTTCAATTTCAGTAAGTTCCTCTTCACCTAGTACTTTCTTTCTTCTGTCTTCTTCGTCATCGATCATTATTGGAATAACTGAATTATTACCCGTCACCAAACTTTTCCAACCACCCATTTTAGCCACCTGACTGAAATCTTTTTTACCATCTCTTGACCCCTGACCTGTGTTATTAATGGTGCTAGGGAATTTTGAAGAAGGGTTAACAGAAACCGGTACCTTACTTGACTCTCCAATGGCCGCGGAATTATTTTCCACCTCCGAAGCTCGTGGTCTCTTACCTTGGCGTAGGATTCCCACTGATTCATGCAGTGTAGGGAATTCATTTGCAGCTTTTTCCACAATAAAGCAATCATCCGTAACCATGTTATCCGTATTCGTATTCTCTATCACTTCTTCATGATTTTCTGACCTGGATTGGCCGTCCGGCATGGCCGGCGGCGGTAGCATGGTGGTGTCCATGCTCAGTTGGACTCTTTGGATATTAGGGATTCCTTTTCTTGCGGAGCGTTTTTTTTTTTTTTTATAATTTATGAGTAACTTAGCTTTTTTTCTTTTAACTACCGTTAGAATGTAATTGTATAATTAATGGGAGATTTTTTTATAAGATTATAGTGGTCTTAGATCTTAAATATTTTATCCCTCAATTAAACTTACCTTCTTTGAAAGACAGATATTCAAAACTTCGCTCACCAATTTAAGAGAAAGTGTCCAAAGAATATATTAGATTGCACCTATTTTTTTTTTTTTTTTTTGGACAATCGTGCTCGTAACACTTTACAAGGACTGATTAGCCAATTCCTAGTCGCGAGAAAACCAACCCTAACTCCGTAGGGTCCAAGTGAGATGGCAATGGTTACGGTTAAAAATATTTAATTATTGATGGATATTTACTGATAAAATGGTAACGTGTATAAATGACTTGCAGTTAGAGATGTCAATGGTTACGGTTAAAAACCGAAACCGATGATAAACGAACCGATTGAAAACCGAATTATATAACCATGGTTAAAATTATTAGGTTATGGTTTTGAAAAGTGTAACCGATGGTTAAAACCGTTCGGTTATGGTTTTTGATAAAAATAAAACCGAAAAAATGAAAACCGTTTGTTATCATATATATTTTCAACTTTTATAATAATTTAGATTAAATCTAAAAGTAAAATCAAAATACTAGATTTAACCAATTAAATAATAAATATGCAATCTAATCAAATACATACACAATTTTCTATAAACCTTAAAGTTTTCTGTTATATGTGTAGTCTTATTTTATGAAGTTTAATATATTTATTAAATTATCATTTGAATATGGTTAAAAACCGAAAAACCGTTTACAAAACCGAAACCGAATAATATGGTTACGGTTTTGAAAAGTGTAACCGATGGTTAAAACCGTTAGGATATGGTTTTTAACTATAAAAATGGTTATGGTTATGGTTTTTGAAATTTTTGCAAAAAACCGATCAGTTGTCATTCCTACTTGCAGTGCAGCTGCGCAGCTGCTTGAACCTCGCAGAAGATTAAACTAGTAGTTGTGCAGCTACTTATGGTTTTCTATATATAGTTCGATATTCTGATCATATTGTAACCAATCCGAATTCAACGGAGTAATAATACGAGATTATATTTCTTTAAATTGACGATTTGTCGTCGTTAATTTTATAACATGTTATCAGCACGAGTCTCTGCCCAGTGCGTAATACCGAATCAATTATTATGTTTTTAGCTATCTTTTGATTTGAAAGAAAAGTATTACAAATAAGGTTTGCTATTTTAAGTTATATATTGGAAAAAGGGGCAATGCCCAATTAATTACACGGAAAGTGTAAAAATTCGTAATTAATTACAATTTCAACTTAATTCCTACATAAGCACAAAAAATAGAAGATTATAAAAATACTCATAGGCAATTAATTAATTACAATATTTATTTATTTATTTTCATTTTTTAAACTTTTTTTTCGATATTTTTTTCCCCAAAAAAATTTTCCCGGATTTTTTTTTCATTTTTTTAATGTGTTGCAGGAACACACAGAATTGGAACAACCAAAATCAAGTTTTTTGTATTCCAGGAATACACAAATTTGAGTTTTATGTGTTCCATGAATACACAAATCTGAGATTTGTGTGTTCAGGAATATACAGAATCGGAACAAACAAAATCAAGTTTTGTGTATTACATGAATACACAAACTTGATTTTTATGTGTCACATGAATACACAATACTAAGATTTGTGTTTTCCAAGAATACACAAATCTAAGATTTGTGTGTTCCAGGAATGCACAAATCTCAGATTCGTGTGTTCCAGGAATACACAGAATTGGAACAAACAAAATCAAGTTTTCTGTATTCTAGGAATACATAAATTCGATTTTTATGTGTTCTATGAATACACAAATTTGAGTTTTGTGTGTTCCATGAATACACAAATCTTATATTTGTGCGTCTTAAGAATACACAATTCTGAGATTTGTGTGTTCCAAGAATACACAAAATTGGAATAAACAAAATCAAGCTTTGTTTGACCTGGAACATACAAAACCCTAAAACATAAACAAAGAAAAATAAGAAAAAAGTGTTGAACAAAATGATAATATATCAAGATAGTTAAAAACGAATAAAAATAGGGGATATGCGATTAATAAAGAGAAAAAAAACAATTTTGTTAAAGAAGAGAACCATTTAGATCGATTTTACATGTTACAGCAACACATAACCCGGAATTTCGATTTAAAAAAATCGGGAAAAAAATTCTAGAAAAAAAACTTCAAAAAAAAATAATAAAAAATACAAAAATCATATAAGGGCAATAACTTGCAGTGCAGCTGTGCATCTGCTTGAGCCTCTCAGCAGCTTAAGCTAGTAGTTGCGCAGCTACTTATGGTTTTCTATATATAGTTCGATATTCTGATCATATTGTAACCAATCTGAATTCCATAGAGTAATATATTTCTTTATATTTCGATTTATCGTCGTTAATTTATAACAAATAGCTTATTTTCCTTGTGCATTATGTTACTAGAATAATCATTGTAAGATAAGAAAAATAATTTGTACTCTATACTCTTTACCGAATTCGTGATCTATTGTCAACCCGCTAATCGGATCGGTCCGTATCGGTTCCCGGACCGAACCCGGGCTACCGGTTCCAGATTGGAACCGGAGCGGAAGAACAGTAAAAACACGAACCGGACCGGACCGATTTAGTGCTTATCAATTCGGTTTCTAAAAATAATAATATGTTGCTTATGAACCGGTCCGGCCCAGAGCGGACCGGTTAGCAACTCTACTCACTCTAACAAATACAACAAAAAGTGGGACCCTATATTCTACCTACACCATTTTCTTTCTCATTTACTCCATTTCTATTGCATTTGTTTCACACGGTAAAAATTCTATTAGCATTTTTTTATAAGTATATATGTGAGAACCGGACGGAACCGGTAAAAATTGAAATGTTAAAACCGATCCTCCATAGCGGTTCGGTTTTTCATTCTAGTTATAAAAGAAACAAACCGGATTGGACCGGTAAGAAAACTAAGAATAGAACCGGTAAACCAGGCCGGACTGTTAAGCACTAAAAGCCGATAAAAACCGGTCTGAACCAGACTGGTGGGACCGTTGGCCAGGCAGAGTCTATTATTTCACAAGCATAATTTAAGGCTTATTTTAAGAATTTTCCTATATATTATACAATCTATACAGCAGTAACAAAGAAAGCTTTTGACAAAATAAAACAAAGAAAGAAAGCGCAATAGAAATTGTGTCATGGCTGTAGCTGATAGATTAGTGAGTATGTTTCACGGCAATATCGATGAATAAAAAATTGGCCCCACTGGTGAAATGGAAGAGGATTGTCTTGTTGTAACCTGCGGAAAAGCAAGAAACAAAGATTTTCCACTTCGTTTTGTCAAAACTACAGCTGTATCAGCGGAGAATCTAATCGAGAGACAGCAGTACTCAATAGCATTAAATACCAACTTACACGTGGCCTGCAACAAGCAACACTTCCGACTTCTTATATTCATTTTCCCTCATCTCTTAATTTTGATTCACACTTATATCGACCAAAAAAATAAAAATCACACTTATATCGTTCTTTCTGTTCCACGAGATTGACTAATAATCTCGACTGATTGAAGAGAAAGTGATAGTTCGGATGTATCGAAACTCTAATTAGAATTAATTATAAAGTATAGATAGTTTTTAGAAATAATAATCTCTTATATTTATATTTATGTCAAAAAAAAGTTATTTATATTTATATTTATTTCAATCATTTTTTCGACATAGTCGGGTTTTTTGAAGGAAATCTGGACAAAATATTCAAGATGTATGAAGGCTTTCGATGAATTTCATAGCGTGGAACTGTCAGAGTGTGAGGGTGATGTCTCCTTTTTTGTTCTAATTATATGTCCGTAAGAGACAACATTTTAGGTGAATATTTGACTAATATGATAGACTTTTAGTGTTATTTCGTTATATTTCATTTTTTCAGCTTGAAATTTATTATTTTTCATTTATTAAGCTTTTGCACGTTAAATAGGTTGTTTTTAGTGCAAAATTTGTAGGTCCATAGATGCTAGGGAGCATCAATACAAGGAGAGGAATCGATAATTAAAGTCTTAGATCGTTTAAAAAAGTCAAAGGCGAGAAAAGATTTCCCGAAGAATTGACAAGGAAAGCTGCAAATCTGGAAGGCTGATATTACTTGCTGATTTTGAGCTACTTACATTTGGATTCAGCCTTTGAGTCGTGAAATAGGTTTTATTCCTTATTGAGTTAGGAAGACTTGGGTCAATTTGGAGTTACATCCATTTTACCAAGGGTTGCACACCAGTTACGGGATTTTAGTTAAAAGATTGGACTTGGGTTTTTTAATATTTCACTAATTCACTTAAGTAATAGCCCCAAGTCCGATTTTGAGCTTATAAATAGACCTTTTGACTTTTATTTTACACACAACTCAGTTTACACAAGTCAGAAACGCCAGAGAGAAAGTCAGAAGCAAGGAAAAGGTGAAAGCTAAGAGTTGGAGAAAGTCATCTTCTCCAAATCGCAGCCAAACCCAATCCTTAATTAGGTTTTTTATCTTTTATTTCTGTAATCAAACCTAAGTTATTTTAATTTAATTTCTTTGGTTTCTAATTCTGTTATGAACTGAATTCACTTGTACTTGAGAATCGCGTATTGGGTTGAATCATAACTTGATTATTTAATGTTAATTAATTTGGGAATTCGTAATTTAAATTGAATTCGTTATTTTATGTTGGCTTTTATTTCGTTCGTGAATTATTATCTTTAGAGTCATGAACTAAGGGTAATTGTTAGTATCTAGGCTATTCACTATAGTGGCGTGGTGATCATCTTGATGGGGGGTTTCGATACAGACCTAGGTAATTGCCGTTGGTATTCGCCAATGACATTGACAGGCTTAACTAACCAATAGCCAATGAGGTAAAGAACTTGAACCATCTGAAAGTAGTTGTAATCATCCTGACGGAGTTTATAATACCGTAAGAGAGCTCCTAAGTCCACCCTGACGGGGTTAGGAGACTTTAGAATCCCGACTAGCATAAATATAACTATTCAGCCATTAACAGAAATCATTAATTAAGAAGGTTTAGGTGAAACCCTTGCGAGACTAAAGTACTACTTCTCTCCTTGCGTCCAACTCAATTACTTGTTTTATATTTCATTTCAGTTTAATTAATCTAGTATTTCACATTATTTGCACTCTAGTCCTTAAACAAAAACCAAACAAACTTTATACTCCCTCTGCCCCAAAAATAATGTCCACTTTGCTTTTCATACAAATTGAGAAACACTATTATTATATTCCTCATTACTAAAATACCCCTAATAAAGTGTCTTGATATTTTAAATATTCATTGGAAACATAAATTTAAATATTTTAATAAGGGTGATAGTGGAAAATGGTGGAATAAAGTGTCATGAAATTCTAAGTGGACATTATTATTGGAACACCATTTTTAGTAAGGTGGACATTATTTTTGGGACGAAGGGGGTATCATTTAATCTTCTGTACTTGCAATTATTTCACTATTGATCCACACTTGATTTGTACCTAGTCTGTCCCTAAGAACGAATCTGATTTATAGGTCTATTACTTGTACAACCGTACACTTGCGGTCTGTGAGTCCTCAATCTTTATCGCATTATATTATAACGCACCAGGACCCACCAGAGGGTACCCTTGACAACATCAATGTTTAAATCCCTAGTGGCCAAGTATCGTCTTAGTCTTATCTATCTATTAGAATCAAAGTTACCTGCTAATGTTGTTACTCAATGGACTAAGAAGCAACAATTTGATGGTTGGTAAACTGTTATAAAGTCAGGTGGCATCGTTGTTCTTTGGAAGTCTTTTGTTAGTCCTGCTATCGCTTCTGTAAATCGTAATCTTGTAATATGTTGTGTTTCCAATAACAATTGTTCGTATTGGCATGTGTTATTTATTTATGCCCCCAAGAACTTTCAACATAGTAAGAAATTTTTGTATAGAATCGAGAATTCGTGTTCATCACATAGTCATCCATGGATTATCATTGGGGCTCCAATGAGGTAACTAGATAATAAAAAATGGGTATTAAAGAGGTACACCATCACAAAATTGATGTGTTTAATGAGTTTAGTCTTGTGGATTTTCCTTTGAAAGGGTATTTCTACACATGGTCTAATTAATGCCAAGCAATAGACCATGTTAAGGAATGGTTGGATAGAGTTATGTATAGTACGGAATGGCTTATTACATTCCCAAATACATGTTTGATTGTTCTTTTGGCCAATGGATCAGATCATCTCTGGTTGTTGTGTTCAGAGATAAAGAGCAACTCGCATTCAATAAATCGTCTTGATGACATCCCCAAGTTTTGCCGGAATACAAAAAATGAATACGTTCATCACTTTTCCGTTTTTGAAAGTCTTTGATGATATGACAAATCAAATTGATTTGGACCGTTATTTTGTGCAAAATGTTATTTCTAGTGTTGACTTTGTTATTAGTATTCATGGTTATTTTGCAGATATGTTGACCAGTTGAGTTTGATATCTAGTTCAAGTATTTCTTGAACTTTATTGGAATTTGTCGTTTGAGATGGACCTTTTAAGATCATGTGAGTTATTATATGTAGGTAAAGTGTTTCTTGAACTTAGTTGGCATACCTTTGAATTGAGCCTTTCTGGATTGTGGAAGAGGAAGAATATTTGAAATTTGGTGAGTTAATTCTTGATATTTCAGATTTTTCATCAAGTGTGGATATTTGTTCGAAGTTGAGATATTGTTAGGGTTCAATCCTGATTACGGAATGAGCAGATTATAGATTAATGCCTATTAAAAAACTTATTTATAAAAAGGTACCTACAATAAGATGCTTTATAGAAAACAACCTCATCCCAAACTACTCCTATAATTAATAATTAAAAAAAACCTTATAAACACACGCGTGCGTCCGTGATTTTTTTTAAAAAAATCATCGTAACTAATTCTAAAAATATCAAAAAAATCAAATATTTATATATTTGAATAAATCAAATTAATATTTACCTCTATGAATTTTTTTGGAACTTTTTGAATTTTTTGATTTTTTTAATTTTATTTCGCAGACACGTAATTCCATCTGCAAAAAAAAAAAATCACTATTTCAAACAGTGAATTTCATGTATGCGGAAAAAAATAATTAAAAAAACAAAAAAACCAAAAAAAATTAAAAAAATCCAAAAAAAAAATCATAAATGTAAATATTAATTTGCTTTATTCAAAAATGCAATTTTTTTATTTTTCTAATTTTTTTTTTGAATTATTTATGACGATTTTAAAAAAAATTCACAGACGCACGCGTGTGTGATGGAATTAGTAGTAGTAGGTGGTGGTGATCGTTGTGGTTGTTGTGGTGATGGTGCTTGATGTGGTGGTGGTTATAGTGGTGATTACATGAGGGTGGTGGTGGTAATGGAAGTACCCTATTATTTGTTAATATTTAAAAATTAATATTGTATTAAAATAAAATAATATTTTTAATAATAAGGAACTAAAGGTATGAAAATTATAAAGGATTTGTTTTTTATAAATAATTAGTTTATTAGGCATTTTTTATAAAATAAATTATTGAAGGCTTAAAAAAATAATTAAAAAACTTAATAAAAATATTATCAACAATAATTTCTTACGAAATTTGTGTCAATATGGCATTGTTAGAGTTTATGGTGTAAATTTCTGTAAAGTTTGACTCATTTAATTATTAATCTTAGTATATTTATTTATCTATAATTACAATATATTGTGTAGGTTATTATTTAATCTGTCTATCACATACAAGAATGATTAGACTCTCATTTTAATCAAACTTTAATAGTAAAAACTTTTTCTTTATCAATAGTTTTTTTTTGTTTTGAGTTTTCTATATATATATCGGTGGTTTTTTTTATTTTGTATTTTTTACTTTTTATCTACTATCTAAATTATAGCAAAAGAATATATTTCACTGTATTTTGCTTAAATTTTCTTATAATGAAAGTCGTAGGCTCAATATTTATATTGAGCTGGTTAAGACAGGTCAACTACTCCTACCCTTTATGCCTTTAATCTATAAGCAAGGTCACAAAGTGACTTCTTTAGTCGGAATTATTTATGTATTTTTTGGTAGGAATCTTTACTCACAATAATCTGCCAAACAATCCTCATACTTCACTTTACTTAAATTACTACCAACTTGTAAACTGTTTGGAGAACTAAAAAAGGAGGATTTTTATAAAGTTGTTGACAAGAGCAGCAGTGGAGAAATTAGACGTATACAGCAGCTCTCTGAAATTGCAAGCTGGCATCTAATGTCGCAGTCTAAGCTACAAAATAATTTACATAAATATTCTCTTTACACTATTGCATAAAACAAAGTAACCCGTCCCCATGCTTTCTTAGTCGCAACTTGCAATTTTCGCAAACAAATTGACTGGCAATACAATTTATTTTTTGGGTTTAAACTGACAATCAGGGACAAATTCAGTAAAGATCTACGGGAACAAAAACTACAACAATAAATAATGTTTCGATGATTGTCCTGATTTTTTTTAGAATGATGTTTAGTTCAGGGTGGGTGGGATTTAAGGTGAATTTTAAATAGGTAAATATTAATATAGAGCCTTATGACTTTAATACTTCCATAATAAAACCCCATTTACCTATTAGTTGTATCTAAATTAAACCCCAACTAAAATAACAAATACCCTATTCCCATCTAATAGAAACAAAATATAAAAACACAGAACCCATTAGGGTTCGTGACCCTCTCTCTCAGCTTTCCCACCTCCTTCCATCTCCACCTTCCCACCGAGAGCCACCCCCACCTTCCATCGAGAGCCCTCTCCATCTCCACCTCCCACCATCACACCTAGAGCCACCCCCACCTTCCTTCCTCCAGCGCTGCTTCAGCTGAGACGAAGAAAACGCTGCTGCACCAGAGCTTCATCACCGCGCTGCTGCACCACCCCCTTCATCCCCCACCTTCTGCGAACCTGCAACACCACCACCACGAAGATCTGCGCCGCTGTGACGAAGCCATATCAGTAACCACCACCTTCAGATCTTCGACGCCACCCTCACTCCAGCGCTGCTTCCTTTCCTGGATCTGCATTCACACCAGGCGGCAGCGCAACAAGGCTTTGTTAACCACCACGAAGCGCTGCGCCACCCCCTTCATCCCCCGCCATCTGCGCCGCCCTCTTTTCACTCTTCCCCATCCCACCACCTTGGAGCTTCACGAAGCCTGACATCCATCGAGTAGCGCCTCCAGCCAACCATTCTCGCGCCTCCAACGAACCATTTTCGCCGCCGCATCACCGGAGTCCACCAACACGTGAGGCCCAACTTGTCAAAAGCCCATCCCATTTTGTCTAGCCCATGGTTTGTACAATCAGCCACAAATTGAAGTCCAGCCCATTAGGTCTGGACAGTATGGGCCTCTGAGTAATTAATAGGTTTTTGGTGTATCCTTTTAGGGCCAGCCCATTAGGTCTGGACATTATGGGTTTGTATAATTTTTTGGATTAAAACTAATTTATTTTGTTAATTTGTGCAGGTGAATTAAACTGTAATAATAAGACACTATTATATAAAAATTAAAAACTTAAGTAAATAGATATTAGGTAGATCCTTTACTGTAAAAATTGGACATTGGCATGCAATATGGACCAAAAAGGACTTGTGTATAGCCCATTGTGTACACAAACTTGGTACAAGAACTTGGACAAAACCGAAGTCTTGACCATATACAAAAAATAAGAATGGGAACAAAAAATGACATGGATAACCCCCGAGCTTGGGTACAACCCCATGGACACGGGTTTTTTACTTGGAAAAAATCGAGTTACAACATAGACAAATAATGCACGAAGCTTAAATATAGCCCCATGTACACGGAAATCTCTATCAGCACATGTGTGTAATGGAAAGTAAGAGAGAGAAATGAATTAGTTAACTTGTTTTATTTGGTTAGGCTTTATATAGAACAAAACCTAACTTGGGCTTTAAAATGGGGGTGGGGAAGGAATTAGGCTTCTTTTAGAAGTTTCCTCATTTTAAATTTTGGAGGATGAAAATCTGTTCTTCTTAAAAAAAATCTGTTAAATGTATTTTCGGAGTAAAAAAAAAAAATATATATATATATATATATATATATATATATATATATATATATATATATATATATATATATATATATATATATGTGTATTTTCCGGACATTTTGTGTCTGAGAATAGGGGACACTCTCTTCTCTCCCCTCCCCCCCCCCCCCCCCCCCCCACCACCACCACCACCACCATTTTTGTTAGTTACACAAATTTATATTTATAACGAGTAATATTTACACCAGAATAAAATATGAGTTTGCAAGCTCAATATTGTTATTTAGGTCAAAAGATAATATATTAAAAATTAATGAAATATTACACACTTCAGGTTGACCAACCAAACCTGAGAAAGATTTATGTGCAAATTAAAACAAATACAACAAGCATATTCCTCAACACGAGGGGGAGAAAGTCGGCAACCATATTAACACTCACTGGGTAAGGCCTCCTAACAAAAACATTTCAATTTTAACAAGATAAATGAATCTAACAACCGGATGCAGTATGAAATGGGAGCTGGAAGCCCTCAAACCATCATCAACAAGCGTCTGTCGAGTTATCGAATTTTTTCCACCAACCTCTGACCACCTTTACCAAATACAGTCAAACCAACGCAACTCCTTAATAGATTAGAAAACAAACTACCTACGAATGAACGACGAATACCTATAGAAACCCCATCTTCTATCATCTATCATGATAGTAAAGACAAGCAATTGAGCCATAGTAAAAGCAACCAAAGAAATGTACTAGAAACACTAGAGAGCCAAAAATTGGGCAACAACCATAACCTTACCAAGCAATCTTAAACCAGCTAAACTTAGCTCCTACTCGAACCCCTACCATGCGACAAAGTCGTTCAATAGTGACCAATCAACCCTAAAGGGGAAACGTACACACACATAAAGACACATCCAAACTAACACAAATGCCCATGCAACAACAACCATGCACAATATCCACCGTCGACCTCCCCAACAACCAAACACCAGCAAATTCATACCCACTAATAGGATAGTCAAATGGAAGCTAATGACAAGAAGCGATGAATGAATGACAAACACATGAATCACCCAATCAAGGAAACCAAATGACATAACAGGCATATATTACATATATCCAAAATTGGCAGCAAAATCAATAAAGGAGAAACCAAGCGAGCCTTAGCAAACAAAACATTACGCTAGCCGACACTCAACATTAGCAAAGTTGTATTTGAAAATTGACATTCTCAAAAAAGTGATTGAGCTGAGCCCTGCAGATGGGTAACCTAATTTGAATGCCAAGTAACAACACCCTTTGTTGGAAACCAGAGCAATATCGTCCAACATGCATCACCATTAACCAACCCGACGACCCCCAATCAGAGATATGTTGGCCCCAAGAATAAACCTAAGCAGAAGAGTGATCCCTATGCAGAAGATTAACCCTCCCAGCAACATTTCAACCTGAGAAGCAGAAATTATGAATAATAACATCATTAACCATATTTAGAGCACCTGAAACTAGTTCCTCGCCTAAAACCCAATACAACTTGATCCCCATCTCGCTTTTAATGAGTAGCACCTCCGTTAAGAGGTTTCGCCCACGAAGGATAGGCTGCCAACAAGAAGAAAACACTAAGAAACATAAATAAATCTACCGAAGAAAAGGTGAAAAGGAAAAGGAAAGGGCACCTGGTGGAAGAAGGAGGGACGCAAGTGGGATCATCGCGATATTAATAGCTAGGATATTTTTTCTAAATTTTGATAATAGGCCGGAGAGAAAAGAGTTTTACTAAAAATTCAAGCAATTGATATGAGGAAATTACAAATATGATCCCCAAAATTCCAAAACTTCTTTTTTAAAGCCTAGTTCATTACTTATAATATTAAAGTACTTAGTTATAAAATCTAGTTTGGCCAATTTATCTGTATACCCTTTCTATTTAGATTAATTAGTTCTTTTTAATTTGCGGTTCAGATTTGTTATGGGTACGCACCCAACAACGGGTTTTCAGTGGATACGTAGCCACGAACCTTTTTATCACAACTAAAATAATTTGTTATATATAATGTGTAGGCACCCATTAACGTTCGTAGCCATACTTTTAAGTATCTAATACCAGGTAATATCATTTTTTACTGCTAGTTGTCCATGAAAAAGTCAAAGTGGGTACAAACTTAATTCCAATATGTCAAAGATCGGGTGATGGGTATAGTCCCAGTTAGAATAAAAATAGGTGTGGGTACAGATCATCTACAACAGTTCGGCCAATCCACAACCTTTGGATACAAACCCTGTTCTAATACCAACAGGGTTGTACCAATGGGTTGTTAATGGTCTGTGAAGAAACAAATTAGATCTCTTCACACGCATCATATCATACACATCATAGGGAAAAAAACAATAGATCTCTTTACACTCGCTGTAGCAAAAAATAAATAGAAATCTCTTCACAACAGTTGGATGGGTGCAGACTTGGGCCAAACCATATCTCTTCAAATGTGGGTACAAACCCGGGACGAACTAAATCTCTTTACAAGTCGGTACAGACCCAACATGGTACAGACCCAGTTACAATAACAACAAGTGGGGGTACAGACCATTTCCAGCAGTTAGGCCAAACTAAATTTCTTCACGGTAGTTGGGTACAGACCCAGTTTGAATAGAAACACGGCTGTACCCATGGGATCTTCACAGTCTTTGAAGAAACATATCTCTTCACACTTGTATCATACGAATTAAAACAAAAACGAATCACTTCACAGTCCGGTGAAAAAAACAAATAGTAATCTCTTCACGTTCGTTTGAACAAAAAACAAAAAAGAATCTCTTTACTGCGGTTACCAAAAACAAAAAGTAATCTCTTCACACTCTCTGGAACAAAAAAGAAATGGAAATCTCTTCACACTCACTCTTCACATTGGATAAAAAACAATAGAAATTTCCTCACACTCCTTGGAACAAAAACAAAAAAGGAAAAGAAAAATTAAACGTTGAACAACCATGAGACTAGGTTAAAAATAAATAGGTTTTTTACCTGAAGGAGATCTAGAGAGATTTCTTTTTGATCCACTCCAGTTTAACGATGATAAAGATGGTTTCTTGTGAAGAGAGAGAAGAGAGAGAGAGAGAGACAACGTTGAAAGAGGAGAGAGAACAAGGTAGAGGGAGGATTTCTTAGATAAATGGTATCCCGTAACCCGATATGTGTTTTATACTGGATGTTTTGTTTTCAATGTAATAAAAGGGTAGATGAAGGGTTTTTTGGGCATTTCGGCTTCTTTAGTTGGGTTTGTAATGAACAGTTAAATATGAGAACTTTGTTAATAAAGTTAGATGTTATGGGCGCCGTGATTTATAATTGTCTCAATTGATATAGTTAAACTCTATTGATCACATCTCAATAGTGAGCAAAAATTGACAACTGAATTTCTATGCTTCAAAAAAATCTCATATAAAGATAAGAAAAAAGAATATTCACTTGAAAAAGATAAAGGTTAAGACTAGATATCACTTCAAATCATATTACCTTTTTATTGTTTTTAAAGTGGATTTTAAATTAACTAATTATATGATTTTTTTTTTTTTATTTATTATTTACTTTCTCTTATATGATTGGTTCGTCTAAGAGACCATGAAAAGATAATGTGATTTGAAAGAATATCAAACATTACTCAAAAAAAAAAAAAACACGTCCATTAATGTCCAAAAAAAAAAAAAAACACGTCCATTCCATTTAAATTTTGTTACTTTACAATCCGATCAATGGCTCACCTAATCTAGCACCTAAAGGAGGTAAATCATGGATTGGAGGGAATTTTCAAATTTAAACAACTTCTTTTCTTCACTTTACTTTTTCAACAGAGAGTTTAACAAGAAAATCTAATGGTGACTCAATCCTAGTCTTTGACTTGCTAAATCACACCTAACCTCAGCTAATCCAACTCTTGATTTCGCAAGATCAAACTCCATCCACATATTTTGCTGGTGATGATGCCCGATAACAAATGCTTCAATTCCTAATAAATCCGAATTACCAAAAGTAAAACAATATATGAAATCACTTCCTCTTCTTTCACCTTCCACTTTGTACAATAATTTTTCACTAGCTACACTCATTTCAACCCCTTTAAATATCAAATTAACTGTTGGCAATTGTGGTAAACTTTTCCTACTTAACTCCACTCTAAAGCACAAATCCATAGCTCCTTGAAAAACAAAATTTGAATCTTCCAATACCCTTAAAACGCCCTTTGTTTGTCTAATAAACTCGCTCCTCAATGCGTTGTACACCGGGCCGAGTAGGAAAGTAAACTGGGTACCCGAGTCAACCATGGTTTGTCCTGCCCCAGTGTGGTCGGGTATAAATTCCGATTTCTGTAAGGGTAATACTGTGCCCGAAACTTTTATACCTTCGAGCTGAACTGTGTATGCGACTCTATCAAAATATGGTAATGGCATTGACATTTGAACTAATGGTGTGTAATTTAAAGGACTAAGCCAAGGTATATTCGCCTCCCCGAGCAGTAACACACCAGAAGAATCACTACCCGAAATACAATACGAGAATTTCCCAAAACCCATCTGTGAAACGAAAGATAAGGAGCCCCGGTTCATACCTATCAACCCGGTTGTTTTTGCATCTTCTGGGTTTGAACTCGAACTGAAATCCATACACCCGAATATAGTCCGAGGAAGACCCGAATTATCAATACGAAAAGTATCAGCTGCCAAATTTCCTTCGACTGAAGAAGCATCAGCATAAGATAGAACAGCATGACAGAGGCTCTTCGAGTCACAGGAAACGGGTATCGTGAAGTCTCGGGTTCGAGTTCTGCAAACAGAAGAAGAGCATGGGATAGGAGTGTAAGAAGAAGAAAGCATATGGTTATATGTGAAAGGGGTGCTTGGTGTTTTCTTGCAATGAAGCCATGAGAGTTCACTCCCTGTATCGAGTACCATGGTAACTTGCTGTGGAGGCGACCCAACTGTGATGGAAACTGTTAAAGAAACATTATGGTGAAAAGATAGCTTATTAGGAGGCTTTGGTACGGCAGCAGATGATAATACCTTTGCTTTAAGTGATAATAAAACTGATGATTGCTTTAAAGAGAAGCATAACTCTGAATTTATCATAATTACTAAAGAGAACATGAAGATGTGAACCAACACCATAGCTATGGAGGGATTTAGATTGGTTTGAAATATTTTGGAGCAATTGAATGGGTTTTTGGAAACGTAGGGGTTGGTGAGTTGTGTTACGCTGTCCTTGTACAAAGAATAGCTTGAGCCTTAATATATATGGGATGACTTAATATAATCACAAGTTGTAGGTAGACTGAATTTTCTCAAAGCCCGAATAAGAAAGAATATCATTCAATACAATTGATGACTAGATATAAATAGTTTAGGATTTCACGAGTTTAAAGATTTAAATATATAAGCAGATTAAAAAACATAACAAAAATACACTACATATTAACTATCACATTGTCTGCCAAACCCGGTTATAAAATTTCGGTTCATTTGATCCAAATTTATCACGTGTGAGAAATCTCCATATCACGTCCGGTGGGTCGATATACGTCGAATAACCTGTCACTCAATTCACATCTTGGCTTCCTTGTAAGTATCCTTGATCACGTATAACAAGTTTCTTGCTAATATAGCCTGAATCCCCTCAATCAATGTCGAACCGGGACCCCTCTCTTTTGCCACCTGCGCTACCACACATAAAGTTTCCTGCAAGTCCACCTCCACCTAAAGATCTGTGACTCTGATTTCATCGGCCATTTTAAGACCCTTATGCAACGCAATCACCGGACAAACCACAATATATTCTCATAGAGAAACCACATGTCCAATTTTCCTTGGAATCTCTAATCACACCACTGATCCCTTCATAATGACATATGATATTACAACTCTCGTATGTATATAACTTATACCTTCAATTGGCTTTACTTCATCCAATAAACTCCATATACTTCTTCCAACCCGAGGCCCTCGAGCTTTTCCCTATACCCGTATATAGTCTGTTGCTTGGTATTTAACTTCCATTATTAACTCGACACTGCTAGGTATCTCACTATTATTAAATGTTGATGTATTTCCCTCCTCTATACGATCTCTATCAATGCTCTAAAAAAGATATTCAAGGTAATCCAACAAAGAAAAAATTCAAAACTTGTCTATTCCTCCATTTAGAAGTGTTGATCGTCGAAGGAGGTAAGACTTCCTCATTTCCCAACGCGAGTTGCTGTTGCCGCTCCACGTATAAGTCACTAATACCTTGTACAACGGACCGTGAATACTCAAAGATGTCCTTAAGAATCGGTCCATGCCACTATTGCTCCTGCTCTAAACTAGAAACTACATGTATATTGATTCACGCTCTTCGTGATAGATCATGTTGTGTACACTCTTACCTTTAGGGTTTACGACAAATATTGTATAAACCCAATCAATACCCATCACTCTCATCCATTAACTACATCATAAAAATCAACACTCTTTCCATAAAAACATACTTTACCTATCAATCATCATGTAATGGGAGGAAGATTTATTAATTTATATGTGAAAGCACATTTAAGACATTTGATTCTCCTGATCATCAACCTCTGACCATCTTGTGTTTAACAAGTACAATTTTATATTCTTGTTGATTTTCATTGATAGGGGTTTCTTATTTTACATATATGTATATACCCATAAATGTAACATATTCATCATTGTTTTAACATAGAAACCCATATATTCAATCACAATAATGTGGTGGGTATACAATGGTTCATACCCACCACATTACAATGTTTGAGTATATTGTTCCCTACATTTAAACAATGTTCGTTATACAGAGATATGTAAAACAAGCAATCTCGAACAAGAATACAAAATTATACATTTTAATGGTTTTTTTAAATATGTATTCAAACCCACCAAAGTATCCCGGCGATAGATTTGTACCCATTAGATTAGTTTCAAGGGTTATTTATATACACCAAAGTTTTCAGACGATTTATACCTACCAGATAAAATTCAATAGTTATTCTTGGTTACATTTACAGTCTATCTTTTCTTTTCCGAGAAAAATCAAAATCCTAGTTTGAAATATGGTAAGAAAGGTTTTTGATCTTTTCGTTGGACAATGGAGTTTTTCACTTACCACTATCATAAAAATATTCAGCGAAGAAAGAAGGTTCAGAGAAAAAAATTATCAAGAAATGAAATATCCTAATTAGACAAATTGACATATAGGTTACAAAAGGAAAGAATTAAATGTATAAATTTAATTGTACCTTTACTTAGTAGCGTCCATATTTTTTGGACTTTCGTCATAAAAATGAGATGTAAAATATTTTTGCTTACTAATTAAGACCTCATTGCAATATAAAAAGAAAAATCGAAGAACAAAAAATCAGTAGTATAGACTAATATAGGATATAGGTGTGCTAGAATTTGAAGGTTCTTTGTTGGGTCCCTAAGTATAGGTACATATAGGGTAGGGGAGTTCGTCCGTTCGTGTTCATTGTTTTCTTTAGTCGAATAGTGTGCATTGTCTTAGTAAAGGCAAAATGTAGAAATCCGTGCGGTCCCCGGGGAGAGGCGTCTCTTCTATGGGAGAAGCATTATGTCATTGAGTGGTTGTAACTAGTCAACAATTTTTTTTGTTAGTATAATTTTTTAAGTTAATTAAGATTCGAAATTTGTTTTTTTAGTCGAAAGAGTAATGATATATGTCACCCCTTTTCATGTCACATTTTTATCACCTTTCTATATATATGTATTGATTTCCTTGAACAGAAGATAGATAAAAATTAAATAGGATAGAGAAATCAATTCATTGGTCCATGTAGGCATACACGT
The DNA here is from genome assembly GCA_029959085.1 of Nemophila menziesii. Lineage (NCBI taxonomy): Eukaryota > Viridiplantae > Streptophyta > Magnoliopsida > Boraginales > Hydrophyllaceae > Nemophila > Nemophila menziesii. Next base: position 1,595,955 of record JARWIR010000012.1, on the reverse strand, counting down.
AGGAGGTGATAAAAGGGTGATACAAAAAGGGTGACAAATATCATTACTCTAGTAGAAAAAAGCATGTATTAAAAACTTCAAAATATAAGTTAACCTATCCCTATTAGATTGAATTCTCTAGCAAGTAATCTAACTAATTGGAAAGGAGGTAAACTGTTCCAAAAGCTTAACAAAAAGCCTTTAAACTTTTGTTTAGCGACCCAATCAGTGCAAAAGTTTTTGGATCTCCTAATAAAATAGATTTTAAGATCATACAAAAATTTACACTAACAATGTTTTTAACCAAGAGTTTAATATTACAAAAAATGTTCTCTCCTTTTCTTGTTTGGTCAATTAGGTTGAGGAAATTAATTTTTTTATCTCTACTAAGTCTTTTGGATACTTTGAAGCTAAATCACAAGCTCCTAAGAGTCCTCTAACCTCAGCTTTAATGGCTGAATTAGAGATTTGTTGCCAACGTTTTATTTATTTTTCGAAATACACGTAATCTTATTATTAGAGATATTGTTAAGGTTTAGATGAACGAACGAATTTAAGATTAATCATATAATTATATTTAAAATAATTAAATAATTATATGAAAAATGTGTCTCATGGTAAAATTGTTAGATAATGATTTTAAATGTAAAACTAATATTCAACTAAGAGTTTCTTGGAATTTTTTGGATTTTTAAAATCCATTAACTTTGCAAAGTATACAGATTATTTTAAGAGTGATTTATCCATACAGTCCACAACCTCTAGTCCATTACCCATCCGGTCCAATCCATCGTAAAAGTCATAATTACCCTTAATCCAATTAATGACAGTTGACTTACCAAACTGATTCCCCTGATTCCATGCAAACAATCAATCATCAAAATAGAATTCGATAACTTATGTCATTTTATTGGATTTGTTTCCAATTAATGACAGTTGACTTACCGAAACCAATTCCCTGATTCCATCCAAACAATCAATCATCAAAAAAGAATTTGATAACTTATGTCGTTTTATTGGATTTGTTTTAAAATAGTGTCTGATACATTAAAGTTATTAATTCACGTTAAGACTTGTCATACCAAAATGTTAATCCATATCAAAATCTCGAGTTTCATTTAAATTGTTTTTTTTTATGGTAGTGTATGTTTGTTATACTGTCGGGTTGAGTGTGTGAATTGTTGAGCTGCCGAAAATTGAAATTTTGTGGTAAACATGTTTGTAGGTGTGTTAGTGTAATCGGGTGGGTATGTCAATTCAGTTTGATGGTGTGAGTGGTTGTTTGTGTATTATTAGTCCTAGTGGGTAATATTAATGATTTTGGTGGTGTGTGAGTGAAAATCAATGGGTTGTGTGTCATTCGAATAACCATGAGGTAGGGTTTGCGTGTTATTATGATGGCGTGTCAATGTAAAACGATGGCGTGTCAATGTAAAACGATGGTCTGTCAATGTGAAACAATTGTGTGTCAATATAAAATGAAGGTGTGTCAATGTAAAATGATGGTGTGTATGTAACAGTATGTGCAAACCAAAAAAGTCAACAAAATCTGTTTATTAGTGCATAAAACACATACACTTATTGATATATGAAAAAACAACTGAAAATGTATAATGTTCAGTGAAAAAATACGTACAAAATATATGGGTTGCATACGCATTAGGGTGAATCATGAACAAACAACACACATATTGATTTTGACCGTGAAATATAATGATAAATAAGACTGCGACAACAATACCTTAAATCCTATTATGATCTGTCTTTAACTATTGATGGATGATTATCATTCGATTCATATACGAAGAATGACTCATAAAAAATTCTCTTACAGCCAAAATAATGTTTTGTATGTGTATCAAACGATGAATTATCACTTTGTTAACCAAAAAACAAGATATTAGATTGTAAACATAATTTATGCGAAATGCTATCGACTGTGGATGAATATTATGCTGCGAAATGCTAATGTTGTGAAATGGTGTTGTGTCTGATGGAGTGGAATTGTTTAAGCGTAAAACGAAATTACCATGTTAAAGTGTTATGATTAATGGATTTAATAGATATGCTACAAATATGGAATTGGTTCAAAGCGATAATTATGGTAAGATTCTGATACGATTTGATCAGCTGGAGGATAACAATGGTATAACACATAAGACGCTGCACCTATTCGGGGGAAAATCAAGTGTTGGACTCTTTGGGTGTGGGTGATTGGGTTGTAGCACTTAATTAACTAATATCTCTTATTTCAATCCTATATGAAGTTCATAAGATTTTTTTTAATTCTATGTCGTTACTAACGGATTATTATGTAAAGATTTTAATAGATTTTGATCTTTTTCTAAAAAATAAAATATACATTCATATATACAGTTCAACAACAAAAATAAATGTCTCTCCACCATGGTGGCCTAACGGTAAAGAGGGATGACCTCTACCAAAATGGCCGATCTGATTTTTATTTCTGATTTGTAATTTTGATTTCTTTTCTAAATATTAAATAAATAATAAATTTTGAGATAAAGAAAAGTATACATCCGAAAAAACGTCGAAAAAAGATAAAACATTTTTTATGCTTAAAAAAGAATACAATGAAACATGATAAAACCTGAAACCCATCTTTTCAGACTCGCATTGGCAAAAAGCAAAAAGTAATCCCTGTGTGAGTTAAAAATTTCCAGAACAGAAAAAGAAAAAAAAAAGAAACATGAAATAGCCTAAAACTCATCTCTTCACCCTCGCATTAGAAAAAAAAAACAAAAAGAAATCCCTTCACGCTCACCTTTACAGCAAAAAATTTCAGTGAATAAAATGGTTGAAATGTATATTAACTAGTCTAATTCCAATCCATTTAGAAAAACGTGACCATGAATGATTAGATATTAGGATAATTATAAAATAGTTTATGACTTTTTTTACCTTAGTCGTTGTTTTACTTGGAGTTTATAAAATCTCTACTTCTGCTGAAAGATTTGTCGAAAACTTTTTTATTTATACTTAAACCTTAAACTCCTATAAAATTCAATGACTTGGAAAGTCTAATGACTTTTGAATACCTCAAGATTTAAATAGACTTTTTAAAATTTTGATTGAATACCCTAGACTTTTAAAATTCAAAAAAATCCAACAGACTCCCAGTTGAATACATAAACTAAATATTTGAAAATCGTTTATAATCATAGAGATTTTTATTTTATAACAATTTTTATAAAAAAAGTAATTTCAAATTCTAAATATTGTATTTAACCAACTAAGTATATATATATATATATATAATTTAATTAAAGATCAGTACAATATTTATGAAGTTTGGTGATTTACTGTATTTGTGATCATGATTTAAGATTTTTTAATGTATTCAGTTATGGTTAAAAATTAATTAAGAATTGCAACATAATAAGTTAGTTTTGGGTTTGAAAAGTAAAACGATGATTAAAATTGTTAGATCATTATATTCAATAAAATAAATAATCATGGTAATAAATTTGATTTTTTTTTGCAATTAGTTGAATCGTTTTCATACTAATATTTGCTCTTATAGAATCGTTTTTTCAAGGTGGTTGTGTTTGATTGCTTTATATGGGTTGTGATGTAACCTAACGAAAAAGCTTAACTTCTAGGTAAGACTTCCATCAAATATGGGATGGTCCAATATTTATATCACATCCACTCATTACTATAACAAAACACATGTCATTAGATTAATTAGTTAGTTACTTTTGTTAGTTTAAAACATGGGGTATGTGTATTAATACAATTGGTGTATGTTCATCCAATATTGGATGGAAGAATTTTCCTTAACTTCTAGGTAAATTTATTGGGGATAACCAATACAGTTTTCAAGAGTTATATTTGAACTCAATAACCAAATCTATAAATAAACATCACAAATGGAAATTCAAACATTCAACATATTTGAAACTAAAGACTCCCATCTGATACTAATTCTTTCATAGTGTGTGATTCATGATTGGTTACCTACCGCTAATAACTTATTCATGCAAGGTGTCGTCGAAAACCTTTTATGCCCATTATGTGGGATGAAAGAAGAGACGTCAATACACTGATTATGTGATTGCCTAAGAAGTATGGAAAAGTGTAGTACTTGTTCAAAATCAACTTTTGTGGTGGGGCGAATTGTACAACCGGAGACGAGTTGATGGCCTTTCTCCCCAGATGTGATATAATAAATCAACATTTGAAAAGGTGACTTCTGACAAAATTTTGAGAAAAGATATTAGACTACTAGAAAATATTATTGTGAATAAGTGAGTCTCCATCTTTTGACAGCACTCTTCTTTTATATTATAATTTATCAATTATAATATTACATATCCCATGATTGTAGTCAATTACAATCTCTATTACTAATATATAGTCTACATATAGCTGGTAATTACTATATATATATATAGAAATTACAGAGTTGACTTAAATATATTATTTGATTTGATCTTTGACTCCATATTAAGAAGATATGATTTGAATCATATTATTTCACTTGATCTTCGAATCCATATTAAGAAGATATGATTTGATTTTCCTTGATTGTTGATTCCATAATAAATAAATATATCTTGTTGACAACCCCCCTCAAATTGATGTAGGTGAATTACCAACATCATTTTGTCAACAAAGAATTGGTGTCTTGTTTGTGGCAAAGCTTTCGTAAGAACATCTACAGTTTGTTGATCTGATGATACCCGTGATAGTGTAATTGTACCTACATCATACTCATCACAAATATAATGACAATCAGCCTCTATGTGTTTGGTTTGCTCGTGAAATATGGGATTAATAATGATATGTATGGCACTTTTATTGTCCACATAGAGAGGAGTTGCCGAGGTTATTGAGAAACCAAGTTCAGAAAGAAGACGTCGGATCCAAACAATTTATGAACAAGTAGTGGACATGGAACGATATTCAGCCTCTGTGGAGGATATTGAGACCCGATCATGTTTTTTGCATTTCCAGGAGATGAGAGAATTTCTGAGATATATGCACCATTCTGTTGTAGAACGGCGTATATAAGGACAACCTGCCCAATCTGCATCACTATAGGCCCGAAGCTGAAGATCTGACTGAATAGGAAAGAGGAGGCCACGATTTAAGGTCCCAAGAAGGTAACGAATAATTCTTTTAACAGCAGATAAATGTAGGTGCTTTGAAGCTGTCATAAATTGACTAACAATATTCGCCGCGTAAGAAATATCGGGTCTAGTGATGGTGAGATAGACCAAGCTTCCGACAAGAGTGTGATAAAAGGTTGGATCTGATAATGGTTCCCCGTCATCTCTACTGTAACATTATCTTCCATAGGTGTATTGGATGCATTAGAGTCCTCAAGTTGAGCCAAATCAATAAGATCTTCTGTGTATTTGTGTTGATTGATGAAGAGCCCTTTGGAAGATCTACGAACTTCAAGCCCCAAAAAATATGTAAGTGGACCAAGGTCTTTCATTTTGAAAGAAGAATGTAACAAGTCTTTGAGTTTATGAATACCTTATGAACCTGTAATAATTATATCATCAACGTAGACAAGAAGAATAGTAATACCGTCTTGTGTTTGATGAAAGAACATTGATGAGTCTGATTTACGTTGTTGAAAATGAGCGTGAATGAGAGTGAGCCGGATTTTTTCGAACCATGCTCGAGGAGCTTGTTTAAGCCCATATAAGGATCGTCTCAATCGATAAACATCATTCTTTTGAACAACTGAAATACCTAGAGGAACTTTCAAGTAAACTTTTTCTTTGAGATCTCCATGTAAGAAAGCATTTTTAACATCCATTTGAGAAATAAGCCACATGTTAGAAGCTGCCAGGGCAAGCAATGTTCGAACCGATGTCATCTTGGCCACTGGAGCAAATGTTTCCTCATACTTAATTCCATATACTTGTTTATTTCCCATTGTAACCAATCGAGCTTTGTAGCGATCTAAGGATCCATTAGATTTGAGTTTTACCGAGTAAATCCATTTGCATCCTATCGGCTGAGCATGAGAGGGTCATGGAACAATATCCCTAGTATGATTAGCCTGCAAAGAATCAATTTCATCCTGCATTGCCAACTTCCAACAATCATGTTTAACAGCCTGCGGGTAAGAGTTAGGAATAGAAATGGAAGATAACGTAGCTGTTAAAAGAGGTTTGACCAAATTTGTTAGGAGGACGAATAACACGACTAGAACGACGAAGTACCATAGTATTGAGGGGAGGAGTTAGAATCAAGGAGTCTTCCGCATCAACTGTTGGAGCTGGTACCGAGGCGAGTTCTTGTTCATGGAGCCTATTTGTGCCATTTCGAGGTTGTTTTCGATGAGTGTGGACCTGTAGAGGTTTATGGCTAGCGGAAACAGTAGGAATTATTTCATCAAAGGTGAGTAGATATGAAATGGATTCTTGCGGAACCGGATTAATATCATGTTGATAAAAATAAATATGCTCAAAGAACACCACATTTCGAGATATACGAATACGTTTGCTTAAAGGATAGAAACATAAAAAACCTTTTTGATGATTTACATAACCTAAGAAAACACACCGAGCAGATTGGGCGGTTAATTTAGTGCGTTCTTTTGGAGGAAGATGAACAAAACAAACACAACCAAATACATGAAGAGAATCATAATTTGGTATAATATGGGGACTGATGTGAGATTTTTTGAGATGGTAACCTGTTTATAAGATGGACAGCCGTAGAGATTGCTTCAACCCAAAAAACGGAAGGGACGGAGGATTCTAGAAGAATAGTTCTAGCAACATCAAGTAGGTGTCGATATTTTATTTCGGCAACTCCATTTTGTTGGGGAGTATATGGACAGCTACGCTGGGATATGACGCCTGTGTCTTGTAGGTAATTTTGGAATTCATGTGACATGTATTCACCCCCTGAATCTGATCTAAGAATTTACTGGTTGCATGAAATTGAGTAAAGATTAGTGTACAAAATTTTTTGAATGCAGAAAATACTTCAGACTTAGAGTTTAGAAAATATATCTATGTAAACCGACTATGGTCATCTATAAAGTTCACAAAATATTTATGGTTAGAGTGTGAAATAACATAAGCAATACCCCAGACATCAGTATGTATAAGATCAAAGTTGGCAATTGATTTTTTTATATGGGTTGGAAAAGGTAGTACTTTACTTTTACCTATTTTGCAACTTGAACAATCAAAAGAAACATCTTTTGTTGAAAAAATTCTTTTATTCAATGATAATTCAGAGTTTAACAAATATAATAATTTGTAATAATAGGGATGACCTAACCGTTTGTTCCATAACTGACACGCATTCAAGGAATATTTTGTAAGGAAGGAAACATGGGGAATACGCGGACTTTGGGAAATTGAAATTGGAAACAATCTGCAGCATCTAGTCCCCTTCACGATCACTCTCCCCAAGACCATATCCTGCACAACAAAGCCAGAAGGAGAAAATGAGACATGAAAATTATTATCTACAAGTTGTCCTACAGAAAGTAGATTGGTCGATAATTTTGGACAAACAAAGATATCTTTTGACTACAATCATGGGATATGTAATATTGTAATTGATAAATTATAGTATAAAAGAAGAGTGATGTCAAAAAATATTAGACTACTGGAAAATATTACTGTGAATGAGTGAGTCTCCATCTTTTGACAACACTCTTCTTTTATACTTCTATAATTTATCAATTACAATATTACATATCCCATGATTGTAGTCAGTTACAATCTCTATTACTAGTATATAATCTACATATATCTGGTAATTACTATATTATATACAAATTACATATTTGATTTAAATATATTATTTGATTTGATCTTTGACTCCATATTAAGAAGATATGATTTGAATCATATTATTTCACTTGATCTTAGACTCCATATTAAGAAGATATGATTTGACTTTCCTTGATTGTTGATTCCATAATAAATAAATATATCTTGTTGAGAACTTCCTGCAAGCATACAGGTCGTTGACAAGTTATAATTTGATAAGTTATATCGTCTCCACATGGATTATAAATGTAGATTATTATGCTTCGAATAGTGTAAATATGTATAACTTGTAATAGGAATAAATAGATGGCAAAGACTTGAATAATAGAATGTTTATTTGGGTTTGCAATGATTACCAACTAAGATAATTATAAAGACAAGATTAAACTAATAATTAAAAGAGACAATTAAATAAATAAAAAAAACTAAAGTATGAGAGATTTGATTGTAATTACCTATGCCGCTAGTTAATTAGTTCCATTAATAAGAGTGAGTTAGTGAATTTCGCATTAGCCGGGATTCAACAATCCTTCTAACTCATGTCGGTAGCTTAGGAGGAAACCTTCCCAAGTATATACCCCTCTTAGGTGACCCTAGAAATGGTTTCCGTTGATTTAGGTTCTAATCCTATTGAATACCTGGTTAGGCAAGACCTCACGGTTCAATATAGTACACTAGGGGCCTATACGCTATGTCCGCAACCAAAACCCCCTCCCTGGTGAAATCTCAATTACGCAACTTACCCTCTACTTGGCCAGAATATAGGTAGTACTAAAAAAAATTATAGTCAATGGAATAATAATCAAACCATTCTCAATTAAACAATTTGTCCCATATAAAAAAATATAATTAACTAGCTAAGCATAAATACGTACATAGGCAACCTTAAGTAATGAGGGTTTAGTTCGTACTAAAAGAAAGAAAACTGATTTAAATTAATGGAATAATCATGTCCAAAAACAAAAACAAATAGAATTACTCTTAACGATGAATGGATATAATGGATAGTTAAGGAAAAATCGTTTGGTTCATATACAAACCATTATTTTCTTCTCTCTTGCTCTTGCTCCCCTTGAAACGTACGGATGAAATAGATGGATAATGACTTGTATATTTTAAGGGTGTTTTTAAATGACTTATATAATTGCTAAAAAAAATTTGGGCCCCCTTTGGCTTACTTAATTAGGTTTAGAAAGGCCAACCCGTATTAAGCTAAAAGTTGACTAGTTCGGTGGAAGAAAATAGCATAAATTCTTCATCTCCACTTTGAATTGACTTCCGTCACTTTCCAAGTGACACTGACTTCAAGCTCTTTCTTAATCAAAAGGAATCAGGTACAAAGCTCTTACCAATAATCCGTGGTGACTGAAATGATATGACGTTGCGATTTCTCCTGCAAACTCTCCAACTTCCTAAAGTGACTTTATGCTCAAATTCCACCTTGTCTTGGGGTTTATCTTGACTTATTGAAATCTTCTCTTCATCTTTGCACCTTTTATCAACCAAGTACCTAAAGTTTACACACTTAACACATAATGAAGGTACAAAATCTCTATAAATATCAATGTGACCAAAACTAAAAAATACTGGGAAAAAAATCCCTCACTTAGGCCCAATAAACTCCCAAAATAATGTCTCGTAAATGGATTAATTCATAACAAAAAGAGATACATCAAGACTCCTAACTCAAAGTTTTGTCGTCTTGACAAAATAGAAAGAAAAGTAGAGTTTAGAAGGGTCTAAGTCCAATAAATTAAAGAAGATAGAAAGAGTAGAAAAGTAATGAAAGACTCTAAAACACTAATTCTGACAAGTTTAATATAATAAAATTTAGAAACTAAATCAAATATACACTTATTATATAAACAATACACACATATTACTTTCAAGATTAGATTAGATTTGCAATGCATTAGGGATAGGTTTTCTCTTAGTCTGCTATGGTGGCTATAGGGTATTCCTACATCCTTACATAGTTTATAAGGTCCATTTTACTACTCTATATTAGTCAAAATTCTCATAAGTTTCATAGTCAATAATCCAAAAGGTCTTTAAGGTTGTAAAACCAGCTTAGGGTAGGTATGTTACGTATATTTGGATAATTTAGAGTGAGCTTTTGGATCTCTTCTCACTATCCATCAACGAGTTACCCTAGAGCTTGAGTTACTTTAAAAGATTTCTCACCCAACACAACTTTTAATGCACTTCTTCGCATCCCCAATACCCAACTAATGCCCTTTATGATCAACTAAATAAATCTCACTTTGCCTATCCAAATGTATATATTTTTCTTTTGTAAGTAGCAATGACTCTCTTTTTGATGTGAGAAGTCATGTTACCATGTTTCTTTTCTTTTCAATATATATTTTTCCAAATCTTTTACTTTTTTTGTTTACCCCGAAAAAGGGTTACAATATATAAACAACTGATAAAAAAGCTCAATTACAAAGCTCAAAAACCCACTCATAATAATTCTTATGAAACCACCACCCCACACTCAAGCTCTTGATGAGTGTTAAAGCATCACAATTTGATTGTGGGTCATATGGAAAAGTCTTAAAATCTAAGGGGTATGGATTGTAATGTGGCTAATAAAAGGCTTAGAAAGGCAAGATGGGGATGATACAGGTAATATAAACATAAGACATTGAAAACCGGCTAAAAGGCACAATGGATATACAAAGAACCACCTTAATCATGTTCTATACTACACAAGTTATTTACTTTCTCACCTCTAGCACATTCATTACATGGTTTATCAAGTAGTTTGGACTCATGTTCTACACACTACTTATGCTCCCTAAGATCAAACTTACTTCTACCGCATTACTCACTAATCCTTTCCTTACTTTTAATGTGTGATTCATGTAAAACTTTAAAGATATACAACACAAGTTCATAAACCTACTATCTACCATCATCAACTCATTAGAATTTTGCTACATTCACTAGATTCTACACCAACATCCATATATATTGAAAGAAATTAAAACACATAAATATGGGGATGGGAACAACAAAATCCCACTCCCAATTAAAATTTGAGTCGTGATATCCATGACTCAAAACAGACTCAATGAACTTAAAGGAAAACATTTAATGTACAAACAGAGAAAGGGGTAGAGATGAGAAAAACATACTCTCGAGGGTATTGTCTCGCATGACCATCATTCAAGATAGGATGCAGCGGACCCTTTACGGTGTCGCACCTTATTCGCTCCAGGAGTGTCGTGATATGCACTTTATTGGATTTGATTAGTGCCGCATCATTGGCAAGGAGGGTTTGAGCTAATCGATTCGATTAAGTCCCTCACTTACCTAATTTTGCCAATAAAACTCTTTCGACTGCGCACCTCTCAAAATGTTCTTGATCCATGCATCATCTGATATGGTACTTGATAAACTAACAAATTTCTCATTCTCTCCAACTTTCACATCCATCTCCATCAATAGGCTAACGATCATTGAGGGGTGCTTCAAATTAAAGAAAATCCTTGTTTTGACTATGAAACCACTTGCGCTACATATACTTTCTCCTATTTCATAACATGAGCGTCTCCAAAAGCTAAGGGTGCAAGGAAGTGGTACCCGATTTTTGCATCAGGTTGAAGAAGCTTGTAAGGCCAAGATGGTTTCAACTCTTTTTTCTTGTATCACACTCCAGCACCAACTCCTCACTAAACACATGTTCATGTAGTTGGTTATAATCTAAGGTTTTGATTTTCTTTATCGCTTTTTGATACTTGCATGGTCTAACCAATTTCTTCAACTTGAAGTGGCTACGAATTTCTTCAACTATGAAAAGAACTAACTTGCCTCGAATGAGAACTCTTCCATTGCTATCTCGTCTAAAAATACCATGATAGAACTCTCTTACCAACTCTAGATTAATACTTGAACGCTCTATCATGGATGTCTTCCAACCCAATCTTTCGTCTTTCTTAAGAAATCTTCTATATTCACCTTTTTCAACTTCCTCTGCAACTTTTCACTCGTTTGTGAGTGTCAAAGTAGGCATTATTTGTGTTGAGATAACTTTCACGTCCTTAGAAGCTTCACTATTATTGGGTAGAGGCATCTTGAGTTGGAGAGGTCGTGGTGTCTTCTCTTTCAGAATTTTAATTGCTTGTTCTTGAGCACTCGGATCCACCATAATCGGTTCGTCTCTAGCCACATCACTCGAAATAACCTTTTTATTATTTTCTTTACTTATATAAACCGCAATCCGTTTCCTTTTTCTCACCAAAATCCGTGTTTGGATTCTTCTTTATCTCTCTAACATGAGCAAATGTCTTCGGTTTTCGTATCATCTTCATTTACCTCCAACTCAAAATTGTACCAATATTAGAATTACCCCTTGAAATGGGTGAATAAGGTACTATTTAGGGCGTAAGTAATATGTTTTGCTATGTGGGTATGAAGGTTTTGTAATGGGATAAGAAGGAATTAAGAAATTGGAAATTGGATTTTTGAATATTTTTTTATTTGATTCTTAATTTCTTGTGATGTTAAAATGATTTGGTTGGGTAATTGTTGTTAGTAATCATGTAGGGATGATTATTAAATATGAAATTTGGGTTATTTGAGTGTGTTTTGATGGTGGGTGAAGGTATAGTTGGAGTTCTAATGGAGGTTGAAGGCTTAGGGAAGAAGGAGGATTAAGGTTTAGGTCAAGGGTGGGGATATAGAATTACTTGCGCCAGGTCTTTGACTCGCAGCGTGGTGAACCGCGGATAAGGTGCGGTATACCGCACCTATCTCGTATCTTATTTACTCTTGAAGCATGATGCAATCTTCGCCACGCTTTTCACCTTGCGGTATTGATGTCTCCATATTTGTGATGAATCAATCCATTAATGAGACATCATTTTAGGTGCATTATATTAGCTGTTAAGGACTTTTTCCCCATTTGTTAATAGTTTCTTAATTCATGCTTTGATTTGGAGATTTATTACTTTTAGAGCATATTTGGTATCATTTTTGTGTTAAATGTGAAGCTCTTAGGTATATGAAATATATTAAATGCCAAATCAATTGCTAAAAGTTAAGGAAAGAAGATCCAAGGCGAAATCTAGAGTTAAATGGAAACAAAGTTAATTCAGGAAAGGAAAAGCTGCCAAATAAATCTTCCATGTAAAGTCGTCCAGTGTTTTGGTTACCGCAAAATATTGGCTAGGAATTTGAAGAAGCCCTTTTATATTCAGACATGTCTTTGAATTGCGGTCGTTTTGATATGTGATTGGTGGGGGCAAAGGTGTGATAAAATAACAGATAAATAAAGATAATAATAAAGGTTACACCCTTGACTACCATGAGAAACTAACTGCAAGTATTACATATCGTTTGCAAGTTTAGTTGATAAGAAAAGTTCGTTCGCAGGGATTTAATCTGTTAGATCTACTTGTATTAAATAAGCGTAGATGAATTTAGATGTTTAGAATAAAATATAATAAGAGGAATAATTATCTGATGAGAAATAATAAACAAGAATGCAGATAAATAAATATGAATGTGAGTGAGATAAATTAGGGTCACTACTATGAGTCTATTCTAAGTTGTTATTCTAACCTTAAGATGAATTGAGCATTATATATTAACCGGGATTATAAATTCTACCTAACCCCCGTCAGGGTGGACTTAGGACAAACCTCTCCACTACCAGGAGATCCTAAGTAATGATTGGTGATTAAATCAAACATTTATGGCAATTCTAGGTAGGATCACCACTAGACGATTATGTGGTGTTGTCAATAATTGAATTACTAAGGATAGTCCTAAGATTGGCCGAATCTAGGGCTGGAAACAATAAGTCAAAGCACACAATAACAATATACGCCAAGCTCCAAATCAATTAAAATAACAGATAGTATTATGAAATTTAAGACAAAATAATAACCCAACAATTAAAAGTAAAACTTACACAATAAAAGCTTAGAAACATGGTGAAGCCACAAATCTATAGCTAATTACCCTAAATATAGAGAAGGAGAGATGTAGAAGAGGAGTTTGTCCCTCTCCAACTTCTTGCTTCTTGTCTTCCTCTACAGGTCAGCTTGCTTCTTGAATGAATAGCTTGATACTAAGGATGAATATTAAATTAAAGGACTAAGCTAATATTTAAAACTGAGAAAATACAAGCAAGGACTAAGCCTATACTTGACACTGAGCAAGAACATGTTTACAATGGTTTAAGGGTGTATTTATAGGTGTTTAAGAAGATCTAATTCGTTTTATTGGAGTGGAAGACAAGTAACTTGGACTCCAAGCCCAACTCAAATTCGTAACTCTAAAATATATAAAAGGTAATAATCGGACGCTGTTTTGTTTCGTCCATAACTTCTTTGTTTCAACTCCGATTGACGCGCTCCATATGTCGAAACTGATCGTCTCGGAAAGCTCTATAATTTTGCATCAGACCATTCTTCCAAATTCTTAGCCAATCTTGAGTTATGATCACTTATATGATCGTAGGTGCTGGATTTTAGATTATTTGACAACTTTATCTTTCCATATCTTATCTTTTCTTTCTTTATCTCCAATTTCCAATTTCCAATACATATGTTCTTTCCTTTATCTCTTTACACTTGATTTGGTATCTAATTAATTACTATATATCTTTAAAGCTTCACACTAAATAAATAAATTAAACCCAATATGCTCTAAAAATAATAAATAATTAAATTAAGACAAGAAATAGGAATATGCAACAACACATGAAAAAATCAACTTCTAGACTTCCTAAAACACTAAAAGTGATGTCTCCGACTAAGATTAAATCATCACAAATGGGGAGACATCAGTGATACACTGAATTTGGCCCAGTAACGAAGTAGATATCATTCTTTCAATCTCTAATGTTTATCCTATCCTACAACTTTTGAATACGAATTTGAGTTGGAGTTGTAATCCAATAACTTGGCCCACACACCAAGATTTTGACCTAGCACCTATAAATATACCTATTTACCTTTATAAATATGTCCTTGCTGGTCCTTACTTAATTATTACTCTTAGGAGTCATCCAGAGAAGCAAGTTGACAGTATGTATCTATTTCTATTTTTTATTTCATCTAGTATGAACTAATTTTCCCATAGCTTGGGTTTACATATGTATAATCTTTAAAATATATTTCTTTATTCTATGTTATTTTGGAAAGTGACTTTAATTGATTAACCTTCTTATTTATCTTATATATCTGTTATATGTGCTTAGATTTATTCCAACCTTAATCTTGATCAAGTTAGGACTGTTCTCTTGTAGTTGGATTGTCACCCTGACGGGGGATTAAATTATTGAAACACCACATAAAAGTCTAGTGTGTGGTAGTGATCCTAACGAGTTTTCCTGACTAGATAATCAATAAGGTTTGATTTAACCACTGATACCCAAGTCCCTTGGTAATTGTTATTTGCCACTTAAGTCCACCCTAACTGTGATTAGGAGGACTATAGAATCTTGACTACATATATTTCCAAGAGATTTAATCACCCTTATAACTAGAATAAGATTTAGAAGGATAAGTGCATACTAGCAACCTAAGTTGCTATTAGTTATTTATTTGCATTAGTAGTTAATTAATCATTCTTTCTAATACTTATCTCTTATTTATTATCTTTTAGTTTAGCTATCAAACTCTTCTACATCTCTATCTACAACACATTTAATCTAGCAGACTAAATCCCTGCGAACGAACTTTACTAATCTTCTATAACTTGCAAACGTGACGTGCACTTGTGGTGCGTTTCTCGTGGTAATAGTAGGTGTGTGTGTGCTTATTTATTATCGTTATTTTATCACACTATAGCCACACCAGGTATATCGAGAATGGGGTATGGTGTACCGCATCTGGCTTGTGTTCCTTCTGAGCGATTGTACCGTGTCAATAATACTCCTACGGTTGTTTTCTCGAGAATCATCAAAACTTTCTGAGTTTTTAGCATGGGGCTATCATTGAAACGGTCTGGAATCTTATGGTGCACCACAGGTAGGGTGCAGTGTACCGCAAAATCATGTTGTATAGCTCACAAAATTCCCAAGTTTTCACCCCAAACTCAATCGTTTGCTCACCTACACATCAAAAATACTCTATACCTTAGTCACTATGTAATAGACATCAAATAAATTTACTAATAAACACTAAAGACATGAAATAAAACTACAAAAGCATTAAAAATGTGGGGTGTCTTCCAAGAAGCGCTTTTGTTTAACGTCGTTGAAGTTCGACATGTTACCTCAAGGTCATTTCTTTCTCACATAGCCTCCCCATCAGTGGTGAGGCATATAACCTCTTCCAAGAGAGGTTTGCATTTCTTCTTGGTCTCAACTTCAACTAATCTTTCAGAAACAACTTTTGTGACCTTGAACAGGCCACGCTAATAGCTCTTGTGCTTGCGTGATTTATTTGGGAGATCAAGATATTTCATTGCTACCTCATCTCCTACCCCAAACTCATCATCTTTCCACTTTTTCTTGGGTTTCTTTGGAACCTTCTTAGTACTCTTTTTGGTTCTCTTCGAGTAATTAATGAATGGGTCCCCTTTTAGGCATAAGGGAGATTTGATGGTGGTTTCTTTATTAGCTTTTTCTCCTCCAACCCTAAGGTTTTTTCAACCGTGACTCTATCTTTCTCTACATAATTGAGTGTGTCCAAGCAGAAACAATCTTCTGGTGTACTAGGGAACTTTATCGCCTTGAACACACTAAACTTATCTTCCTTGTCTTGCACTCACGTAATCAATTCTACCCTTTTTACATCAATCAAAGTACGCCCCATGTCTACGAATGGCCACCCCGAGATGATTGTCACTATATATCAACTTTGTAATAAAGAATAATGAAATCACACGAAAATATAAAAAGTACCTGCTTTAACAAGTACATCTTTGATTTTTGCCCCAGGATGGGAACTTCATATGATCTTCTATTTACAAAGTCATTGTAGTGAACCTTTCTTCCCCAATATTCAACTTCTCAAATAATGACTTTGGCATAAGGTTGATACTTGCGCCTAAATAACACAAGACCTTCACGGTCAATTTTCCACCAATGGAGATCGTGATGTCAAAACCTCCAGGATCCGTCAATATTGGAGGCAACTTACTTTGACATATTACTACTTTCCACTAATAATCCAAATATTTCCCCTCATGCACTTGCGCTTGTTTGAAAGCACATCCTTCATAAACTTTAAGTACTTTGGCATATCCTGGATGGCCTCCACAACCGGAAAATTGATTTGTAACCTCTTCACCATGTCCATGAACTTCTTGTACTCTTGTCATTGTCCCTATCTTAGACACGTGAAGGAAAGGCGGGTGATGTCTCCCTAATTGTTCTTATTTTCGACCCTTGGGAGACATCATTTTTGGTGTTTATTTAATTAATTCGATAGACTTTTGGACTAAATATGCAATAATTCGGAATTCCCTTTTTATTTCTAGCATTTTTAACTTATTAAACTTTTGCGCGTAATATTGGTATTTTTAGTGTAAAGTTTACAGGTTTTAGATGTTAGCTAGGAGAGGAATCCGAGGAGAAGGTCAAAGATCGTGAATTAGAGTCAAGACTTGAAGACAAATCCCGAAGATATTATTTTTAGAGCTGAAAATCCATTTTCCAGGCCATAGATTGCTGACTTCGAGGTGCTTAAGCGATGATCTAGCTGTTGACCTTTGAAGATAAATCATTCCTTATCGAGTTACGGAACTTTAGCAACTGGAATGAGGTCAATCGGAGTCATAACGCATCGGGAAAAGCCGTTTTAGTGAAGGTGTATCAGCAGTTACGAGATTTTGGGCTTAGAAATTGGGCTTGGACATTTAATTAGTGTTTTATTTTCTGGTCCAAGCCCTAATCCATTTTTACACTTATAAAAGGAGGTCTGGACTTCTATTTTTCACACAATTCATTCTTTACAATTAAAAACATCAGAGAGAAGCAACAGAAGGAAGGAAGAAGAAGCTGCTAGAGCTGGAATGGGTCTATAGCTCCGTTCTCAGTCATTCCAATTCCGGAAATTAGGTTTCTTTTATCTTTTATTTGTAATTAGTTATGAATTCCATTTATTTTAATTTAGTATTTCTTTTTAATATGAGCTAAACATTTCATAGTGCTTGAGAACAAACAATGGGTGAATCCCAATTTTATTGAATAACGAATGTTGAATTTGGGTTTCTGTTAAATTAAACTAGATTAGGGCTTTTACTCTTTTCAATAAATTGAGATTATTTTACTGTTTTTAGCGTCATGAACTAGGAACAGGCGTTAGTATTTAGGCTATTCCAATTAGTGGCAATTGGGTCATCCTGACGGAGGGTTTAAATACAGAACCATTTATTCAATCTAGGATAGAAGCTATTGATTCTGACGAACTTAGTTAATTCTAGGGCCAATGAGGTAATAGAACTTAAACATCCAACGGTGGATCATATTTACCCTGACGGGACTAGTGACACTTTAGGATCGCCTTATAGTCCACCCTGACGGGGGTATAAGGAATTTAGAATCCTGACCATTGTAATTGACCAATTTAGCCCTTAAACAACATAAGTTAGGAAATAGGATTGGGAGGATCCTTGCGTTCTCAAGTGCTACTTCTCATATTGCGTTTTACATCATTTTACTTGCGTCTTAGCTTTTACTTGCATTTACAATTTGTCTTTCATTTAGTAGCTTTAATAACAAAAACCAAACAAACACATTATTTTTATTTGCTTTCATAAGTGCATCAATCATTAATAGATAAGCATTGTAGTCAACCATCCCGTCCTTGGAACGAATCTGTTTTATCATTTATACTACTTGGGACAACCGTACACTTGCGGTTGTGGTTCGATTATTATTTGTATTTATTTAGAACACACAAAGGACCACCAGCGGGGGAGTTCAATTCTCACTAACAACTTCTTTCTTCTTCTTTTGAGCTATTGGTATCTATTCTATATTTCCTTTAAGATCACTGGCTCAATCACTTTTTCTTCAACCTCTTCTATCTCTTCTTCTATCTCTTTTGGCTTGGAGGTTGATTCTTTCTCTTTCAATACTGGAAAGGATGGGGCAATTGCATCCCACTCCTCAACGCAATCGCGTTACATTCTTCATTCTTCTGTGGGTTCTTAGTATTGCTTATTAATTGACCATGTTGTCTCATATTCAAATGGTTAGCAATTTGAGAGCAATCTTTAATTCCACAGAGTGTTCATTCATTTTCTCATTGTTGGACTTCACCGCCTCTTGATTGGATTTCAAATTCTCTTGAGTCATCATTGTAAATATGCTTAATTTTTGTGCAAGAGCATTTGAGATACCTTCTTGTAGATACTCAGGAAGTTCTTTTTTAGCAAGACTTCCAGAATAAGCATTTTGAACGGGTTTTTGGACTCTTTGCAATTTATTAAGAGGTCTTGGTTGATTTTTTTCCTTGGGGGTATTGTTGATATTTCCCTTAATTTTCCGCCCTATTAGAATTTGACCATTGGGATCCGAGATGATTGCAATCAGGTTGCATATAGCCATGAACACCAACTTAGTGTTTACCTCGATTAGATATGAATTCCACAAATTCTTGGTTGCTTTGATACTCCTCTAAAGCATGATCATTATCACCACAATTTGAACACCTAAAGAATTCTTTTACAACTTTCACTTCTTTCTTTTTATTCTGGAATCCTTCCTTCACGACCATAGCTAATTGTTTCAATTGATTCTCCAATGTAGAAAATTTGGCATCTATCACGTTCTCATCATTAACATGTAAAACACCTCTTTGTGCTCGCGTCATTGGACAACTCCTTTCAAGTATCAATAATTTTCTCCATTGCTTGTTCGGCCTGAATATGATCCATTGACACAAAACCACCACCATCGAGATTATCAACTCGTAACCTTGCACTTACATCAAGTCCCTTATAGAATATAGAGAGTCGTATTAATGAAGTGTACCAATAAAGAGGGCACTTTACCAATTGTTGTTGAATTCTCGTTCACGTCTCCCCTAAGTTCCTCTCAACTTCTTGTTTGAAATTCGAAAACTCAACTTGGTCTTTCATCCTCATACTTTGCAGATAGAAACGATCAAAAAACCTTGCTTGAAGTGTATCCTAATTAGGGATCGTGTTTGATGGTTTTCTATCTAAGCACTCACTTGCACCTCCAATTAAGAATAATTTGAACATCAAATAACACATTTGCTCCCTTGTAACGACTTAAGTAATGTAGGTGTCACATATTTGCATGAACTTATGAATATCTAGTATAGGATCTTGGTGGGCGACTCCACTATAATTCCTTTAGTTAAGGAATTAATTCTACATACACATGTCAGGCTTAAAACGCGCGGCTTGAATAGCTAGAGGGCGAATCCCCAAAGGTTGAACATGAAAAGGAACTCCTAGCTCATGGATTTCTTGCACTTGATTATTAACCCCGTTTGGAGGATTCTCTACATTCAAGTTCATTCCTTGTTGAACATTGTTGTGAACACCATCAGGAAGATGTGATCTTACTGGTGGGATTCTTATTGACCTTAAAACCAGGAGGTGGGTCAAGATTAGCCATTACTACTTACTCTTTTCTTGTTTTTTCTCTCTTTCTTTGGTCTTGAAGCAACCTCTCGGGATCCGAGAGCATAAAGAAAAAACCTATGAATATATGAAGAGACAAAAACAAGAAAACAACGTAAAACCAAAACAAATTAGACACTTCTACACTAAAATAAAACATATTTTGAAGGTCTTGGTGGGTGGTTACAAACCTTATTTGCCATGTTTTTGTGAAACGATATTGACCGAGCAGGATGATCATTTTGTTGTTAGAAATCTTAATCTTGATTCTTTTTTCGTTGTTATTCTTCTGAGAATGCTATGCATTTTGGGGGATTTTTACTTTTATGGAACAACTCTTTTGTATTTCCACTATTCATGCATGCCCGTACTATATTGTTACTAGGATGAATGATAAATATTTCCCGTATTATATGGTTTTCATACATGCACCTAATATTTATATAGACAGGTTAAATATGTTCAAAGAAATATCTAACTGGAAAGGTAATCAAAGTGATCTTTGGATTGTGATGCGTGATTTCAATGACATAACACATTTCAGAGAAAGATTAAGCAAGAATCCAACAAATTTACAGCATATTTTAAATTTTAATTTATTTATCTCATCAGATTCTCTTTGTGAAATTAATCACATGAATTTTTTTTCACTTAGAGCAATATAAGAGAAGGACAAGAAGTACAAAATATTATCACTCGCCAATAATATTATCACCTTGGATACTGTGTTGGCCAGTACAAAATGGAGTGGACACTTTCCAAATGCAGTTGTGAATATACCTCCAGCAATTGGTTCTGATCACTCGCCAATAATATTATCACCTTACGGAAATATAACAAGAAGTAAAAAAATACTTGAAATTTGAAATTAATTGGTTGGAACATCAAGAATGTGAAGGAGTGGTTCAACAAACTTGAAGAGAACCTAATGAATATGGAACCCTGTATGAGTTTCTTTAAAAAAGACAACACTAAAACAACTTTTCAAAGCAACAAGACCAAGATTAAAGAATTGGAAAAGGAGTTAACAAGACTCAACAACACATCTTTTTCATTACGAGTAATTGATGAAGAAAAAATGATAGGTGAGCAATTAAAAGTATACTGAAATAGAGAAGAGATATATTGGCCAAATAGAGCGAGAGATAATTAGATTAAATATGGGATACAAAATAATCTTTTGCAATACTTGCTAAATGTAGAAACAAAATAAGATTCTCAACATCAAAGATACTAATGACAACTAGATTAAATCTAAAGATGAAATAAAAAAAAAATTTCCTATCTTTTTACAGGAATCTTTCCAATGAACCTAGAGGATCTAATAGGCAAGATGCGGTAAAATTTATTAAACCCATGATTACTTTGGAAATGAATGACATGTTTACAAGAATTCCAGATAAAGAAGAAATACGAAAAGCAATTTTTTATCTTGGTCCTGGGAAAGCTCCAGGCCTGGACGACCTTAATGGTAAGTTTTATAGAGAATATCGACATATTATTGAAACAAATCTTTGTATTATGGTTATTGATTTCTTTGAGAATAATATATCGTTGTAAACACTTAACGAGACTCTAATTACATTAATACCCAAAGGAAAGGCACATATGAGAGTTGGAGATTATAGACTAATTTCCTGTGCTAATTTCTGATGTAAAACAATTTCAAAAAATTTAGTTAATAGATTGCAGGATTTGATGCAAGAAATTACGTTATCAACATAATCAACTTTTATTAATGGTAGATCAATACAAGATAATATAACCATTGCACAAGATATTTTTTGTTTCATGAAGAGGAAAATCGAATGAAATAATAATCATGTGGCAGCTGTTAAACTTGACATGGCAAAAGCATATGATGAAGTCAGATAAAAATTTATTATTATGATTTCAAAAGAATGGGTTTTCGTCCAAAAAAAAAAAAAAGGGTTTTGATTCTACATAGCTTCATATCTCAATTGTATCCTTCCAAATTAACATTAATGAAAAAAGACCAGACAATATTATACCTCAAAGAGGATTAAGACATGTGAACCGTTATTTCCACTTTTTTTCTCTCTTATGACAGAGCCACTTATAAATCTTATTGAGAATAAAATAGATGAAAGACTTATTAAAGGGATTCAAATCACACGAAATTGTCCTACTATTTTACATTTACTCTTTGCAAATGATTCTATTTTTTTTTTAACACTGGAAGGATAAGAAATAAATAAATTTCAGAAATGCATTGAACATTATCGTCAAAGTTCAGGACAAAGGGTTAATTTTGATAAATCATCCATTTGTTTTAATAAAAATATACTAGAAGATATTAAAATAGAAACGATAATTGTTTTGAAAATAAAAGAAACTAATGATCCAAGAAAGTATTTTGATATTCTATTCTGCCATAAAAGATCAAAATTAAAACATTGACATGGATAGTTGATAAAGTTTTCTTTAAAATGCAAGACAGAGGACTACCATGATAGATGGAGCTTCCCGCGAGTTTTTATTCAATCGTTTTGGAATTCGCTGATATAATTGTGTTTTCATAACTTACTTATCACTATGTCCAAAAAGAAAGTTCGATGAAATTTAAAACAAATAAACAACTAATCCGATATAAATTCAGAAAAAAACAATGGAGGGAGAATAATAGTTAGCAGATAGGTAATTAATTTTGATCAGAAAGTGATTGATGATTCCGACTCGTATAGTCGTATGACTGTATGAGTGATAAAAAATGTCTGAAAAATGGACTCTTGTCCGTGGGGGCAGTCAATCAAGAGAAGATTAGGGTAATCAATTTTCTTTCTAATCGTCTACTTTCCATCAATAATTGACCTAATCTGCTTTCAATTAAATAATCAGATTCTGTTGTTGGTATTTTGGGATTTGACCAAACCATATTCTTTTCCGTTTTATATTTCATTATTAATATCAAAATATATGTTGTCTGTTTTTTTCAATATCATTCCTAATAAATTAGTAGAAATTAGTAGCGTAATAAACTTATTAAGTAAAGATAATATTGTAAACATAATTCTTGTACACAAAAAAGTAAACAAATAATATTTTTTAATCAAAAGCTTTAAAATGGCCAAAAATAAAACCATTACAACGTTTAACAAATTTCATTCAGATCAATCTTTCAAGCTTG
The DNA here is from genome assembly GCA_029959085.1 of Nemophila menziesii. Lineage (NCBI taxonomy): Eukaryota > Viridiplantae > Streptophyta > Magnoliopsida > Boraginales > Hydrophyllaceae > Nemophila > Nemophila menziesii. The sequence continues at coordinate 1,572,489 of JARWIR010000012.1, read as the reverse complement.
TCTGTAGGAACAGGTGAAAATGTGAGGATATGGGAAGATTCTTGGATTCCCACTAATCCTTGCTTGTCTAGACTTAATAGCTGTAACTTTTTTCTTGTCTTTGAGTTAATTCTACCTCATTTTAAAGGATGGAATAAGAAAATTATTTATGAAATTTTTCCAACAAGAGTTGCAGCAACCATTCACAAGTTATATTTATCGTCTTTAAACTGTGAAGACTCTCTTTCCTGGAGACACTTAATTTCTAGAGATGTAACCGTTAAAGAGGTTTATAACAAGATTTGGAGGGCTCAACTTGACTTGGACAAAATAAAAAATAAATAAAAATGGAAATTCCTCTTTCATGTTGGATATAAAGGACTGAAATTTGATTTGGCAAATTTCAGTGATGCCTAAGGTTAAGAACTTTGTTTGGAAGTGCTATAATAATGGCATTGCAACAAATAAAAACAGGTTTAAAAGGAGAGTTATTGAAACTCCTTTGTATGATATTTGTGGTGAAACAAATGAAACAGTTGAGCATCTTTTGTTTCATTGCTCCCGGGCTAGAGCTTTTTGGTTAGCTAGCCCCTTTTATTTAAATTCACATACAAAACTCTCTTTTAATATTCGGAAATGGATACAATTTATGAGGTTAGCTAATACTGAATATAAGGATTATGATCATGATCTTAATGAGCTTGGTTTTATGATTGTCTGGTTTATTTGGAAGGGAAGGAATGAATTCATTTTTAAAGGCAAAGTCCCTGACCCTGTTTTTGTTTTACAAAATGCAATTAAAGCCAATGATAACTACAACTTAGCGAATAAGTACACTTCTGAGGCTATAAATCAAAATCATAATTATGGTATGGAGGAGTTAAATCTTATACACGCTGAAATGAATGTAGAGTCAAGTATTCGTAGTGGAAACCAAATTAAATGAATACCACAAAATGAGGGTTGCTTTAAGATAAATTGTGATGCTTCAGACAATTTTAAATCTAACTTAGTTGCTTTTGCGTGTGTCTTGAGGGACTCAACAGGTAAATTTGTTGAAGGAATGGCTAAGAAGGTTAGAGTCAACTCAATAGCTGAAGCTGGAGGGAGAGGCATTCCAGCAGCTTGTAAAATGGCTTCTAAATATCCAACTGGAAGTGTAGTTATTGAGAATGATAGTTTTTGTTACTATAAATCAAGTTAACACTAAGTGTAAAATTTCTAGTGTAACTAAAGTACTTGTTAGGAATATCATTTTTTGTGTATAGACTTAGGATCCCTTTTGTGAAGAGATTAAAAAAAAGGGTTGCGAATTAGGTGGCTAAACAAAAGCTTAATGGAGCTTTGTTTAGTCTTTGGGATATTTTCCCCCCTTCCTAATTAGGTAAAAACTTCTCGAGCAGGACTTTGACCAGCTTGGTATAGGCTGAGGATTGTGTTGTAATTTTTGGAACTTTGTTTTAATTAATCATTTCGGATTTCGACCAAAAAAAATAAAATCTCTCGAGCTAGAAGTCTTGCAAATTCGGGAGGGAAAAAGGTCATCCACTGACTAAACAAGATATCATATAACTTTTGTTTTGCCACCCAACCATCAACATGGTTGTTCTTTCTCCGGACAAGTTAAAAAGAAATATTACACAGATTTTCCAGTAATTAATTTTGACTACACTATTACATAATTTTTTATCGTTTTTTAATACAATGAAGGTTCTAAGACCACGGATAAAGCCCTATTACAAACTTAAAACGTTTGTCAAAGCCGATGTAAAAATTCTCCTAGGAGTTTTCCATCCAAACATGTCTTTTGCAAGCACACCCCATATCACATCCAGAGGATCATCTAAGGAAATATATTCACTTATATGTCTTGTACCCCACCACGCTAACCAAACGACACACGAATTGGCTTTTCTATAGTCACGTGTGATGTTGAATAATGGATTGTTTTTTAGAATGGTTCTAATTCCTTCAATCAAAAAGTTGTTGGCCCTTTTCCCGCTTTCTACTAGATTGATCGCACTTATGGCCTCTTGCTAGTCCATCAAATAGCACCTTTATACCCATATTTTCACCATCTTAAGTCCCTCAAAAACCACAATTAACTCGTCAAATATCACTAAAGTGCAGGAAAAATTTATTGCAAATCCTTTTGCCCAACTACCCTCAATGTTTCGCACCACTCCTCCCGCTTCTCCCTTGTCTTGGGACCCGCTACCGCTCCCATCCTTATTCAGTTTAAACACATGGTTCAGTTTACACCATCCAATCCATTTCACGTGATTTTCAATCTTACTTGCTCTAACCGGATGAGAACGTCATGCCTCCATAAAACCAATGGGCACAGCCTTCGTCTACTTTATTAATACTTCCCTAGTAAAAAATGTTCCATTATTAAAAATTACATCATTACTCTCTCTCCATATCACCCCTAACATAGCAACAAAAAACACTTTCCAATTTATCCCAACAAATAGAGTTTTCTCTCCAAGTTAGTATTCCACCACCTCGCTATCTCCTGCCCTTATTCCCATGTTCGGTCCTCCGCCACCGGATGCCCGACCTGCTGCTGTCCTCCATGGTTGTTGTCAACTGCAGAAGGGCCCGTGCACTTGTCCATCTGGGTCCAACTGCTACCAACCATCAAGCGCTGCTGTAAGATGTTGCAAGTCAGTCAAGCCTATCAGGTCTGCATAAGACCGCCTAATGCTGCTGGAACCCAGAAAAGCTGTAGTACTTATCCTATACCCTTGAAGCAGTTGCTGCTCTTCCCGTTCCCCATTTTAATCCCCACCTCGCACCAACACTTCTCAAAGATCTTGACCGGCCACACTGAATTTCATTCCTTACTAGACTCTACATCCTTATGACCATTGTACAGTCCCAAATAAGTGAATAGATGTTTCCTCTGATACACCGCACCACAAATAATCACCCGAAACTTCCATCCCCCACTTCTTTAAATTACTGCCCGTGGGTAATCTTTCTTGAACCACCCTCCATGGAAATACTCTTATCTTTTGGGTACACTTTAATATCCACACTCTTCTCCACTCAATTTCCTCTGTGTGATCACTCGTTTGTGGTTCCATTAGTGCCAACTTCATTGAGTATATTACATTCATTTTATTTTGCCAAGATATCACATCTGATTCTCCATTTTCCATTGAAATTATCACTCTCAAAATCTCTTGGATCTTGTGAATTGGTAATATATACTGAAATTTATCCCAATTCTAATTTCCATCATCTGTAACATAATCGCTAACCTTATGGTCCTAGATATCATTCCTCAGCGCTATTTCAGCCCATCCAACCATAACACTACACTATCTGTATTATGAATCGACCATCGGGATCCCCGTCTAGTCACAACAATATCTTCCACGATGGCACGAAAAATTTATGAAACATAATGTTTCGCTCAATACTTTAAATAACTCTTTTTGAAATACTTTTGACGTAACGCTTAACCCACAAGGTCGTGTTATCATGCATCAACTTCTACCTAATTTTCCTAGTAGAGCCCTATTCATATTACCAGCCGACCTACATCCTATATCACCCTTCTCTTTCAAAGCACATTCTTTATCCCAAGTGACCCTACTTATTATCCTTTTATCGGTTTTTGAACTTGGCTCATTGATGACTTGTATAACGCGTACACAAAAGGTGATGGATGCTTTCGAATAATACTCTACTTATCTGCACACAAAAACAACTCCAAGGGCTCTGTTTCCATTGGGGATCGTGCGCTATACTTTGAAATTTTACCGTCGACCGAAATCCGACATGCATTTCTAACAATGCAACCCACCGCTGCTAATCGTTCATAGCGCTCCAAGCACATCATAGTTAATTTTAAAATAATTAAAAAGGGGAAGTGTCCATGAGGGGATGGGTGTATGATATAGATATTCCCCCACTTGTAGTAAATAAACTCACTTTGTTGTTACTGATTAATTAGGGGACCTAATCTATTATCCATAACAATAGGACATAAGATTGTTGTAGATGATCCGTCATAAGAACTTCATTAGATACCCTATTAATGTGAAAGTTAGACCTATTAAGACCTCTCTCGATAATGACTTTTTGCTCAGAACTTGTAGCTACAACTTTAGAGAACTCATCACATAAACATATTATTAAATTTAGTAAAACAAAGGGTATCATATCCTTTTTTCGCTTCGTGAATTTCTTTTGTATAATTGTGGAGAAGAAGAATCCACTCATCGAAACAAGTGGTAGAGACATTACAAATGAGATGGTTAAGAGGAGTAGCTATCCAAACCGCTCTAGCATGGTGGAAATGGAAGATCAAGTGCTCAATAACCCACTTTCTTCATTGCACACCTCACAAATAGAATTGGTTTCTATGTTGTGTTGTAGAAATCGAAGCCTAGACGCTACCTAGGCGTCAACTACCCCCTTAGCTACCTACGCCCAGTAAAATGCTAGGCATTTTTTCCTAACGCCTTAATCGTCGTAGAAGAGACGCCTAACTCGCCTAGGTGCCGATCAATAGTAAAAAAATGGCCACCTAGGCCTTCATTTTTCCTTACTCTCGAGAATTCTTAAATTGATATTATAACTCTAATTTTAGTATTGTTATATTTTACTACGACGTTGTTAGATGAAGTTTATGACTCTAATAGTTAAAATTATTATAAATAACTACATATATATTACTAAATATATAAAATGACATAGACGGATTCCAAACCGCCTCCCACCTAGGCATCGTATAATCCCTCCTAGTAGCTAGTGCCCGGTTAACCGCCTAGGCCCTAAAACCGATATCTACACTATAGTTTAGTATGCATCTCTTTATTTTCTGTTTTTCGAAGAAAATTTCTTATTTTAGGGGCTACCTTGAGATCCCAAATTATATTCCAAAGTTTGTTTTTTGGAATGGTCGCCTTTTTTTTAATAAACTCGTTTCTCTTTTCCCAATCTTTCTTAACTAAAAGGATACGATAAACTTCTTTGACCCCTCTCATTTGTATTTATTAACATATGAAAAATCTTAGGTTACTATTCATAGTATTTACAAGCATACTACTATATAGATTCCATTGGTCTTTCCATATACGAATGGATTAACTATTACCCACACCCCATTAAATATTATTTTAAAATTATCTCTACAACAAGAAGCCTCTTCCATCCCCCAAGAAGCATCATTACCAACACAAACTTCAAGGAAATAAGATAGATGTAAATGATTTCCCCTTAAAACTCAAAATAAGATAGAATCTTGACGAATGAAAATTCTCCAAGCATTAGAATCTAGGAGGGATATACGCATGATATTGAAGTCCTTAAGTACAAAGCCTCCATCCATATTGGGTTTAGTTAGTAAATCCTATTTTGCCCAGTGTATCTTAGATTTGTCCTTATTGTCCTAAAAAAATTGGCAACCAAAGAAGCCAAATGAGAGGAAACTTGTTTCGGGATAAGGAAAAGAGAAATAAGGTGATTGGCGATGAATTGATGACGACTTTCAACAAGACCTCCTTACCACTCTCATATAGGAATAAGTTATGCCAATAAGCCATCTTCTTTCTTACCCTCTTGATCAACCAGTATAAAAATTTCACTTCAGATATTTCCCAGTCAGAGGGGAGATCTAAGTATTTGCCTAGGTCGACAAGATTTCTAATGTCTAGAAAATTAGATAGGGTGTTTCTAATGTGAGCCACATTGTTTCTATTAAAAATAATACTAACCTTTTACTAGTTAGTTTTATTACTTTAATTATGAACTAAATTCCTTATAGCTTGAGTTTCATAATCATATGAACCTTGATATGACGATTGATTGTTTTTATTTTGTTTGGGATAATTCAATTTAATTGAATTGGGTATTTTATTTTGTTGCATATGAATTAATTTAATTTATGCTTTCTATAACATGATCAACTATAGGTTGACCATAATATCTTAAATTGTCTCCCTGGCGGGGAGTTAGGGACATAACTGGTTCATATTTGCCCAGTGTGCGGTAGTGATCCCGACCGGCTTGTCTTGCCTGATAAATAGATAAGTTTAGTACTTTATAGCTCTGAGCTTTTGCGTAGAATAATCTCACATGCGGACCCTACTAATAGTTAGGCAGCCTAATAAGCTACCCTGGCGGAGTTAGAAGGAAGTTAGAATCTCGATTAACAAAGAATTACCCAATAGTCACCCTTAGCACTAGAACTAATCATTTTCACAGTAGGGGATTACTTGCAACTTGAGCTATACTTACTTGCTTTATTAGTTAATCAATCATTTGCATCTTAGTTTAATAAAAAACCAATCACATATTTCTTTTTTAATTCTGTATATTTTAGTTATACCAACCGAACCATCTACACTCTTTAAGCGCACGAGCTAGAATTTAACGAATATAGTCCCCGTGGAAAACAATATTATTACTTACTTTATTACTTGTGAACGACTTGTACACTTGCGGGGAGTGATCTCTTGAGATGTTGATTTATTAGCTATTATTATCACACTTTGGGAGACGACAAACTTCGTTGACTTTAGACTTTGACGTCTTTCGACTTATTGTTGGCAAAAATTGTAAAGAGAATAACCTATATGGATATTTTAAAACATAGGAGTTAGAATGGACAAAACTTGTAAAAATGAGTGTCGATACATGTTATTTACTCGTAATAAAATACCAAACTAAAACCTTACTCTCTCTCATTTATTACCATTAATCTCTCTCCTCCTTTATCATTTTCTCTCTCTCCCTCCTCCATTAACTATCAATAATTTCCAGCTCCGCCAACCGACCACCACCGGATAAAGTACTGAGCATGAAAAAAGTTACTGAGACTCAAAAAAATTTGCTGATTATTTGATTTTTTTTTGTTGAGTCGCTTTACTGTGCATGCTCGGTAACTTTACTGGGTATCGAGAAAATTAATTGAGTTTTTGGGATTTTTGCTGAGTATTAAGTAAAAAACAATTGAGTTTACAATATAAAAATGCTAAATAGCAATTAGAGCAATAAATATACCCCAACTTAATTACACCAATTATCTAATTAATCCTTTCTTACCATATGAATATAATTAGAGGAAATTACAAAATCAAGCCTCAAATCTAAAAACATTATATTTTAGAGCCCATGTACTTAGAACTTCTTATAAAGTCCTCAGTTGCAACTATTGATTAGCCAGTTTACCAATATACCCTTTTCAGTTTACTTGCTTTTATTTTTTAATTTGAGTTTCAGTTTCGTTATGGGTACGCACCCTCGTGGGTACAGACACATGGTCTCGTTTAATTTTGTAATTTTACATTAAAGGTCCTTGTTAAAATCAAAACAACACATTTATAAGTCAATATCCAAATCAATCATTAGGAATTCAGCCACTTTGTCCTGGAAGATTTGAGCATTCAAGTCCTTTTTTACTGTCATTGCACATATTGGCCAAAAGTCCAGGATTGCAATTGCACCATAGGTCCCTTGTTATTGCATCATAGGTCCCTATAGTCCAACAGCTGTACCTAGATGGGGCTGGACCCAGATGGGGCTCGACCCGAATGGTTATTGGTCCAAAGTCATGGTTAATGCTGTCAAATGGTTCAAGGGGCTGTGCCCAGTGGGGGTTCAAGGGTCCACCAGCTTCCTGTTGGGCCTGTACCCATATGGGGCTGTACCCTTGGGGGTTGAAGGGTCCCTGATTCATTCTGAAAAGACAATTAGATTAAAGAAAAAACACAATCAATAAAAAACACAATCAATAAGGAGACGGGCTGGACTGTACCCACGGGCTGGATTGGATCAACGAACTGGACTGTACCCACGGCCTGGATCTGCAAGAAGGAGACGAACTGGACTGCGAAGATGTACGCGACAGTGGTGGCGGGTCTTCTGCGCAAAGGTGTCTCGGAGGAAAGATAAGAGCCACACGCGAAGGTTTGTGGGGGCTTCGGCGGTTGGCTCTCGGAGATCTGGTGGCTCCGTCTTCATCGATGGTTGTGGGGAGTTGACAAGGTGGGAAGGGGAAGAACGAAGCGCAGCAACTTCGTGGTGGATCTGCTTCGCGGTGGTGATGATGTACATCTGCTGAGAGGGAGGGCGGCGGTGCTATGGTTCGAGATGGGATTGGTGCTGTGACTCGAGATGGTGGTGATGTGATTCGAGATGGGAGTGGTGCAGCAGAGCTGGATCGGAGCTGTTGGTGGTGCAGCAGTTGTTGGGGTGCAGCAGCGCGGTCCAATGGTGGCGTAGCAGAGCTGGTTCTCGAACGGCACAGCGACCTCGTGGCTATGGCTTCTCGAACGTCACGGTGGCGGATCTGGTGGCTATGGATTATCAAGGTTCAGCATCCACAGCAGGGGAAGGGATGCGGTTTTACAGAAGAGTGGTGGTGTGATGATGACAGTACAGTGGAGGCTTATGTGGTGGTGGCAGTGGTGCAGTTTCGCAGCAGAGGTGGGTGAAGGAGTGGTGGTGCGGATGAGAGAGAAGAGAGGGAGTGCAGGTTTACAGAGAGAGAGAGAGCACAGGGAGGGTTTCGTGTTTCGTAATATAATGGGTAATGGGATTAGGTTTTGGGTTTTGGATTGGGGCGGTATAAGAAGAAGTAGTGGGGGGCTTTTTGGGTATTGTTGGGTTTTAGTTGGTATCCAATTACTAGTTACTAGGGGAGGCCTTTTAATATAAACCCATATGTTGTATGGGCCGTTTTATAATTGCCCCATATAATTATTATCCTTTTCTAATATTTTTACTAAATCAATAGCTTTAAGAATATACCCCAATTTACGAATGAGAAGCTTTTTTTTTTTTTTTTTGTTCAAAGCATAATATATAGATAGATAATAAACGGTTACAAATTACCCTACCCCTATCGGGTCAATGTCACCATGAAGGATAGAGGCTAATTGGGGAGGGATACAAGCATCCCAATTGCCAAACAAATTGCTTAAAAGCGTTTGTTTAGCAACCCAGTCAGCCGCGTGATTACAACTCCTAGAAATAAGAGTGAAAGATGGACTCGAAAGTTCCGCAAAATAATAAATATTACAAACGATGTTTTTGATAGAATGATTAGAGACTCGGGATCTTGAAGAAAGGGGCTTCATGACTTGCTCAGCATCATTCTCGATGATTACGCTTCCAAAAGGATAATCCAAAGCCATCTCGGTTGCTTTGAGAATTCCCGTGGCCTCTGCTTCTAGTACTGAATCTGTCTCGATTTTCCAACTTTTACCTGCTACAAATTCACCATTAGAATTCCTTACTAAACATGCAATAGCTGATCCTTTATCAGAGAAAGCAGCATCACAGTTTATTTTAAATTTATTTGGTGGTGGTTTTTTCCATTTTTCTTTAAATTTTAAATTGTTATATAAATTGGTGTTAATACTAGTAATAGGCCTTACGTTCTGATTTGTGATATCTTCTCCATAAATTTTATCCATAAAGTTAATATCATTAGGGTTTGAAATTTTATAGTATTCTTTCCAAGTTTCAATTGAATTATTAATAGTGATAATAGGGTCACATTTTTTTCCATTATATATAAATTTGTTTCTATTCTTCCATATTTGCCAAAGAAGCTTTAATATACATAGTAGAATTAGAATTTACACTATCTGGCTAAGCTTTGCTAAGCTTGCTATGCTTCACAGTCAAAGTCAAAGAAAAAAAAAAGAGCAGCAATGGATTCACGCTATATTCGCCGCCCCTCCATGGATTAACAAATACATAATATAACATAGATGAGTACTCCGACCACCCTTCGAAGCTCACCACCAGCTGTCTGAAGACGAAGCCTCATAAGCTTCTATGGAGAATCCGGCATGAGCACCACGAAGAGAAGGAGTTCGCCGCCGCCGGAGCTCTCGTCGGCTTCAATGGCTTCGCACCAAATCGATTTTCCGGTCACCATGAGCTTCAGATCTAGGCTCCGATCAGTTCCAGGTCACCAAATCGACGCCTTAGCTTGCTGCCAGAAGTAGACACGAGCTCAGTTGGCCTTAGCTTCACATCTAGGCTCAGTTCAAATCTAGGTCGCTAAATCGACGCCTTAGAACAGAGCTCTGTTTTTTTTTTCCGAGTGCGTACTGTGTACGCTAGATTAGGTAGGTAGAATAGGAGCTCAGATTCACGAACTCATCACCAGATTATCTTCTCTGATGCTCAGATTCACGAACTCGGCACCATAGATTCACGAACTCAACACCATGGATTCACGCTATATTCCAGCTCCTTTGATAAGGCTGAATGAATAGTTCACCTCCAAGCTTCGCTCCATTGTTGGTTAGAAAATTCTGTGATGATAAAGAAGAGAAGGGGAAAAAATCAAAAGAGGGTAAAAAAGTAATTGGATTTTTGGCCTATAGTGTTAATTCTTGTTTGTGGCCTTTAGTAAGAAGAGGGAATTCACCCGGTCTTGTTCGGATGGGATGGTGTCTTTAAGATCATTTGGGTAATAATCTCTTATTTTTAGGACACTATTTTTGGTAGGTGGGACATTATTTTTGGGACAGAGTATGTATTAGGTTATTAATGCTTATACTCCCTCCGTCCCAATATTAATATCCATATTACTAAAAATCGTGTCCTAAAATTATTATCTATTTAAGAAATCAAGATACTTTTATCTATTTTTTTCTGTTATTATCTTTATTAAAAATAAAATTTATTTTTTCAATGTATATTTAAAATATCACGATACTTGGATAATTTTATAATATGTATATACAATTTTTAGGTTTTTAATTTGTGCGGAAAATTAAATGGATTTTAGTTTTAAGACGGAGAGGGTACATATTTGTTATCTAATCTATATATGTTGAAATCCTAAATAATTTGAAAGTAAATTGAAAGGCTTCAGATGTGGAAAACGACTAAAAAATTAAATAAATTCCAGAAAAATTCACTCTGTTGATCTGCTTATATATTTTTATTTATACGCCCCACAATTTACATAACTTTTATTATGTGCAGGCAAAGGCGGGATTAACATTTAATAAATTCTTCCTGTATATATTGAAGATATACGATATTCAAGACTCAGGAGTCATGTATTTATCTAAATATTCATCGTGATAGTTAGTAGTATTGGCGTGGCCAGTACAGTTGGCTTTCCAGCAAGTCCTTGCAACTTGTATTATTGGCGTGTCCATTTTGTTTCCAGTATGGGTAATCCAAGAGTTACATAATTTGAAAACACTCAATATGGAGAAACTCATTGTTCTTTCCTCAAATACGTTTTACCAGATTATGTGTACAGTGTACTAGAAATGTAGTGTTGATAATTGATTCACATTTAATTTTTAATTGTAGGCATCTAACATATTTAGAAAATAATAATAATTCAAGATCAAAGCAAAAAGCTAGTTCAGAATCCAGCAAAGCTTCAAAAGCATCAAAGTATAGGCAATAAAGAACATTAACAGTCCCTTGGCTTTCGAAACTCCCTAACCAAGCTCCAGAACAGCTATCCATAGATTCTCCACTGTGTTTGAAAGTAGATTATCAGAGATGTCTGACACACTAGCCGTTACTGTTTTAGACTCTAGTTGGTATTATCAAAGATGTTAGGATGAGCTTTTAAATTTAGCACATCTCAAATATCTGGTATCACCCGAGAGAATGATGCTGGAGGGGACAATCTTTAAGTGAGTGTTGATTCTTTGAAAAATCTCATTAAGAAAGAAATTAATAGTGATCAAGCTAAAAGTCTTGTTGTACCTTTAAGTGATGTGGAGACTAAGGAGGCCTTTATCTTAATAGGTGACAATAAAAGAACTCCTGGAACTGATGGGTTAACTGCAGCATTTAATAAGGCTACTTGGATATTGTAGATAAAGATATAAGCCAAGCTATAAGGTTTGCATTACTGAAAAATTATTGCTTCAACAAATTAATTATGTTACTCATTGGGTATTAATTTCATAAGTTATAAATCCTTCAGGTTTGAAGCAATTTAGGCCAATTACTTGTTGTAAGATGTTATATAGTCAAACAATCTTGCTAATAGATTAAAGAAGGTTTTGCCTAAATTTGTATCTCCTAATTAAGCAGGCTCTGTGGGTGGGAGGGAAAATAGTGATAATACACAAGGGGTGGTGCAAGGAGAGCTAACAACATTCCTAGGTGTACCCTTAATCTTGATTTAATTGCAAAAAGTTTATGATTTAATCAACTGGAAGTTTATTCTTTCAGTTCTTGTTTCTATGAACTTTTATGTCAAATATATTTAGTGGATTGAGCTATGTACATACTCACTTTGTGTTAATGGTAAATCAGTGGGGTTTTAGAGCAAAGCGACCTGATCTCTCCTCTGCTCTTTGTTCTTGGAATGCAATGTTTTAGTGCTAGTTTTGAAGTAATTATGAAGAGTAGTTTAATTTCCATCCAAAATGTGCTTTTGTCAGGCATAATCTCACCTAGTATTTATGAGAGGATGATGGGGGTTGTTTCAAGCCACAACATTTCCCCACATTTAGTATTTATAAAACAAAAAATGAGTAGAAGTCCATAAAATCTCAACAGAGGACAAAAAGATTAGCTTAGTGAGTGCTCGTATGGAAGGTGTCGTGTGTTGTGAGTTTGTATGCACCTTGTGTCCACATTTTCTCACCAATTGCATGCATTTGCTCGCCTATTGTGCCTATGAGTGTGTCTTTTGTCCCAACATTGAAAATTTCAAAAAGAAAGAAAGAAAAAGATATGCGAGCTTATATATAATATGACATGTGCTTCCTTCGGGTTAGTTAGGTTAACCAGCGTGATCTTTTTTATCAACCCAACCAGCTGCCACCTGTTTGGGCTTAAGGGAGGGATTGGGCCAATACAAGATTGGGCTCTAGAAAGAAAAAACTATATGTTGGATCGGGTTAAGTCGGTTTGGGTCATTGTTTGCTCACCTTGGTATTTGTAAAGTGTTCCTTCTCAAGAAAGATATGGATTACAATTTGCAAACTGAACAAAGTCAATACCAGAGCTCCAAATGGGGAGAGGAGGCTATGCTATGGAGATGATATTCGTGTAGGTGATAAACTGAAGGTTGCATTGCGTGCGAGCATTTTTAATGTTTTATTATTACTTCCACGTAATGGTAATATACAAAGTTAAACAAACTTAAAGATACTATGCAGAATCGAGCTTCTGCATAAATTAAGGGTTGTGTGAAGTGTCTAAGGGTGAGGCAGTCTGGATTGGTGGAGTGGAGTCTTTTGTGTTTGTTTGCAGGGTGTTTGGAGAGTTCTGTTGATTACATGCTGGAATTTTTCTCTATTGATAAATATGCGCATCAGTTTTAGATTTTGAATAGTTTGAGGGTCTAAATGAAAGGGGTGTGTTACTTTGCTGAAATAACTCTGCAGCGGATGGATTGTGAATGATTATGATGTGGGATTATGATGTAATTAGCATATTTTGCTTGTATTCTATTAATCAGATGTAAATTAACATAAACACAAAGATGCTCTCAAAGCAAATAAATAAATAAATTTCATTATCAATACTCTCCATGACTCCATAGTTGAACAAATAAAAGAACATGACTCTAAATATGCTACATCCGGTAAAGTTTTCATCAATAATGAACTAAACAAATACACCAACTACAAACTCTATAGCCATTGCATTTCCAAAGCTCTTTGAATAACAAAACATAGCTCTGTCGGATAACCATTTACCCACTGCTAAACAAGATCAAATTCATATATAACTAACAAAAAGACACCACATTATAGCTAAGCTAAAGTACAACAAAAATCTGAAACAAGCTAACAATCAAGAAAATTGGCACAAACTCCTGAATTCAAAGGCAGGATCATAAATCTGTGTACCTTCTATATTCCAGGAGTCAATTTTATAACTACTCTTCCTTTTTCACCCAATTCTCTTCACTCCATTCCTGGTAGGAATCTTTTTTCAACCATAAATTACAGCATTTTGTTATGAAAATCGAACAGCCATCATTGTATTTCCAGTTATATACGTATGAATGATAACCATCTCTTGCAAAATCCTCCTCCTCTATATAACCATGACACAATTACTATCAAATTAAAAAAAGATTACAAATTTACCATCTCCTGGGCACATCAATCCAATCCCTACGCCTTCTTGACCCGGAGTTCATTACAGATGATAATGAAAGAATCCGAGAATCCAAACTAGAACTTGTCTGGTTCTGCCTTGAACCAGAGCCACCAAAACAAGCAAACATATTACGTAAAGCCCTTCTAAACCTCGTACCACTAGTTTCTTGAGAAGTGGTACCTCTAGAGCCCCATGAAATCCTCCTTGGTATACCATTATTATTATTATTGTTATTGTTATTATTAAACCCACCATCCATTTCGGTAAATACAACTGGTAACTCTCTTTCTCCACCTCTTATCCCACCGGAAAACCTACCAACAGCAAATCCTCCACCAGGTAATCGCCATATTGTTAACCCGACAGTTTCATCATCATTATTATTTCCGTCAATCCAGTTTGGTGTTCTGTCTGATTCTCCAGAATCAGTAGGCAGTTGGTGTCTACATACAGGGCAAGAATTGCGTAAAGAAAGCCATGGGAGAATACAATCTGAGTGATATATGTGCTTACAAGGCATTTCACGAGCCTCTGTTCCTAGTTCAAACGGCTCTTTACATACTGCACAATGTGACTCCGTACATATATGGTTTTCACTTATATCTATTCTAGGCATGGATTCTGTTGCTGCTTTTGAAGCAGGTGGGTTATCTGATATTGGTCCTAGACCATTAGCCTCAATCTGAGCTAACTGATCCAATAACCTATCGAAACCTGTCCCTAGTAAAAACTCTGACATGCTCGCTGGTAAAGGTCTCAGACCCGGTACAGCTCCATCGTCATAAAACAGTTCAAACCCTCCTCCAGCATTTGATGGTCCACGGAGCACAATCACTGGGTTAAATGGTGACCTTTCGCCGACGTTCCTACGACTCCTCCGGATCCGAGGGGTGGCGGCTGGAGGCGGAACTGGGGCCGGAGATAAATCGGTATTTCGCATCATATACATATCTTCAACTGGGAAATGACGCTGAGAGCCCGATTGGTCTGAAGTCTCTGTTTCTTCGACGAAGCCACCATCGCAATTAGGACAGATGATTGAATCTTCGGTCCACACGCGAATAAATCGGTTGCATCTGTAACACCAGTACGACGAAGACAACGACATATTCAAATGATTCAAACAAACCCAGAAATGAAATCTTTAAAAATTTCAAAGCTTTATTTCAGATCTAGGATAAATACTAATTTAAAAGTGAAAAGATCGAAGCTTTTGATGAAAAGATTGGAATTTTATAGAATAGATATAGAGTGAAAGGTGAAATGATCGGAAAGGTGTCTGAGTTAAAATTCAGGTGATGGATGAGCTGGAGTGGGGTGGTGGACGTGGAGAGAGAGGTGAGGCGGGTTGAGAAAAAATGAGGCTGTGAATGGGATTAATGTAGTATGTGTTGTGGGAGTAATCCGTTACGAGTGTAGGGGTAAATATGGAATCTTCCGTGGCGACTCAATACATATCTTTTTTTTTTCTTTTTGGTCAAACGGACTTAATACATTTACTATGCGTTGAATGAGTAGATAATCTATTTGACTACTCCCTCAATCAATAATGTTGTCATACTTTTTTTTTCAAAAAAATTAAATTAAGAAAAACAATTAATTACTTATATTTTTATTAAATTATCCACAATTAATTAAGTAAATAAATTTAATAATAATAAACTTTTAAATATTAAATAAGAATAAAATTGGTAAAAAATGTTTTAAAAAAAAAATTGGTATCTTAAATGGACAACATTTTATGTAGGGACAAATCCAGGAGTAAGCCTATGAGATACTGTACAATTTAGTCCGATTTTTTTAAAGAATAGGTAAAAACATGAATAAAAAAAATTAAATTCCCCTTAGTTGGAAAATACCCTGCCTAACTCAAATTTTATACATTAAGTTTACTAAAACTAAATAACAACCCTCTATGATTCAAAAATTCTGGATTCGAGCATGGACTTCTACTTTTAAAAATTGTGACAATCATTGATGGATGGAAGGAGTAAAAAAAAAATCTTAGAACCAATTTTTTATATTCTTCAGAGGAACCTAATAGCCTTTAAACTCATATTCCCCGTGTTCATCAATGTTTGTCATATTTTTTTCACACAGATTAGGAAAAGAAATAAATCTCTTCTATTTTTACTAAACTACCATTGACTAACTAAGTAAATGAATTTAATGATGATAAGTTTTTGAATATTAAATAAAGATATAATTGGTAGAAAATATAAAAAGGTTATGTGGTATCTTAAATGGACATCTACTTTTAAAAATTGTGACAAACATTGATGGACGGAGGGAGTAAAATTTTGAAAGATATTTTTATTAGTTGAAGGAATTTAATACTTACGCGTCCAAAAAAAGGAATTTAATAAAATCAAAAGGTTTTTTTTATGTATAGTTTTGGATTCACATTATAATAGAAATATAAAAATAAAAAAAATAAAAAAAAAAAATTGTATTTGAATTATAATTGTAATATTAAAAAAAAGAAAACAATTAATTACAAAATCATTTATTTAGATTCCTATTATTAAAAAAAGAAAGAATAATTTATGTAAAATATAATTTTATACTTTTGTGATATTGTATAAAACATTATATATTAAAGTATAAAGATTTGACCAAAAAAATTATAAAGTTATTTGAAATCTTTTGCGAAATGATTATTTTCTTTTTTTTAAAATGAGTCTAGAATAGAAAAATTAAAAAACTGATATTATTTAAAAAAAGATTAAAGAATTGCATAATCAATATTGGATTACTTTTCTTTCATTAAAAATATAATCCAAATTAAAAAAATTATTACTAATATATTTTTTTTTTTAAATATGAATTTAAAAAATATATTTTAGTAAGGTTAACATCCTTTGAACCCATTACTAGGTAAAAAATTCAACATTCTTTGTCTAGGAAGTCAGTCAATCAACTAACAAGTTAAGGCTTCTAGTAACATGAGAGAAAGAGATTTTTAACTTTCTAGAGAATATTTAAATATCTTCAAAAAGTAGCATAGCAAATATCTTCTATTTTGTGCTCGTCCTTTTGTAAACTTGGAATAGGCTAGTTTGTTTGGTTTGGTTTTTAGGATTTTAACCCCTTTTATTTTCAAAAAAAATGGTGTTATATCTTTCCCTTGTTGTTAGATATTTCCTGAAATTGAGACAGTCATTCTTGAGTGATGTTATTATGTGAGTACGTTTTGCCCTTTGATACTGTATTTTTTTTATTCATTGATTTTTACTTCTTTTGGTATGTTGGTTGCTAAATTCCATGTTTGTCCATCAAAAAACTGGCCATGATACAAGCGGCAATTGCATTTTTGGTCTCATGTAAGATAGAAGTATTAACATATATCAAAAGATTATTATCGAGGAAATTCTTGCATACAATTATGCAGAAGTCATATTTCCTTCACCAATACTGATGTGACATGCTGGCGAATTAGAAAAAGACACTTGGCATATACAACCAATTATTCCATGCATATATGCAATGATCATGCACACAAGATTCGTACACTGTACGAAATTCTCAATCCCACTGAAAAATACGTGGAAGACTACGATTTATATCTAATAAATGAATTGTTGCTGGAATTCGGGAAAAAATTATGTGACTTTCCCCCGATATCGCAATCAACACGAAATTGGGGATTAGTTGTTGATAATCAATTAATAAGGGAACATTTACAGTTTCATAGGAAAACGAAAGAACTGGATGCCAAACATTAATGTTGCTCGACTAAACACTGCACAAAGATGCACCTACGATAAAATCTGTGTTTAATAAGAAAAAGGTATCACTTTCTTCTTGAATGGAGGTGCAGGAACTGGAAAAACATTTTTATACAATACAATCTCAATGAAATGTCAGAAAGGATAAAATTGTCATTCATGTAGCTGAGTCGGGAATCACGTCTCTATTATTTATTGGAGGTCGTACTGCACATTCGACATATACAATACCACTGGATATAAATGAAGATTATGTTTGTCATATTTCTAATCGATCCATCTAGGCTGATTTGATACGACTAACAAGTGTCATAATTTGGGATGAAGTTCTGATTCAAAATCGAAATTGTGTTAAAATTGCGGACCAGACCTTACAGGATGCACAAAAAAATAGGTAGCCATTAGGTGGAAAAACTGTTGTTCTTGGAGGTAATTTTTGACAAATTTTACCAGTTGTACAAAAAGGTGGACGCGAACAAATGGTGGGGGTCTCATTAAGGCGTTTTATACTTTGAAAAAAATATTTTGTACACGCGTTGGATGTTAATTTGCATCTCAACGACTCAATTAGCTGGAACTCTGATTTTGCCAAATTCATACTAAAGGTATCTAAAAGGCATCAATTTTTTTTCAACACGTTTGTATACGCTCGTAATTTTATGTTATTTTTCAATTATTCTAGATTGGCCCTAACCTAGAGGAATTCTATGGAGATCCCAACAACAATGTGCAAGTGCAAAGACTTGAGCAGTTTGATATCTACTATATATCCCTTTCTGCATGGCCTTGGAACCGTAACTCCCACGTATCTTAAATGAGTGCACTATAATCTCCTCTCGAAATGATGATGTTAGTGAAATCAATAATCTTGTACTTGAGATTTTTCATGGAATACAACAGACGTATCTTGTAGCAGATATGATGCATGAAAAGGATTAAGTATATAAATCTATATTATCTCGATATCTAAATGAATTTGTAAATTCATTGAATCTGAATGGGTTACCTCTATTTAGATTGGATTTGAAAGTTGGCGCTCCTATCATATTGTTAAGAAATATTGCACCGAAGGACGACACGAGGTTGATGGTTGTCAGCATGCTCGATCCAGGATTTCAAGTTGGGGAAGGCTTTATGTTACAGAAATAAAACCATATCTAATACAATTTTTATATATCTAATAAAATCATTAAAAAACACCTAAAAAAAGTTTTGCACAAGGTGCAAAACAAATTCTATTCCCCTTGATATAATACTTGCCTATCTGTTTAAAAAATTATCTAAATAAGATTACATTTTCATTGAAAAAATTCCAATGACACTTGAAAGGATTTGATTTGTACTTTACAATTTCTTGTACAAACTAGTATTAAAAAAAATCACTGGCATAACCTATCTGCTTGTGAATTATTTCAATTGATAAAGAATTGGAATTGTTAAAATAAACTAAGTCTCATGTTTCATAGAATTTTGGTTTTATTTTTGTAATACATGAATATTTAAAATTCATGTGTTTTTGTAAAGGATAACTTCTGTTCTAAATTTATTTTATATCACTGAATTTGTATATGAAATCTCACATGATTGTAAATTAGTACATGAAAGAATTTATTTTAGTAATAGTAATATTATAATTTTTTTGCAGGTTTTCAAGTTGTTGTGATTAGTGATTACAAAAAGTCAAAAACCATGATGAAAGTAAGGAATTTATTTATATATAATGATTCTTCATCAGATGAAGAACAAAATAACATATTAATTAAAATCAAACATCCTAAACGTGTGCAGCAAAAAAAACATCCTAAACGTGTGCTGCAAAAAAAACATCCAAAAAATAAGTTTTTAATCGATAAAGATAATAAGGATATTTCTTTTGGACAATCTTCTATGGAAAACAGTGTAAATTGTGCGGATCATTATTCAATCCATAACATAAAGAAAAAAATTCTATTCGAAATAATTTTAATACAAACCTGAGAATTTCCGATTTCTGACGAATTTTTGAAATTATATACAAGTAAATATGCACAAATTTTAGTATAAATTTTGAGTGGGGAGGGCTAATTTTCAATTGCCATGGCTGTAATTTTTTTTATTCATGTTTTTACCTATTTAAGAAAAAAGTAGGCTTAATTGCATTAATATCTCACGGGCTGGAGTGGTTTGCAACCCACCCTAGCCCTCCCCTGCATATGTCTCTGGTTGTCAGGTGTTCGACGCGTGTCATTGAAACCCTGATTCTGAACAGAGTCATTCCAAGAATATCTTTAACACATTTTTCTTTCGATATACCATTAAAAATGACCATGATCAATCACCCGTTCGTTTAGCATATGCCATGACAAACAATAAATCACAAGAACAATTTGTAAAATACGTTGGAATCGATTTGCGAACACGTGTATTTAGTCATGGACAATTGTAAGTTGCATTATCTAGATTCACGAGTTATGATCGCATAAGTTTGCTTCTTCCCGATAATTATCGAACCACGACTAATATTGTATACCCAAATGTTTTAATATAGTGTATCCTAAAGGTATGCGGCTAGTGATTATGTGTATATTTTCGTTTGTCTCATTACAATATAACTAATATTATGTATATGTTGCCATTATACAGATTGTAGAAAAAAAATAAAAGAATCCATATGATTATCTACGCGACTCGTGCAATAAATCATGTTGTATTTTTACAGAGATACTAAGAATTCATTTATTTTGTAAGTGAATATATCTTATACACAGCACGTAGTTCATGATGTATATTTTATTTGTAATATATCAATGCGTTCATTTGTAGGTACAATACCTTTGTACAAAAAATATGATCGTGACAGTTGAGACGAGGAGGAATTTCCACAAGTGAGATTATACAAAAATATCCAAAGTGAGATTATACAATCTCCTATGTCAATCATTTTTTTCTAATGCAAGTACATTCTCTTGGAATAATAGTTAATGTTGTTCATATTTGTAGAATTGGTAGATAATTATGGACGAGAATTAGATAAAAGGAAAATGGATGGCTAGATGGAATCTGAATCACATGGTAAAGATTCTCATAAATTAACTAATGTTTATCGATTTAAAAATTATTTACTAATTATCAATGTTTTCCAAATTGATAAGTTGGTGTTCAGGTTTCTTAAATTGGAAGATAGGTGTATGTTGACACATCTACATTTTTTAGAGTTATGAGATTTATGTACATATATTTAAAACTCAGCGATGTACGATTCGCACATTTTAATTCCGTTAAATATTGATTATTTTTTGTTTTTTAAAGTATTATCTGGTTGTTTGATAAATTTTACACAGATTATATGATTCATTTGTATTTGATAACCTGAGAATTTTATTAGATTTTTGTGCACACTTTGTCTATTATTTGTGTTATTTTCATATTCAAAATAGCATATCATTTTAATTTTGTTGATGTTCATACTTATACTAAAATGTCTTTTTTAGTTCTTGGCTCAAATGTAAGTTTCATTGTATATTGAGCATGATTTGTAAATTATTAACAGGATTTTTATTTTTCGCAGTGCCTTCAGGCACGGGTCATACCTAGTTTTATAGAAAAATACTTTTATACTTTTTAATAATATAGAAAATATTATATATCAAAGTTATAAAGTTATTCGAGATCTTTTAAGAAATAATTATTTTCTTTCCTTTGAAATGACTCCAAAATGGAAGAATTAAAAACTGACATTATTAAAAGAAATTCAAAGAATCACGCAATCAATTGAGTTATTTTCCTTTCATTTAAAAATATAATCCATACTAAGGAAATGAAGTTTTATTCCTATCATTTTCTTTCCTTTCTTTTAAAAATATGAATCCAAACAATACGTAGAGAGATTATCATCCTTTAACCCAATTATTTGGTAAAATACTCAACATACTTTATCTAGGAAGTCAGTCAATCAACTATCAAGTTGAGTCTTCTAGTAAATGAGAGAAGGAGATTTTCAAATTTCTAGCAAGTATCTAAATATCTTCAAAAAGTGGCATAGCAAATATGATGTTGTATATTTCCCTTGATGTTAGAGAATTCATGATATTCAGACAATCATTAAAGGGCACTAAAGTGATTGTGTAATAATACAAACTAGGAAAAGAGGGAGTTGTCTCCCTGTCTCAAACCTCTAGTGAGTTTATAAATGTTTATTGCATATCCATTAAGAAGAAAATCATAGGACACGAAGGAGATACATTCAAAGATCCATTTAATCCAATTTTCAGAAAACCTCATCTTATCCATCATATCCACAAGGAAATCCTGTTCAAAGGCTTTTGAGATATCTCCCTTTATATTTGACAAAAAAAACCTTTATATCATATGTATAATTATTTCATTTATAATGTTTTCATGAATAAGTCTAATATGGACAAAAATATTTTGTTCTTTAGAATTGATATCATTCATAAGAGGTTTTAGTCTTCCCACAAATATCCCAGTAATAACTTTGTAAATAAAGTTTGGAAAACTTATGGGTCTATAATGACCTATATTAGTTGGTCCCTCAAACATAGGAATTAGTGTAATATAGTTATTATTGATGGGATCAAGACTACTATTGTTATATAACATATAAGTAATGAGCTTCATCACATCAATTTTTATACTATGTCAATGCTTCTTGTATAAGTAGTCAGAGTACATAATAGGGCCAGGAGACTTGTTTTACATGATGACCATAGGACTTTTTAATTTTCACAATAGTGATAAGGTTTTTCAAGGTTTAAGTTTATATCACGAGTAACAACTTTCTCATTTTTCAAGTACATGAGAGTAATTTCTTTTTCTCACAATAATATATATTTAATTATAATGAGATTTGATAATATTCTCAATTTCAGTAGGATTATTGTGTCAAATTCCTTCATTATCCATTAAGGAGGAGATTTTATATTGTTTTCTTTTAGTTTTTTAATATCATGAAAGAATGAAGTATTTTTATCCCCTTTTTGAATCCAGATGATTCTACTTTTTTATTTCCAATACTGCTCTTCTTTATTCCACAAGTATTCAAGTTCAAAGTTATATAATTTATTTCATCTCAATTTATATGAAGTTGAGTATTAAAACTTTAAAGTCTTTTCATAAGAGAATTTTTTTTGAGTTTGTTATCTATTCTTCTCTGTTTTGCCCCCAATAGTAACACTAATTTATTTTCTAAATATTTAAATACCCTTTCATAAGTTGTTTAAGTGTAATTTCCATTGATCATGAATGGTGTTTTTAATATTAGGTTCTTCATTCCAATATTTTTTGAAGATAAATATTTTAGAATTTTGAAAGATTTCATTTCAAAGTGAGCAATAACGAGACTATGGTCATAGCCTATTGCATGAAGGTAATTAATCCAAGCATTTAAGTGAAGGGTATACCAACTATCATTAGAAATACCTCTATATATTCTTTCATTTATAAAGTCACCTCCACTTCTTCTATTGCTATAAGAGTAGAGACAACCCTTGGAGGTAATGTCTTTCCAAGAGTTGTTTATCATAAATGAATTAAGGTTTGAATTATTATTAGTGGAATTGATAATTCCCTCAAGATTATCATTAGAGTATCTTATCATGTTAAAATCACCCATAATATTCCATGGTAAGTTATAAAGAGTATTTATTATATCACTAAGTTCAGTAAGGATTTTATCTTTCATATAACCTTTTGGGGGTATATAGACAAGGGGTGCTATAAGAAGTATTAACATTTTTATCTTCAATTTTCCAGTGAATATAGTATTGAGTCATTTTTTCAACTTATATATTATAACTAGGGCCACATAGAAATAAACCACAACCATATAACCAAGAGATTCGATGGTAAAAAGGATATTCATATTCAGAGATGTACAAAGATTATTAGTAATATTAAGATTGTTCATAGTTCTACAAAGAAAGATCACCTTAGGATGATGTAGCCACACAACATCCTTTAAAGTCCATAACTGTCAAGGGAGTACCAATCCTTTGGCAATTCCAACAAAGGTGTGTCATGTACCTCAGGGGTTTTTCTTCAAGTTCAAACCCACAAGTCTTATCTCCATCAACACTTTCATTGTTCTTTGTTTTACCAGGCTCTACCATTATCTCATCATCAAAAACTACACATTTTTGCATGTCGTTTAATTACCATCTTGTTGCCTATATCTTGTCATACTTTGTTATATCTTTTGAAGTTGAGGTGTCATCCACAAATTGCTTATTAGTTTGGGGTTTATAATCTTCTGCTCTATGGTTTGATAGCTGGTGTTCATGTATCATTGAAGAGAGAATATGAGGAGGTGAAGTCATCGGAGTCGATGATGATTCTGGTTTGGTTTGTTGAAGAAGAAGAGGTTGGTGATTTTTTGTTAGGGTTTTATTGTTATCGTGTAAGACAGTTTTGACTTTGGTCAATGTGTGTGAAATATCTTTCTTTAATCTCAACTAGGGTTCCAATTTAGCCATAGTTTAGTGAAGATGGGAATTTGTTGTGTTGGGTAAGTGGTGGGGGCAAAAGGTGTGATAAAATAATAGGTAAATAAATATAATAATAAAGAGCACACACCCTTGAGAACCACAGAAGTCACTGCAAGTATCACAGATCGTTTTCAAGTTTTAATGATAAGTCAAGTTCGTTCGCATGGATTTAATCCGTTAGATCTATTTATATTTAACAAGTAGATGAATTTAGACGTTTTGAATAAAAATATAATATGAAGAACCAAATATCTGATATGAATAAATAAATAAGAATGTAGATAAATAAATATGAATGTAAGTCTAGATAAATTAAGGTTACTAATATGAGTCTATTACTAAGTTGTTATTCTAATCTGTCACATATTGAGCATTATATATTAACCGGGATTCTAAATAATGATTGATGGTTAAATCAAACCTTTATTGCTATCTAGTTAGGCAAAGGATCAAAACTAGACGATTATGTGGAGTTGTCAATAACTAAGAATAGTCCTAAGATTGGCCAAATCTAGGGCTTAAAGCAATAAGTCAAAACACATAATAACAATATACGCCAAGCTCAAATCAATTAAAATAACAAATAGTATTAATGAATTTAAGACAAAATAATAACCCAAGAATTAAAAAGTAAAACTTACAGAATAAAAGCTTAGAAATATGGTTGGGCCTAAATAGCTAATTACCCTAAATATAGAGAAGGTGAGATGTAGAAGAGGAGTTTGTCACTCTCCAACTTCGTGCTTTTTGTCTTCCTCTATAGGTCAGCTTGCTTCTTGGATGAATAGCTTGATACTAAGGATGAATATTAAATTAAAGGTCTAAGCTATTATTTAAAACTGAGAAAATACAAGTAAGGACTAAGCCTATACTTGGAACTGAGCAAGGACATATTTACAATGGTATAAGGGTGTATTCATAGGTGTCTTGGAAGCCCTAATCCGTTTCCTTGAAGGAGAAGGTAAGTAATGGACTCCTAGCCCAACTCAAATTCGTAACCCTAAAATATGAGATCAGCCCCGTTTTTGTTTTGGTCCTAGAAGCTTCAATTCTTATCCGTTTGACTTGTATGAGTAGTCGAAATTCATCGTCTCAGAAAGATCTTTAACTTTGCTCTTTACCGTTCTTCAAAATTCCTCACCGATTTTGAGATACAAGCTTATTTGTGGTCGTGGGTGGTGAAATTTAGATTTATTTGGCAGTTTTATCTTTCCATACTTTAGCTTTTGTTTCTTTATCTCCAATTTCCATGTATATCTTCTTTCCTTATCTCTTAGACTTTGACTATAATTAATCTCCATATTTATCTTTAAAGCTTCACACTAAATAAATAATTAAACCCAATATGCTCTAAAAATAATAATTTATTAAATCAAGACTAGAAATAGGAAAGTGTAATATTTCACAAGAAAATCGACTCAAAGATTTCCTAAATCACTAAAAATGATGTCTCCAACTAATATTAATTCATGACAAATAGGGAGACATCAGAAAGGGTAATATTTGTTGGTGTAATAGAGAAATTAATCTTGGCCTCTTCTTGTATTTGGGACCATGTATTAGTTAGCCCTATTAGCCAATCAAATGATATAACAACTTCTTTAGCATTTAGAAGTTGATTTTGTATAGAGTACAACCCTGTATTCTCCTTGTCATATGTAGCCCCTTTCGTGATATTCTTCCATCTCTCATTAATAAAATCTGGTCAATCCTCTAAGCCTTAAATATATGTGTTTTGTCCCATCCAAGTTTGAATTTCCATCTGCTTATTTCAAGTTTTGCCGAGTTCTGCACTGAGTCCGCCTTAGAGTTTTCTTCTTGTTTTCATTTTTTATTTAGGTTGTTTTTGCTAAAGATTTCTTGGATTCCTTTGTTTCAATCGGTTTAGGTTCATATCCAATGATATTTTTAGTAAGTTTTTGCTTAAAAAATTATTTGTATGTGCAGGCTCCTTCCTCATTATAAAGAAGTCCACACGCGTAACAGATGTCACAACGGTTTTTGAATTTGAGTTGTTCGCTAACAATGTATCCATCTCCTAGATAGACTGAGTAGCCTCCATTAACAGATTTGAAGATTTTCCAGTCTACCCGTGCCCTTACTGCACCATATTCCCTAATAGTATCTACAATTGGTAGTATGTTGTATGCCACTTTACAAATTTGTGTTGCAATTTTTGATGCTTTATCTTGATTAATAAGAAGCGATGGTATTCCATGGATTTGAATGGTTAAAAAGGTTGTTATGAGTTGAGATCAGTTAGGCCTTTTTGCAAAATCCCATTTTCAGAGGAGGACGTGTTTTTCCAACCACATTCCATGGTCTATCAGCCCATACTTTCTCAAGATATTTAGTTTTAAAGGTAATAATACAAGTGTTTAAACACCTCTTTTCAATGTGACATTAACCAGAAATACCCAATGATCTGTTGATGTTCTTTCATAGGTAGTTGATGTTGATTTCTTCATTGCCGACAATTTTAGCATACCACTTTGGACCTTCGTATTGCGCATAGACAGAGTTAGGATCAGCTGTTAATTTTAAAGTTTCATCTTTGTTGTTGGGATGATTTCGAGTATATAATTTCATATGTATTTGTAGAGTTAATGCAGTAAATATCGACGTTGATGTAATTTTTTAGCAATAATGGGAAATAAATGAAGTTGTTATAAATGACAGTCAAGGCTTTGAATAAGGTGGAGAAATTAAGAGCTCCATAGAAAAGAGATAATGAAGAAAAACTTTTAGATATAAGAGTAATATTTATGGTGAGGAAACAAGAGTAGAAATGTTAATGTAATGTAGGTTTGTAACTGAAATGAAAATGAGAATGAGATATTAGTGAGAAAGAAGGAAATAGTAAGTTTGTTTAGATGCTAGGAAGAAGGTTTGTTGCGGTGGTCATTAGGGTATTTTGGTGATGGTGGGTCATAATAGAAGGTGTCTCAACTATTTTTGGGGAAGGTGCATGAGAGAAAACCCCAATATAAGATGTCATATGAGTTACATTGACTGGTTAAAGTTTTAATTGTGTAAGTTTGTTTGTTAAAATTTTGAGTTTAGCCGATTCGAGCTTAAATTTCAACAAGTCGAACCAGTTTTTTAAAACTTGTTTGTTTAAATTATTGAAATAGCTTTTATCGAGCCGAACTCGAGTTTTTCACAAACAATTTTTTTATGATTGAAGCGGTACTTCCATGAATGACTTGTATTAGTTAGAATCTGTAGTATGAATAATGAAGTATGAAGTGTGATAATAATGAAAAAAATTAAAGGGTGAATGACATATAGGGTCTTGGAGACTATATTTATGTCCTATAGGAACTAGTTGAAATCTTATTTCTTTAAAGGGACCTCTAGTAAAATACAAAAAAAATATTGAGTGTTGGCACTCTTCACTACGGGCACCATCCACCGACCACCAGAAAAAAATAGAGTATTAGAAAAAAAATAGAGTATTAGAAAAAATATAGAGTGTCGGAATCAAAACAATAAGAATGGAAAAAAATATTGGATATCGTAAAATTTAATGAGTACTTAAAAACCCGTGAGTACTCTATATAAATACATTGAGTATTCGATAAAATTAATGAGTAGTGTTAAAAATATTAAGAGTACTCACTGTTTTTATTACAATTTTAAACTAATTACAAGACAAAAAATACTAGTTACAACACAAAAAAAAAAACTAACAAATTTATGTTAATACCTACACGTTTGTCAAACAGATCTGGTTTGACTAGATCTTAAGAACAAAAAAAACTCAATTCACAGCTGCTCATCTCTTCGCACGATTTGAGCTTCGACCATGGATCTCGTGGCGCTGTTCCATCTTCGCAGGCAAGTGGCGGCTTCGGCGAATCACATGGAGCTCACGAACCTCGTGCTGCGAACCCGACCACCTCCATAGATCTACAAAAGCTCTCGAACCTTCGTTGCAGGAGCTCTCGCCGGAGCTTTTCAAGAAAGCTTCGAAACCGGATCTCTCGCCAGAGATGAAAGCTAGCTTCGTTCGTCACAAGATCTGTCATGGCTCGTTTGCATTCCCCATGGGAGATTCTTTACTAACTCTTCTCGCCGGAGTCTTCTCGCGAACGCCATGGCTGCTCGGAGGTCTTCACCACGGGAGGTTCTTTACTGACTCTAGCACTGGAGCTTCATTAAACTAGTTGAAGCTTCGCCGGACTCAGCAAACGAAGGGTGAGAAGGGTGAGTGGAGAAGCAGCATCGGTAGTGTCTTCGACCTTCTTCTCCAGCCTCCGTTCTTGAGTTGCATCGGAGAGAGATTTGAGCTTTCTAGAGCGACCTGCTTTTTGGAGAGGCCTGGTTTTTAAAGAATGGGAGAAGGGATGGGAGAGGTGAGGTTTTGTTTTTAGGGTTTATGGGCAAAGTTAAGTGGAGAGAGAGAGAGAGAGAGAGAGAGAGAGAGAGAGAGAGAGAGAGAGAGAGAGAGAGAGAGAGAGAGAGAGAGAGAGAGAGAGAGGGTAGATTTTATGGTTTAGAAATAAATGATTTAGTAAATATAGGAAATAAAAAACAAAAGGGAGTAAAAATATAAAACTATAGTGTAAAATCTAATTTGAGGTCTTTAGTAAGAAGAGAAGGTAAATGGGGTTCGGAAAGTACATAAGGGGTATCTTCAATACCCATTAGGTAATAATCTCAAAATTAAATTCTAAAGAAATAAAAAAAAATTAAGTTATTAGGTTTAATAATATATTTATTAATAAATAAACTATTAATTTACAATCGAGTTCGAACATAACATTTTTTTCGTTATTATTAGCGCACGAGTTTTTCTTCTTGTCGAGTTCGAAATGCTTACGAGCGGATTAGTTCATTTACATCCCTAATCTAAAAAGAACTTGGAATAAATCACTTTTTATGAAAATGCTTTAGAAGATAGTTGCTAAAAAAGTGTCCCTTTAGACCAGATTTATTCATGGAAAGTACTTTCAAAATATAAGCCTTTGGGGTTGGAAATCGAGAAAGGTGGATTCTCCTCTTTTAAAGAATATTTGGGAACTAAAAGACGTAACCCGAGGTTCGATTGGTGATGAGGGTAGAAAAGAAATTTTGGTTAGGTGGTTTTCATTGGCTAGTGATCATCTCACCGTTAATGAGGTATCTAGAGAATTTTTTATACTTTATATAAGAAACCTTATGATTTAGTTAGGCGTAGATCTTTTGTGAGTCCTTGGACCAATAATATTGGAGATTCATGCGTCACTTGCAAACATGCTACTGTCATTTGGATGACATTAATGGAGAGATTTAAAACAAAAGATCGTATGACCTATTTGGGGTTGGATCCATTTTGTACTTTATGTGGAAAAGACTTGAGGTCGAATAAATATATTTTCTTTGAGTGTGTTTATGCGAAAGATATATGGAATGAGATTAGAAATTGGTTGGGTATTAACAAGGAGATGAATATTCTCTTAAGTGTTTTGAAATGGCTTAAGAAAGTAAAGTCTCGAGAGAATTGAAGAAGAAAGACTTGGAGAATAACTTTTGGAGCTATTGTGTATCGTCTATCTAAGGCAAGAAATTGTCTTGCAATGAGAGGCGATATAACTACCCGACAACAATTATTAAGGAAGTTAAATGGCATATTCTTTTTATTTTATTTTTCTTGTTCTATCATTATTTATTTTTAAAAAATTATCATATTATATGATAGTTGTTTTTCACTTTCGATCTTACCTTAAATTTTTAGACCTAGGTAAATGACTTCTAATATAGGATACAGTTTTTTTTCTTCTAATAATCGTTTAACCAACCAAAGAAATAGAGAAATCCATTTGCCTGTGGAGCAGACACGGAGATTGAAAAGGAAATCAAGCTGACCTTTTTTCATGGCTCAATTGTTTTAGACATAATCAGGCCCTTGGTCCGGAGTCCTGACCCATCACTGGACCTTTGTTCTTGGACTATTATGACCTTCGTTCTTGGTTGTTCTTATCGTACTCCACGCACACTCGACCGGGAGAAACATCCATCAACGTCTACCTTGTTGGGGGATTGGTGAATTGAATTTTTTACAAGAAAAGAAAGAAGCGGATGTCCTTATTGACCTTGTGCGTGTTTGAGAAAACGCTGAATCCCATTTCATTTTATGAGATGAGAAATCAGTGAAATGCAATCGAAATTCTCATCAAATTTCTTATCAGATTCCCACACCACATGTGAATCAATGAATGCGTTTGAAAATTCTCGCTAGAGGAGATTAAAGAGTTGTATCAATTTCACTTCTGCTCCAATCTCGTCATTCACAAGTAATGGATAGGAGCGATATCTTCTCCAAACTGTAATACCACGACCCGGCCCTATTAGCCAAGATTATTCAAACCAACTGCTAAAATTCCCTTCTAAACACTTCTACTACATCAACATCACCTACACCCATTTTAACAATAAAATAGCTTTGAGAAAACATCAACTTTTAAAAAATCTCAATTGATTAGCTAATGTTAACAATCCAGTTTATCACATTGTTCAACACAACTCTGAAGGAAAAAAAAGAATTACTCAATACCTCACTATAAAATGACCCACAAAAAACACATCCATTACAAAAATATCAATAAACAATGTAAAAAACTTAAAAATACAAACCAACTCATATTGTAATATGATAAAACAAAATTAAAATTAAGAAAATCACAAATTTTCTATTTATTTTAATAATTTAATAAGATAGTGACTCGCGTAAAGGTTGATCATAGGACCTCATGATTACTGGATTCGAGCAACTCTCAATTTCACGAATCTTTTATTTTACCGTAGTGAATGCAAGACTTAAAATTTAAAAGTACCAACAGCTTCCTTAAATGTATTCACCAGCTTGATCTTAACCCTTTGAGAAGTTGAGCTGTGTGATACAATTCCATCATTGCCAGCAAGAACCCTATACTTATCCTTTCTTGTAAAATTTGTGCACTCAAACCCTAATGTTGCAGCCAGTATCCTTTGCACATAATTAGCAACCTCATGTGGACTTTTCCCTGATGAACATGTTGCTTCAACAGGCAATTGGTTCAAAAATGTAACCTCATAGATTGGTCTAGGGTTCATGAAGAAAAATATTGGATCCATTGCTTTCCAACCCCTAGCTGTTGTTGCATGGAAAAACCCTACCCTATAGTTCATAGCAACCGGCACAATTCGATCTGTTAATTCCGCAAAAAGCGAACTAAATCTTAAGAGGAATGGTTCTCTACAAGTTGTTCCTTCAGGACAAACAACTAAATCTCCATTTTCCAACTCCTTTTTAATTTTCTGGGCATCTATATCCCTAATTCTTGTCAATCGGATGGTAGGGATTGGCGATAAGATCTCGGAAAATCGAGAAAGTGAATATGTCAAGGCTGGAATTCTACGTTGAAGTACGGATGAGAGAACAACAGGATCCATTAGGGTTCGGTGGGTACACACAAATAGTACACCGGAGTTGGATGCTGAGGCAGGTGGTGGTGGTTTTCCTTTGACAACAACTTTACTACCAAATAGTGGTGTTATATATGGAGTAGCCCACATTGGAACGATTATACCAATGGTGATGCGGATGATCATCAATATAGTCCCTATAGGGATCCATAGTAGGATTAAAAGTGCCATTAAAGGTGTTGGACGCTTTGCAAGCCTGCCATCATGGAAGATTACCGGTGACGGGCTGATGATCAATTGGTGGTGCTCCGTCAATTGTTTGTTACTCATGAATGGTGAATGACATTTTTCCTGTTTCACAACCAAATTTTCACTTAGTTTTAGTCTTTTAGACTTGCTATATGCACGTAAAAGTTCAATTAACTGTCATTTTCTATCAAAATTGAGGATTTAAGCAACACTTTTCTTCTTATTCTTTTAGGCTAAGTTAGTACTAACTCATCTTAAAGGTTAGGATAAAGATTTAAATTAAACGGATCTTTATACTTTATACTTTAACATGCTTCTTACACGTCAGGTCATCAAATTAATTTTAAAGTTGGAATTATAAAAGGTGACGTACATAAGACTCATATATTTATGAATTTCTAGTATCTTAAATTTGCCAAGTTAAGTTAATTACAAATTCTTAATAAGCTTTAATTAACTCTAGCAGAGACTCATATGAATATACATCAAAATGTATTTTCTTTAGTTCTTATAAGGTAATTTTTAATACTTAAAGCCGGATGAGATTAATTCTTACGGATTTTAAAGAGTACCCATCCTACAACTTATTTTTAATAGCTAGGCTGTTGAGTTTTGATCTTTCTAAAGTTCACCTCACTACTATTACCTCATTTGAACTTTAAGGTATGATAGTAACTCAATTATAATCTAAATTACAATACATAAAAATGAAAAAAATAAAATAAAGCTACTAACCTTGCATAAATCTTGGAATAAAGAGCTTTCTGATTCTAACCTTCCTAAGCCTGAACTTGGCTTTTGATCCCCAAATAATGCATCAACTCGGTGAGAAAGTGAGTCGAAATCATGTTTAATAAAACCCGTAGCTAAACCAAATCTGTTTGTGGTCAGTTCACTTCCAACAACATCATCTGCCCTCAAATGCTCTTTCACAAACCGTTCAACCATAACCCTTGGTGTCTTAGTCACAACAACTCTCTTCTCATGAGAACTAAACATTTTCCAAGCATCCATATCAATATCATCATACATAAACTTAGGCAAGACTGCCCGAGACACAGCCTCAATTTCAGACATCGGGCAACCTGCCGTGGCTACAAAAATGGTTAACTTGAGCCCTATGTCTCCTTCACCACATACCTCTAACAAACGGATTAATGGCCACATCATTAACAGGAATGCGAATCGAATTATCCCTGATGCCTCAAATGCTACTAACATGAAGTAAGTAAATGTATCAGCAGCTTTCAAAATTGTCCCTTCTAGTTCATAAACAACTGAATCCATTAGAGGTTAATTTATCTCAAAAGAAATCTGCTTGATTGGTTTTCAATGGTTACTTTAATTTGAGCAACGTTTGTAGCTGTGTTTAAATCAATATAATGGTTAAGAAAGATTGAGTACAAGGATACTAAAGTTTGGAGGATGAAGATAGATTGACTGTGTTGTAACAGAACGATAAAGAAGTTTATCAATTTACAACTAACATTAGACTATGTTGTATATTTATATCAAATTCTCTTTATATTTAAGATTATTTTAGGTGGCTATATCATAGAAAATTCTTGTGTCGAGTTTCATTATAGGTTCAACCTATAATTATCATCTTACAAAAAAAATATTTATACTTTATCGGTTCAATAAATTTGTAAGTATCACAAAAATTTAAAATATAAATAAATTAAATTAGTTCAACTAACTATAACCTTGTTTCTTTTCTTAAAAATACAAAGTTTAAATAGAATTAAATAGGTTTCGACTCTACAATATACTAATAAAAATAAAAATTATAATAATTGAACTATCTCTAGTGAAATACCCCGTCCGTATAAGTATCTTCCTTTTTATATACATCAGAGGTTTAAGAGTCGTTAGCTAACTAATTAACTAACGGAAACCTTCAAAAAGAATATAGTACATGTTTAGGATACACAGAAACACTCTTGTCTTTCGTTATAAAATTCCATAAATAGTATGGGGGGATCATCCAGTATCTGTACACATCCACTCATTTCATCTCCTTTCTTTACCAATACATATGCACATAAATTTGCTTCACGATAGACATGACTCACCACTGAATTCGGGTGCGTTTGTAGAATTTTCACACACTCATGGCCGATATGATAATTTCAACTCCTATAACTTCCACCGCTAGCGCATGGCGCTCCCTTGAGTCAGTTTTGATCTACCTCCTCTATCACCTTACTAACCACCCATCTGAACCTAAAATGTAGGGTAGAACTTCTGATAGAGCTGGGGACTCCCCCATACATGCACCAGAAAAATCCCGATATGAACAATCCTCACTATCTCTCAATATCCCACCAATCATGGATTACCGCTTGCTATTACATAACTTCCGTTCACATTTAATTTGTATTGTCCTAATGGCTTTACCCATTTAATCAAAATGCTTTGAGCGAATTCAGTTACACCACCCTCACACTCCCCGAGCCCTTACAAACTCATTTGCCGCTCTCATTACCTTATTCTTTAACCCATCCAAACAAGTAGTACAGTTCCTCGAGTAAAAAACATTTTCTTCCTCCTATTCCATAATGTCTGAATTGTTGTTGCAGAAATTCTAAGCCAATCTAATCCATTATAAATAATCTTGGTTGTTAGGTGTCCCTTTAACCTATCACGTATAACACCTAACGCCGAGCAGCAGAGTCTTTATGTCTCCCTGTTTGTGATAAATAAATACCTTCAGGAGACATCATTTTAGGAGGAAATTGGACTTGGTTGATAGATTTATAAGAATATTTTACTATATTGCACTTTCTTCCTTTGGAATTGAGATATTGTTACTTTTAGAGCTTTTGTGCGTTAACTTGCTTGTTTAGCGTGAAGTTCTTAGGTACATGGATGCTAGAAGGCACCAAGATGAATGGAAGAAGTGAAGTTTGAAGTCCAAGATCAAGCAAAAGAGTTAAAGGAGCAAAAGTCGCCACTTTAGTGAAGGAGAAGAAATATCAGATTAAGAAAGTCGTCACTTATTGAATTCCCTGAGCCTAAACGGTACAGATTCAGACCTGGTGGTTCAAATGAAATAGGTTCACCTATGAGTTGGGGGAATTATAATAAAAAGCCCCATGAATTCTAAACTTACAAACTAAAGCACCAACCCAGTTACCCACTAATTAGTAATCCTATCCCAACTACAACCTAGTAAAAAGACCCAATAGCCCCTTTGCCCTCCATACACTCTCTCTATACACTCTCTGCAACAAAAAAAAGCAAAACAAAAATACCCTATTACAATTTTGTTTCAAAACCCTACCCCTCTCTACCCTCTCTCTCTGCAGCCCCTCGATGCCCTCCTTCCCCGGCGTCCCCGTGACAACCACCATCGATCCACGCTCCACCAACCCTACCTTCCCCGGCCTCCTTCCTCTTCCTTCTTCACCACTGCGATGCTTCTCGCCATCACCATAGCTCCACCACGACGCACCACCACCGAGCAAGCTTCTGCAGTCGCGCTCTCACCGACCTAAGACCTTCCTGGCGCCGCTGTGAAGACCACGAGACACACTGCTGCTCAGATCCACTAACACCAACACAGATCCAACCACCACAAAGCCAACGAAGCAACCAGATCCGTTCGAAGCAGCGCTGCCACGAAGCCACCTCGCCACTAAGCTGCACCAGGAAGCTGCACCAGAACGACCCACCTTAACCATCACGAGCAGCGAACCACGCTGCCTCCACCACCACCTTCCTCCTCTCTGCTGTTACTGTACCACCGCGACGAAGGAGGTGTGACTAGATCCACCACGCTGTTGTGCCAGATCCACATTACAGATCCACCTTCGTCCCAAACGCACCTGTCCAGTCCAGATTCACCCCGTATTTCTCCACCACCAGCAAAACCCACCACCGCAGCCTCTCGCCTCCCACCAACCACAGTCCAATGTCTCGTTTGTTTTTTTTTTTTAAATTTTTTTTAACATGTTTGGTCCACTCCCCTTTGGGCCAGCAATCTGAAGCCCCCTTTGTTGGTCCAGCCACTGATGGTGCAGCCACACCATATTAGTTTTTTTTTAAAACTTTGATTTTTGTGCAAACGTGAGTCTGTCCAGCCCTAATGGGCTGGAAAACGTGATTTTATTAAAACTTTTTAGCCCATAACACATTCAGACCCATGCCTTGTTGGTCCAGGCCATTTTGGGCCAAGCATTACTTGCAGCATTTTTTTTCTTTTGTTTTTGTTTTAAAACTGAGCTTGGCAAAGGTTAGGTCCAGCCCAACTTAAAAATGTGTGTGTACAAACAAAATGGTTCATTTGTCTTTGTTTATTTTTATTTTTTGAATCTAAAGTCTAACTCTTCAATTTTTTTCCTTGTATTTTTGTTTTGTTCATTCTATTTCCTACTGAAAACCCTAGTCCAGCTATATTGGTCTAGACACCTTGGTCTAGACATTCGGGTTTATACGTTATGGGCTGAATATTGGTTTGTGACACGATTAATGACTGGGAAAAAAAATCAAAAACAAGGACAAAATGGGCTTGTGTACACCCCCTTGGACAAAAACTTGGAGAATACCGACTAATTGGATATGTAAAGAAAAATAAATTGGAACTAAAACACCTAATAAATGTTTAATAAGGACAGGTATGTACGAAATGGTCTGGACAATGTTGGTGCATACCTCCTCGAATATACCGGAAAAATATATCAAGTAGTAAAAGTTCAGAAAAAAAAATTAATAAAAAAAAATTAAAAAGGGTAGGAAAGTAAAATCTCAAACTAGATTTGGAGTTAGGCCTTAAAAAGAAGTAATTTGTAACTAGGTCTTATAACCTTAAAAAGTAATAATTTGGGCCTTAATTTGTAGATTCCTCCTATGAGTTAGCAAAATTTGAAAAGTAGAATCAGGTGATTTGGACCAGCGAGTCAAAAGTTATGCCTGTTTTATTGAATATTGTACATCAGATGCGGGAATTATGAAATAGACTTGGGCCCTTAACCACTTAATTGAGCCCAAGGTTGACCTAGTTTGTTTTAAATCATTATAAAAGGCTCTCTAGGTCTCATTAATCAGTACCTCTCAATTAAGATTCAAATTATATCATATTCAGAGAGAGTCAGGAGCAGAAGCTGGAGAAACTATTTTCTTCAATTGACAGCTCAAATCAGTCATTCGATTAGGTTATTTTATTTCTGTTTTTAGGAACCATGTATAGTCTTAGATTCTTTTTTGTTTTTAATTTGAATTTGAGCTAAACCTTTACATACTTGAGAATCGCGATG
Source organism: Nemophila menziesii (assembly GCA_029959085.1). NCBI lineage: Eukaryota > Viridiplantae > Streptophyta > Magnoliopsida > Boraginales > Hydrophyllaceae > Nemophila > Nemophila menziesii. The sequence continues at coordinate 1,535,328 of JARWIR010000012.1, read as the reverse complement.
TGGGATGAACCCTAGATCATTTATTAAGTGTATTTGAATTTGGGATTAGTTTCTAATTTAATTTGAGTTCTGTATTTTTATATTGATTGTTATATTTTCCTTATTCGCTATTTTTATTTAGCCGGGAATTAGAAATATGTCATAGTAATTAGGCTATTCACTAGTGGTGGTAATCATCCGGAAGGGGGGGGGGGTTAATTACTGAACTAGGTAACAGACGCGTGGTATTTGTCATTGATCCTGACATGATTGACTAACCACGTAGCCAATTGGGTAATTTATTTAATCATCTAAATGTAGTTTATAATCGCCCTGACGGGGTTTGTAATACCATAGGATAGCTCATAAGTCTACCTTGACGGGAGTTAGGAGACTGTAGAGTTGACTATTATAGAAAATACCACTCTACCCTTAAACAAACGCATTAAATACATGAACTTAGGTAATTCCCAAGCGAGACTCAAGTATATCTCTAATCTGCATAATCTTTTTAGTTTAATTTAGCTTTCATTATTAGTTTAGTTTATTTTCGTGTATTTAGTACTAGGTATGACCCGTGCCTTAAGGCACTTCAATAATTGAAAAAAATTACACAATAATAAGAGAGGTCGGTGCTAGAATTGAACTAAAAAAATTACATATAAAACAAAAAAAATAATAAGGATTCTTAAATCCTTAAGTGTTATATTAAGAACATGAAAATTCAAACAACTATCTTGAACCATCGCATTTTTCTTTGATCCTACATCTTTTCCAGATATAAAAAATCTACAAATATCTGTGATATTTTGAAATATAGATATAATTTTTTATTTTAGATAACATGAAATATGTACAAAGTTACAATAAAATTGGGAACTAAGAAGAAAAAACCAAGCAAATAAAAAAAAACCTGAAAATATGCATGAGGAGGCTTGCATATTTCCACGAGATTAGTCGTGATAGCGCAAATTGGCCCGGATCACCCACGTACCAAATAAAATTTTATACTTTTTCTAGTGAATTTTCTCCCGATTCTATTTAAAATTGATTAGATCAAGTCTGGTAAATGTAGCGAATTGCCATCCTAAATTTTAACTTATATCTAGTATTTATTTCTCATTATTAATATATCAATTTCTATAATTTTATATACTAATTAACAAAAAAACCTATGCAAAATTACATTGAAGAATAAGAATAATAACCACAAAATTTTGCTGAGTTACACTAAATTTGTTAATTAAAAAAGTGAAACATAAGTCATCCCGACTTGGTGAAACATTATGAATTTTTAATTGTGGGAATGATGAACTGAAAAAATCTATCACTTATCACTATGACCAACTGAAAAATCTATCACTTATTTTCATTTATGAATTCTCTAGCTGCTCCATGATTCACCCCATTTATAATACAATACAATGAAACCGCAACCCATTTTGACTCCACTTGAACACGCGATATCATGCCAATGAAACCTGGTTTTTGAAGTAGTGCTCAATGAGACACATTTTACAATTTATGATGTACAATTGATCCCTGTAAAAACAAAGACAATTGAAATGGTTTATCATATTTCAACAATAAAAATATGTACACGGGTTCAAATGAAAAATATATTTGACCGAATTCCCATTATACATGGACCAATGATGTAATTAACCCAGAATCAGAGGAAAGAAATTATAAACACTGATTAATCAAACCCAAATTATGACACCTTCTTGTACTCAACAATTATATGAAAATTCACGAAATTCATGATAATTATATGAATAAATTTATAAATCTCTTCTTTGATAACATATGGACTTTTAAACTGAGGCTTCAAGTTCAAATAACCATCATTGTAAATGGAAAAGAAAAATACAGTAGGGTCGGAACAAATAGTTCAATAATGTTAAATTAAATTTAAGATTTGGTACCCTACCTTGTAGTGGTGAAGCGACACTTCTATAGGACATACAGGGTAGACCATAACTTTTTATATTAAACGATATATCACCATAGCCGTATATATTCGTGGGAACCGAAGAACAACAAATATACACCACGTTATTCCAAAAATATAAAATACAACCTTTGTTTTGAATTACTACCAATTCATGGATTTATGATCAATTTTTCTAGAAAACTCACACAAATTTTCATGATAATGTCCCTTTTCACTCGAATTGATCAAAATGACATTTTCACATATTGTTGTGTACGTATTTGAGCAACTTCAAAGTGCCACTTACACAAATAACAGTTCACTATGCAGGTAAAATAAAGATAAAATACCTTTGGACTGATAATACGTGTATACGGGTCCCCAAGAGTAGAAAGCATTCCCTTCACCTTTTTATAAGCTGCATCTTTTGATCTTAGAGGAAACATTTCAACCATCATTTGTTGCAATTTCATATCTCAATCTGTATTTTAATTAGGATATTTTATTTTGATTAGGATATTTTATTTATAGCTAAAACAGCATAAATCTCCACCCCATTATCACTCAATAGCTTGATGGTCAAAAGTAGGATTCATGAAAGTCTCCCGGATCAAACCTTAAGCCTCCACGACAGTTTTATGTATTGTATTAGCATAATTTACTTTTTACTAATCCCACAAACTCGACCATCCATGAAGTAACAATTACAGAAAGAAAAAAACAAAGACAAAAATTCATTAATCACGTCTGTGAGAAACATGAATTGCCATCGTCAAAGACTCAGCTATAGCTGCTGCTGGAGAACTAATACTTATAGACACTGCCACAGCAAAAGCAAGCACCTCTCTTCCAACTCATTTAAAAATTTGTTAATTCGTCATTTCTCTATTATTACTTTTCACTTTTCACGTTGCCATTTAACATTTATGTTAGAAAAGGGTCAAGGTTCTCAAAGACGCTTTTCTGAACATGTGCAAATTCTGTTACATGCATAATTGCTCCATGATATTCATGGCCGACTAATTTGACACGTAAATAACTAATCCAAGAACACATATAAGTAAAAACATATATAAGAATAAAAGTCATCCATGCTTTCACGATATAGTTCTATAAGCTGAAGAAAGTGTGGCACATGACCTTAATTAAAAGCTCAAAGCATCTGGTGGTCTAGTTATATACAAAAATTTAGGCTATAAATTGAATGAGTATTAAATAAACACATCCACTTATTAAAGAAAATAGGAGATAAAATAATACCACGACTCTCATCTCTATACTCTTTTTTCATCTTCTTTTCTGTCTTTTCCTTTCTCTATTAAGACATCAACAAAATTGTTCATACAAAGTAAATAAATCAATATTCAAACCACAAAAGAGAAAAAAGCATGTACTTATCCATTAAACAGCTTCCTAAACGACCCATCTTTACGATCTTTAGCCACTTCAATTAAATAAAAAAACTCTTAAATCCAGTAGTTGCAGCACCTCTACCAAGATAGCTGCTCTCGTTAACACATCCCCTCTCGAAATAATACCTCAGGTCGAACCTGAACTCGTAAGCAACACTGGCTGAACTGAGCTAGTAGGGGCCACCAGTGTAACAGTAGGGGCGATGGCTGAGTTATACCGATCCCACGCTTGTTAATACCATCATGTATACTTTATTGCTCAATTTTTTTCTATCCCTGTGTATTAGTTAGATCGTTAAACCCATAACTATGAACAAATACTAAATAAAATTGATTATATTATATTCTTTTCAAGTAAATGATACTGAATTTACAAACCTTAAGCTCTAAAATTCGTTGAAACTCGAAAAGTGTTCCTTCGGGAAGTAAAGCGCAATAAGTGTCCTCTACAGAATCAACGGGGATAATATTACATGTATATAAGAAAATTTATTCTAAATTAATATAACGCCAAAGGGGTAAAATTTAAATTTCATTTGGTTTATCGTGAACCTGTAAGACCAACTTCAAACCCGGTTTTAAGGCCTTCATACCCCTCATTGTACCTTTCTTTGTAATTGGTGTCTTCTAGCCCATAAGACCATCTCCCGCCGTTGCGCTAAATGGATATTTACTGCAAAACAATTCAAAAAAAGCAGTTTAAGACCAAAGTGCTCACTCCAACAGTCACAGTATATCATGGAACCCACAAAACTCACACGGCATCCCCTACCCGTATACGCTATTGTAAGATTTGTATAAAAATATATTTAAGCAACACGACTGTCATTATAATTAAATTAAATATTCCGAAAATTTGTAAAGTAAATGAGATTAGGTTAAAAATAATTCCATTTTTTAGAGTTCCAAAGTAATTTTTTTACCTTAATTTGGTTCTTTGCTGGCTAAATGATTGCTCGGAGGGGCTATTTAATGGGTCTTTGGTTCTACTTCTGGTCAAAGGTGGGAACATCTGATACACAAATTCTACTTTCTGAAAAGACAAAACAACTCAACATTATATTTTGAATACCAATTTACCATTACTGTAAAACAATTCAATAACATGTTTAAAATAGCCAAATGGATATTTACTGCAAAATAGTTCAAGAAATGTAGTATAAGACCGAATTTCTCAATCCAACAGTGAACACTAAATAATGCTCAATCCAGCTGTAAAAAAAAAAATAAAATTCAAAGATGCAGTATAACATCTAATCGCTCAAAAGCATCCAATGGTCATAACAATGGCCATTGTCTATAGAATAGGTAAAATGATAAAAAAAAAAAAACGGTAACAATTAATTTTACCTAAGTCTTCGATGGTTGATGGTGGAGAATGATCCCGAGTGGTGGCGGAGGGAGAGCAGCTTGGTGGGTCTTTTGGGTCTTCGGTGGTTGATGGTGGCGGAGGTCTTCTCGTTGCAGGAGAGCGGCTTGGTGGGTCTTTTGGGTCTTCGGTGGTTGATGGTGGCGGAGGTCTTCTCGTTGCAGGAGAGCGGCTTGGTGGGTCTTTTGGGTGTTCGATGGTTGATGATGGCGGAGGTCTTCTCGTTGCAGGAGAGCGGCTTGGTGGGTCTTTTGGGTGTTCGATGGTTGATGGTGGCGGATTCTTTTGGGTGTTCGATGGTTGATGGTGGCGGATGAAAATAAAAGAGAATAATAAGGGGATTATGAGCCTAATAGGGGGAGGGTTGGTGGGTCTTTTGGGTGTTCGATGGTGGATAGTTTGGTGGGGATTTATGTGTAAAATGAAAATAAAAGAGAATAATAAGGGGATTATGAGCCAAATGGGGGGATTATGAGACTAACGGGGGAGTTTGAGGATAAATAGGGTAAATTAGTTTTGATTCTTCTTTATTATATAGATTTTCATAAACAAAAGCCAAACAAATATTTATCTTATTTATTTATTTTTGTAATTAATTCTACTTGTGATCTCAACACGTGTATCTTAACTCGCAATCCCTGTGGAGACGATAATCTTGTTTTTACTTATCTATTATTTGGAACGACCCGTACACTTGCGGTTAGTTGCTCCTCCTAGCTAGTGTTGATTTATATCACACTCTAGGAGCGACCGGGACCATTCACATAGCAGGTTCGCCAATGGAGATCCAATTGTCCAGTTGAAATAAACCACACCTGGTGCACTTTACATAATGATTTCCATCCTACTGCAAATTCAGCAACAGCACCAGAACAAACCCCTGCAGCAGAACAACTCCTTAAACCTGCTGAACGAGAAGTATCAGTACTTTCAAAACACAGCCCAAACTTGCGCCATAGCTCTTGAGCCCCTATACAAGTCATAAAAATGTGCAAAAGATCCTCCCGCCCCATATACATTACACCCCCATTGAATCTATTACGCCTCTGTTATATAAATTGTCAGCAAATGATGCCTGATTCCACGCAACCCTCCAAAGTAGCACACAAATAATCTGTGAGCACCTAATTTTCCATATCTTACCCCAATCAGATGACTCATCTGCCATATTATTCTTGAGACACCTAAATGCGGATTTAAACGAGCCATGCAAGAGAAAGAACAATTCTAACTTTGGTAATGAATTGAATGAGTGTAGTATTGTCCAGATGATTTTTTGGATATCAAATATATTTGGTAACGATCAGATTATATTTGACGTGTTTTGTGGCTTATATTTGGTAATGATTAGATTATATTTGGCATATGATGCCAAATATAAGCCACAAAACTCGTCAAATATAATTTGATCGTTACCAAATATATTTGATATCCCAAGCTCATCTGGACAATACTATGCCCATTCAATACATTACCAAAGTCAGAATTGTTCCTTCTCTTGCATGTGGTGGCTCAATCAATTCATCACCACCAAAACTCTTATCCAAGGAAGTAAAGAATCGAAATAAATATCACCACATGGTGTCTGCTATGGCTAGATGGTGCTTGGAGCTTGGGTCCATGGTTGAAATCTCATTTTTTACGGTCAGACTTCGAGCTTCTTTCCTGGTTTGAGTTTGGTCAAAGTTCAATTTTGTGTAACGAAGACGACGGTGGTGCTTAGATTTGTAGATGAATGTCAGTGATACTTAGAGTTTTTTGTTGCTCAAAACTTGGTTCCATGATTAGAAGTTGGGATCTAAAATTTGTTAAGGTGTTATCGAAGTTTGGTTAATGTTGTCGTGGCTGGTGAGGCTCTTTGTAAGCTCAAATTGTTGTAAGCTATGTTGGTGCTCAGATCATTATGCAACCCATCAATTGGATGAAGACAACCTATCGTTTTTAAGACAACCCAGATTTCTTGAAGACAACCTATCATTTTTTTTAAGATAACCCATCATTTTTCATTAGCAACCTACTGCTTTTTAGAAAATAACCCATCGTTTTTAGAAGACATACCATTCAAATGACAATTTACGTTCATGAATTACAACCATCAACATTAGTTAATCACATTAATAAATGAATAGTTGCTCTGATTTCTAGAACGGGATAAGAATTTGTTACCTTATTTATTCGATTGGGTTTTTATGGGTTGAATTTGTTACCTTGTTTATTCGATTGGGTTATTTATGGGTGGATTTTGTTTATGGTGGCCAAGGATAAATTAGTCGCATTTTGATGTAAAGATAGGATAGACATGTTGTGAAAAGTATTATAGGTTGTGACTCTTAAAATCAACCACCCTTTAGTAGATAGATAAACTTTCTAAATCAGATTGATCTTTTTAGGGTATTCTTTTCTAGATGTATTATGTGTGTAAGTCTGCGTGCTTAATTTAAGTAATTTAATTGTAGTAATAAAGTTAATTTGATGGTGTAATATAGTACATTTACCCGCGGGCTATAGTCAGTGACGAATCCAAAATTTTATATTTGGGGGGGAGGGGGGGCAGAGAGAAGGTTTCGAAAAATTTAGGGGGAAGGGGGGGTCGGAGCTTACTAATTTCTATTTTTCTTTTTCTATAAGGGTATAAATATGGTTTTTTAAAAATTTAGGGGACCCAAACCCTTAAATGGCATAACGTAGTACCATATCTGGTTATAGTTCAAACCACATTAATAGTTATTATATTTTTGTTATAAGCTTTTTTTATATAAAGAAAATTTATTTTGTGAGATTGTTTTGGATTCCTAAAATGTGAAGATTGAGAAAGTAAGTCTTTGGTATTCTTGATGTCTAAATGTCATAACTAATTATACATTTTAGTGAATACAACTGTTATCCTTTGTACTAGGGCCGACTGACTACTTATCCCCTACTCTTTAAAATGACTATTTATCCCTTACTCTTTAAAATGCGACTGTTTACCCCCTATACTAATTTTTCGTGACTCGTTACCCCATGTTTCCATACTTAACGGAATCCATGCACGTTTTCGTCACTATTTGCCCCTTATACTAAAATATACGAAAACATAGTAAAGGGGGTAAATAGTCACGAAAATGTACATGGATTCCATTAACAGGGGATAACGAGTCACGAAAACTTATTATAGAAGATAAACAACCGCATTTTAAACAGTGGGTGGTAAATAGTCAATCGACCCATAGTGTAGAGGATAATAATTGTATTTACTCTACATTTTACTTGAAAAAAAAGATTTATTAGCTTTTTTGAAAGTAATTGTTCCTTTATAATTTTCTTTTTTGTGAAACAAAGATATAAATAAAGGCATATGTAAGCATTTTTTAACTAGGAACCTAAATTGTCAGCAACAATGTTTCAACGGCTAAGTAGATTGCTATTATTCGAGATTGTTCGGCAGATACGATTCGCTTGTTTCTCGGTTAAGAATTGATCCATATTTTGATAGATATATAGTATAGGACCGTTTTGAAAAAATAAAAAACTTTTTCTGGCTACTATTTACGTGATTAAAGATTATACTCCACGTTAACATGCAAAATATTGATTACTTAACTCCAACAACTTGGTCATTAGGCAAAGAAATTGGGGTCCACGTACGCCCACTTTGTTGAATTTAGGTTACTTACTAAGATTAATTCGGTCGTATATACTTATATTAATCAAACAGTTTATCCGAAAATCTTAGTAGAATTTAGTGATGGTTATCACCTTCACGCTATGCGTATCACGGTCGATCTTGCTGAAGGTTTTTTTTTATTTTTTTATTATTTGGATTGAACCCATTAACGCATTAGTGAATTTACCGAGAAATTCGATTGATTAGGATAGACTATCTGTTGCCTCATTTTCTAATTCTTTCGTAAACCTATACTTTCTTGCAATTATTGAGTGTATATTTCTATATTTATTAACTTTAAATTAGTATTGACAAGGAGAAATGGACTTTATTTTATCTCGAGTATCAAATACATAAAATATATATCAAGACTATCCAATTTAAACAAGTTGATTATGTTTGATCACGAGTCAAGAAATGTCAAAAAGTAACCTCACAAAAGACATCAGACATCACTAACCTAGTGTTGGGATTAATTTCATATATTTCATTAGTAATTTACAATGTTTTTTTGTTGATTATTTGACTATTTTAGTCCATAATATTTTTATTAGAATTTTATTGTGTGCATGTAGGTTATGGTAACACTACTAAATTGTGTCATTCTTTTATATAACCATAGACCACGACTGGATTGATAATTCAAGTTGTATATAACCATAGATCACGACTGGATTGATTTAGGATCATCCCGCCAACCGCATCTGTTACATTAAACTTTTTACCGTCTAAACCTAAAGTTATTTCCAGCATCTCAGTAATAAAAGTCACATCATAGCTCTTAAAGTTTGAAGTTTTTAAATCTGCAACGAGTATCTTAGTAATATAAATTACATAACAATTCGACTAATCTAAATTTTAAAATCCAAAGTAATTTCCCTGAACTCAGTAATATAAATTACATCACATTCTTTCAAATTCAATTATATTATATCCGCGACTAGGGGCCTGAAAGCTCCCTTCCAAATTAGTAAATTATTGTCCATACAAGTCAAATCTCGAACCAAGTTACCAAGAGAATAGGAAGATGATTTTTGAAATAACATTCGTCCAAGATATGTGAGATAAAACCTCATATGTAATATATATCGGTAAGCTTCTCGTTAGTCATTTCCCAAACCACCACTTGGTCGAGTAGAATCGAGTGCTTTTTTGCCTTACACGGGTTCCGTAAACCCAAAAAGGATGAAACCCAAGGAATAAGGCCTAATATAAAAAGCAAATGAAAGAACTAGACTATGAACGAGCACAACCCAAATTGTTAGATCCTTAAAATGAGAAGCCATTTTGTAAGTCAGTTGAAGAGCCATTTTATTCAGCATGAAGTATTGTATAAGATGGATCAACAATAAGACAAAGGAGTTAGTAAAATCACCAACATTATTCAAACAAGAAAACTAGGATAGATTTTCCCCCAGATACAGTATTTCCAAAAGCCTTCGAATATAAGGATCATAATAAAGACAATGACACAATTTAAAACTAATCAAATTGCTAATAAACATTTTAGATATTCCTTCAAAATAATTGATCATCGTAATACCACTATTTTCCACATCACTAATGAAATAAGGAAGCCAGAATCAAAGAATAAACAAAAAGAGAGGAGTTGCAGCAACAACCCAAATTCCAGAGAAGAGGAAAAGTTTGTGGTTTTCGTAAAACCCTCTCAAATCAACATTGATGGGGAACCAAAATGAAGAATCTGGATCAATAGAATCCCAACCTCCGAAGAAAACAATGGCAAGGTTGAGAATACTGAGAAGACCTAAGAAAAATTTCAAATCCACGGGAGTAGGGGAGAGAGCCTTATGAGAACGATGAGATTTCTATGTAATCAAATCGATATGAATTCATTACTCAATTGAGTAATTCCATATCTGTAACTTGTATTAGAGATCTTAATGAATATGTTCATCCCCACAAATAATACCACGATCGGAAAAAATTAAATATGTGTTGGCCTTCGAAAGTTCTTAAGTTTGTAAGGATGAGCACTTAAGGAATAAGCCGAGTCATGATATAAATCAAAATGTCCATCCAGAAAAAGAAGGTTCGCAAACGGGTATTTGCAAGTTAGGGAGACAAAAGGCGGGAGACGGAAGAGAGTTTTGGTAGATAAAGATGGATATATATATATATATATATATATATATATATATATATATATATATATATATATATATATATATATATATATATATATATATATATACATTTTTATGTTTACAATTGTTTTGCTATGTATAAGAATATGTTTTTAAAGGAAACAACTTTTAGAAGTCTCAAATGCAAAAATATTATTCTGAAAGTCCCAAATTAAAAAATCTTATAAAAGTCCCTAAGTTAATTTTTTGGTTTGATTTTTTACCCTTATACATTTTCTTTGATTTGGAAGTGACCACGTACCTAAGTAATATTTGTTCCCTTTTTATAAATTAACATGTTGGGTACGTACCCAATAACGAATAAATCTAATTCATTATACAACACATATAATGTTCCAGTTCTGTACGTACCCATACCCGTTTATTATTGTTATAAAGTCATGTTATAAGGTCTACTTGGTACGTACCCAGGTGGGCACGTACCTACCTCGAAACAACAACATGGGTGTGCATTATAGGTCTCTACACCTGGGTATAAGTCCATGTCAAGATCCAATTCAAAGTATAGGTAAGGAGTGTAGATGTAAAAAAGGCCAAGATCTAATTCAAATTGTGCCAGTGGGTACGTACCCAACTCGAAACATCAGCAGGGGTGTGTATTATAGGTCCCTACATTTAGGTATAAGTCTATGTCAAGATCGAATTCAAAGTATAGGTATAGTGTGTATATGTAAAAAAGAACAAGATGCAATTCAAATTGTGCCATCTCCAGCAGATGTTGTTTACCAAGTGGGTATGGGTACGTACCCAATTCAAAATATAGAGACCATCTCCAGTAGTTGTGGCAAACTAATATTTTCTGTAAAAATAATGAAACATGATAAAATTTCTTCACAATGTTGCATTGGAACAAAAAACAATTAAAAATATCTTCACACTCGCATTGGATAAAAAAACCTCTTCACGCTCGATAGAACAAAAAGCAAATAGAAATCTCTTCACACTTGGTGCACAAAAAACAAATAGAAATCTCTTTACAGTGGAACAAAAAACAAATAGAAATCTCTTCACACTTAGTGGAATAAAATAAATCTCATCAAAGTGCATTCAATCTAGTTTTTAATTAAAGAAAACAAAAAGTAGATCTCCACATACCCACAAAACTCACATGGCATCACTTCTCATACGATAAAAGCATTCAATTTTTTAGGTTAAAAATAATTTAATTTTTTACCTTCATTTGAGTTATTTGCAAACAGGATTGATGATGGTGGAGAATGGTCCACGAATGGCGGCAGGTTACTTGTGGAGCAGAGCCGTGATGGTAAAGAGATGGTGGAGAATGGGCCACAATGGTGGTGGTTGTCTTGTGCACCAGAGCGGCGGCGAGAAGGTGAAGCCTGAATGTGATACCGGTTTTCTTGTGCAGGGAAGACTTGTCTACTAGGGACGACGGTTTTCTTTTGCAGGGGAGGTTCACTAGGGCGGTGGTTTTCTTATGAAGAGAGAGGAAGAAGTGAAACATTGGAGAGAAAACAAAGAGGAAGAAGTGAATAATATTTCGGTTTTTTTTTTTATCCTTATAAGATTTGTGTTTTGGTTTCATTTATTCATTATGAATAAAAAGGGAGAGGAGAAGTTTTTGGATATTTGTTCTTTCTAATTGGGTTTTAAATAGATAGTTAGGAATGAGATTTTTATTAATATTATTAATGTAGTTGGGACTGTAAAATAATTACTTCATATTTTTATTCTATGATTTCAATAATTTATAGCAATCATATATTGTATATTTTTTATTAAATTCAATTATATAAAAACCATTTTGATCTTTTGATGGTACATGGCTACAAATCTTAAATCGTATAAAAATATTAGCTTTCATTTTGTATTCTTTAGTACGAAGTCTTAAACCCTAATTTCATTTTCCATTGAAGTTTGATTTATATATTTACAGTTTAATAATTATATATGTTTTGTTTGGATTTAAATTATCAAAAAGAAAGAAAATAATAGGAATATAAAAATATTAAAAGAATGAAAAGAAAAGTGATAACCGTGTTTGAATTACTAAAATATTAATAAAGAAAAAGAAAATAATTAATTAACAAATCACTTTTTTTCATTCACATTATTAAAATATTAATAGTTTTATCGTTTTTATATGTTATGTAAAATATTATTATATTAAAATTATAAGATTATTTGTGATATTTTACAAAGTAATAATTTCATTTTCTTTAAAATGACTTTAAAATGAGATGATTAAATAATTTACATTTTTAAACGAACACAAATAATTGTGCAATTCATTGAATTACTTTTTTTCTAATAAAAAATCAAATTAAAATAATGTTATTATTTTTAACATTTTAAAAAAAATGAACCCAGACAATATATTAGAAGCTTACACAACAGTACTTTTGTGTATCCGGCATGTGTCAGTGGCAAAATGGACAATTCAGCTGATTATCTGTCAGATCTGGCGGAAAGTGGAAGCAGGACCGATATCCTTCAGTTTCATTTCCAGAAGCAGGGCCGGCCCTGACATTTTTGGGGCCCTAAGCAAATTCAAAAAATGGGGCCCTTTCCATAAATAAAAATAAAATATTATTACTATTAGTGGTTTGAACTCTAGACCTCATAAATAATAACATACAATTTCACCACCAAACTAATCATACTACATCTACATAATTATTTTAATCGAGGATATATATACACACACATAATATATTTAAATGATGGGGCCCCTAAAAGCGTCAAAAAATTGGGGGCCCTAAGCGGCCGCGTCTTTTGCTTTACTACAGGACCGGCCCTGTCCAGAAGGATCAACAGTCAGGCAGACCACCTTGCAAAACTCGCTAGACACGGAGCCAAGCAGCTACATGATGATTCGATACGAATGACGAAACGATTGGAAAGGATATGTATAGGTTGAGGAACTACGGGTGTTTTATGGTCTCTTTCTTGCTATATTTCGTCCAAAAAAAAACAGTACTTTTGTGTTGATTCGGATTGGATTACAAAAATTAATGTGTAGTCCAATGGCGTGAGAGTTTCTGGTCCGTCATGAATCGGCAGCTTGTAAATCGGTCTGCATTAGTTTTGCGAAGGAGGGCCTTAAATTAGAATAAGTCGCCGGTTTAGAAGCCCAAAAAAACGAGTCACCAGCTCCTTTACCAAAATTTCAGGTACTCCATTGCCTCAAAACCGGCCCTTTAAGTAAACGTTGACCGGATCATGGTTCAACCCGGTTTAACAACTAAAACCTAACCGCTGCCTAGCCGGTCCACCCGTTAATCCTTCGGCTCTTCTTAAGCTTATATAAACAACCAACCCAATAAATTAAACCCCTCTTCCCCAACTCGATTCTCTCTTTCTGTCTCCGGAAATTAAAATTCAAATCAAACCAAGTAAGTTCTTTAATCTCAATTTTCCTTTCGTACTTTCTATCAGTATAAATAATTAAATGCAAATTGCCCAATTCTAAAAAAGAAAAATTTATTGAATTTGAATCGTACGTTCCATGCAAATTCTGAATATTTATAAATGATTGCAGAGTTTGTTCATTTTATTTTCACTTCAGCCGAGTTGTCTATTTTTTTCTAGTTCAAAGAGTGCAACTTTTGTGCCTTTGACGGTCTTGTTGTTCGGGTCGGGTTTGGAGGTGGTCGTTAAATTGTCTGAATTGGTGGCTCTGTGGTGTTAAGCCGCGTGTTTGTTAGTTTTTTCTTGGCTAATTTGGGGTTAGATGTAAAAAAATGGGTTCGAATTTCGAACCTATACCAGTTACTTCACAGAAACATGATCCAGCATGGAAGCATTGTCAAATGTTTAAGAATGAAGATAAGGTGCAGCTCAAGTGTTTGTATTGTGGGAAAGTATTTAAGGGTGGTGGAATTCATAGGATTAAGGAACATCTTGCTGGTCAAAAAGGTAACGCTTCCACTTGTTTAAGAGTACAACCTGATGTTCGACTTTTAATGTTAGAGAGTTTAAATGGTGTTGTTGCAAAAAAGAGAAAAAAACAAAAGCTTGCTGAAGAATTGTCAAACTCTGCCATTGTTGACCCTAATGGTAGCTTAATCGATGATCATTGTGGTTTAAATTCCGATATTGAGTTACTTCCTGTAACTGATACACTTGACCAGAATACAAACATGTTCTTAAATCAAGAAGATAAAACTGATGCTCGAAAGAAAAAAGGAAGGATTCGAAAACCATTATCTACCTCAGCAAATGTTAATGCGATTGTTGTAAGTAATAATGCAGCTTTATCTATGAAAAGAGTGAATAATCATGTTCATATGGCTATAGGAAGATTCTTATTTGATGTTGGTATGCCTTTAAATGCTGTAAATTCACCTTATTTTCAACCAATGATTGATGCAATTTCTTCTCAAGGAGAAGGGTTTGTAGGACCTACTAATCATGATCTTCGAAGCTGGATTTTGAAAAGTTCTGTTCAAGAAGTGAGAAATGATATTGATCAAAGCACACAATTATGGGGGAATAATGGTTGTTCTGTTTTAGTCAATGAATGGGTTTCAAAAAAGGGTAAATCTTTCGTAAACTTTTCGGTTTACAGTCACGAAAGAACGATATTTCTGAGATCTATAGATATATCTAATATCAAAGACTCAGTGGACTCTATTTATGAATTACTTAAGGAGGTAATAGAAGAAGTTGGTGTAAGAAATGTGTTACAAGTGATTACTAATGGTGATGAAAGATACTTTACAGCTGGACAAAAACTAGTCGAAACTTATCCAACTCTGTTTTGGACTCCTTGTGCAGCTCATAGTGTTGATTTAATGCTTGAAGATATTCGAAAGCTTGAGTGGATCGATACATTGCTTGAACAAGCAAAAACCATATCGAAATTTATATACAATCATAGTGTAGTTTTAAATATGATGAGACGATACACATATGGAGTTGATATAGTTGATATTGGAACTACTTGTTCAGCTACTGATTTCTTAACGTTAAAAAGAATGGTTAATATTAGACACAATTTACAATCAATGGTTAGTTCTGAAGAATGGAATGAAAGTTTATACTCAAAGAAAACTGAGGGACTTATTATGTTAGATTGTATTAGTAATGAGGCATTTTGGTCTAGTTCTGGATTAATTACGCGTTTAACTGATCCGTTATTGCGACTTTTGAGGATTGTAAGTAGTGAAAAGAGACCTGCTATGGGGTATGTATATGCAGGTATTTACAGAGCAAAGGAAACAATTAAAAAAGAGCTTGTAAATAAAAAGGATTATAAAGAGTATTGGAGTATAATCGATCGTAGGTGGGACCCACATATGCGTTATCCTCTTCACGCAGCTGGGTTTTACTTAAACCCGAAATTCTTTTACAGTACACAAGAGGATTTACATCTTCATATACGTTCACTTGTGTACGATACCATAGAGAAATTAATACCTGACCCGAAAATACAAGACAAAATTGCTAAAGAGATTACTTCATATCATAGTGGAGCTGGAGATTTCGGAAGAAAAATGGCGATACGAGCTAGAGAAACTTCACTTCCTGGTAAGTATTGTTTAATTTTTCGTAACTAATGACCATTTTAACCCTGGATTGTATCTGTTTTTGTAGCTGAATGGTGGTTAATGTACGGTGTGTGCTGTCCAAATCTGTCACGTTTAGCGATTCGTATTCTTAGTCAAACTTGTAGTTTGGTGAAATGTAAACCGAATCATTTACTTTGCGAACAAATGCACGAAACGAAAAATTGTTTGGAGAAGCAAAGACTAAGTGATCATGTTTTTGTTCAGTATAACTTGTGGTTAAAGCAAATGTAAGTTATTTGTATGAATAATCGAAAAAGTTAAAAAGAACTGATAATTTTGATTGTTTATAGGAATGATAAGAATGAGGAACATGAAGTGGTTGATCCTATATCATACGAGGAAGTTAATATGGTTGAGGATTGGGTTAATAAAAAGGAAACATGTACAAAGGAAGAAGTAAATAGTTCGGATTGGATGACAATTGAACCACCTTTAGGTAATACAATGCTACTAGGACCATTAGTAGACGATTTTGAAGCTTTGGGTGCAGGTAAAAATTAGTTTGATTAAGTGTAAAAAAACGTGTTTTACATTGTCTATTTAATTTTTCTTTGTCCAGGATTTGATGACTTTGAAATATTTGATGGGGTGAAAGATACTGAAGAAGAAGATGAAGAAGAGGATGAAGAGGAGGAAGATAGTTTAGTTACTTAGTTA
The DNA here is from genome assembly GCA_029959085.1 of Nemophila menziesii. Lineage (NCBI taxonomy): Eukaryota > Viridiplantae > Streptophyta > Magnoliopsida > Boraginales > Hydrophyllaceae > Nemophila > Nemophila menziesii. The sequence continues at coordinate 1,518,627 of JARWIR010000012.1, read as the reverse complement.
ATTTATTTATTTATTACATTGGAGAGGAAATGTTTAGGTTTATTATTTTTTTGGATGGGAAAGAAAACACGAGGTGTATATGGAGTAATTATTGTTCTAACTGTAATATAGTAAGGTAACGATCAGACATTTTACCTGCACAATGCACATATCGAACATTGGGTTTAGTTTGGTGTTCACTAATCACCACGTAGCATTTCTAACTCATTACTTACCTCTTATCTCTATATGTGCCATGCATATACAGATTACCTTCTTCTCTCTTTTCTTTCTCTTTTATATATATATATATATACTACAATTTTCACGTTGATTAAAGAAGGTTTTGTTAATCCTATAGATAGAATTACGGAGGAGATAGAAGTAGATTGAATTAGGTTGGAGATAGAGATCTCTTTATGATTGCAATAAGATTCTTTTTTCTTTTTTTTATGATTTGTATCCTGTTTTACAATTAGTTTTTAGTTGCTTAGAAATTATATGTAAGGTTTCTTAAATTAACTGTCGGATTAATAACATATCACTTTATATATCAAAATTCAAAGATTTTTTCAAGTGTTACCGGGATTTTAATTTTTTTTTTACAAAATAAAATTGCAGCCTCAGTGAACACATATGTATATAACTTGTTTATCATTTCAAGTTACTCAGTAGCATATACAAAATTTGTCATACCTAAAATTTAATGGTTGTATTGAGAATTAGACCTGTAAGAATGGATGGTTTGTGAGTTAGAATATTTTTATCCCCAAATTAATTCTCATACATCCTTAACTTAACTGAAAAACTCTCGTTAATTTAGCAATCTCATGTTAGATGTCTATTTTACTTTTTATTTTGATCGAATGATGTATATTATATTTAATTGATATCCATAAACAGATCATAGCTAACGAATATATTTCCTCTTCTCGTTGTAACATTTTTTGGGCTCCACTTAATTTTCCTAGTTTGGGCTTTCATGTGTTGGGTTGGCCGGTTTTTTTTTTGTTTGTTTGTTTTTGGACGGGTTGGCCGGTTTTGCTTGTGATTTTTTCTTCTTATTACACGGTAGTAGTTGTTTGGGATGGTTTTAGAACGAGCCGAGCCGAGCCGAGCCGAGCCGAATACTAGATGTACATGCATGTTTGTTTAATTACTCGAGCCGAGCCAAACATATTTAAACGAGCCGGGCCGAGCCGAGCTCAAATTTAAACGAGCCAAGCCCGAGCTTCCAATGATCCAAATCAGAAATGTTAGAACTTGTTTGTTTAACTTATAAAACAATCCTTTTTAGTTGTTTTCTATGGTTGAAATGAGACTTTCATGAACGATTAGTATTTGATAGAGTGTATGGTATGAAAATATGAAACATAACATTAATGAAAAAATAAATGTCTAAAGTAATTAAAAATATCCAATTCAATATTGAAGGTTTAATAGTATATTTATAAGTAGATAATATATTAATTTATAATTCATCATTTTAAACGAGCTCACGAGTCGAGTTCGAGCAGGCTCGTTTACTTATCGAGCTTAAAATGAAACTTGAGCTTGAGCTTGTTTATATTTGAGCCGATCTCGCCGAGCTGCGAGCTGCTCGCGAGCAGTTTGGTTCATTTACAGCCCTAGTTTTAGGGTGAGCTCCTTATGGCTCATATTTTCCTTTTCAATTGTTTAGTCATAAACATGTTTATATTAATAGAAAAAAGAGAGGTATTAACCAATCCCTAGAGTCTCGAATGTAGCAACATCATTGCACAAAACAGATTAAAGTTCATTAGACAAATTATAACATCAATTAAGAAAGAAAATAGATTTAGATTGAGCTTTAGCTATTCAGTCCGTTACACGATTGGTTGTTCTTCTAATTCCTTTGATGTTGATCGAGAGGAAGAACTTAGACATTTTTTTTGATATCATCAAGGCTGGGTATAAATCTCCAGGAGCATACAGAGTTCGAAGATTGAATGGTTTTTAGAACAACTTCTACATCAGTTTCAATATTGATGCTTGGGGAAACAAAATCCACTGCAGAATGAATGGCATCACATATTGCAATGGCTTATGCTTCAAAGCTGGTAGAGACTTTAATATTCTAAGCAAAACCAGAAATTAATTTCCCTTTCTAGTTAAGAAAAGCAGTGGCAGATACAACTTTTTATAACTTGAAAGCAACATCAACATTTACCTATCCTGGTGGTGTTATGTGTTGGGGGGACCAAGTGGATGGGGGAGGCCATTACTGGAATTTGTTAACTTAGGTGAAAGAGATTGAGAATCTTGGGATTCCCCATCGGTTCTAAGAATCTCTTTACATAAAACTTTAATGAGAACTAGCATTTATCATAATATCATTGGGTATAATATTAGCACTAACTTTAAATATTATTATAATAATATATTAGATTACAATATAATTATGAAAAAGATATAATTAATTAAATAAAAATTACTTGTATAATATAATAATATTATTATTAAATATTTAAATATTACTTACTATAATTATAAACAAAATTTAATAAATAAAACTTATTTAATAAAAACTAATAAAGGATTAGGGGGAAATATGAAATTATTGATAGAAAAAGTTTAATATAAAGAAGAAGAAGAAGAGAATGTTGTGAGATTGGAATGAATCGATGGTTTTATTTATAGAGAAGAAAAAGAATACTTTGGGAAAAGAAAAAAAAGATAAGTGGAAATAAAAGAGGTTGGTGGGAAAAGAGATGGTGCGAAGGAGGAAGAGATTCACACGGATTACACAAGAAAAACCATTTCGGTAACTTAGTTTCCGTAATGAAATTCATTTTGGTAACTCAGATTCCGGATTGGTATATAAGTGCAATTTTTTTCCACGCGGAATACTTATACAATATTTTTGCGGAAACGGTATATAAAGTAAAAACTCAACATTAACGAGAAGGAGAAATAGAAAAGTTACCATCCTTTCCACTATTTCTACCAACTCCTAATTTGGCAAATCAAATAGTCAAATATTAGGCAGTCCGAGAGCCATATTTGTTAACATTAAACATATATCGTATTGTCAAGATTACGCCGTATAATTTATTGTTGTTTTCAAAATCTACCTTTAACAAATCAAGTTTACTAGTCTTTTTCTTGTTCAAATGCATATTATATAAATATAACTATAGTTAAAAATATTACAACAACCTAGCCTACCCTCTAGGCTCATTGTCGCTTTGTAAAATAAAAGCTAACTAGGTCAGAATACACTCATTCCAGTTACCAAACCAATTGCTAAGAAACTTTTGGTTGCAACCCAGCCAGCTGCCTCATTTTTGCTTCTAGAAATAGTAGCAAAACTAGGATTGGACAAATCAGCAAAACCATGAATATTACAAATGGTATTATGAATTGAAGACACATAATTGTTTGATTAGACGAAAGAGACTTCATAATCGTTTCTGCATCATTCTCTATAATCACACTTCCCTGGGGGTAATCCACGGTTATCTCTGCTGCTTTAAAGATACCCGTCGCCTCTAACTCAAGGACCGTTTTAGCTCCTACTTTCCAACTTTTACCTGTTACAAAGTCTACATTAGAATTTCTTACTATACATGCTACTGAAGCTCCATTGTTCGAGAAAGCTGCATCACAATTTTTTATAATGGTTTTCAGGAGGTTTTTGCCATTTATCCTTTTACTATGTTTATTATTATTCATATTTGTATTGTTATTTTGGTTACGATGTTTTTATTATTGTTATTGTTGTTGATAACATTGTCTGAAATATCATCATAATTTTTTTTCCATGAAATTTATATCATTAGGGTTTGATATTGTAGTATTATTTCCATGGTTAAACTACTTGATTATTAGTAATCAATGGGTCACAAATTTATTATTGTAAATAAAATCATTTCTATGTTTCCAAATTTGCCAGACAATATTACAAATTAACTCAAGGATTATATCTTCCTTTTTTTGAAATTATCTATCATATATTGTACTTGGTTTAAAAAGTATTGATCTGATCTTCTGGTAGATTCATTTTCAGTTTTTATGTTAAGCGGTCTTGCATACCACAGTCCTTTTGCTCAGGGGCATCTAAATAACATATGTTTTGTAGTTTCAATCTTTTCATCACAGATTTTGCAGATATTATTGTTACTACACGTTTGTTTGTAAGGGTTATCTTCTGTTGATAGTAGGTCTATAAACGCTCTCCACATAAAATTTCAGATTTTGTTTGGAGTTTCAATTTTCTAGAAAATATTCTATTATTTTTTATTGATATCTAGTGATATAGACAATTTATTTAAGTCACTGGTAATTTATATATTATTTTCTTTCGTTTTCAACTTATGATATGTTTCTTTTACCGTATATGAACCATTTTTACAATAGTCTATACATATTCTATCTTGACAATCAAATATGGGATTACCATTTTTCCTATTTTATTTACTATATTAGCAATACAATTATTTTTAGAAATCAGTATTCCATGTTTTAGTCTGGATGCTAATAAGTTCGTTTACTGTAGAATATTCATTTATAATTGATTTTATTATGTCATTGATGTTGCAAATCCATTTGTGTATATTAATATTAATATTTTCTTCATTTCCTATTTTCCAATATATATTTTTCTTAAAAAGTATCTTTTCCTACTAGGATGCTTTTCCTGCCCCATTATGGAGATGGGAACCTTCTTTTGAAACTATATACCAGACTTTTTTACCTAGCAGTGTCATATTCATTAGGTATTGGTCTCTAAAACCAAGACCACCCTCATATTATGAGTTTGTAAGAGTTTTCCATTTTGCCCAGTAAATTCTTTTTTTATATTTGTCACCCCACCAGAAACTAGAAATAATAGAGTGAATTTTATTAATGATATTTTTTTGTAGTAAAAATTGGACATAATGTAGTGGGAGATTTTGTAGGACTGACTTTATTAGAATTTCCTTACCTCTCTTTGATAGGTAGATAGTTTTCCGATCCTCTATTTTTTTGTAATATCCTATCAATTACAAATTGTAGTTTTTTTGATTTTGCCTCACCCCATTCCAATAGGCAATCCAAGGTAACTACCTAGGTTTAAAGTTTTTTTTCATGTTAAGTTGTTTTCTCGTGATATTTTGAATAAGGATTAGTATTTGGGTTGAATACATCACAACATTTATTAAAATTGAGGCATAAACCAGTTCTATTTTTGTACTTATTCATAACATCATTAAAAGCATATATCAATATAATCTGTTTTAAGGAAAAATAGAGTATTATCCGCAAAAAGCAAGTGAGTTATTTCTAGGCAGTTTTTTCCTATTTTTATCTCTTGGAGTAAATTGTTTCCTTTTTTATTCTTAATTAATTCATTAAGTGTTTGTGTTATTAGACAAAATATAAGTGGTGGTAGAGGGTCCCTCTGTCTAATGCCTCATGTAAGATTTTGTAATTGACGTGTTTCTCCATTGATAATTTTGAGTAAGTTACCAAACTGACACAAATCATAATTTCTTGCCCATGTTTCTTGTCTAACAATACTCCTTCTACGTTAGTATAACGTTTATTGTATTTCTGCTTCTTCTTTCTTTTGTACAAGAGTGATAATATTTTGTATGATTATCACTTTTTTAATCCATAAGTTTCTAGATCTTTCGTTCCAATATATTTCCTCCCTTTTCCATGTTTCTTCAAGAGCTTTTATTATATTATTATATTCATTCCATTTATGATTAGAATCATTAGTATTAGAGATGATTTCCAATTTTTTTTTATTAGCTTTTCAATTTGGATTTTACTATTTCTAAATATTTTTTTATTCCAATTTCTTAATTCCAGACTGCATTTCTTAAGTTTTAGGTTAATCACATCATTATGGTTTCCCCCGTGAGCTTTATGATCTTCACGTACTTTTTTAATAATATTTAAACAGTCTTTTTTAGCTGTCTAGAATCTTCTTTTAATTTTATTATCTTTTTTTGTCATGGTGTATTACCATTTGACATGGAAAAAGCGTACGGTCAGGAATGATAGGTTTTTTTCTACTTATTCTTAAAAAGTTAGGGTTTTATGATAGATGGATATTGTGGATCAAAAATTGTATTACCACGGTCTCTTTTCAAATTAACTTAAATGAAGAAAGATTAGAGAAGTTTACCCGGGAATCAAACAAGGTGACATGTCATCTCTCTTTCTCTTTACGATAATGATTGAATCCCTTATTAGCTTTATAAATATGAACTTAACATATATATACAGGGGATAAAAATTAACAGAATCTGCCCCAGCATTTCCCATTTACTGTTTGTTGATAACTCTTTGTTTTTACTACTATTTATGAAAGTGATATTCAAGCCTTCAGTGAATTTCTTGATATTTATTGTTGTGGTTCAGGGCAAAAAATAAATTTTGATAAATTAGCTATTATATTTAGCAAAGAGACTCCTCAAGACAAAAGAGATTATGTAACTAATGAAATTAATATTAAGGAAACAAGAGACCAACGGAATAACTTAGGGATCCCACTATGTCACAAAAAAGCTAAAGTGGATTCATTAGAATAGATTGCAAAAAAGCTCTTTAAAAAAATAAATGGCTGGAAAGCTAACTTACATTCAGAATGTGGAAAGAAAATTCTCATTAAAGCCATACTACAAGTTATCCCTAATTATACTATGTCCATTTTTTCTTACCCTGTTATGTTTTGTAATAAGTTAATCTCAGTTATCTCTAAGTTTTGGTAAAATTTTGGAGAAAAAAAATAGGATTTACTGGTTGGCCAGGAGAAATTGGCAATTGGAAAATTGATAGGCGAATTAGGTTTTAAAGATTTCAAGAGAATGAATACTTCACTTTTGGAAGCACACACATGGAGAATCCTGAACAATCCATCTTCTTTAGCAGCCAGACTACCAAAGGTATCTATTTGCATAATAATAACTTCATGGATGTTAGACTACGTCAAAGTAGAACATGGAATCGGGCTAGTATTTTAGAAGCTAGGGACCTTATTAAAAAATACGGGATATATCAGATTGGGGATCGGGAAAATATTAATACTTGAAATGATAAATGAATTCATACAGATTGGAAGCGGGAGAAACCCCCTAATTGTGAATTTATCTATGTTAATCAACTTCTCAAGCAGGAACCCCCGAGTTGGGATCTTGAATTACTTGATAGTTTATTTTCTAAAACGATTATTGCTTGCATTTCTAGGATTCAAGTGTTCAAAACATAGACTATTGATAAACTGATATGTCCATTTTCATTAGATAGAAAATATACTACTAAATCAGGTTATAAATTTTGCACTGATGAACAAGTTATACAACAACCTCAGTTTACCAAAACTCTTAGAAAGGTGTAACTCTAATTTATTGAAAATCATATGGAATTCAAACATCCCAAAAAAATAAATATATTTACGTGAAAGACATGCAATAACGCTATCCTTACAAAGAATCATTTATATAAAATAAATTGTACCGATACTTATGATTGCTTATGGTGTTACAATAACACGGAAACGGTTGAACATCTACTTTTAAATGGCAATGTTAGTAAAGTTATGTGGGCAGGTTAATCTTTACAATAAAAAATAGATAATAATCTAAAATGATTGTTATTAGAAACAGTAAAAATTGATTATGAAGGTGGATGGGAAAAACAAAGTATTGGATTACATTATGATTTGCATGTGGAAAATATGGAAGGCTAAGATGAAACTTGTTGTACCGATGGAGATATTTTGATTTTTTGTACAAATAAACTTATGAAAGATTTATATGGTATAGATTAAAGGAAAGCCAATAACTCAACAAAAATAGTACAACAAAGAAACTTTGATCAGGAAATGGATACTTCAGACACGAAGGCAGATATTTCTATTATATGTGATGCATCTTTTGACCGGAAACAACAAGAATTGGGATAGTGAAAATACACAAAATCAGTAAATGCACATAGAAATTAAAAGCAACAATCTTATGTGATTTGTGTGTAGAAGGTGAAGGTTTGTCAATTCTTAAAACTACTGAAAAATATGAGGAATTTTTTGAAGAGAGTAAAGCAATTTTCTCAGATAACCTTGAAGTAATTTAAGGTATTAGGCAGATGTCAGATGCAAGTTGGAAAGTCCAACCGATCATTGAAAGGATCAAACAATTAGCCGTTGAAAGTGGGTCGTATTACCTTCATGGGTTATCCAAGAAGGTTAAACAGACAAGCGGACAAGCTCGCAAAATAGGCTAGGTACGGAGCCATGGAAGTTAGCAGAAACAACAATAACATAAATGAGTTGATGAAAGCATTCAGAAGAATAGGTATCGACTATTTTTTTTTTTGTTTATTGGTACGTCTTGACACCTTTTCTTGTAAAAAACATTCTCCTCCCTTGTAATTTTCCTAGACAAAATAAGATCTATAGTATTAAAAAAAATATTAATAATTTTTGTATTCACAAAAAAAATATTAAATCACACTATTACGGAAAACCTCTAGGTTAAGTAAAGGAAAAGAAAATCCCTCTCAATCTATGAAAAAAGGTACTTTACTGTTTTATGTTTCACCTAAAACATACTGTAGTAGCATGTATAGTAGAAACTATTGTGGTAACTTTGTAACAGGATAAAGATTAGAAAATAGGTGCGGAATCCGCTATTAAGGAAAAAGCGACTAGCATTTTGAAGACAACAAAAATAACTAGCGACTACCTCTATGGAAGTGTGATTATTAAGAATAATGTTGAGAAGATTATGCACACGCTCTCAACAAATCAAGTTATCAATTGTTTTTTAGTTAATAATGTAGTTTGTAATATTTATGGGTTTGCGAAACTTTTAACTCTGCGTTTTGCTTTTATTTTAGATGTACTAATCAGATAACTGATTGAGTTGTTAAATAAGAGTTTTTAAGCAGTTTGTTTGGTTTTTGAGAATTCCAAATTTCTACCTTATTAACTAATATTTTACTACTGACAACGAAACCATAGGAGTAGGATAATTTGAAGTAATATTTTTTTACTATCTTTTTTTTTTGACATAATATTTTTTTTACTATCTAGTATATGATATATTTATGTTTTAAAAAAAAAAACTAAAACATACTAGCAAATACTCGTAAGATGAAAAATAAAAAGTACTTGTAACACCCTCATTTACAAGAGGATTCTACGATTTACAGCCCAAATACCCACCCCCTTAAGATATAAAGCCCTAGTTAACATTTGTTCTGCCAAAAGCCTTACCGTATCTCACTACCATACTCTATTACCTTAATACCCTCTATTTACATCTCACAAAGTGATTGTCTCTTTCTTACTTTTGCTGACACAAATGAATTATATTATATAATTCATCAATATAGTAATCCATATCTATTCCGTAATGCTCACTCTCTCTCATTCATTCTTCCAGCTAATTCTCTCCCTCCCTCTCATTGCATTTGAAATTCGAATATTGCAGATTTTTTTGAAGAGAAATATCAGATCAGGTATGTTCATCATTCTTCTTTCAAGTGTTAGTTGCGTGATTCAGTGGCGTAGTATATCAGCAACTAGAACTTCGTATGCATAATATTTTACATCATTAGGTTTCTTGATGCTCCATTGTTATGTATGTTGATCATATTTGTCTAGATAACCTCGGTTGTTGCCCTGTTGTTATTACCTTGTTCTAGTTAATATGTACACTGTATTGATAAATATGTGTAGTATTTCCATAGACAGTGTTGTACAGAATACTACGTAGACTCTGATATAAGACTCATCAGACACTCAGGGTACAGACATATATTCAGTTTTGTGTATGTGGTCATGAAATTTTTATATGGTTCATTTGTATACACATATGCTCAGACATGTTCACAATCATATATACGGTACATATATGTTCATACGTATTGCGTACAGACATTTAGCACATGTTCACAATCATATATACGGTACACATATGTTCATACATATTGCGTACAGACATTTAGCAATAGGCGCAAGATAAAATAGTTTATAGACAGACTGAGATGTACAGACTAAGAGGTTCGGACATGAGGGTATTCGACTACAATTTTTTAAATTTTGAATTTGTTCTTGGTGTGTAGGTTCAACATGTCCCAGGCAGTTTGTATTTTCAGGCATGGCGGCGAGAAATACATGTCTCCGTTGGCTAATCTCCTCACACTTGACAAATGTCAACAATATGTGCTAACCAAATGGAATCATCTGAAGGACCTTCAGTTGCTTTTACAGTACACAGTAATTGGTCACGACAATTGCCTTATTAACTCGGACGATGATTATAACACGCTTTTATGGCTGGTTTCACGTGACAACCTTCACCAGGTTGAGTTCACTGTATGTTTGAAACATCCTTTCATCACGCATACTACGATTGACACGAACCCTGCCCCTATCACAAGTATACCAACTTCAACAGTTGCTGATGTTGCTGTTCAACCCCCTGAGTTTTACACACACCGCACAAAGGAATTGCTCAGTTCGCGGTGGGGCAAATGTTTAGGTGAAGTAGGCACATGTTTCCCCCTTGGCCCTGAAGAATTCAGATTCGCTTTACGAAAGTACGCATGTGAGACCGGTTACGGGTACACTCATTCGCATAATAATGGAACGAAGATTGCTGCATATTGCGATAAACGCCCCAGTACTGGTTGCCTATGGTGGATTTATGCGGTACCGTCAAAGGTTGATTCCAAAGTATATGTAAAGACTTTCATCAACCATCACACTTGTGGAACTCCAACACGGACGTTAAAGAATAAAAGGATGACCTCAGGTTTGGTAAAAGATCTTATACTTGACGAGGCAAGATCCAAGCCTGACCTGAAGGCAAAAGACATCATGCATCGGCTCAGGGAGGCTTATGGTTTTGTAATTTCCTACAAGTGTGCGTACGATGCGTTACAACAGGCGAAGGACGAATTAAATGGCGATGTTGGTGAGTCTTACAACTCAATTCAAGCATACTTTGACAAGATGTCTATCCTTGATCCAACTGGAGCATATGTACTTGAAGTTGATCAAGAGTCGTCAACGTTCGAACGTGCTCATTTTGCGTTTGGTGCGTCATTAGATGGTTTTAAGGCATGTCGTCCTGTCGTGTTCTTGGATGGTACCTTCTTAAAGGCGAAATATAAGGGTACTTTCCTTGCTGCTGTTGCTAAAGATGGGAACAATGGTAAGTAATGCAGAATCATGTCCCTTGTTTTTTGGATATTGTACAACATTATCACGGTTACGTACAGCCATGGACAGTCCCGTACAGTAAAGGTATAGTCATTACAGGTACAGACATTGACAGGTACATACATTACTGGTCTGGACATTGTAGGTACAGACGTTGACATGTAACTGTTTTAGGTACTTCAGCTGCTACTTTTTAACTGTTTAGGTAACAACATGACATTTCAATAATCTGGGTAGTATGTCTGTTTGTTATATCAAACTGTTGTATGTTCCACATGTCTGTTTTAAAAAGATTTGCATGGATATAAAAATTAAGTTACAGACATTTTTATGTATATACCTGGTGTGTATGATCAGTATCCCCGCCTGATGATGTTAATGTTAACTGTTTTATAATTTCAGGTCTGGTCCTATCGCCTTCTCAATTTGCCGGGCTGAGGACAACGTTAACTGGGAGGCTTTCTTGAGGTTTCTACGGCCCCTGCTGTCAGACAGACCGCTTGTGTTTGTCTCGGATCGTTTACGTGGTATAATCAACGGCGTTCACAATGTTTTTCCTGAACACCATCACTCTTTCTGTTTGCGTCACATACACGGTAATCTTGAGTTGAAATATGCTGGTGAGATGAAGGCTGTAATGGTATGCCTGTTTAATAGAGTGGCCTACGCTCCAACTTTAGAGCTGTTTGACCATCATCTGGAAAAGTTCCTTCGAGTAGGAACTTCAGCTGCGAAGGACTTCATGGACAATCTACCGTTTGAGAACTTTGCGGACGCGTACTTTCCTGGTCAACGTTACGGTGAGATGACCTCTAACGCAATCGAGTCCCTTAACAACTGGATGAATGATGTCCGCGACCTCCCTGTATCCGATCTTGTTCACAAACTTCGCATCAAAGTAATGACTTGGATTTATGACCGTTCGGTCGATGTTTTAACGTGGGGGTCTTCTCTTGCTCCTGTTCGGCAGATTGAGATAAATGAAAAATACCAGATGTCTCGCACGTGGTATGTATATCAGTCTAGCACACATGTTTTCGAAGTGCACAGTGATCCTAACATGTCAGTTAATATTGACACTCGCCACTGTTCGTGCGGCAAATGGCAATTCAACGGTTTCCCATGTGAACATGCGATCGCCGCGTTAGCAAAAGCCAAACCCAACAACATACTCGATTATGTGGAACACTACTTCAAGACCATTACTGTTGCTATGGTGTATGAATCGAAGATACCAGCTGTTTCAACTTTTGGCAGCCCCGTGTCAAAATCAGTAATAACTGTATCTCCACCTATTGTTAAGATACCACCAGGCCGACCCCAGCGGAAGAGGAGAGCTTCCATATTTGAACTTAATCGTACACCCTTCAGGTGTGGCAAGTGTAATACTATGGGGTACCATAATAAGAGATCGTGTCCGTCCTTGTAACAACTGAGCCTATTACTACCAGGATCAGTTTTCTATGTTTTTGCAACTTTTGTAATAGTGATTTGTCGTTTTTTTCGTCATATGCCAGGTTGTTACTAACGCCTATATGACGACAAAACCAACTATTCACTGCCTGATGTAATGCCATCATTTTATTTTTTCAGTACAACTTCTTAGCATTCCTAGCAGTATATTTCGTCAAAATACATTTTCAGGTTGTTATGTTGCTACCACATCAGTTAACATGTACGCTGTCAACTGGACAGACACTCCCTATACGGACATTAGTGTACAGACACATATATACCGCTCTGCTTCACTTTTACATACTACTTACATTTTGCATGTTGTTCGTGTACACAAGCATACAATTTTATATGTATGTACAGAAGGTTTCTGTACCGACATTTTGTTCCCGCGCGTATATGTCCAGACCTCAATCCTGTCGACATATATATATCCAACTGCTTCACTTGTATATACTGCTTACATTTTGCATACAGATAGTGTGCACAACCATAGTGGTTTACATGTATGTACAGACGTTTTCTGTACGCACCTTTGTTCACGTGCGTATGTGTCCAGACGGCAAACATCTCGCTATATATATCGAACTGCTTCACTTTTATACACTGCTGACATTTTGCATGTTTTCTGTACGAACCTTTGTTCCCGCGCGTATGTGTCCAGACCTAAAACACGTCGCCATATACATATCGAACTGCTTCACTGTTATAATCTGCTTACATTGCGCACGACGTCAACTGGACAGCCACTTTCTGTACGGAACTTTGTGTCCAGACATATATATTGCTACCATCGTTTTCTTTTTTCAGTACAACTTCTTAGCATTCCTAGCAGTATATGTCGTCAAAATACATTTTCAGGTTGTTATGTTGCTACGACATCAGTCAACATGTACGCTGTCAACTGGACAGACACTCCCTATACGGACATTAGTGTCCAGACATATATATACCGCTCTGCTTCACTTTTACATACTACTTACATTTTGCATGTTGTTCGTGTACACAAGCATACAATTTTATATGTACGTACAGAAGTTTTCTGTACAGACATTTGTTCCCGCGCGTATATGTCCAGACCTCACTCCTGTCGACATATATATATCCAACTGCTTCACTTGTATATACTGCTTACATTTTGCATACAGATAGTGTACACAACCATACGGGTTTACATGTATGTACAGACGTTTTCTGTACGCACCTTTGTTCACGTGCGTTTGTGTCCAGACGGCTAACATCTCGCTATATATATCGAACTGCTTCACTTTTATATACTGCTGACATGTTGCATGTTTTCTGTACGAACCTTTGTTCCCGCGCGTATGTGTCCAGACATAAAACACGTCGACATATACATATCGAACTGCTTCACTTTTATCAACTGCTTACTTTGCGCACGACGTCAATTGGACAGCCACTTTCTGTACGGAACTTTATGTCCAGACATATATATATCGACCTGCGTCCCTTTGATATACTGCTTACATTGTGCATCTTGGACGTGCACTCAAGCATACAAATTAATATGTATGTACAGTCGTTTTCTGTACCGACCTTTGTTCACGCGCGTATCTGTCCAGACCGCAACCATGTCTTTACTTTTATATACTGCCTATTTTTTGCATACATTTCGTGTACACAAACATACATTTTATTATGTATGTACATTTAATAACGCACGATATGGTACGACCTTGTGCGTCCAGACATTTCCGACACACCGCATATGACTGTATGTGTGTTGATCGACATGTATTACGTTGTACATATGTTACATTTGTAATATTTTTTCGGTACAGCTACAGTATTGATCGACATGTATTACGTTGTCAACAACAGAATGTATCATTGTTAATACCTATCAATGTGTCTAAGCATTTATGACCAGACATTGATATACAGTGATTGATGTATCTGTAATTAAACATGTCGAAAAAATTATTAATTTCCAACTCCATCTAATATTATCAGGTTAATAATGTAACTCATCGAATAAAATCTGCTACATAGAACACACACAACGCACAATATCTATTATGGGAAGATACAATTTATTATCTCGTTTTATTACTACCGCCCCCTAATACTAATGTTGGTATCCTTGCTCTGCTTTTGCCTTTGCCAACGCTTCTGTTGTGCAGCTGCTTGTAAGCATCATATTCACCACAGACTTTCTCATCGATTTCATTGTCGCCGCTGTGTATGTCCCTTTCACCTCGACCCCTTCGAAGATGTCCATCATGCACAACAGAACGTAAACACCTGAGTCTACCCACCCGCTGTTGCTGTGATGTTGTGTTGTATTTATTACTTTGTACCTTTTATTAACTGTTCTTGCTTTTTCCGCTGGCCAAAGTTCCCTTGCTAATTTTTTGAATACTTCATTTGCTTTCTTTGATGCTGCTACACCCAACTTGCTTTTGTTCTTTCGATTTCCACAGCTGTAGTATTTGAAGTCTCCTTCTTCTTTACTGTACACTAGGAGACTCCACAGGGTCTCCCCAGTCAATTTTGTTTTTATTGGAATCAGAACAACATCCGATGCGTTGCAGACGCCCTCTGTCAATGCCAATGCCATCTCAGTCTTCGGCCTCGTGTCCATTTTCCTTTGGTACTGCATTTTTTAACAAACGTTGTTAGAAGAATTTTTTATTTTAATTTTAAACACTGTCCCATCTTCATTTATTACGTACAAAGGCAACTGACGTCATGTAGTTAACATTTCTATTTATTTTGCCAGGATTTTTCGCTGCATAGGATTTTTTCCACATCCCCATTACCACATCCATTACCTGCACAGTAGCGCGCGGAAGTTAGTATTACATCATGTTTTCCAAGATAGTATGTCCGGTATAATATGTTTGGACACTAGACACTACAATAACATGTCTAGCGACATATGTCTGTACCAGTTGGTCTTACATTTCACACAGACATATATCATATATTCATTTTTACCTTCCACTTAACAGGCCCCCGGATAGCTATGCCAATTAGGTTATCCACGCTCAACTTCTTCCTGTCGTATATACAAACGGTAGCCCCCCCCCGAGTATAACCGTCCCGTTATGCCCAGCAGTATATAATCTTCCTCATTTGCCACGTTGGCGAGTGGCACTGATATAATCAAATCTCGGTTTGCAGGCTGTTTTTTCGGTTCATCACTATTTGGTTTTTTCCCTGCGTCACTCTTTTCCACCATCGAACTAGACGTATCTACCTCGTTCTTTTCTTTCTCAGACAGTATGTCTTTCATCGCTCCAAGCAAAGAACTCCCCGATACGGACTCCTTACCTCCGGAATTCCCTTTTCTTAGCTTCTTCGCGATCACTTCCCAACTAACTTTTTTTCCATCAATCTTTTCCTTACTACTATGCTCCATCTGTTCACAGTCATCAACATCTACTCTCTTATTTACCCTCCCTACTTCATCTGCTCCATAGCCAGCCAAGCCTTGAACACTCGTATTTCCTCCTCCGTGTTTCAATATACCAACAACATGTTGTTTCATCTTAACTACATTTTCTCCAGTTCCCCCCGGTGACGAATATGCAGCTCCACCAATCGTTGTCCGTTTCTTAAGCGGTTTTTTTGTTTCAGCGATATCTGCAACGTTCTTCCCTTTAACTAGTGTCTCTCCTAATGCGACACCAACTTCACAAGCGTTGTCTTCGACTGGCTGCAGTCTTCCTAATGCGACACCAACTTCGTCCCGTGGACACGCTGTTGATCTTCCTATACTTTGCAGTCTATTCAGTTCGGTGTTCAGTCTCTCATTCTCATTATTGTAGTATGCCACTGCAGCGGTAAGATCTTCTACTGTTTTTCGTTCTAGCCTCAGTCTCTCTTCCCACCTCTCCAGCTCACTATTATCATGTATGTCCATGGGATCTACATCGGGTATATCATCGGCTGGCACATGTTCTCCGTATGTCATCTTTTCGTCTATAGTCAAATCCAACTCCCCTTGTATAACCTACGGTAACCCATTAATAATAACTCACTAAATTATGCAGTATAACTTAATATACATCTACAAGTGACAGCATTCATACCTGCTCTGGCTGCACCATAGACACTATTGATGTTTTGAAATCCACCGGTGTGTCTACTTTGAGCCACTTAAATAACCATGGCATGTTCTCAGTTTCATCCGTATGCAACCCAGTCCCCCTAACATGTTCAAGAAACCATGCCTGCAAGGTCGAATGTAAAGTTCATATTAGTATATTATTATCATACACATTACTCTTGTGCAGGCTTACCAACACCATCACGGTACACCCATTTCCGAGGCCGGTGTCTACGTCCATAAAATAATCCGCAATGTGTTGTGCCCAATCATATGTCTTCAGCTCCATCAAATTTTCCGAGTATGTTACGTGCCACTGCTTTATTCTAGCTGTTCCGGCCGGATAGAAAATAGTGGTCAGAGCTAGCATATTCATGCATTTCACAAAAGTTTCTCTATTTTCCTTGTCTTTTATTGATAAACTCTGATGTATTACTTTCTTCAATGCTTTAGTGCTTAGTCTACCTGTGGTGAACCCACGGAAATGTTTAATGAACCAGGGTGATGGAACAGCCCCCGTGTTTTGTCTGGTAATTATTCTTTTATCTCCCCCTTCAACTCCCATTATCAGTTTTACGTCATTCGATGTCACACGGAGTGGCACTCCCCCGATCACGAACTTTGCAGTATCGGTGTGATACGTGTCTATAATAGTTGATATACAATTCTCGTGTTTCGGTATCCGACCCTCACACTGTAGCTTCTTCAACGCCACAAATAGTCTATAAAAAGGCGAACATCGCAAAGCTTTCATGTGTTTACGGGGTACCTTGTTTTCCTTAAATACTGTGTACACAGCTTTCATGCTACAGCTGTACGTCATCGTCATTCTGCAATGTTTTTTCGACAGCATAATACGTTAGTTAATAATCCTCTTGCCCAGTTAGATATAATGTATGCTTATATTGGTCCAACAGCTATAATAACACACTGGTCTGGACACACACAACACAGCCAATTGCAATACACATTGCTGTCTGCAATTAATCTTAGGTTTGACAGTTACATATACGTGTACATCAAACCATAACCCACTTTCATATTATTCATCAAAAACCTATTCAATCCTTATACACCCAGAATACACACGTATATGTGTTCGTTCGAATTTTCAATTAATAAAAGAAACTCATACTGTAAGTACTCCATTTGATTCATAAAATTAAAGAACAACGATGTTCTATTAATGATTTTATTATCATATACATATAAATTTTCTTACCTTTTAATTCTTCGGGTGTTGTTTGTTGGTGACGCGATATACAACCCTCTCTGCACTTAAAACCCCTCTTTATGTTTTCCCCTTTGTAATGGAGAATGACCCAGATCCACCCTTGTGTTTTGATGTGCATGCGTTGAGTATTGTGCACTACTTTAGTGTTCACCTACCCTCTCACCACTTGCTCCGTCTGCACTAAAGTTTTGTTGTCTCAATATGACACACGTGTGTGTCTCTATACTGGTCACATTATCCTCTTTCCTCTTACTTTCTAATGATATATATTTAATTTTTACATACTCACTTACCACGCTCATTATGTTGAAGTTAGTATATACCCCGATGTCCGTGCATCGCAATCCGTACCATCACAGACAGCAATTCCGTTCATGAACATATTCACATATATATATGTCCAGACAGTACCGAGGATCATGCTGTCAGCTATTGGTACCAAGTCTATGCCGAGATGCAGTGTCCATCCATTACGGAACAGACTATTTTTGCATTTTAATTGATTTATATGGTGTACAACAGTATTATAGTCTACCATATCTGTGTTCTAAAATAATTTGTCATAACATACAGGACTGAGACAATTTGTTACAAAATATTGAGATAGTATTTGCTTAATTTTCCAAAATACAGTAGAATTCTAAACACAAAAGAGTTTCCTATCAGCTGCTTAATATTCCAACATTCACTACAGCATGATACACAAAATATTTAGATACAGTAACAATAAGACTTCAAACTGCAGACTTCAAACTGCAGATCACCTTTTTCCCTGCGTACATATTCTTCATATATTTTGCGTCGCCCACTATCTGTGTACGGTAACCCTTTTTCATCAATGTTTCCACAATTTCACGACGCATACTCTTATATTCATTCACGTTGTACGATCCACTCACTCCATTGCCTTTATATGTATCATGTGCACAAAGCAGCACGAACACACCTGAATCCATTACACTACCTTTAACCTGGACAGTTTCAGCCACGATGAAACGATGTATTTGTTCCAATCCCTCAGCGTTTTCCTCAGGGTACATTTCTTGAAACACGCTTCTGAGCAACATGTTATACAGTTTTCTCGCGTTTATCTCGGCCGTCAATGCAAACACATCTCCGGTGTCCTTAGGTATGGAACAGTAATGGGTGAAAGTACTATCAAGTGTTTGAAATACAAGCAAACTCCAGAATATTGCCCCCCCGACTTTTGTTAGAATGGGAATCAGCACAGTTTTATAGTACATGCTTGCATTTTGTAAACACTCAATAACGTGAACTTGCTCCATGTCTACCAACTCCTTGTTGTAGTAATACTGCAATACAAACATAAACAATTTTGTCATCAGTGCGTGTGTAAGTAATTCAAATATTAAGCATTACTTATACAATGTAGAATACCATTGCCCTCGAGGTCAAGTTAGTGCAAACTTTTATTTTTGAGTCCACGCATCCTTTTACTTGCTTCTCACCCTCCACCACCCATGTGCTTAATATTGCGTCCATAACCTGCGCACAATCGTAGAAAAAGTTACATCGCTTATCTGTGCGATAAAATAATTTTAGTGGTATGTACACTCATGTCTGGTCATAATCACACCTGCCATGACACGTCCAGTTGTCGGTTTA
This sequence comes from Nemophila menziesii, assembly GCA_029959085.1. NCBI lineage: Eukaryota > Viridiplantae > Streptophyta > Magnoliopsida > Boraginales > Hydrophyllaceae > Nemophila > Nemophila menziesii. The sequence goes on along the minus strand of JARWIR010000012.1, from coordinate 1,499,076 downwards.
CATCCATCAAATGTTTTATCGTTACATTTATGTCTCTACACATCGACACTACTGTACCCTCAGGTTGACTTTCGTGTATTCGTTGTAGCACACTAGTATCATCATATCGGGCGACCGTGGCTTTGGAAAACTCTCGTTTCCCTGGCTTCTTCAATTTTGCGAGCACCATTCTTAAACGCCCTTTACTCGGACATACACCTCCTTCATCACGACCTACAGATTTACCTTTTACATTAGATACTGAACAGCCTATATTAATATTCTCCTTCATTTCATTTTTCAATTTCATTGCTCGTCTTGCAAACAATCTTTCAGACAAAACTGATAATGGAACATTGTCATCGTCACTGGTTACTCCCTCTGCTTTTTTCGCACTGACGTCTAGTACTGCTGATGTCTTTTTTTTACTTTCAAGGACACCCGTTCTTAAATCAGGCCTAACCTGACCAACTACATCACCAGGTTGGAGTTCACGCAAAACAGGTCTTTCTATTGTCTTACCACCCGCAGACGAATATATGGTTGTCCCGTTTCCCTCAATCTTGATGGTTGCACCTTCGTCACCCTTATTCACTCCCAAAACTGATATAAGATTTGTTGGCTGGCATAGTATGTCCTCATCCACAAAATCACTGTTGCCCTTCACCACAGTCTCGTTAGTCTTGACGTATATATTATTTTCAGGCTCAACGCCAACCACTTTGACCACATTTACCATGTGACACTGAGCTGCTGGTGTTGAATGTACTGCACCCTCCGGTGTTAGTAGTCCCAGATCAAATGTCGGTACACCCACGACACACCGACGATTGATATAAGCAGCTCGTTCATCTGCCTCCATGACCAGCCCTACTGTATTAATTACCTCAGACCTGTCCAAGTCTGGACACATATACACAGACCTGTCCTCAGTAGCTGGATCTGCTTGGACCTTTTCAAAAACGGACATCAGGTTTGTTGGCGTACATATCTTTTCGGGATCGAATGTCTCACTCTTGACCTTCACAAACTCTACTCCCAGTTGTATTGGTACGGGTGGCCCTGCAGCTGACGCAAAACAATTGAATACTTTTTCTGGGCTCACACACATTATCTCCACGAAGTCATCTTCTCTCGTTAGGTCTGTAATTTTTACATCAGAAACACCAGTAACGTATCGACTATCATCACCCATTCCTAATAAATGATATCCCATTTCGGGTTCTTTATCAGCTCCCACCCTTAATTCAGAAGGTCCGACATTCAAATCACTCAATTCACCCCCCGGGGTTCCGCCCGATTTATCTAACTTGCTGATTTCGTACAAACTTATCATTTTATTTAACCTCGCACATTCCTGTTCTAACGCCACGTTCCGGCTGGTCAACTTGTGTACATCCTTCAATAGAGCTGCATTCGTCGCCTTATCCTGGTACATCACCTCCTTCAGATTATGCACTTCACTTCTAACGGCCAGCCGTATCATGTCCAAGTTGTATCTGCTCCGCATAACATTTGGCGATTCCGGGACTACATCCCACATATCATCATCAACTCGTTGGATTGGCATGTGTTGACCTGGCTGCACCACACAATCTGAATCATCTTCAGACGAGCTTACGTAGTGTATGTTTCCACACAATCCCGTACCATATGTATCTATATTCTCGCCATTACGTGCGTCGTCCATCCATACCTTCTTTATTGAAGCGTCAACCTTATCATCAATTAGGTATAGCGCCTCATTCCCGCTGAGCTGCAGTTCACCTGTATAAACCTGCACATAGTGATATAAGTCATCGTTGGTCGGAATCTTTGTTTCGTATACACTACATACTAACCATGTCCCGTGTAATCCTATCGAGTATATTACTTCTGAATAGAGTTGGACACTCATTAATACACCATTTAAAAATCCTTGGTATAGCATCCGGGTTTGTTGCCACCACACCTGTGTTTGTTATACGCTCGTAAAACCATGGCTGTACACACCAAACAAATATTCCGTTATCAATCACATTCAGACATACGTAGGTATGAGTTTTTTAGGAGGGACGACTTACTATTAGTAATATGCAACAGCCCTTCCCACGTGCCTTTGCGGGACGCATCATGTAATCTGCTATGTGGCTTGACCAATCATAGTCCCTCAATTTAGTTATGTCCTCCGACACATTCACATGCCATTGTATAACCCGCCCGTAGCTTGCTGGGTAAAAAATGGTCGATAGTGCCAAAATGTTTAGTAGCCGCACAAAGTTTCCATTACTAGAATGACATTGCGGTGAAGACACTATATCGTGTAGCATCTCCTCTACAGTTTGCTGTAGCAAGCCTCCTGATTCAACACCCTTGAAATTCCGTGTAAACCAAGACGTAGCCACCCCTCCATAATTATCAGTTGTTGGTACTATCTGATTCCCCCCTTCAACTCCCATTATCAAACCAACGTCTCTGCTTGTTATCTTCATTGCCACCCCACCAATATTATATGACCTTGATTGTTCATCATAAGTAGAGACTATTTCCCTTATAAGCACGTCCGATTGTTCCCAATCTTCTGCTTTATCGCGGACTTCATATAGTTTATAAAATAGTTTATAGAACGGTGATGCAGAACATGCTTCGATATGTTCTGGTGTGACGTTTGGATCCCGTAACACTCCCAGGACATTAGCTAATGAACACCGTTGTCCAGACATGTTATGTGTTGACCTACACATATATTCAGATGTCAGTAAGATAATCAGTTAGTAATACACCTTCCATGTCTGTACATATTATGTACAGTATCATGTCTATGAATTACATTAATACTTTGTTATTGAATCATACATACGTTAGTCACCTTACCACCTAACCCATTGTCATATACAGTTCTAGACGAGACCCTTTACATTTATTAGTAGATGTCAAGGCCACCTATGTTTCAATATGCCGACAACATACTACACTTGTCCGGAACGCATACATACAGACCACAGTGTATAGACATACGCGTCATGGTATTGTTACACTAACATTCTGAACACCATCACAATCGTATTAAAACATAATGACAACCTCATTTCCCGCATACATAGACGTGTGTACTTATCAAAAGACAAAGATATTAATTGTATTTTTACATCAGTATAGTGTGTACCTTTCAGATTAGGCCGCTAACACTCTTTTTTTAATACATAGCACGCGGATTTTATTGATATTGTTGCTTACCTTGTATTTGAGGGTTTATCACGTTGCTCTACCAAGACACCTGATTCCTTGCCACTTCTCTTGCACAAACAGAATGGTTTTTTGGTATTCTGTTCTCTAATATGTTGTGTAGACCAATATGTATTGGTTTGAGATAGTACCAAACATATGTCTGAGGGGAGTACAACTACGTTTTATACGTTGGAAAGTGATATGATGTGACATGTGTGCTGACGTGTTTTGCTTTTTTCGGCTGATAAAGTTTTTTAAAAACTACTACTCAAATACTTGCACCATTCCAGACAATACACACCATATCCTTATAACCTATAATTACACAGCCAGTTGTGTCTGAGGTTGGTTCTTTAGTAAACATACTTATTGGGTTCTTTTACACAGTCATGATGTTGGTATAGAACTACTATGTTGACCTCCAAAGGTTGTGCTATATTTTATTGTCGATACCTACATAACACTCTTTTTACGTAATGCTAATGGTTGCGTTCACGGACAGCATATCACCGGTACAGACATTACACCGTAGACATTAGACGCACACCGAAAGCTACTTCTCGCATGTTCAACATCAACATGTCAGACACATATGTCTGTGATGTCATATCAATTGTATACAACGGAGAAATATCATGGCCGTCTATATAAATCTCTGTACTGCTAAAGATCATTATTTATTAATCCCTTACACCCGTATGTTAGGTGACTATTAATAAGTTTGGAATCTCCTACTTTACAGACATATATAGAATGGTATAGCATGTCTGAATTTTAGTCTGTCATTGTACAGACATTAGCCCATACATTTGTTAACCGTCCAAGTATCTCAACAAGTTCTGCCAAATGTTTACAACATAATGGTACACACAAGTAAATACATGTCATTTCGGCACTAAGTTGTACAAGTATTAGAGTTACACACTTTACATTTCATTCCAATGTATAAATGAAAATAGATTAGATATTGCCAAATCGAATAAACGGGTTCTTTACAAAAGGATTCCCAAATTCAAAACATATTACATAATATAATAAAATTGTTTCCAAATCCAAAAAACATGTCCCATTCATCGCATTACAACTTATAGCATCTCTACTCACATTTAAAAGTAAATCTATCAGACTTTTTTCTTAGCTTTCCCAACAACCGCCGTGGTGTACCTGTCACTTAACAAGCTATTCACAATGTAGCCTCTCATATCACGGAATTGCTTCATCTTGTATGCCCCGTTAATTGGCTCACCGTTGAAATATTCATTCATACATAGCAGAATGTAAATACCAGAATCTTCCCAGTTCCGTGCTTTGTAGTTCAGGCCAGGTTTATTCTTCAGATATTTTGGCGGATCTTTGTTTGCGTTATCTCCTTTAAACGCATTCTTCATAAGCTTCCTCACACACTTCCTTGCCATCTTCTCAGACGCCTTCCCGAGGTCATTATAGTCATTAGTTTCCTTTACTGATTTGAAATGCTCGAAAGTGTTGCTTCCTTTGTTATACACTACCAAACTCCATACTGTTTGATCTTCTACCTTAGTCCTCAGTGGTAGCAACACGTAGATGTGGCTGTTGAATAGCTCACCGCACCTTTCATATACGTCAGCTAAAGCCTCATTTGAATCTTCGCCCCGCTTGTACTGCAAAGCAAAAACTAATGATAAACTACACAGACAACTGTTGATACATTCACGGATAGACAAAAGTGAATACTTACGAATGTGTGACTGTCCAGATATGCACACCATTTTTTCCCTACTTTCTGTTCACATACTGCATGCCAAGCTTTCATAACAACATCCACCACCTGAGGAAAAAAACGCATATCAGTATCCGCATGAGACATTTAAGTCCGTACTCTTAAGTCCAGACACTACACTCCACGCCTCATGCCACATACCTGAGAGTGCTAAACATACAAATAAACTGGATTTTATATCTACTGGCCAACAAACACTAGGAACATTTTTGATTACCTGCCACTTAACACGCTCTTGATGAGCCAGCATTAAACAGTGATCGACTGTGACATTCAACCGATCTAGACTCCAGACTGGTGTTGAACCGGACAGCATGCTCTTAATACGGATCAGCAACTCCAAATCGTCGTCACTTGCAACATTAAACCTTTCCTGCTTGTTCCCCTCCTCAATATCTTTCCCTTTATCTGCCACATTACCAACATTTCGCTCGCTTGCTGTACCTTGTGCTGTTTGCCCCCCTATATCTTTTTTCATATCTGATGCTGAGACATCCGATACCTTTGACTCAGTTACATTAACGTCTGCCGCAGGTTTTACTTTAGCCTTTTTTGTACGTGCTGCTGCCACACTCGCAACATTCAACTCAGAAACGCTACGTTTTGCTGATTGTTTCGATTTACCATTTTTCGTTGCTGGTTCTCCCACTTTGGAATCAATACTATCTACTGTTCCGGGCACACCTACTTTCTCTCCGAATTCAACTCCACCAACCTGTTGGACCTTACCACTTTCATCCGAACCTACTAACACGGACTGATGTGTGGTTTCCGAAAACTTCTCAGTCAAACCACTTGCCTCTCCCATACACAAGTTGTCTTTTCGTACACTTTCTTCCCTACCTTGTGTTACATCAACGTCTTCCCCGTCTATCTCAGATGCACTAACAGCCTTCCCGATATCTTGATTGCCCCGTGTTTCTCCATGCACGACTATTTGTAGTTCATTCTTTTCACTCTCTTCTCGATCAATGGAAAGGGGTCTGAATTTCCGACGCTTAGGTGTTTGCCCGGTTATGAATGGATCCCCAACGGTCTTCTTCCGTTTCTCCCTGTCAGCAACTTTTACCCGTTCGACCATCGAACTTCTCCGTTTCTCTTCACACACATTCTTTGCTGAATCAACTATGTCGTTCACCAGTTGTGTTAGAGGCACCTCATCATAGTCACCCTGACTCACCCCATATAAACTATCAGTATCCTTGTCAACTACCTCCATATGTTGATTCACCAGGCTATCAGACTTGTCCGTGACTTTATTTATCATACTACTATTAACACCCACGGTTTCTGTACACACATCTGTGTCCACAGTTTTTTCCTTCATGGTTTCAGCCTGTTCATTACTGTCCGTAACCACTTGACTTTCCAACACACCAGGTTCGAACTCTAGGTGTTCTTGTACTATTCTGTTAACTAAGTCTGTCAGAGGAATCTCTACATCATCCATATCCAGGTCTGTCTCCACAGAGCCTGGTAACTGTTTAGTATGTTCCACACCCTTCACAACATCAACTACTTCCCGGACATTAGTGTCCATACACTTGGCATCTTCACCATCTCCCCCAACATTAGTGTCCATCCCCTTACTACAATCCAAAACACACGGGCCCCCCTCCACATTATCTGGCAACTGTTCACTATTATCCATACCACTGACAGGCTCAAATTCATCACGGACATTAGTGTCCATACCTACTGCAGCTCCACCTTCTCGCTGGCCATCAGTGTCTGTACCATTAGCACAATCTACAACACACTGGTCGGACTCTACGTGTTCTTCAACCCCATTCACCAACGTTTTCAGATTCACATCACCATCTTGATTCAAATTTTCCGCCTTTTCCTTGACTGCTTCTATTTCATTGTCCTCCGTACACTTCCCCAAATCACCTACTTCATAGTCTGGACAATCGTTAATCCACAGATTCGTGTCAAATCCACCACTCTCCGAATTTATATTATCCGAGATAACTTTGTCCCCCCTTTCTAAAATTACAGTTTCTTTCATCGCATTCCTATCAACCACCAGATTACCATCTACCTCTAATCCTTGAGAACCCCCACCAGGAACTGTTGAACTCCCTTCATTAGCATGTGACTGATTCGCCCCACTACTCTGACCAACAACAACGTTTGCTTCGACTCTTTCATCTACCATCTTTCTTTTATCAGGCTTACTTGACATTCGACTCGCCATAGCAAGCTCCTCCTTTAACCGCTTATTTTCTCGTCTCAACTTTTCTACCTTAAGTCTAAGTGCAGCACTGTTCTTCCTCTCCAAATCTAAGTCTTCCTTCACCCGTGTACACAACACCGTGGTCGCCCCACTTCCATCCGTAGTCGACACATTTCCTTCAATTACCTCGTCATTTCTGCTGTTGAAGTTTCGCAAATCAAGCCCCAAAGCCGTAACTTCAGCACTAGTAGGCTGCAGATCACCTTTACGTACCTGCCAATACACGCCATGTGTAACGGATTAAGTTAAAGTTTTAGTTCTTTTTATAAAATCAACTATCTCATCTTACCCTTTTCCTCCTTAGCCGAGCAATCACCTCAGTACGGAAATGTCTGGGTGGTGTAGACCCAATCCACTTAAACAAACGTGGGATCGCCTCCTTAACTACTGGTTTCATCCGCGGTTTTTTTACATGCTCACAAAACCAAGGCTGTCATTTAACAAACATCTTGTCAGTACATATATAAATTAACGTTATACATAGTTCTTATAAACACAGCTATTGCTCAAACACTTACCAACAACATCGTGCAGCATCCTGGTCCTAGGCCATCAGGCACACTCATTAACGTCTCAGCTATGTGATCTGCCCAGTTGTATTCCTTCATCCGATCTATGTCCTCTGAGATATACACATGCCACTGAGTTGCTCTGGCTGAGAATGATGGGTAAATCAATGACGAAAGCGCCAAGATATTCATGAGTTTGACAAATGTCCTAATGTATCTGGGGTTATCCTTAGCTATACTCTTTTTAATTAAATCTTTCATAGCTTTATACTCCAGTCTTCCGGTCGTAATACCAGGGAAATGTTTCCTAAACCATTTTGAAGGTTCCTTTTCGCCTTTCTTGAATTTTGGAACCCTCACACTCCCTCCCTCAACACCCATAATCAAACGAACATCGTTTCCGGATATACGTAGTTCTTCACCTGCCAGTACAAACGCCTTACTACTTTGATCGTAGGTGTCAAGTATATCGCACATATGTCGATCATGTTTCGGCAGTCTTCGATCACCTTCCATATTTTTCAAACCAAGAAACAACTGGTAGAAAGGTGAGCATTTTAGTGCGTCCATGTAATTTGCAGGCACATCATTCTCATTGAAGACTGTGGCTAGTGTCTGCAACGTTCCTTTCTGGACCGTCATTTCCCTATTACGAAATCATTCACACATCAATCATTAATGTTTACTGCACATTTACGTCTGTACTAATGAAATACACACACAACGGCCATATATTTCCGGGTATACTGGTCTGGACACACAACATCAATTTTTTGACTTGCCATCAACAGTGAATGCATGACATACTTTAGAATACAACAAACTATATGCATATGTGTCTGTACATAGACTATACCCGTTACATATCTACCACAGAACATAGGTACAGACCCATTCAAGCAACTCACCCTAAATGTTTTCACAACCAATCATACATCACATAAACATAAAACGTAACTACTTCCATTTCTATTATTTTGCATTACACATAACTTTTACACGCATACATAGGTCTAGACACACGTCTGCGAAGTGTATTTGTTCTTAACCCTACCTAATACATCTTGTTACAGATACACATAGTTTCAAAATCAAAATGCTATACTATCTTCATTTTGAATCTTACCTTTTCAATGGACCTCGTATCTATGGTTATCAATGGCAGAAGAATTATCGCGATTTCTTCTGTACTATATCTTGTACACGCTTTGCTCGAGAGGGTTTTTTCTTCCCACAGTGAGTTCTCACACGAACGAAAAAATGACCTATATTATGCTTTTGTTTTGTTCAAAACCTTTTCATTCTAGCGTGTACCACTTTCCAAAGCCGAAGCGATTTGACTGCCCACTTGACTAGAGAGAGAATATTCATAAGAGGGCTTTTTGGTCTTTCAACCAATACTCGTTACTACCTAACCATGTCAGTAACTAATAGGCCTTAAGGTATAACTTCTCTACCTTAGGGGCTTTAAACATTAATTCCCCCCATTTACAATTACCGCTATTTTCTATCCAGAAAAAGAAAAATTACTCCTATTTTATTTTTGTCGGGTACTGCCGACTAGCTCAATTCGCCACATCCCGAGAAGGAGGGTATAATGTAATGAGTATTCCGACAAGAGTCGTACTCCAATCTTTCAATTTTAAGGATCGAGGAGAGTGGGACCCGCCGTTAATTGGTCTTTGTCCTTTAGGAGAAACTGTAAATCTAAGAGCTTCAGTTTTTTTGTTAGATAAGAAATTCATTCACAACATTTTACCTACTCTTGGAAAAGCTTCCTTTAGAACAAAAAAAAAAAAAAGGAAAGCAAAAGAAAAGCTTCTTAACTTACAAATTTAAATCATTGCTATCATGAAAAATAATTTATCTCACAAGCTTACCCAAATTACAGGAACGATAAAGTATCTCGATCCAAATAAGAATTAATCATTGCCTCATAATTCATATATAATAGAGAGTGAAGAAAATATATAAATTTAATAATTAATTACATGTTATTTTTCAATCTTTCATCTCACTAATTTATCCTTTCTTTTCTAAGTGAAATGTGATTTATCTTTATCATAATGCAGGGGCGGAGCCAGGATTTTTTGTTAGGGGGAGCTAAGGGGGTTCGGGGGCAAGGACCCACGAAAAAAATTATTTTGCCATATTTACACGATAAGTCTACATATTATGCAAAAATTGCTAGATAGATCCTCATATAATGCTATAATGCACTATAAATCCCTATATTGTGTAAAGATTGCAATATAAGTCAGGAGATTATTTTTTAAGATTAATCATCTAATAAATTTCCTTTTCTTATACAAAATAACATACATTTTGTTGTAAAAAAATAAAAAATCCTATAAATAAAATAATTTAAAGTCTAATAAAATAAATTTTGAAATTTAGGGGGCCAGATGAATTTTTTTTAAACATTTAAGAGTTAATTACAAGAAAAATTATGATTTTTTTTAAAAAAAAAACAAAAAATTGAATATAATGGTATTTACGTTCTAATTTCGTTATTAAATTCTATTATTTGATAGAATTATGTTCTAAACTTTAAGTTAGGGACGCTAATTTTATACTATAATTTTTTTAATTATATTTTTATCTATTTTTTAGAAAAAATAAGTTAAATTATAGTGGGCTGGATAAATTGGGGTGGGCTGCAGCCCACCTCAGCCCACCCTACATCCGCCCCTGTCATAATGTAACTTAGATTCGGTTAGAATTGTAATCCAAATTGATTTAGTATTATTTAAAACTATTGTGAAGTAGAAAAATATTTTTTTAGTTGAAATTTGCGTTAAAAACGAGTTGATAAAATAAGTTGCTTGGAAAAATTTATAGCATAAAAGAAAAACTAATCTCCAAGCCAAATAAACGAAAACAATGTTTGATTTCCATACACAAATTAGTAATTAGGGATGTAAATGACATTACTGAGTATAGTTGTTGGTCAATGAAAAATTAGATAGATTATCACTTGCTAAAACATAACCAAACGTGTTTGAGAGTTAAAAAACACAAATAACTAAAGAGGGTGGAATCACCAAGACACCACCAAGCACTACCCTTCAACCCCAACACCTCATCCATAATTAAGTAGACTCCAAACCAGGGTATATAGTTATCAGTTCCTTACAAACTAATCCACGACACAAACAACACCAGATTAGACGACCACTAAACCTAGAGAACTCTAACATTTATCTGATTAAGTGGATATTGAACAACAAACATGGACCATGAAATAAAATGGAGAATAAACCCATCAAATTATAAATATCGCTAAAACACAACCACTTAATGTGGATAAGAACTCACTACCATTTTGTTTTTGGAATTCCGAATTTAAGCGATGTTGTTTTAGGATGATTAGTAGTTTTATTGGGTTAAAAACATGTTGATTGTGGTTTTTTTGGAAAACTATAGTGAAAAAATTAGTTAGGGTTAATATGTAATGTATTAATAAATGAAAGGTCTAAATTGCAATTTTTAAGATAATTAAAAAAATTAAAGGGCCTAATATGTAATTCTGATAAATTTCATGTTATGAATGTGTAAAAAAAAGTTAGAATTGTTTTAGGGTTAATATGTAATTTATAAAAAATTAAAGGACAAAATTGCAATTTTTAAGATAATTAAAAGAATTAAAGTAATATGTAATTTTGATAAATTTTATGTCATGAATGTGTAAAAAAAAGTTAGAATTGTTTTAGGGTCAATATGTAATTTATAAAAAATTAAAATACTAAATAGCAATTTTTAAGATAATTAAAAAAATTAAAGGGCCTAATATGCAATTTTGATAAATTTCATGTTATGAATGTGTAAAAAAAGTTAGAATTGTTTTAGGGTTAATATGTAATTTATAAAAAAAAATTAAAGGACTAAATTGCAATTTTTGAAATAATTAAAAAAATTACAAGGGCTAATATGTAACTTTTATTAAATTCATGTTTTGAATATTTAAAAAAATTGAATTGTTTTAGGGTAAATATGTAATTTTTCTAAAAACTAAAAGGACTAAATTGCAATTTTTAAAATAATTAAAAAATTTACAAGGACTAAATTTCAATTTAAAAAAATATAGGGGTTTATATGTAATAATTTATTATTATTTGTACTAATTAATTATTTTGTGTTACAAATTATATCCGGTAAATTAATTATTTTGATCCAATGTTGTAATAATTATTTATTTATTTATTTGATTTTAATAATTATTTATTTAATTATTCATATTGTAATAATTTATTTATTTATTCATATTGTAATAATTTAGTTTTTAATTCGTAAAGAATGTAATATTTGTTTTTATTTATTTTCTTTAAATTATAGATGACAGATGTATTGTCCCGTAACCATGACGTCCTACTAGGAATCTGAACCCCCAGTTAAATGATCGTGCCCAACCATCTGGTAATCTAAAATAATCAGACACGTTCAATTAATATAAGTAAATAATTAATTAATATTATTCAATTCAACAGCTTCTCGAAGAAGACGCTCCCGAGGCGTCCCTTCCTTAAAGTCGGCCCAAGAAACAAAAGAGAAAGTAAGTTGGCCCATACTGGTTGACTTTTGTATACTTGATAATACTTGGAATTTCGTGGGAGAGTACGGGAAACATGTGGCCCAGGGGGTGGGGTCCGCAATTAGTGAATCGGTGCCTCCGTGATTCAAAGTCTGGAAAGATGTCCCCGATCATTATATAGGGACTATTCTAGTTCGACTTCAGGAGTTTTTCGACCTTGAGGAGTGGAGACGGCGAAGGGACTAGGATGGAATCACGAAGAGATTAATTGAACACGATGGAATCTACGAGCTATAAGCGTTGGAAGAGGGATCTAAAGCACGACTACTACAACACGAATACAACACCCCCGGATGTTCTTCTGGTGTTTTGGGGAAAAGCCAAAGCAATGTGGGATGACGAGAATATTCAGGTACAAAAGTTTAATTTTATCTTACCTAAAATAATATTTTATAAGTCTTTATTTATTGATTTTCTGAAATAAAATTGTAACAGAGTCTAGCGGAAATAAATAAAACCAATCGGGAAAAGCAGACAATTCCGAGCATGACGGATTCGAGGAACTTATCCCAAACTCAGGAGGTCATTACAGATGTATAATTTCTTTTAATAAAAATATAATTTATTATTTAATTAATTAAATTTTTAATAAGTTATACTGTATAGGGGAAGCTGCAGACACAAACTAAGAAGTCGTTGACTTTTTTTGACGAGCAAACCCAGGAGGAGATGGAAGTTCCACCTTTAGGTGGCTACTTCGAGCACATTTCTTATGATGCGGCTACAAATACCTGGCGGGACGAACGTTTTAAAGAAGCTAGCGTACGTTTTCTTTTCAATTGCTTGAAATTAATTAATTATTTTTAACTTTACCTTTTTATTATTTTAATTTATAAATTGAAATCTAATTACAGGGAGTTTATCAGGAGAAGTTAAAAAAGAGGGTTATCGAGGCCGGATCCGAGGTTGTTGATGTTCCAGTGCAGGAACAAATTGATGCCAGAGACTATAATGGAGGTCATTGCCACAACGAAGTCAAAATATTGGGTGCTAGCCATTGGTCCGGTCCGGAAAAGAGCCCAGACTTCTACACAGCCGGACCCTTCAGTTAGGCAGAACGAGCAACTACTCCAGGCGATGCTGGTGCGGATGAACGAGATTCGCACGACTCAAGGACTTGACTCTATACCGAATCCGGCCACCACATCGACCCCCTCCACAGCTTCCACGATTTATCCGAGTAGCCGCTGAGCATGGTGGACACGCTCCTCCAAGCGTTGAATAGTATGAGAGTCGCCCAAGGTCTTTCGCCGATCACCGCCCCCGAGGCCCCATCCACTGAAGAGAGAGCAGATGAAGAGGAAAAAGAAAGATTGAATGATCCGTGACTGTTTGTGTTGTGTTTGTGTTGGTTTGACTTTATTTTGGTTGATGATGACTTTTATTCATATGTATGACTTTTATTTGACTTTCATTTCTCTATGTTTGACTTTTTTTAATATTAATATGGTATTTGCTATAAATTTGTTGTTTTAATTTATTTATAAATTTTATTTGCATTATATTTAAAATAAAATAAAATAAATTAAATCAAAACAAATTTAAAAAATTAAATTAAAACAAAAAAAATCTAAAATATAATTAAAAAAATTATTAAAAAAATTACTTAATTAATTAGCGACGAGGTATGTCGTCGCTAATATTATATACGGAAAAAAAATCAATAATTCGGGACTAAAAAAAAGATTTATTATATACTTAGCGACGAAAGTTCCGTCGCTAAGTTAATATACGAAAAAAGAAAAGAAAAAGTAAATCAATGATTCGGGATTAAAAAAGATATAATTAAAATATTACCGACGACGACAATCGTCGTTAAGTGTATAATATAGCGATGAAACGCTTTGTCGCTAAACTTCTATGAAATTCGGGGCGAGATTACTATGTTTTGTCGGTAACACAGCCATTTACCGACAGATTTATAGGGACGACAACGTACTGACGAACTGTTGTCGATAAGCCCATTTACCGACGAAATCTCGAGAAATACCGACGACACGTGTCGTCCCTAAACATGCAGAGTGTTGTAGTGTGGGTTGGAGCAAACCGAAAGTTGGTATAAAATTCAATATATATATATATGGTAGTAGTATGAAATACAAAGGCATTAGAGGTGAGGGAGGATTATTGCGGGATAATTAAAGAGGGAAGGTGGATTCGAGGATTCGTTGTGAATATTAGATGCTTCTTACAGGTGGTTGCAGAGCTAGTTGCATTATATGAGGGTCTTTGTATGGCAGCAGAAATAGGATCAAAAGAGCTTTGCGCTAAAATCGACTCGCAGGAGGCACTAGATGCTTTGACTCAAGTGGAGGAAAGAAGATGACCAACGGCGTTTTGGATAGATGGAATACGGAAAATCATGGAGAAAAATAATGATTTTGTATCAAAGGGTTTTTTCGCGAGGCGAATGCGAGTGCGGATCGATTAGCATGGATGGGCTAAAACAGGTTAACACGTACTCTACATATATAGATTCTCCTGACGAGATTTGGATTGTACTTATTATGTAAGATATTTTTGAATAAAAAACATTTATAAAAATATTTGATTTGAATTTCGGTGATTTAATTATTGGGAAAGACTTCTATCCAATATTGGATGGTCCAATATTCATATCAAAGTCATTGATTAGTATAACAAAACACATATCACTAAATTAACAAGTTAGTTACTTTTGTAAGTTTAAAATATGGAGTTTGTGTTTAATATAATTGGTATATAATCATCTAATATTGGATGGAAGAATTTTCCTAAGTATTATGTAATAGGTTGTAATCCATGGTCTTAGGCTGAATCCAACAAGATGCATGTTCTACCTTTCCATTACAATTGGGATTAAATATATCACTTTTAAACCTCTAACAGCCTCTCTATTCTCTACATTCCTATTCTATGTATCCATATTTCAACACTTTTATCAATACATGTGACAATATCACATTCTTGCTACATTTTTTTTTTTTTGCTTTTTTTTTTGTCTCTCTTCTAAGATGTACCATTCGACTTTTTTTTTTTTTTTTTTCACTTTTTTTGTTTTTTAACTTGTTTTTCTTATTGGATTTATGTATTTAATAATATATATATTTCTTTAGCTTCTTGAATTTAACTTTTTTTTTATTCTTTTTATTTTATGTTACTATATTTATTTATACTTTTAAATGAGAGATTTCAAAAAAAAATTACAGTGAAAGCAATTATTAAAAAAAAATTCATATGAATATTGAAAAAAATAATCATATATTAATTAGAATTATACGTAAATAATAATAGATTTTTTATCATTGAAAATTGAAAAAATAATGAATTAGCTAAATTAAATTTAAATTGATGTTTGAAATAAGGAGGCGGTTGAAGCAACACTAGTTTTAGAGATTCATATTTAAAACAGAAACCAAGTTTGATTCATAATTGAGGTTAATAGAATTAGAAGCGGTTAGATTTAGCCTTAGAATCTAGTATAAAAAAAGAGTAAATTGTTGATTGATGCCTATTAAAAAACTTATTTAGAAAAAGGTGCCTAGAATAAAATATTTATTGAAAACAGCCCCATTCCAAATTACTCCTATAATTAACAATTAAAAAAATAAGAAAAAGAAATTAAAAAACAAAACAAAAACTAATTAACACGCTCGCGTCCGTGATTTTTTTTTTTAAATCGTCATAACTAATTCTAAAAAAAAAATATATATATATTCGGATAAATCAAATTAATATTTACGTCTATGATTTTTTTCGGAATTTTCTGAATTTTATGATTTTTTTGATTTTTTTTTCGCAGACATGAAATTTCATGTTTTAAACATGGAATTTCATGTTTACTTCACGGTTTAAAACATGGAAATCCGTGTCTGCGAAAAAAAAATCAAAAAACTTCAAAAAAATCAAAAAAATAAAAAAAAACAAAAACAAACCATAGACGTAAATATTAATTTGCTTTATTCAAAAATACAATTTTTTTAATTTTTTAATTTTGTTTGAATTAGTTATGACAATTTTAAAAAAAATTCACGGACACGTGCGTGCGATGGAATTAGTAGTAGTAGTAGGTGGTGGTGGTGGTGGTTGTGGTGGTGGAGGTCGTGATGGTTGTGGTGGATGTAGTGGTGGTTACATACATGGTGGTTGTGGTGGTGGTGGTGGTGGTGGTGGTGGTGGAGAAAGAAGTACCCTATTATTTGTTTAGTATTTAAAAATTAATATTGTATTAAAATAAAATAATATATTTAATAATAAGGTTAGTAAAGGTATTGAAAATATAAAGGGGATGTTTTTTATAAATATTTACTTTATTAGGCATTTTTTTATAAAATAAATTATTGAAACCATAGAAGAATAATAATTAGATAGTTTAATAAGAATGTTATCAACAATATACTTTAGAAAAAAAAAAAAAAAACTTACACCCATCTCGGCCACTAATGACCCAAAAAAGAAGAAAAAAAATACCTATCGATCCACTCATCTCCATCTCATCATCACAGTCTCTTTCTATAAATACTAGAAACCACACATTACTACTCTCAACGCAGTAATCACAAACTAATTTTATACTATTAAACCATTTCAAAAAATTGTTTTTTTTGTATGTATACACATATAGGGAGGAAAAAATAAATTAGGGTTACAGTAGTATAGTATGCTGTAAAAATGGGGAGAAAGAAACTCGAAATTAAGCGAATTGAGAATAAGAGCAGTAGGCAAGTGACGTTCACGAAAAGAAGAAATGGATTGATGAAGAAAGCTAAAGAATTAAGCATTTTATGTGATGTTCAAGTTGGGCTTCTCGTCTTCTCCACACGCGGCAAGCTTTACAACTTCTTTGGCACTATTAGGTCACCACTTTTTCTTCTCATCAATTAATTAAGATTTTTTTTAATCGTATTATTTTAGTTTTTTTTTTAATTTGCTTATATTTTTTATTTGTTTTGTGAGAAACGAGTAATTAATATTTGTTAGAGTTATATGAGTAGATTTTGTAGAGTTGGGTTGAAGGGTGGTGTTGGTCGAGTCAGGGGTGGTTGATGTTGTTCTTGATTATACTAGTTCGATTCAAAGTCTTGTTTTCTGTAATTTGTGTCTTTAAACTACGGCTACTTTTGAATTAACAACAGAAAAACTTCTCACCTGAATTATCCTTTACGATAACTTTAGAATTGCTATATTATGGATAATCTCAATTTTTTTTTTTTTTTTTTTTTTCTAAGCCAGCAGCATTTTATATTTTATATCAAAACAAATAAGTGTTTACACCTCATACTAGTAGTCAACATGTTGACTAACCATAACAAGACAAAATAGAAACTAAACTAATACAAAGTACTAGCTACACCAAGATATTACACCCACACGTACATAGGAAAGTACAAAGACCCAAATCTACTCTATCGAACCCTAGTTCTCTCTCCACCTTCTACGCTCGGCTTCAATCTCTTCACTCTCAAAACCTTTGAGCTTTGTCATATTCTCAATCATCCGCTCTGTAATCTTCTCCTTAATCGATTCCTCAGAGGCACAACTTTGATTGAAGATTCTTTCATTTCGCTCTTCCCAAATCGTATGCACGGCAATGGGTAGCATTAACAAGGTTAGTTCTTTGTCCAATTTCTTCGTGTTCTTCCTCCCTATTTCTTGAATAATCTCATTCCAATCATTATTATTCAGCTGGATAATCTCAATTTTTGCACGCGGTAACTTGATTGCTCGTGGAAATGGAGTATCTATAGAAGGTTATTTAATAGGTTTTGTTTGTCTTTGATAAGGTGCAGCCTCAATTTTGTGGTGCTGTTAGCTTACTTGGAAAGCGTAGCAATGGATAGTGTAATTAATGACTAATATAGGGTGATCAATTAGGCATAGATATGCAGATAGTGTATGGAGATTTGAGAGTAAAAAAGACTACCAGCGTGTTGAAAGGTTTGTAAGAAACTACGTTTTAGTCATGGATCTAACAAATTGATTTTAGTTCTACCTTTTCAGTTTTATGTGTACCAACTATATACATTAGGGGAACATTCGATTGGTGTGTTGAAAAAGAAATAAAATGGAGTAATGAACAATATTATATATCATTTTTTTTATTAAACTTTTATATTATTTCCTATATAATTAATCAAGTTTGAAGAATTCTTCATAATCCACATTCATTTGTTAGTGACAAAAATTTTCAAAAAAAAATTATTTTCCTAATTTATTTTTCTAGGATGCGAAAATAGAAGAATTGATCATGAAACTGGGTGAGCATTTATAAAAGACTCCCTTGGCTAATAAAATACATATTATATAAATTAAAAACAGATTTAATACAAAAATCTAAAAATCTAAAACACTCATGGACCAGTAAGAACTCCTCATTGAAGAAACTAAAAGGATGTAATATCAATTATGTGGCTCAATTGCTGTTCAACAAAGACTTTTCAGTCTGGAATATAGATCTTGTGAACCAGGTATTTCTAGCACCAGTCAGAAATGAAATTCTAAGAATGTCCCTCTCATAAGTTGACCAGAATGGCAGTCATCTGGTCACACTCGAAGAATAGGGTATCTCAACAAAATCTGGATGTCACGCTTTGATGAATGACGAGTTAAAAAAGAAATGTCAATCATCAAGCGAAGAAAAGCAACATAACACATAGATTTGGGACACCGTTTGACATTCGAATGTACCAACAAAAATTAATATTTTCAAATGGAAATAATGTAATAATGCACTACCAACAAAAAAGACTATTTAATATAAGATAGAATGTGCAAAGAACGCAAATTGTGCATGGTGTGATTATGAAACCAAATCTACTTAATACCTTCATTTATTGCTCGTTCAGCGCGACTGTATTGGTCACGTCATCTACACATAAAACGCTCATACTAAATGACCACTGAAAATGGAGGAACGAACATTATTCAAAATTGTACGAAGAAGAGAAGGTATTGCAAAATCATTACAACATTACGCTTTGGAATATATAGAAAGTAAGAGTGCAGAGTCTTTTTGACAAAATAAAATGAAACCCGAGGAAAGTTAATCTTAAGACGAATATGCTCGCTAAGGATATTTTTTGGCAATATTGATCTAACATTTGGACGAACAATGAATGGAAGTCAAAATCTGCGTAGATCAATTTCTTTCAATGAACATATATTGAAAGATAATGCAGAAACAATTTGACTAAATGATGCATCTTTTATAAATGAATGGAAGGACACATGTATATCATGCGTTGCTACCAATAACAACGAAAACATTATCCACAAAAAAGCAAAAGTCATCTGAGCCAAATCAGCCGCTTAAGAAAAAGTTTGGGTTCTCCTGAATATGTTATGAAAGCAATAGTTGAAAAGAATGTTTTAAGTAATTTATTTTACTCTGACAATTTTAAAATCATCGAAAGTATCTAAAATAGTTCTTTTATTAATTGAAGTATTCAATATATTATTCATGAGAAATAAGTCATGGAGAGTCTTCCACATTAATAGATCTTTTAGTAAAATTGTTGAAATCTTTACAAAATGTGTTAGGAAAAAATTTGATATATTTTCCTAGAATGATATTTCAATTTCGCACAGTCTCGGTTTATTGTCTAATATGTATAAATATAGTGGTATTGGGTAAATCGTACGCGTTTCGATGTTTTCATGGTCGGTTGGTAATTTTTTTAATGAATGTATTTTGACAAAACAAAATATCACCTTCTATATTATAATTTATGTGTCACTAAATAAATAATAAACTATATTAATTAGGAAAGAGTAATCATATAAGTATAGTTTAAAACCATTCTATGAGGTGATATAAGGATGAACTAAAAGAGGCCGAAACATATTTACTTAAAAATGATAGATAAATATTGTCGACTTTCAGTCAGTCTCGCGTTTAATTTTGATTCAGGGGGTGTAACCAATCGTTGATCGTACACAAGAGAATTCTCACCAATTATTTATAGTGAATTTCCAAAGTTGACGATGATATTTTATCGGTAATTTTGTTTGAAATTTTAATGAATTCTTTTGGCTCCTTCGCTACCAGAGTAAGATTTTTCCTTGATTTTTTGAATTCTTATCTTTTCCTTGGGATCTCGTACCATCTATATTCCTAAGATTTTATGCACATTTAACACACATTATCTCAAATTGCCCCAAAAAAACACAATAATCATTAAGGTTAGCTAAAAACTAAAATAAAAATAAAATAAAGGAATAAATCCTACATTTACTCTCACCCCATCTCTAAATGTGTGTGTTTTTGTGATTTACCAATGCATATATATTCTATGCGAAGCAATTTGTCAAACAATAAAATAGGCAAGAATGTGAGAAAGTTAAACTGGATGTAAATTGGTTAGCCTCAATGCTCACTCCACTTCCTAAGAATCTTTCAACCTTATGATTTTGAGATTTTTTTTCAATGGAAATCTCCTTTGTCACCTTGCACAACTTGGTGTAATAGCAACCCCTTTATTACTTCAAATAAGTGATAATCACCTTTACACTTACTTCGTATCACCAGGAAGATCACTTCTCCATCTCTTCAAATTGGTGAGATAAACACCTCCCTAAAATCTCAAATAGGTTCCCTAGTGACCTATACAACCAAGGGTAAGATTACATCTTGAAACATTTAATACTCTTTTCTTAAAAAGAAATATTAGAATGAAGTATAATCAAGTTATAAGATGAATAAATTGATCATAGATGTTGTGATTTTCTCTTTTTATCTTGAAGACTGGCTTAATATCTTGTAAGTTGGAGATTTAAATTTAATAAAGAATGAACTTGATATTATAGACAAAAAGCTCCCTAATGGTTATAATTCACATGGCCTAGTAATGTGTATTCATTGTACATTGTTCAATACTCATGATGGACTTCCTCTAGCTACCTTACTCTTGTAATAGCATAACGAGTGTTAGTTATTTTCATAATTTTGCAGAGAATTGTTTCAGTTTTGCACCTTTATGTCAATGATTCCTCGTGGCTAGGTTAATGATCTGCTTATGTATTTGGCACTAATGCCTCAAATACATATATCTCATGCATTGTGCCTAATTATACATATATCAATGGAGCAATGCATATATTTACTAATCACATGAAAACCCAACATGTTTATCACACTTAGTTAGGCATATTTGCTTTGTCATAATTAAAACAACCTTTGAATGGAGATAGGGTCAACAAAGGGAATCACGAGAAGAAAATTAAATGATTAAAGTTCAAGTGTGGTGTAAGTCATGACTATATATTCAGATGATCTAGCCATAGCGGTTTGTCTTTATGATCCCAAAAATACTAAGTTAGATCCCAAGTGGATGCAATACCATGTAGTAAACCTCATATCTTCAAGACTAGTTGTCCAATCTCAGTGAGAATAGGCTTGAACACCGTGCATTTACTAAGAGTGTCTTCAATGAATATGAGAATCTTCTTAAGAGCCTCAAAATCATAGTAGATATGTGCATGCATATGGTAACATAACTTGTTTACATCATAAATTATGTTTGGCCTACTTATTGTGAGGTATCAAAGAACTCCAACAAGGCTTTTGAAATCTGTAGGTTTAGAGTATGGAAACGAAGCATGCTAAGAAGTGATTGATGGTTTAGAGAAGCAAGGTGTATGTCAAGATTTACAATCACTAAGGCTTTCCTTTTTCAGAACGCCCTTAACATACTGAGATTGATGTAGGATCAAGGTAGAACCCAATCACGACACTTTTAAACCCAAGAAATAGGATAGTGGACCTAGGTCGTTCATGACAAATCTTTGACAAAAAGCATGGATGATGAAGTCTAGTGCAAAATAACTTCATTTAACCAAAATATCATCAACATACACAAGATGATGGTGATATTGGATCCAATTATTTGAAAAAATAAGGAAGAGCCGACTGAGCCACATTTGAACTAATGTGGCCAAACATTAGAAACAATAAAAAACATCTTAACTTCGATGATTTAATGTTTATATTCAGCCACCAAGGCATCATCATGAATTTTGATTCCAAACACCCATTCACATGTGATTTTATTGAATATTAAATATGGGTGAATAAGTGATTGAATGCTTTGTTTAACCAACACATTGAATTCAACTTACACAAAATTTGCCAACGCTTATACTAACAAGCTTCTTTGTAAGAATGGATCTGTGAGAACCCTAATAAATAGATGATTTTTTAAGACGGAAACACCAATTATAGAGGTAGACACTAGAGAACTAGGAACATCAATGGTAGCATTTGTTGATAAGCAAAGATGATTTTCAAAAATTAAATTTGTCTTGAGATAAAGATACTGTGAGAAATTTAAGATAATCACCTAAAACCTTTTGATGTAGAGCAATAACTAAAAACTACACATTGTTGTAACCTATTTTGTAACTTTTGAACATTGTAAGACCTCAATCGTATATAAAAAAAGGCAACCAAAAGGTTTTAGGTGAGTTTAGGTAGGTTGAGTTTCAAAAAGTTCAACGGTTTTAATGTAGGTAGTTACTTTATAAGATAAGTTGCTTCAAGCTAATATGGGATGAAGGTGAATTTGGTTTTGTAGGGTGAGAATAGTTTCCATGATATGTGTATTTTCTTTCCACCATACCAATTTACTAAGAGGTATAAGATAAGAGGTTTGGTGGATAAAGTCTTGTCACTACAAAAAATTGTTCAAACAAAATGCTGGAGTATTCACCGCCATTATCAGTCCCTAAGGTCTTAAGAGATTTTTTTTAATTCTTGATCATGTCATAAAAAAATTATACACGGATAACACTCGTAATTTTATTCTAAGAGGATACAAGTAGGCATACTTGATGAAGTCATCAATAAAAGATACATAAAAACAAATTTAAACAATAAAATCTACACTTTATACCTATCTTTGCTTTTGGTGCCTCTACTCTTGTGATTTCTGCCTCTACAGATTTGTGTATATTACAATATGATTGCCATCAACTAGGAGTTTGGGAATTTATGGATGTAACTCTTCAGAAATAAGCAAGAAACTCATTATACGAAGGCTTATATTTGATGTGTGGTATTAGTCACTCTTATAGGAGGCTTAAAGTGTGTGTATTCAACTGGAAACCTTTAAACACATTAATGATAGATTTTTCATGACTTTATAAATTTGCATGCCCAATAGAAAGTAGTAAGCAATCTGTCCATATTCTTGCAGTAAAGGAACAAGAGAAGAATAAGCGTCCCCTAACTTTTACTCCAGTTTTGCAGGTTACACAAACTCTATCAATTTATATTCATTATGACAGAAGTCTGTACTTAGTTGGAAGCTTGTCAAAACTAGTCATCTATGGACACATTTTGTGTTACGTGACATTAACTTTCTTGCAAACCAAGAAACTCTCCTATACTTAACTAACCTTGCTAAGCATAATTTTTTTTAATCCCAAACATATCCATACAACTTTAAAAGATGTATTAGTAACAATGTCATGCAAGAATCTTAGTTGAGAAGGCAACCTCTACTTATTGTGAGCAATAACCTAACTTACTCTACTATTAGAGTAGGAGCCTTCAAAATCTGAATAGTGACTAAGAGATTGTACAACCACTGATCCAAAGATCACACCAAAGTATTTAAGAGCTATTATCTCCCCCTAGTCGCTCTCAAGGTCTAGGGTATGAGGATTTAGAATCCTGACTAAGTATTTAAGAGCTATTATCTCTCTTATTAACTAGAATTTGATAAAAAGAATTAGAAAGATTAGTGCATACTAGCAAAACCTAAGCTATACCTCTCATCTCATATTTCTTTGTATTTATTTTATTGTCTTTTATTTTAATTAGTTTAATTAATTATCTCTCAATCAATCTTATTTATTTTCCGTCTTTTAATAAATTACTTTCTACTCGTAACTATTTGCTCATTCGTATAACACACTAAGTCCCTGAAAACGAATCTTCTTATCATTAAAACTTGCATACGTCTTGTAATACTTGCAGTACCGTGCTAGTCTAGGGTGAATTGTGCATCGTTTATCTATCTTTTATTATATTATTTTATCACACCCTAGGCAACACCAACCGTCCTTACTTAAACTGTATTTTAATTTTTGGGTGGTGGCTAGTCCACCGAGTGTAAAAAATAATAATTTTACGCATATGGCAGTAAGTAGTATACTGTTATTTCCTAATTACGTCTTAAAATACAGACGGTAGGTTGACCAACGCCCAACATGAGGGACGGTAAACTGGTCACCACCAGTATACCATATACCCAATTAATTTCATTCTAATGCCAAATCGTCTTTTTTTTTCTTTTTTTCCAAATACCAAATCGTCAAATAGCGTTATAATTAAAAAAGACTTATCAATAAGACCCTCATTTACAATTACTCCTATTTTCCTTTTGTCGTTACTGCCGACAAGCTCAATTCACCACATCCCGAGAAGGAAAGTATTAGGTAATGGAGTTATTTGTCAGAATATACCTGACAAGAAAAGAAAAGGCAAAAGTATACCACGTCGGAAAGTATTTGCAAGGGTATACCATTTCGGTAACCCATTTACCGAATTGAAAGATTTTCGGTAACCCAGTTACCGAATTAACATTTAATACATTTTCGGTAACCCAGTTACCGAAATGGTTTTGTTCTGTGAGACAAAACCCCTTTTCGGATTCTGGGTATCCGAAACGCTAATACAATTGTCGATCCTCGTCGACCCTCGTCGTGGATTGCATACGTTGTCGATCCTCGTCAAATTTATCCGATACCTACCAAATTTTATCCCTAAATTACCCTTTTCCTCCCTATAAATAACACCACCAAAATCATTCAATCTCACACCAATCTTCTCTTCCTCTCTTTACTTATTCTCTCTAATTTTATCCTCTCTTTTAATTATTTATTTTGGTTACTTCAATCGGGTTTACTTTCTATTAAGTAAGTTTTGTTAATATAATTAAGTTTTTTTGCTAACTATATTTATAATATTTGATAAATATAAAATAATATGTTATTATATCTGATGTCTCCTTAAATGTTCTTATTTTCGACCCTTAGGAGACATCATTTTTGGTGTTTATTTAATTAATTCGATAGACTTTTGAACTAAATATGCAATAATATGATTTTCCTCTTTTATTTCTAGCATTTTTGATTTATTAAGCTTTTGCGCGTAATATTGGTATTTTTAGTGAATATTTTACAGGTTTTAGATGTTAGCTAGAAGAGGAATCCGAGGAGAAAGTCAAAGATCAAAAGATAGAGTCAAGACTTGAAAAGAAATCCCGAAGATATTATTTTTAGAGCTGAAAATCCATTTTCCAGGCCATAGATTGCTGATTTCGAGGTGCTTAAGCGATGATCTAGCTGTTGACCTTTGAAGAGAAATCATTCCTTATCGAGTTACGGAACTTTAGCAACTGGAATGAGGTCAATCGGAGTTGTAACGCATCGGGAAAAGCTGTTTTAGTGAAGGCATATCAGCAGTTACGGGATTTTGGGCTAAGTTAGTGGACTTGGGCCTTTTATATTCCATTTAATTAAAAGCCTAGGTCCAAGTCCGAATTTCCACCTATAAAATCAGCCCTTGACTTCTATTTTACACACAATTCACATTCTGCAAGATTAAAAAACACCAGAGAGAAGCAACTGAAGGAAGGAGAAGAAGCTACAAGAGCTGGAGAGGGTCTATATCTCCGTTCGTAGTCATTCCGATTCCGGAAATTAGGTTCTTTTATCTTTTTAATTCTGTAAACAATATGAATTCCTTTAATTTTAATTTCGTATTTCATTTTAATATGAGCTAAGTTTTCATTAGTGCTTGAGAACAAACAATGGGTGAATCCCAATTCTTATTAATTAACGAATGTTGAATTTGGGTTTTAATGAATTAAACTAAATTAGGGCTTTTACTCTTTTCGATAAATTATGAATGTTTACTGTTTTTAGCGTCATGAACTAGGAACAGGTGATAGTATTTAGGCTATTCCAATAAGTGGCAATTGGATCATCCTGACGGGGGGTTTAAATACGGAACTATTTATTCAATCTAGGATAGAAGTTAATGATTCTGACGAGCTTAGCTAATCCTAGGGCCAATGAGGTAATAACACTTAATCATTCAACGGTGGATCATATTTACCCTGACGGGACTAGTGACACTTTAGGATCGCCTTATAGTCCACCCTGACGGGGGTATAAGGATATTAGAATCCCGACCATTGTAATTGACTAATTTAGCCCTTAAACAACATAAGTTAAGAAATAGGATAGGGAGGATCCTTGCGTTCTCAAGTGCTACTTCTCATATCGCGTTTTACATCAATTTACTTGCGTTTTAGCTTTTATTTGCATTTTAATATTTGTCTTTCATTCATTAGTCTTATAACAAAAACCAAACAAATATATTATTGTCTTAATTCTGAAACAATAGATTCACCTGAGATGATGGAGGAGCTCACTGAAACAATAGCAGCTCTTAATTCTGAAAATCCGAGGTATAGGCGTCCTGCCTATGAACCGGTGAGAGAACCGGGGGAGATTGTTCCTAAAAAGAAGCCTTCAATTGAATCTCCTCCGGAACTGGAAGAAAAACCATTGCCAGCACACTTGAGGTACGCGTATTTAGGTACTAATGAAACTCTACCTGTTATTGTTTCAGCTAATTTAACAGGTCCTCAAGAAGATAAACTGTTGCGTGTGTTAAGAGCAAACAGAGAAGCAATAGGTTGGACAATTGCTGACATCAAAGGCATTAGTCCATCCTATTGTCAACACAAAATCATACTTGAAGATGTTAACGCACGTTCAGTTGAAGGTCAAAGAAGATTAATGCCCGCTATGAAGGATGTGGTGAAGAAAGAGGTGATTAAACTTTTAGATGCGGGGATTATTTATCCCATTTCGAGTAGTGAATGGGTGAGTCCGGTTCAGTGTGTACCGAAGAAGGGAGGAATGACAACAGTTCTTAATGATAAAAATGAAGCGATTCCTTCAAGAACGGTAGTTGGATGGAGAGTTTGCATGGATTATAGGAAGCTGAACAAGGCCACCAGAAAAGATCATTTCCCTTTGCCCTTCATAGATCAGATGTTAGACAAATTAGCCGGAAGAGAGTACTATTGCTTCTTGGATGGTTATTCAGGGTATAATCAAATTTACGTGGCTCCAGAAGATCAACATAAAACAACATTTACATGCCCCTTTGGTACTTTTGCATATCGTAGAATGCCATTTGGGTTGTGTAATGCTCCTGCTACGTTTCAAAGATGCATGATGGCCATCTTCTGGGATATGATCGATAACTTTCTTGAAGTGTTTATGGATGATTTCTCTGTATTTGGTGATGATTTTGATAAGTGCTTAGACAATTTGGAGAAAGTGTTAATCAGATGCAAAGAAACAGATTTGGTCTTGAACTGGGAGAAATGTCATTTCATGGTTCGCGAAGGTATTGTTCTGGGTCACAAAATTTCGAGTGTTGGATTGGAAGTCGATAGAGCGAAGATTGAGGTAATTAAAACTCTTCCCCCTCCTGTTTCTGTTAAAGGGGTAAGAAGTTTTCTAGGCCATGCTGGTTTTTATAGGCGATTTATCAAAGATTTTTCTAAGATTGCGAAACCGTTATGCAACTTACTTGAAAAGGATTCCAAATTCCTTTT
This sequence comes from Nemophila menziesii, assembly GCA_029959085.1. Taxonomy (NCBI): domain Eukaryota; kingdom Viridiplantae; phylum Streptophyta; class Magnoliopsida; order Boraginales; family Hydrophyllaceae; genus Nemophila; species Nemophila menziesii. Next base: position 1,471,172 of record JARWIR010000012.1, on the reverse strand, counting down.
TGATGAAGCTTGTTTAGCGGCTTTCAAAGCAATCAAAGAAAAGCTTATTTCTGCTCCTATAGTAGTGCCTCCAGATTGGAATTTACCGTTTGAGGTTATGTGTGACGCGAGTGATTTATGTATGGGAGCTGTATTAGGACAAAGAAAAGAGAAAGTTTTTCATTCGATTTATTATGCTAGTAAAACTTTTAATGGTGCTCAGATTAATTATACAGTTACAGAAAAGGAGTTGCTAGCGGTTGTGTATTCATTCGATAAATTTCGCTCTTATCTTCTTGGAGCGAAAGTTATTGTCTATACAGATCATTCAGCGATTCGATATCTTATGGAGAAGAAGGATGCTAAACCGAGGTTAATCAGATGGGTTTTATTGCTTCAAGAGTTTGATTTAGAGATCAAGGATAGAAAAGGGTGCGAGAATCAGGTTGCAGATCATCTATCGAGGTTAGAAGGTTCAGAGTTGAATAGTGGTACTGAAGCAGTTAGAGAGGAATTTCCTGATGAGAATCTATTCGAAGTTCGTGGCTATGAAGCCCCTTGGTACGCGGATATTGCAAACTTAGTGGTGAGTGGTTCCTTTCCCGAAGGTTCAACTTATCAAGAGCGAAAAAGATTAGCTCACCGTGCAAGACAGTTCTTTTGGGAGGATCCTTTCCTCTACAAAGTGTGTGCTGATCAGATGGTAAGAAGATGCGTAGCCAAGGAAGAAATTGAGGCGATTATAGCTGGGTGTCATGATTCACCTTACGGTGGACATTTCAAAGGAGATCGAACTGCTGCTAAGGTATTACAATCAGGTTTCTATTGGCCCTCTATTATAAAAGATTGTCATGAATACACTAAAAAATGTAATAGATGCCAATTTACCGGTAACATATCCAAGAGGGATGAGATGCCACGTAATAATGTGTTAGAAGTTGAAATATTCGATGTTTGGGGTATAGATTTTATGGGTCCGTTCGTTCCGTCAAATGGTAACCTCTACATCTTATTAGCTGTTGATTACGTGTCTAAGTGGGTAGAAGCGGTGGCTCTACCAACCAATGATTCTAGAGTGGTGATTAAGTTCTTAAAATCACATATTTTCACTAGACATGGAACTCCAAGGGTGATTATTAGCGATGGAGGTACTCATTTCGTTAATAAGTATCTGAAGACTGTTCTAGAGAAATATGGAGTCAGACATCGTGTGTCTACAGCCTATCATCCACAAGCCAATGGTCAAGCCGAAGTATCAAATCGTGAGGTAAAGTCTATTTTAGAGAAAACCGTTGGTCCTACTAGAAAAGATTGGTCTATGAAATTAGATGATGCACTTTGGGCATATCGAACTGCTTTCAAAACTCCAGTAGGCGCTTCTCCGTATCGGATGGTATATGGTAAGGCTTGTCACTTACCTCTTGAGTTAGAAATGGGTGCCTATTGGGCTATTGCAAAGTTAAATTTAGATCCTACACTAGCTGGTGAGAATCGAATGATGAAACTTAATGAGCTTGATGAATTTAGATTACATGCTTATAAAAATGCTAAACTTTACAAAGAAAACACTAAGAGATGGCATGATAATCGAATTCGAGAGAAGAACTTTGTAGTGGGACAAAGAGTGTTGAAATATAATTCGAAGTTCAGTAATTATCCGGGGAAATTAAGATCGAAGTGGTCGGGTCCTTACATTGTAACCAAGGTTACACCTCATGGAGCTATAGAGATAGAACATCCACTTGAGAACCGTACATTCATGGTGAACGGTCATCGTTTAAAAATTTATCATGGAGGAGAAGACACCGATCGTGCAAAAGACCCACATCCCGGAGAGGTCATGTACCTCCTCGAAGCTCCTTAGAAGCACGAGGTAACCCGTCGAGCTTAACGACGTTAAACAAAAGCCAATTTCTTGTATATTAGTTTACGTATTTCAATTTCCGTAGTATAAATTAGTTAAGGTTTCCGTTTATTTTAGTTTCATTTTTAAGAAATGAGGAAGGGTGTTTGTTTTTGATGATTTCAGGGGTATAATGGTCATGAGTTTGGGGTCAAACGATGGGAAAAACGGAGAAAAATTTGAAGTCCACAGCAGGTTTGACCGGCTAGCCGGCGAGCTAGCCGGCATACCGGCCAAACGAGCAGGTAGACCCCAACTCCCTGACCACTGCGTCAGCGACAACGCAGCAATGCTGCGTCTTCATTCGCGCCAGCGAGAAAGCACCGGCATGCCGGCGAATCCGCCGGCTAGCCGGCCAACGAGGAAGAATGTTCTGGTCCTTGCGTCAGCGATGACGCAAGGTTGCTGCGTCATCAAATGCGCCATCGAGATTTCACAGGCATACCGGCGAATCCGCCGGCTAGCCGGTCAAGGATTTCAAATTCCCTGACCATTGCGTCAGCGACGACGCAATGCACTTGCGTTTTGAGGTAAAAAAAAAAAAAAAAAAAAAAAAAAAAAAAAATTTCGCCGACCTCTCCGCCGGCATACCGGCGGATCGGCCGGTATACCGGCGAATCCGAAGGCATACCGGCCAGCTGTTACGAGAGGCGGTTTTAACTTCATTAAACCTAGTTTTTTGCCTCTTTTCCAAGCCAAACCTTATAATCCGAATTCTTGCCTCCACCTACTCCGAAAATCATCAACAAACAGCTATAAAATCATCAAATCAAGCCTTCTATCATCACAAAAACACAAAATCAACTCATAGCTTCTACAAAACATCATCAAATTTCACCTTTTTTCCAAAAATTTCCTCTTCCCAACCCTGAAATTAAACCCAATTCTTTCCAAATCTCTCTCAAATAACCTTAACCCATCTCATATAACACCTAGTTCTTCAAGTTTTAAGCCTCAAAACATCAAATTTCAAAGCTTTTCTCTAGCTTTTTCTCTATTTGAAGTTTTGAGTTTGGGGTGAAAAGAGATGACTAACAGAACCGATTCCATGTGTAACTATCGAAGAAACATACCAAGAAACAGGAACACTGTTGGAGCTAGCCCAGACCAAGCAATTGAGATTCCGGATTCGCGATCCAAAAAGACTGTCCAAAACCAAATTGCTCCGAAACGAAAAGAGAATCCGAGTAAGGCTAATCCGAAAAAGAGCAGGTTAATTGATGAGAGTGATGAAGAAAGTGAGGAAGAAGTTGAAGAAGAGATTGAAGAAGCTGAACAAGAAGTTCCCGAAGAACCAGTGCAACAACCGAAAGCTCCGCGTAGGAAAGCTTGGGCTCAAAAGCCTAAGAGAGTTTTCGTTCCTTGGGATACTCAGGTTCGTGATCGAATTGAATTTTTGAAGTTTGGTGAGGAGATGAATCTTCCTAAAGGTATTATGACTAGTGCTTATAAAGATTATGGTGTTACCTGTGATAAATTGGGTTGGAAGGAATTGAGAGAAAGGAAGCTTGAGTATATTCCTACCTTGGTGCGAGATTTTTATGAAGGAATCGCCTTCTCAAAGGAAGCTGTTATTATTCGCAAAAAGGTAGTTCCTTTCTCCGTTGAGCTTATTCGTAAATCATTAAAACTACCCGAGTTTTCCGGAATATGTCCGTTTCAAGAATCTCTTAAAGAACCTTCGTTTGACTATGAATCCCTTTGGGGGAAAGTGACTATTGATGGGGCCCGCCCAATTCCCGAAGGAGAGAGATATCCTGGACAGATGTATAGTAGTAACTTGCTACCATGTGCTAAGATTTGGTCACGTTTCATAATTCCTACCTTCTTCGGAGTTAAACACATATCGGAAGTGAAGAAGGAGCATCTTTTGTTCATTAAATGTATTATTGAGGAGAAACCCATGGATGTTGCTCGTGTGATATATGATACCATCATGGAATTTGCTAGAATTCCTACTTCACAACAAAATCTCAAATTTCCTTGTACCGTCACTACTTTATGTTTAGACGCAAAGGTTCCGCGTAAGGACGCAGAGATTGATCGTGTTGTAGTGTGTGAGAATATGGGTTTAACTTTGGTCAAGAATATTCATGATGAGGTGGTTAATGCAACAAGGAATCCTAGAGCTCCTCCAAAGAAGAAGATGCATACAACTAATGAGTTGGAAGCTAAAGTGAAGGTGTTAGAAGAGAATCAAGTGAAGATGATTGCGTCTTTAGGAAACGTTACAAAAGAGTTAGAACTTCTCCGAAACATGTTAATGGGGGTGAGCACAATTCAACATGCCACCTATGGTATTCTTATGCAGGAGAAAGTTCATGGACGCAACACCGATAACCAGCCTCGAGCTGGTTAAGATACGTTTTCTAATACATTTAATACATTTTCGGTAACCCAGTTACCGAAATGGTTTTGTTCTGTGAGACAAAACCCCTTTTCGGATTCTGGGTATCCGAAACGCTAATACAATTGTCGATCCTCGTCGACCCTCGTCGTGGATTGCATACGTTGTCGATCCTCGTCAAATTTATCCGATACCTACCAAATTTTATCCCTAAATTACCCTTTTCCTCCCTATAAATAACACCACCAAAATCATTCAATCTCACACCAATCTTCTCTTCCTCTCTTTACTTATTCTCTCTAATTTTATCCTCTCTTTTAATTATTTCTTTTGGTTACTTCAATCGGGTTTACTTTCTATTAAGTAAGTTTTGTTAATATAATTAAGTTTTTTTGCTAACTATATTTATAATATTTGATAAATATAAAATAATATGTTATTATATCCGTTTTTAAGTTATTGTTGTTATATGTATAATAAATGTTAACGTTTTGTTGTTGCCTGTGTAGGTCATATGGCAGTATATTTTCAGTGTTATTTTAATGGTAGCATTTACCGCCAAGCTAATGGTGGTGTCTCTTATAATGGTGGAAACAGTATCTTCATTCTAGTAGAAGATAATACGTCAATAATCAAGCTAAAAAGAATCATATGTCAAGGTTGCGGTTTTGATAGTGAAAAGGTTGATGTCCAGATCCAGTGGAGGATGCCATTAAGTCAGGATCCTCCAAAGTACGATTTGCTCCCTGTAAACGATTCCGGGATTATTCAGTTATTGTTTGATCGGCAACGGGAATCGAGTAATGGATATATCGAGTTGTATGTAGATTTTTCACGACAACAAGATTATGTTAACACTGAAAGGGTAATCCGTAGATCACGTGTTGTATCAGCTACTCCAACATCTACTGAAGCATTATTTCAAGTGGATCCAAACACTATGAATGAGATCTATATCCCTGATGAGGATAGGTTGTCAAGCGATGAGGAATATATTCCCGAGGATGATACGGTGTCCAACGATGGAGAGTATTCGGATACCTTCAGTGAAGGGTCGTCAACCGATGAGGAGGCCCCACCAAAAATCATGGAACCTCCTCATCCTGGATTTGTAGATGTTTCTTGGGCTGATCAAAACGTCTGCAGTGATTGGGCGAATTGTTATAATGATTCAGTGGGAGAGGGTGGTGATATAAGTAATGGGACGATGTTTTACTCAAAGGAGGCATTTACAGACGCCATCAAAGCATGGCACATAGCTAGACACCGCCAATTCTCGGTGAAAAGGACTGTTGTTGATCACGTTTCTCTTGTATGTAAAATGAAAGATACGGGTTGTCGATGGAGCTGTCGGTGTTCGTTACGGAAAAGTTCGATGATGTGGGTTGTTTCAAAGTTAAACGAACCTCACTCATGTCGGTATGAAGTGGTGTTGAAGAATCATCGCAACATCACATCCGAGTTTGTGGCTGATAAGGTGCACCACCTAGTGAGAGCTGATTTAGGGTTACCCATCTCAGTTATAAGGGCAAGCATCTTCCAACAATTCCAATACAATATATCGTATTCGAAGGCTTGGCGAGCGAAACAAAAAGTTTTAGAGAGAATGTTTGGTACCCATGAGGAAGCGTTTCCGAAGCTCCCAAGACTTTTCGCGGAGATCCTGCGCTCAAACCCTGGAAGTGTTGTCGAATTTAATCATCGTTTCGTCCAACATTCCACAAACACCGCAACATTCGAAATGGTCTTTTGGGCATTTGGAGCCGCTATTGAAGGTTTCCGATTCTGTAGGTCGTTGTTGAGTATTGACGGTACTCATTTATACGGAAAATACAACGGTAAGTTACTCGTCGCTGTCGCATACGATTCTGTTAATGCCCTCTTTCCCTTATGCTTTGCCATAGTCGATAGCGAGACGGCGGATTCGTGGGGTTTCTTTTGTAGGTGTTTGAGAGAATTCGTAACGCAACGTGATCTCTGTATCATGTCTGATCGACATCCTGGCATTATTCAGGCGGTGCGAATACATTTGCCGACTGCTAAACATCGATTTTGTGTGCGTCACATCGTAAGTAATTTCAACACCAGATTTAAAAACACCACGATGAAAAAATTCTTGTACACAATGGCGAGTCGCAGTTGCAAGTGGAAATTTGAAGAAGAATATGCTCATTTTTGTAACACATCATCCTACAAGAGATGGATCGAGAGGATCCCCCTCGAACAATGGTCGCTCGTGCACGATGGAGGTTACCGATATGGTGTTTTGACCACAAATTTGGCCGAAATTTTCAACAACGTGATGAAAGGATCTAGAGGGTTGCCCATGATTGCAATCGTATTGCTAACATTCTATCGGTCAAACGATTATTTCACACTTAGACTTAAAGACACGGGCCTTCCAGAGAATCTTGGGAAAACATTTCCGTTTATCATACAGAATTTGATCGATCTTAGTACTGCAAAATCCAGGAAGTGTAGATTCATAGGTTTCAACCATTTGGAGGGTCTATACGAAGTGGAGGCACAACGCGAATACACGTCGGCAGGAAGGGTAGCTCCAGGACTTTTCAGGGTAAATCTTAATGACCGCTCTTGTGATTGTGGAGAATGGCAGATATTTCACATACCATGTCCACATGCACTGACAGTAGGTGCGTGTTGGAATTTGGGTGAAAAGGATATGGTATCCCCGTACTTTACTAGCCAAGCACATCACAGACAGTGGCTGCCGAGCTTTAACGTCATGAATGACCCCTATTATTGGCCAAATTATGAGGGAGTCGAGGTTGTGGGAGATCCTAGTAGATTTATTACTAAACGTGGTCGAAGAAAGACGGCTCGCATTCATAATGAAATGGATGCAAGAGAAAAAACTGGTAGCAATAACTGCGGCAAATGCAAGCAACCTGGTCACAATAGGAAAACGTGCAAAGCATGATTATTTTTGTGATGTTTTATGTAATCTTAACTATTGTTTTAATGAGAATATTAACTTTTTAGTAAATATTTGCGAATCAAACAAGCACCAAACATTAGTAAATAACACGTAGTGTTTAACAAGCAATCAAGTAACATAAATTAAGTCATACATAATTATAAAAAAAACTAACACATAATTAACCTAGATTATCCCTTCTAAATCGCGTACGTCTAGACGAAGAACCTTCAGGCGGTGGTGGAGATACATTATCTGGTAAAATTGATAGGCCAGCGAACTCATTTAATATTCCGTCTAGTTCTTCGTGCAACCCTAAACTCCTCATATTATTTGCCCGTTGCCTAAGCCATTTTTGTGAACCACGATCACCGTATCGGATAACGTGCGAAGCTGCTTCTCGTGTATCTCGAATAGCGGCTTCAGTAACTAGTTGCATCTACAATAAATTTATGGACTGTTTAAAACATAGACTACAAAAACAAAATAGTAGTTAAAGCCTTACATACCTGATACGCCATTTGGCTTCCGCGCGGCTTATACTCAGTCTCTTGTATAGTACTTGACGGTAGAACATCTTCCTCCAATATAGCACACGTATCCCGTTCTAAAGGTCGCATAACAATTTTACGGGTAACTCTAAAATACCACGCGGTATATTCCTCAGCTGTACATGGTTCAGGTTCAAACTGGCGATTTTCACGATCTTCCCATTGTTGGAGCATTACATTAAACATCGATCTTACCCTGCTCTTATCATGTAAATCATCGGTTGTACGGTCGACTTCTGGTGGTATGTAGAATATACCTTCAAGTTGGTGCATAACCCGTTCTGGTCGATAATACTCTATGACGGAAAACCAAAATAGTGGAACCGTGGAACGGTAAATGTGAGCGCCTTCCGTGCATATATGGACTACTTGAGCAACCCGCTCATCGTCATATGGCCGCCAAATAACCTATGGTAAATATACAATTAATCTACTATAAAAATAAATTAAGAATTAGCGTTATACCTGACTATGTTCTTGATTATCAAACTCATCTCTATATAGCTGTAATTGAGAACTTTTCAAACTTTGAGTAAAATTTTTATCTCCGTACCAACTACAAAGTCATACACAACGAAACATTGTAACTAAAAAAATACTGGGTAAATAAAGTGTTATTTGTTTCTACTTACAATGAGGCAAAACATTTCTGATGAACCTCGTAAAACATTTTCATTACCGGACGACCAACATGAAAGTGTTCCCAGGACCAAATCTGTATCATATAAAATGATTTAAAAATTAAGGATATAAAATAAGAATTGAAAAGCGATAAATAAAATAAGAATTTACCTGGAGTAGGATAGCACATCCTTTAAACGTATGAATTCCAGCATGTACGGTGCACTCACACAATGCTGAGTACAACCCAGCAAGAATTGCCGAGCCCCAGCTATATCCCCCGATGGCATTCACATCCTCGAGAAGTGGCAGGTACTTCAGATTAACAGTATTACCAGAAGCATCAGGGAAAAAGAGCATACCCAGTGCATATAATATGTACGCACGTGCTTGAAATATTATCTGATCTTGGGTAGGGTTTTCAGGTAGGTCTTGAAAATTCGTTACCAGCCACTTCGACTTTACGCTTTTCACTTTTTTGTTACGTGAATAGTTTGAAGAGGCACCTAGTAGTCGATCACACATGTCATGAAGATCCTCATCAGTGTTGACAGCGATGACGGGCTCACCATCAATAGGCACTCCTAAAATCATTGCAACATCTTGCAAGGTCACTGTAATCTCACCACCACGCATGAGAAATGTGTGTGTCTCGCGCCGCCATCTCTCGCCTAATGCCTTTAATAGTGCATGGTCTAAAATTGTACTCCCATATGACTGAATACACCCGAAACCCGCATCCGTGACAATTTGCCTGACTCGAACGTCTTCCAATGCCCATGGCGCATTTCTATAGTACTTCATTGAGTAATCGTAATCTTTCTCCTGATATATAAATATTAACATAAGTAGAAAATAAATAATAATTACATAAACAATATATTTTACAACAACTAAAATTACCTCAAATATCTTAGAGCTCCTATGGTTGTCTTGAAGCCATAAAAATTTTTTATCGTAAGTTGCATCATAACTACTACTACTATCACCCTGTGAACCTTGTGAGGTATACATCTCTTTAAATTCCTAATATAACACAAATATTTGTTATAAATCGTGTAATTTTTTAAAATGCTAATTACTAATAATGTATTTTTTAAAACTATACTCCTACACTCTAAAATAATTGCCTAACAAATTCAATAAAACAATTCTAAAATAATTAAAATTAAATTATTTCAATTAATATTATAAAAAAAACTCTAGATTTAACGCATTTTTTTTCAAACTAATATAAATATAAATATATTACAATAATTTATTTAACTTAAAAAAAATATATAATATAGTAATATATCTTATCATTAATAATATTTTAACTAATTATAATAACATTAACCTAATTTAAGTTTTACAATTCTACATAAAATATAAACATTAATAATTAAATAATAATTAAAATTAAAAAAAAAAGGATAGAAAAACATACCTTTTCCCGTAGAAGATGTAAGAGGAGGATCAAAACTGTAAATCTAAAATATATAAAACAAATAAACATTACAAATAAAACAATATAATAAATTAAAAGAAAATAAAAGAAAATAAAAGAAAATAAAAGAAAAGTGAGGACACTTACCGTGAGAGGAGGGCTTGGAAAATGGATAGAGAAGGATGGAGTGAGTGAGAGAATAGAGAAATTGATGGAGAAGGTTGGAGTGAGGGAAAGAGTGAGGAGGAGAGGTATTTATAGAGGGGGAAGGCGGTGCACGCGCAAAGCACACGGTGCTAATTCGGTAACTGGGTTACCGAAAAACAAGAAATTCGGTAGCTGGGTTACCGAAATAATCTTTTCGGTAAATAGGTTACCGAAATGGTATACCCTTGCAATTACTTTGAAACATGGTATATTTTTGCCATTATTTTTTTTGTCAGGTATATTCTGACAAATAACTCTTAGGTAATGACTATTCCGACAGTCCGTACCTTTCCAAACCACAGCATTCTGAAGCTAACTTACAAACTTAACATCATCACTATCCTAAAAAATTTACTACTAGTGGTAATTTATTTCACAAGCTTACCCAAATTAGCGGAACGATAAGCTATCTCCAAGGAGCCAAACATGAATTAAGCGAGTTTTTTGTTTAAATGTTTTTGAAGAAAATAATTAAAAGAAAAACTTGTGGAAAAAAATAAATACAAAAATAATTTAAAAACGTTCTCTCAAAGAACGTTTCTTTATCTATCTTTTATTAATTAATAAACCAGTCCAAAAGTTAACGTTAATTAAGGTTAGACACTTTTGATGGAAGCATCTTTTTATAACCGACCCGGGTTTAGAGGCACTCCTCCGAGTATCGTCTCTCGCCTAGTAAAACACAACATCCCTTCATTTTTGTCATAAATGAAAAAGAAGAAGATTGCAAGCCCACCGTTCACTCCGAACGCCACCACCACCACCGTAGGTATATCCCCCCTTCATTTAATATAATCACACACACACACACACACACACATATATATATATATATATATATATATATATATATATATATATATATATATATATATATATATATATATATATATAAAAATTGTGTATAATATGTAGGTTTAGATGAATTTTTGGGTTATTTTTTCACAGTTGGTCCCTTAAATTATTGGTATTGAACTATTGGTCCCTCAAATAATTTGTATTACACCATTGCTCCTTTATGCATTATTGTCTAACTTAATATATGTTATTGCACTTTTGGTCCTTTAATTTGATGAATTTGCAATATTGATTCTTTAAACATTGCACTATTGATCCTATATATTCTTCTCTAACAATGTTATTGCCCTATTGATACTTAAATAAATGTTATTGTGCTTTTGGTCCCTTAAATTGATGAATTTGTACTTTTGATTCCTATAATAATTTTTATTGCACTATTGGTCCTTAAATAAATTTTATTGCATTATTTATCCCTTAAATAAATTTTATTGCATTATTGGTCTCTTATCTCCTTTTTATTGCATAATTGACCCATTTAGTTTTGTTATAAGACAAAAGAAGGCCGGAATTAGTCAAATAGACCGCGACTGTGAATTTGTACCTCCCGTGCTTATTCGTCAAAGCTTTCATCGGAGTGGAAAAATAAGAAAAGACAATGTAGGTTATTCTTTATATTTTTCTATTTTTATTTGTTTTAATTTTACTATTAAACCATTATTTTTGTGTAAATTCGATAATTATGAAATTAATTTTATCTAATCCACTTTATGCGCAAATCTTGCCAATTCTTGAAGAATCCAATTTTTGGTGTATTCCAAACGTACCTAAAGTTACCACCAACCAAACCTTGTGCACCGCTTTGGTAGAAAGTTGGAGGCGAGAGACCCACACATTTCACTTACTATTCGGCGAGATAACAGTGACACTATAGGATGTCGACATGATCCGAGGTTACCCATAGACAACAAACCTGTTTTATGTAATGACACCCTAATAGACATACATACGAAGTGAAATAATATTTGAAATTTACCACATGAACATGTTTATTCCTCGATATTTACTACGAATGTGATTCTAGTAGTACGTGACATCCTTCCACATATATATTAAACGTGGAATATACCATCCGCCAAATCGTAAAGTGCACAAGTAAACTTTTTAGCTCTTTGTTCAAATTTGTGCATCTCGATCATCACTTCTGGTGGTCATAGACTATTAATCGCTAATGCGTCAACTCCTTGTTGTATCCTCGTTACAAAATAGGCAACTATTCTACTACATGTTAACATCAATATGACCTTTACAGGCAACCCTCTCAACCCTTTTAAAACGTAATGGAATACCTTTGATAAGTTAGTAGTCATGTTTCTATACCGATATCCTTCGTCGTATGCAAGGGCCCGAGTTTCCAAGGGTATGCTTTCGATCCAATATTTATATTTACCATCACTTGAAGTACAATTTTTTTTTGTAATAAAAATCAAATCACCCTTATCAACCTTGTACACGATTGTTTTGAGACTGTTCTTTACTTACACGTTTTTGAACTTGTGATCTAGATTACTCGCCAAGTGACGAACACAAAATCGATGTAACCCCATAGGCTCTGGAAATAATGCAACAACTGTTGCCAAGATACCTTTGTGTCGGTTAGAGAGTATACATATTTTCTGTTGCATGTATGTGTTGATTCACAATCGACCAAGGCATATCATAACAAAATCAACTTATCATTCTCATCAGACACAACTATAATTAGTAACTTTCCATCAAACTTACCGTATAAATGGGTTGCATAAATACTAAAAAAAGTATCGCATATTTGAACCCTTCTATACAAGCCCTAAATTCCCAAAAAGTCATACTGAAAGTTGCTTTGTTTGTTGTTGTCGAGAACTGACTTATATTCAAATTCGACAATGGTTCCTAGGTTTATGTGACACAACGCACCAAAAAGCACTGACAAAGAAATAATGGAGGCCTCATGAGTTTGATATAATTGTTCAAGTAACTTTTTCTTAGCACTCCATGCATTCCCAAATGAAATATAATGTCCAGTACCCAAATGTATCTGAGATTGAATCGATGCGATTTCGGTGTCTATGTCTATTAAAACCATATTATATAAGTAAGTTGATGATGGTTTTTTATAAGAATTTCGTCTAGACAAGTATGTATGCCTAGTTTAATAATCTCCCACATTTTACTACTTGAAATAAATACCCCATGAAGATGCCACTTACACCCATTTTTAACACATCGGCATTTACGTGTCAGCAATGAACTTGTAGATCGATCAGACTTATATTCTTTACCCTTCTTAATATTTCACCTATCCACCTCCATCAAAAGATCTTCTTTCGATGCGTTCAACACATTTAATATAAACTCGTCTTCTACCTCGAGTGAATATGGTTGACTTGTTGACCAATCGATAAAATTTTCTATATGAACCATATTAACATCTCCAAAATGCGGAATACAAAATCTGGATTAAAATTATCATCGTCGTTGTGTACTTCTTTATCCGAGCTAGAACCACTAAAATTTGAGCCTTCTTCTTCGAATGACAAATAGTCAATATCACGATCACTATATCTGTCACTGTAACTATCACAAATCGTATCACACATAGTCAAATGAGTGGTAGATGAAATAGTTGACTCAATCACAATTTGTTTACCCTTTTTGGGTTGAGAATCAACTGTAACTTTCCTTTTTTCTTTACCATCGATATTAACCTCAATACAATAATGATGCTCGTTCTTTACACCAATAATAATGGAATTAGGCATCTCATATTTTATAACTAAAACATGCAAATGTGGAGAGTTCGAGGGAATCGGGCAATGCCAAAGTAAATCAAAATTACCCCCTCATCCAATTTATATTGCAATTTGCACATAGCTTATGATTAAGTTCACGCAGTGTTGTATTTTATTTGGTCTTAAAAACATCACTTTATTCACCGATAAAATCTACCACACCATTACTACCATTCGAGATTCTCCCACCATATAACGATATAACCAAGTAAATTCCATATTGTCAAAACCTAAAATAAAAAATAAAAAGTATATTTAGGTCATAGATAATGACCCAAAAATGTAATGTACTCCTTGTTAAATCGAGAAGCGATATGATACAAATTAAATCTTATACCTAATAATAATAATAATAATAATAATAATAATAATAATAATAATAATAATAATAATAATAAGGATGATTGGCCTATGGGGTCTTGGAGATAAACTTCATGCCATGTATGGAACTACTGGATAGATTCCCTTTTTAAAGAGGCCACAAAATAGGAAATATACTATTATACCTAGGGGTGCTCAAGGGTCGGGTATCCGACCCTAGGGGGTGAACCCTACACCCAACCCTAACTATCGGTTTTTAATTTAGTTAGACCCAATACCCAATTTTTTTTATTAAAACTGCACAGGTTGGGTGAGTGTGGGTAAGTTTGGTTTTGGGTCGGGTTCGATTTTGGTCAACATTAAGTCAAACTTTCCATTAATAGTAACTTACTAAAACTAAGAAGTTACTACAAATAGTAAGTTGCCGAAATTACATTACAGTACAAAACACCCTGTTTTACATTACAAGTAGGACCAACTACATTACTATGTTATAATCTCAAATAAGAAGTTTCAAGTCTAAAATTACAAAACACTAATATAAATGAAGTAACTTCCCATAAATAAAATTCAGAAATTACAGTACATAATTTCAAATACAAGTCCAATTGTCCAAATACAATTCCAGATTACACAACACATATAATGCAATCTCACTTGTACAAAATAATTTCATAAATGTAGTAAGAATGGTTAAAATTGCATGTTGGAACCTAAAGATACTTCAAGGTCTGTCCTGCAATTACACACTAAAAAAAAAGACCATTAAGTATTAATGCCTCAGATTATAATTTCATCATTGGCATGAAAATAGGCCTCAGATTTAATATCTTCATCGACTCTATATAGTTAGCGACAAGAGACTGTTTTAAAACATACAAGTATTCAATAACCAAAAGCTCTGACATAATATGTTACCAACTCAACAAACATGGAAAGTAAGGAGATGCGATCATATATTGTACATGTGCTAGGCAATTTGAATTGAACTTGTAAGTAATAAAAAATAATATTATACCTTCAATTTGTCTATTGACTACAAATCAGAGTGTTAAGTGGACTGATTTTCAGTCACACTTAATTAATACAAGATAGAATAACCTGTTAACAATAGAAAAAAAGTAAGTAATAAACACATGAACAATTAACATTCAACATTGATTACTACTTAGTTTTAACATAATTTAGCAATTCTGAAAACCCTTTATTGGTAAATTAGTACGTAAATATATACTAGTAGATATTATTTTCATGTTGTCAATCACATATCTTATATAGAGTACTTTGCTTTGGCCATTATAATATGCAACACTTCACATATTAATGTCAGTCAGATTCATTCTTTATGGCTAAAATTAATATTGTTTAGAATTTATATTATTGGAAAACTTTAACCATAAATTAAATTAGAACCATAAATTAAATTAGAATACAAGTTAAGATATAATATTTATACCTATACAATAAGATGCTAGTGGCCATGGTCCAGGGAACAAGCCATCAAGAAATGATCAGTGGCGCATGCGGCCTGCAAATAAAAAAGTCTAAACTTTACCTTACAATTAATAAATTCATATTAACAAATTCATGTTTCATTCAAAATCTTTCTCACAAATCATCCCACTTGTACATAGAGAACGTTACCATCGTTAAATCGATTAGTTTATTTCTCAGAAAGAATTAAAAAATAAGAAACGAACCCTAATCTAATAGATCTACACATGGAATCAATTAAATTAACCATCAGAGTTCAAAAAGTTAGATTTTAGAACATATATGAAAGGATTAACTATGGCAAGAACTAAGAACATCAGTCAGAACATTGGAGACTCATAAATGCAGATTCACATACCATATCTAGACCATTTTACTAGAAGATCAGATAGATTAGACACAACTAAAAAGAGCAAGAGGCTATGGTTTTCAGTTGTATTGGCTGTCGAGAGAGAGAGAGAGAGAGAGAGAGAGAGAGAGAGAGAGAGAGAGAGAGAGAGAGAGAGAGAGAGAGATGAGATAAGAATGAGATAGTGAAAAATGAGAATGAGGCATGCCAAAGAGAATAGAGATTAAGTTTCATATATGGGCCAAAGTTTTTATTAAGAAAAGAATGGGCCAACAGGCAAAACTAAAGGAACTAAACTGAAGACTAAAAAAATATTATCGGATCGGGTTACCCGCGGTTTGGGCTGGACCAAACCCATGGTCCGACCCAAACCAAAAAACACCATTTTAAGACCCTATAGGGTCAACGGGTGGGCAGGTGCGGGTTTTTTAGGACCAAGAGGGGCCGGGTAACGCGGGTTTGCGGGTTTCGGGATTCATTTAAGCAGCCCTAATTATACCCTTAAAAAACAAGAATTACAAAAAGACAAAAAAACAAGTGGCAACAATATATAAAGACAAAAACAAGTAGACCACCAAGTCATTATGTCATCTTCGGCACCATCACCGGCCACCAAGTCATCCCCGACCACCATTCCGGGCGCTGTCACTGAGTACTCAGAAAATTTCTCTCTGTGCCCGGAAAAATTCTCTGAGCACTCAAAAAAAATCTCTGAGTGCTCGAAAAAATTCTTTGAGTACTCGGAAAATTCTCTGAGACTAGAAAAATCACTAAGTAGTATTTGAAAATCCCTGAGTATTATTTGGAATTTCTGAGTGTTATTTGTAATCACTTATTATTAACACAAAATCACTTATTATTAAAACAAAATCATTAAGTATTTACACAAAAATCGTTGAATATTGACAAAAAATCCCTAAGTAGTCTTGAAAAATTAAATTTAAATAACTAAATAAAAGTCATATAATCATGATTTATATTTATATACTAAAAAAATTTACAACAAATACAATTTTGAATAAGAAAGCGGAAAAAGTACATTGTAAAGTAAATTCTATACTAAAGTTCGAACAAGAATAAAGAAAAAATTGATGAGTACACAATAATGTAAATTTATACTATAGTTCGAACTAATAAAAAAGAAAGAGGTACAACAACTTTTTGCTGAGTATTCCAGTACAACACTATGGAATAGAGCACTATGGAAGAAGTTTTGACGAGATGGATTTACTAAGTATATTACTATCCCCAAAAGATGGTTAATGAACTGAGCACAATAGATCTGGTGAGCTCGAGACTTGGTTAGCAGAAATCCGACAAAGATTGGTTCGCAACAGAAGTTCGACGAAGCTTCATTTCCTGCTGGGACCTCGAAGTTGCTGCGACGGAAGATCTTGAAGCTTCATCTCTGTCGATGTTCATGAAGCTCAAAGAACAACTCCAACGATGGAGGATACCGATGGAAGACTTCGAAGCACGGCTCTGGCGATATTCGTTAAAGCTACGCCGAGTAGATCTGCGAATGACGAACTTTTGCTGGAAGCTGGAAGAAAGCTCGAAGCTCGAAGCTCGAAGCTCGAATAAATCCGGCGATGTTCATGAAGATCGAAGCTTAACTCGTTCCTCACGAACTCCGATGAGCTGTGAACACGAACAAAGGAGATGAAGATCTCCTTCATAAGCTCGAAAATGGAACGAGCTCGAAAATTGAAGAAAGAGAAGTTGCTGAATTAGAAAATTTGGGTTTCTACCTTTATAGGGGTATTTATTTAATACTATATAATAAATACAAAGAGTATGGAGTGAAAAGAAGTTTATAGTGTTAAATTTGGTTTATGGTTAATACAGTACGAAATTAGATTAAAAAGGGATATCCAAGTTTTGATAAGAGGTCTATGGTTATTACTATATTAAAATATAATAACAATTATTATAAATAATCATTGATGTAATTTATCCTACACATCTTCATCTCATCATTACACTCATCTCTATCCTTACACTTATCTCTATCCACTAACGACGTAAAAAAATAAAAAAACCTTTTAATATTTACTTATCTCCGTCTCATCATTACACTTTCTTTCTATAAATACTAGAAACCACACATTACTACTCTACATCCAATATTTCTCCATAACCCAACATCTATGTTTATTTTCAGAAGCTAAATGCAGTAATCACAAACTAATTTTATATTGGACCATTTCAAATCAAATTTTTTTGTGTGTATAGAACTATAGATGCACATATAGGCAGGAAAAAATTAGGGCTACAGTAGTATTGTATGCTGTAAAAATGGGGAGAAAGAAACTTGAAATTAAGCGAATTGAGAATAAGAGCAGTAGGCAAGTGACGTTCACGAAAAGAAGAAATGGATTGATGAAGAAAGCTAAAGAATTAAGCATTTTATGTGATGTTCAAGTTGGGCTTCTCGTCTTCTCCACACGCGGCAAGCTTTACAATTTCGCCAGTACTAATAGGTCACCACTCTTTATTCTCTTCATTTAAAGATTTTTATTTTTTATTTATTTTGTGAGAAACGAGGTGGGCATGTATCAATTAAGCTTTGTTTGGGTTATTTGAGTACTTTTGTAGAGTTGGGTTGAAGGGTGGTAGTGGTGGAGTCGGGGGGTGGTTGGTGTTATTCTTGATTACACTAGTTCGATTCAAAGTTGGTATAGCAAATTGTTTTCTGTATTTAATTAGTGTCTTTAAAATACTATTACTTTCGAATTAATGACAGAAAAACTTCACATCTGAATTATCATTTGTTGTTTGCGATTAGTACGGATAACTTTAGAATGCTATATTATAGTTATATTCTCAATCTGCACGTGGTAAGTTGATTGCTAGAGGGAAATAAAGTTTCTATAGGAGGTTATTTTATGTGTTTTGTTGGTCTTTGATAAGGTGCAGCCCCAATTTTGTGGTGCTGTTAGCTTACTTGGTAAGATACGACACAAGTGGAAAGTCTAGTATAGTATAGGGTGATCAATTAGGCATAAATATGCAGATATTGGATTGAGATTTGAGATAAGAAAGATTACCAATGTGTTGAAAGGTTTGTAAGGAACTAGGTTGAGAAAATGATCGAAAGCAGATGATGATAAAATAAAGGAACTAGGTTGGGTTTGGAGCTAATCCCTTGTCCTACCTGGGGAGGGTGGTTAAATATTCTAATGACCTTTTTAGGTCATGGATCTAACAAATTGATTTTATGTCCTCCTTTTTAGTATTTGAAGTGTACCAACTTTATATACGCGAACTAGGGATAGTATGGGTTGGTTTTACCTGGTTTTGAGGATAGAGTCTATCAAGAGTAATAATCCCGAGTCAAGGATTGACCAGGGTAACCCAAGGGTAGGGTAAAAAAATCTTACTTTCGGGTTAATTCTGGTTATTTTTCGGGTTACTCCAACACATGAAAATTTATAAAAAGTGACTAAAAATCTTAAAAACCATAAAATAGTTATAATTAAATATAAAATCTTCGAATATTACCTATTACAAAAGAAAAAATAAAAGTTACAAATTCGACAAATCAAGAAGAACTTAACAAATTCGAGAAATCTCTCGTATATTTTCAGCATATTTTGTATTTTCTAAACGAGCTAAATTAAAGAGTTGTTCGGTTTGGGCTGAACAACTATCGTCTCCTATTAGAATAATCAATAACTTGAGAGATCATATAATCGGCATCTTAAGAGACCACTTTCCTCAAGTATACATGTCGTTTGCGAGTAATAAGTAAGTATATCAGATTGTTCTTTACCTGAACTCCGAGTTTAGTTATTATCGTGTTTTCATATAGTGTGAGGGTCGAGTTTAGTTGTAATTAACAAAAACTAAAAGATATAATTATTCGTTTTGATTTTGAATGATCAAAATACTAAAGTGCAATAAAAGTAAATTAATTATAATGAAATAAGAATGCAAATGAATAGAGAGGTAAGATATGAGAAGATGTAACTCGAGTTTACTAGTAATCTTCTATCGTATTAAATCAATGATTCTAGTTATTAGGGAGAAGTGGTAAGTTACACTAGGCGGAATTTGAGTTTTCTCATAATTTTTTTTCTGGGTAGCTTAGAAGGCTACCTATACCACAAGAGTTTTCTTCCGAGTGAACTTTAAACGAATGCTAGTCGCCAATTAATGGATATTACCTTATACGAATATCCAACTAGTCAAACTAGTCAGCGACACTAACAAACACCGTACGTATTGAAGGAAATTTTCAAACTTCTAGTTAAGGAGAGATAGTGTAGCGCACTAAAGTCAATCTATATCTGATCAAAATATAGAGAGAACTAATTTAGTTCATATACAACATAATTCAGTTAATTACAAATTAATCCCAAAATTACTAAATAATCATAAAAACATTGTCAAGTAAATGCAAGCTAAAACATATTTAGTTCATACTAAAAGCAATAAAAATCAAAGAGTAAAGTATCATATCATGTTTAAGACAAGAAAAAAATTACAAAATACTTTAATGGTGGATTGAACAACTTCCTCTCTTCTCTTCCTAGGTGTTCTTCTCTACTTTCTAGTGTGTCTCTCAATTCTCAATCGTGTAACTCCTTTTTCTAAATGAATTTTGTTGATATAATAAGGCCTAAAAAGGTTTTGGGAGTTGTGGACCCCTTTACAATAGACAAAGTCAACCCAAAAGCGTTTTAAAGGAGGAGCAGACTGGTTTGAGTCACGACAACTACAACTTAAATAACTCTTTCATCTTGACTTCAAATCACGAATAGTCACCTCTCACTCGTTCGTGACTTCAAGTGCTACCAAAACCAAAGGGTTCAGTCAAAATTTTAGCAGATTGCGCGTGGTGACTCTCTTAAGTCGTTTTTAAAGTCTTGCAGGCAAACACTATATCTTTCCAAAAATGACCTTTTGGTCCTTTAACGCCATGATTTGGGTTTGAAATCACTTTCTTAACTTCTTATCCTCGTCTCGTAGTCTTGTATCATCCAAGTATCTAAGAGATTTACACTTAACACACAATTAATACACAAATTACTTTAGTAGTAAATATCCAAAACGAAACAAAAATTAAGAATATGCTTAAGTATAAAGAATAATCTCTCAAATAAGTAAAAAAACTCCTAAACAGATGTCTTGTGATATGATTAATCTATGACACAAAAAGAGGCATCAACAACCCAAGACATGGGGTATTCCAAATGTAAGAAATTAGGTCATCAATGAAGGAGGGTTGAAAAGAGGGTAGATCCAATATTATTTTGAGTCAGGGTAATTTTATCCATTTTTTTATTGGTTTAAGGTAACACTGGATTGGTTTTTCAGTTTGGTAATATTATGCTCAGACTTAGTGCTAATATTCTAATGGATGTGTGTTGGAAAAGTAATAAAATGATGAGTAATATTATATATCATTCTTTTTTACTTTATTCTTATATTACATTTAATGTAACAATTCACGTGTCATTAAATAAATCATAAAATATATTAGTTAGGAAAAGTAATCATATGATTAAAGTTTAAAACCTTTATATATAAAGTGATACAAGGATGAATGAAAGAAGAATGATATATATCTTTACTCTAAAATGATAGATGAGTATCACCTTCACACAGATTCTAGTGTAAAAGGCGGTCAATCTTGTGTTTGATTCTGATTTCGATTTTGATCATACACAAGATGACAATTAAATGAATAATCAAATCGAGCTTCGTTGTAACCAAATAAAATTTGTTGTAGAGATAATTGATCTGAGTTGAAGTGAGTGACTTTTTTAAGAGAAGATATACAAATTGTTCTAGAACCGAATAGAGTGACTTTCTGAGAAGATTTACAACTTGTGCTAGTGTAGAGATATAGATAATGTTAAAAGCCTTTATAGTAACTCTCTCCCTTACTGAGTGAAAGTCTACAATTATATGCTTGGTTCTTAAGTTGAACATTGGACTGGTAATGAGATATAGAGATGATTTGTTCTCAAAAGCAAGCATATGAGTAGTTAAGGGTGATTATCCTATATTTAAAGGTTATTATAGTGGAGGGATGAATAGGATATCAAGACTATTATACCGAATTAAAATGTAAAGTAACTATATTTTAATATGGTTTTAACCCTAATCCAATATATTAAATTACACGATATATTTATGTGATTTACAAATATATTTTATGCTAAGCAATTTATCAAACAATAAGATAGACAAAAATGTAAAGAGGATTAAGGTTAAAGAAACTAAAACCGGTTGTATAGTGGTTATCCAGAATACTTACTCTATTACCTAAAACTCTTTTAACCTTCTAATTTTGATACTTTTTTGTCGATGGATTTTTCCTCTATCACCTTCATGACTGCTAGGTGTAATATCAACCCTTTATCACTTCAAATATGAGTGATAATCACCTTTACACTCTTCATATCACCAAGAAGATCATTTTTCAATCTCTTCTAATTGGTGTAGATGTGCTAGTGACCTCTACAATAGAAAGATTAGTGAACTTACACTTTATAAATTTTCTCCAATACTAAGAACAATAGATAACATTAATACTCCAAATACACTTACTCTTCTGAACGTCTTTTTGGCTATCTCTGTGTTCAAGGTATTAGGTAATTGCTCATCGAATTTCTTCTTTTCTGGCACTTCTCGAGCAGGGTGTGCTTGATCCTTTCTGCTGAAGTTTGTAACCTTTTTTCTCTTCCGAATGGGTTCAAACCTCAGTTTACCTACTTCTGTTAAATTTTTCAATCAACATGTAGGAATCTTGCACCAGTCAAACTTAATTCTACAAATTATTCAAATTGGAGAGCATAAATTGAAAACCTTCTTGTTGCTCATCAATTGAGTGATTTTATCACTAGGTACATCTTCTTGTCCTCCTAAATCCATAAAAATCACTAATCTTTCTTTAAATGCTTCTTCTACAACTGAGAATCCTCTTTATAACTCTTGGATTTTATCTGTTTATAACATTAAAAAAGATGTGGTGTTCACTATTACTCATAATCTTCTTCCTCCTTATCATTAACCGCCTACTACTTTCTATTTGGAAAAAGCTTGGATACTAAGTTTAGTTCGCTAAATAAGTCACAAATTTATCATCTATAACAGCAATATAACTATCCCTCTAATGGATCAGATTTAGTTGAAGTTTACTTGGAGAAGACTAGTCACATTATATATTCTTTTGGCATTGGTAAGAGTCCTTATTGATGAGATGATATTGTTTTTTGAGTACTTATAGGCTTATACATGTCCTATGAGTATTGTAGGCAGACATTGATGTGTAGAAAGGATCTAGTGGACTTGCAAGAGCTTGATCCCTCAAATATGCTTAATATAACCCAAAAAAATATCTCGTGACTAGATTAATCTATCGCATAAATGGAGACATAATATGGTGATTGTTAGCTTCTTTAATCCCAACCTTATTTGGGTAAGGATTACGTAATTGTTGGCAATGGTAATCACATACCCATTCATAGTGTTGGTTTATGTAGCTTATCTACACCTGCTTAACTAACATCATGTACCACATATAACAACAAATCTCATATAGATATCTAGAGTTGCTAGATATAATGATTGTTTTATAGGACACTTAATTATTGAGGAAACACATGAACTTCGTTGAGATTTTCATAACACTTCTTAACACAATTGAGTTACCTTTGAAGTATTGGTTGGATGTAGTTATCACTAAAAATTATCTTGTGGACATGATTCCGAGAGATGGTTTAAAGAATCTCTTTCCATATCAAGTTTTATATTAAAAAGAACTTGTTTATTGACATTTAGGACTTTTGGATTCCTTTGCTTAAGCATTTTACTTTAAATAGTTTTGAACTTAGATCTATCCCTTGTGTCTTTTTAGGTTATTTATTATTTTCAAAAGGATATTGATTCTTATATCTAGCAACTCACAAGGTCCATATCTCTAATCATATGAGATTTGATGTAATGTTATTCCCTTTCTCTCTTCTTCCCTCACAATCACCAGTTACTCATCTCCCATCTACATTTCCCATATATTCTATTGCTAAGTCCATTAAGTCCTCAGATACACATACAACTTCTCACCCCATCTACCTCTTTTTCTCCTCCTCCTATATATGTTCAACCTATGCTTACTAGAGCTAAAACAGGCTCTTTTCCACCCTCTTATATACTTTTCATGCAACTACTTCTTCTCCTCCTATGGATGATACTAGTACCTACAAAGAAGCCTCAAGGGCCATTTTGGATAAAAGCCATGACAAAGGAGTATGATTCACATCTTGCTTAACATACTTGGGATTCGGTTTCTCATAGGGAACCTATTGGATGCAATTAAAGTTGTTATGATCAAAAGACTTGTAGACTATGCTGTCTCCAAGTTCAAGGCAAGGTTAGTAAAAAAGGGCTTAATTATAAGAAAACTTTTAATCCAACACTTCTCAACACAACTTAGTTACCTTTGAAGTATTGGTTGGATGTAGTTGTCAGTGTAAAGTATCTTGCTAGTAGGCTTCCTAAAGTTGGTTTAAAGTTATCTTTCCTTATCAAGTTTATAAAAAAAACTTGTGTATTCACATTTTAGGACTTTTTGATGTCTTTATTCTACTCTTATATTAGGCAATATACCTCAAAAAGACTTGAAACTTAGCTCTCCTCCTTGTGTATTTTTGGGCCATTGTTTACTTTCAAAAGGCGATAGATGCTTAGCTTTAGCAGCTCATAAGATATACATTTTTAGACATGTGAATTTGAAGAAATGTCATTTCCTTTTTCTTCTACCATATCTAAACATCCTATCACTTATTCTTTTTCTAGCCTTACCAATTACTTCTCCCTTACCGACATTGTTAATAGTCTTTCTTATAGGTTATTTTTATATGATAAATCCCTAGATGATTAAATGTTTAAAATTTGTCTTAAAAGGTGTTCATACTACTTTCTTAGCCTTGCATATCTTCATCAAAAACATTTATGAAAAACCTTGTTTTCTATCCCTCACTTATGAATTCTAAAACTTGCATCTTTTTTTTATTTGAAATCTTTCATTCCTATGTGTTGCTTTCATTAGAATAAATAGCTTGATCTTATTGTTATATCTTTCACATGATATGTTCATAAGCTATGTTATCACTTTCACATTGTTAAATCAAACTTGGTGCATTACTTGTTATATCCAACTCATTAAGGAGTTAATAATCTTCAAGCTATCAATTTTTTACATCTACTCAAAGATTAGATCAATGTTCAAGCTTTCACTTTCAAAACCACCCATCAAGGGTTTACAATCCTTGTTATAATATTTGCTTATCTAGGAGTATTCTTTTACATTCATTATAATTTATCTATACACGACACTCATCTCTATATTAGAACTTAGCTATGTTCTAAAGTTTAGAGAAGAGATATACTATTTTAATATTATAAGGGGTTTATTTGTGTGGAGAAGTACACAAGGAAGTCAACTTGATTTCATTCAAGTTCAGGTTGTCACATAATTGGGTAAAGTCTAATTGTATCGGTTTGTATCTCACTCTTAAGAGATGCAAGGAGCTTAGTGGAGAAATTTAAAATCCTATGGGATAACCCTATGTAGTGCATGTAGGAAAAGCGAATCATTATATATGCTCACTTATCTTCTTTTCCTTATCTTTTCCTTTTCCTTATCGTTTGCATTTCATTTATTTAGCTTACTTATCTTCCTTATCTTTACCAATCTTATTGTGAGGTAACAAGCATTAGTACATCCAAATACTCGTATTTCTTTTGTTTTCAATTCGCATACACAATCCCAATTGTGTATATTCCTTTCTTACAAGATACTTGCCTAGACCCAGGATCTTTCTTTCATGATTGACGTGTACCAAAAACACTAACCCCTTCAAGAACTTTGTAAACCAGTAAATCTGGAATATTTAGTAATCTTCATGTTGTTACTACCAACAAGTTAAGGTTCATAGGTTCAAAATCTAGGAAACTAAAGCCACCCCTATCCTTAGCCCTTACAATATTTTCCCAAGTCTTCCAGTGTATTTGCTTTCGCACCTTAGATTTCCTCCTGAATAGAGCCACCATTTGGGACAATTTCTTTGTAAAATGTCTTCGGAAATTTAAGGATAGACATTGCGTAGTTCTTTAGAGATCAGAGTACCGACTTGATTAAACCTCTTTGCCCCCATATAGAGTAACTTTCCTTCTACCTAATAGTCCTATTATTAAGTCTATCCTTAACCCAATGAAGTGTCTTCTTCCTCCTAGTAAGTCCATCCTTGAACCAGTGGAGCGTCTCTTCCTACTTCTTTTGTGATTCAAAGGAATCCCAAGATATCTACCTACAGAGATTTATAGCCGAATTTCTATAAATGATGTTACCATATTCATGGTATTCGAAGTTGTACCTCTGCTAAAACCGAATACTATATTTGCTAAAATTAGCTTTTTGTCCTGAACTTCTATGGTAAATCTCAAGAACTCTTCTCTTTTGAAAGAAATAATCTCTCCATCCTTAAGAGATAAGAAAAAGTGAATATCTTTATGCCAGCAAAATTTGCTATGAAGTATGTTGAGTTAGTTTTTCGGCATACAAGTTCAATCATAATAAGACTCTATGATGCTCACTTAGTCCAAGTATGTTATGGACCTTATTCATAAGTCTGGCTTGTTTGACTACAAACCTTGTGACACTTCTACATACTTAAAGTACACTTTTTTAGATTCTACTATCTACGCAGATTCTAATTAATTCTGGAGCTTGCTTAGTAACAGATTGCTTGCCTGTTAACCAAATCCTTATCTTATTACAGTTTCATTTTCTAAAATCCATTTGATCAACATTTCAAGAAAATTTAAAGTTTCAAAAGAAACTCTAATTTATGCTATCATATGCTTTTGGAAAATCCACATTGATAGTGCATCTAGGTGACAAGTTATTCTTCTCATAACCATAAAGTATATCTCTATATACACAATAATATTATCACAAATATGTCTATCACTAACATAAACTGCTTAATTGCTAGATATAGGAGAATTTAGCACTTTCTTAACTCTATCTGAGATGATCTTTGAGAGTGTTTTATAGGTTGTATTAACACATTGAATTGGCCTAATTATCTCACATTAGAAGGAGATTGAACTTTAGGAATGAGAGTAACGTTTGTAGCATTAGTCTTTTTGAGCATATAGTTTGTGTCCATAGTTTCCTTGATAGCTCTACAAAAATCAGCATCAACTATGCTTCAAGCTTTCATATAAAAGCTTTCTTATAAAAGCCTGATGTAAAACCATGTGGCCTGGGGTATTTTAATTCATTAATTGAGAATACATCTGCCTATATCTCTTCATTAGTATTACGTTTGACTTATATACTTGATTTCATCTTCATTGAGAGAGATATTAAGAAGCTCTTTAAGTGTATTAACTGAGCATAATTCTTGATTAGTATCTTCAATACCAATAAGAGTCTTGTAGAAGCTATAAATTATTCTTTAATTTGTTCCGGAGATGACAAAATATTTCCATTATCATCAATTAAAGTGCTCACCTTGTTCTTAGCTTGTCTGCCTTTAATAATGTTGTAGTAGAGCTACAATCACTTTCATTGGACCATGTAGCTATAGATTTTTGTTTGAGGACTCTTGTTCATGTAAAATAGCTTTCTCAAAATTAGTAAATACAATTTCCTCAGCCATGACCATATTATTACCATTGCCACACATGATCAAATTTTGTAGCTCTTCAAGTTTCAGCCTAATCTAAGTAAATATAATGAAGACTTCTTGAAATACATGAGATTAACTTCTTTAAGAGCTTTTTTAACTACTCTTTATTTAGTATATAGAATGTACATACAAGATCCTTGCACATTAGTATTCTAACTACTCTTTAGCTCCTTCGACTTTAGACCATTGTGCACTACATGTCATAATTGGTGCTCAACAAAATAGAGGTCCATGTTCTTACAATTTTTTTAAAATTTTGACTAAACATTTTGAGTTGTAATCTGAGATGGGTGATATGTAGCCGCGACTAGCACCATCATTATTTTTTGATCTCCTGGTTACATATTCCAATGACTCTTCATTAGTGTTTGATGAGTCATCTTCAACAACAACTTCTTCATTGTTAACATTTTTCTCTTTTATAACACTAACTTCTTTTTGTTTTACAGTGATTTATTTAGATATTCATACTTTCTTTTTATTCTTGCTTATAGCATGATCAAAACTCTTTAACTTTGGGCATTGAGTGGGCTTCTAATTATATAAGGTATCAACCTCATGAAGTTCATCCATTATTGAGTCTTTCTACACTTTGTTAGGAAGTTTAGATTGAAGATTAACTTTCACACAAACACGCGCATAGCCTAATCGTGTTCTTGACTTTGTAATCAAATCCAAATAGATTGGCTTACCTATTCCACTAGATAAATAGCTTAATCCATCTCTCATCCAGAAATTCAATAAAAAATTCTTCAACTTAATCCATAAAAGCACATTATTAAAGTAAACTTTCCCGAACTGCATATCTGCACTTCATTCTCTAAG
Organism: Nemophila menziesii; assembly: GCA_029959085.1. Taxonomy (NCBI): domain Eukaryota; kingdom Viridiplantae; phylum Streptophyta; class Magnoliopsida; order Boraginales; family Hydrophyllaceae; genus Nemophila; species Nemophila menziesii. The sequence goes on along the minus strand of JARWIR010000012.1, from coordinate 1,442,868 downwards.
TAACAGTGGTTTTCCATCCATATATCAAATATGTTCTAGCGCTTTGTTGAAGTTCACTTTCTATCAAAACTAAAGATATACATGTTACCATAAGATTTGATGTTATTTTTCGAAGATCTTTCTATTTATAGCGCACAAAATTGGTTCTCATATAAAAATGAGGTGATGCGCTTATAAATTGTCCAACTAAACAATTCGACCAAATTTTTTCACCTTCTTCAAGTGTATATGAAATCGAGTTCCAGATCTACTTCGATTTTTCTTTCAAACAGATTAGCCCACTTAGTGCTAGGTTTTTCTGGTTCATAGCCTTTACTTTGCTCAATGTTTGCACTAATTACTTGTTCTAGTTGAATTTGAGCTTCATTTGGTGTATGAGGTTCAATAGGATTTAGATTACTTACTCAATTTACAGAGCTTTATTTGCCATTGTTATTCGGAATAGATCTTTGTGCTATAGTTTTTTTTAACACCTTTGCTATTTGTTGTTCACATTATTGTTGTTCTCAAAGATCATTCTAGTTATATATTTTTCAGTTGAATGTTTGCTATTAGGAGCCATGATTAGAAGGGTAAGAAAAAGAAAAAACTAAAATGGTTAATGGTGAGGTTGGGTGAAGAAAAGAAGAATTGATTCGGTGGAAAAAAATTGATGAAAAGGAAAAGATATTTTGTAGATTTTAGAAAATATTAAAAAAATAAAAGATTTGGAAAAGAGAAGTCCAGAAAATGTAGAATTATATGGTTTTTTGCAGTAAGAATAAGTTCAAATTTCATTAAAAAATAGCTCAAAGTTGCAAAACCCACTTGCTCTCAAAATCATGTACAAACAAAAATATCTTCTCTACTTATAATTGAGTTATTGGCCCTATGATAACTTATTGTTAAATATATGTAAATTTTGATGACATACTCTTACTAATATATGACCGATTTTTTTTCAGTTTGAGTGAGATCGTTCAACAGTACAATAAAAGTGTGGATGATGAAAAGAATCTTTCTACAGATGTTGTTGAAATAGAGGTAATTCACTTGTGACTTAATCTTTTGAAAAATTACAGATAATGTCAATGACTTGAAGGAAGAACAAAAACCTTAAATAAGTCAAAGAATTTTAATATATACATGTACAGGAACAGCCATGATTTTTTGCCCCGTCACTTTTTCATTTGGAGTTAACTGCACTATATATTGTACAAAATAACTTATATTTTTGGACTAATTGCACTATTAGGTCCCTATTTTTGCAAAATATTTTGTATCCATTTGAATTATTTCCAGTATTGGACCCTATATTATGCAAAATGTGTTTCGACCAGTTGAAAGTTTGACTTGAAAAAAAAGATATTCTTGAAAAGTCTGGGGCCAAGTGAATTCTAAAAACTTGAGGTCATAAGGTATTTTAATTAAATAAGCAGGAGCCAAAATAAATTTTCTAAAATCAGGGAACTATTAGCTCTGATCCTGTATAGGTTATACCACTTGGATATTATACACCTAGGACTTAGACATATTAGACATGGCGCATGGATATTTTTGTTGAGTTAACAAGGGTTTTGTGAATTTTTGGAAATTTATTCACTATAGGTCCTTATAACGTCAAATAATCTATATTTTATCATAGTAATAAAGGAAAAAACCAAAGCCATGAATTAATTTGTTGACGTAAGAGAGAGAGAGAGAGATAGAAAAGAAAAACAAAAATGAACTTTAAAAAACCAAAGGGGGCCACGTGAATATTCCAAAAACTTGGGATTTCATATAACTGTGTAATGTTTCATTGTCTGATAGCAGAAAGAAAGTTCCATGTATTCAAGTTTCATGACAGTAAAGCAGCTATTAGAAACCGTGGAAAAGCTCGAGGGTCCAGAAGCTGATCAAATTAGCTCAACTGACTTTGAATATTTGGAGGAACAACTTGAAGGGGCGTTACTAGAAGCAAGATCCCGAAAGGTGAATTTCTCTTTCTTCTTATATAATATGTTAATTGCACTTTTGGTCCCTATATTCCACTTGTAATTATAATGCGTTCTAGCTTGCACTATATACGTACTCATGATTCTCACGGGTTGATTTTTTTCCCAGATGCGTTTGTTGAAGGAAACCAAAATGAGTCTCGAGCAAAAGGTTTGTCATCTTGTGAAATGTGCAGTGTTTAACTATAAAAAAGTTTAATATATGGATCTATAGACTATAGTGCACTTTTGCATAATATAGGGAGCTCTAGTGCATTTTTTGTATAATTTGGGACCTATATTGCAATTTTTGCATAAAAAGAGGGACCTATAGGCAATTTTGGCATAATATAGGGAACTATATTTTAACTAACTAAAAAAAAAGTAATAAAAGAAATATAGCGCAATTTTTGCATATATGAGACCTAAAGTGCAATTAACTCAAAAATAATTATTATACCGACATGTACATTGTAATGCAATTTGCATAATATAGGGAGTTATAGTGCAATTAAGTAAAAAAAATATAGGGACCTATACTGCAATTAACTAAAAAAATATAGGGACTTACAGTTCAATGCTGGCATAATAATAGGGACATATAGTGATCTTTTGTATATTATCTGGACTTATAGTGCAATTAACTCAAATAAAATCGGGGTGTTGCCCCCCGAACCCCTTTGGACTCTCCAACAAAAGTTCAGGGCTCTAACCTTGATCACACTCTAAAAGATTCAGAACTGAATGGAACGAATGAGCACAAATATGTGGAATACTCGTAAATAGCAACAACACTTGTTTATATCTCAAGCTAAACTACGATATATGTGGAAATGAATATTATGCGTGCTTACTTGACTAATTTTCTTGTTTACAGGAGAAGATGCTGATAGAAGAAAATAAGCTTCTCAAAGAGGAGGTAACCATAACAAAACCAAAATCTTCATATATTACGTGTATATATATAGTCACATACACAATACAGATTTTGACTTGGATATATCTTCGTTGTTTACAGATAGCTATGAACAAAAACAATACGCAGAACCCGGAATCCAGTAATCTGCACGACAAAATGCCACCGAATTTTTTAAATTTTCTGTAGGCATATATTTATCTATGAGATAATGTCACATTCTGTTAAAATAAGTGATTTTCGGGTACTTCTATGTTTACATTCAATTATTTATGAATCATCATCTTGATCTTAGTAGACTTTGATAGACGTTTTTGTAATCAAGTCATTCGGTTTCAAAATGTCAACCCAAATAAAAAAAATTGTAATAATTACACTCTGGATTACTAAAATATTTTTTGTTTTTCTTATTTTCTAAAAGTTCACCAAAAATATAATATTTATTATTTTAAGAAAGGTAAATAATAGTATGATTTTAGACGTATTTGATAAAGCCAATTATTGATTGATGCCTATTAAAAAACTTATTTAGAAAAAGGTGCCTAGAAAAAAATATTTATTGAAAACATCCCCATCCCAAATTACCCTTATAATTAACAATTAAAAAATAAGAAAAAAACTAATAAACACGCGCGCGTCCGTGAATTTTTTTTAAAATCGTCATAACTAATTCAAAAAAAATAAAAAAAATAAAAAAAATCAAAAAAAAATATATTTGGATAAATCAAATTAATATTTACGTCTATGGTTTTTTTCGGAATTTTCTGAATTTTTTGATTTTTTTCGATTTTTTAAATTTTTTTTTTCGCAGACACGAAATTTCATGTTTTAAACATGTAAAACATGGAATTTCATGTTTATTTCACGGTTTAAAACATGGAATTCCGTGTCTGGGAAAAAAATTAAAAAAAATCGAAAAAATTCAAAAAATTCAAAAAATTCAAAAAAAATCAAAAAAAATTCATAGACGTAAATATTAATTAGATTTATTCAAAAATATTTTTTTTTTAATTTTCTGATTTTTTTTGAATTAGTTATGACGATTTTAAAAAAATTTCACGGACGCGCGCATATGATGGAATTAGTAAAGGTATAGAAAATATACAGGGGATGTTTTCTATAAATAATTACTTCATTAGGCATTTTTTTATAAATAAGATTATTGAAGTCATAAAAAAACAATTAGAGAGTTTTATGAGGATGTTATCAACAATAACCCCTTGATAAAACAAGTCTAATAAAAATAAATAATTATTAAATTAACCCTTTAATAGTTTATTATATAAAAAATGTCTAATTGAATAATTATTCATACAAAAAACATCTTTTTTATATTTTATATCTTTACTATTCTTATTATTAAATATATTATTTTATTTTTAATACAATATATATTTTTAACCATTAAACAAATAATAAAGTACTTTCACCACCATCCTTACCCCACCACCACCACCCCTACCTCCACCACCACTACTACCTCTACCATGTATTTTTATTAATAGTTTTTTAATAGGTATTTTTTGATTATTGGCTCATGATTTTATAACTGAATATTTTAGACTTTTTTTTTGTTACATGGGATAGCCACTAATTGGACTCGATGTTTTGACACGGTTCAAATCTGTACTGTCTAAGGTTCTGACTAGTTAAGCTAACCCCAACTGCGTTATATTTTAGACTTTTACGGAAACCTTATAAACACTTGTAAGTTGTTCCAAACAAAAAAAACATGAGACACATATTTAATTTTACTAGGTCCTCATATATTCTTAATTTTTTTTTTTAAAAAAAGTGTTCGATTTTTTTATAATATTATAATTTCGTTCTTATTACCCTCATTATGTTACCAATAATAATATAAGATAAATAAATATAATTTTACTAAAATAAAATCATTAATTAATTTTTTAAATCTATATCCAACCAAAATAAAGTACAAATAAACTCAGATAAAGAGATTAGTTTCATGTTTTCAAGGTTGAGTATTTTCTTATTATCTATTCAAACTATGCAATGTCTTTAAGTTCTCTCCTTGTGTAAAAAGAAAAAAAGAAAAAAGAAAGGAGAGAATCTTTATTGATTCAAAATCCTAAACTAAAAGGGAGAGCAAAATGAGATCACATATTATTAATTTTAGCAAAAGTTATCATTTCTTTGCTAGAATCATAGGAGTCGTAAGTAGTATAACCCCATTTGGGGTTATATTGATCACGCCTGAAAGAGACTAATAAGGATTTCTTATCAACTTAGACATTTCGTCTCCAAAATATAAAGAAATGTAAAATTGTACATCGTTAAGGTAAGGTACATCTTACTCATGATAAAATGCTGCCGTGGAAGCTCTATTATCCTTCCTTCTAGTTCTAGCTTCATGGAAGAAGAAAATATAGACTTTTTTTTGTTCGAAATATAGACTTGCATGTGTGTATATGTATAGAGACGAGAGAATACCATTGGTTGCAAGGGCGGCCGAAATATGTGTTTAAGAAAAGGCTACGTAGTGAACACCTAACCAAAGCGTGTCCAGAAAAAAAAAACACCTAACCAAAGGGACAACATTTGGAAAAAAGAAAAAACCAAATTGGACGACATATATTGATATAGTACTACTAGTATCAAAAATGTATTAATTGGGTTGCCTGGAAAGATATATGTAGTCCTAAGGAAGCAGATGGCTTGGGATTTAAATGCGCGGAGGATATGAATAAAGCGCTTTTGGGAAAATTAGGGTGGAAATTAATTCATGACACTTCTACCTTGTGGCCTAGGATAATGAGAGAAAAATATTTCAAAGGGCCGCCTATGCAATATTTGAATAAACAAACCGATTCAAGGATGTGCCGAGCAATTGTGGAGGGGCTAGAGGTAATTAGAAGAGGCTCTCGGTGGTGGTACACAATGGAGAAATGGTCGCGTTTTGGTGTGATGTATGGGTAGGGGATTCTCCTCTCATTGATCATGTTATAGGGGTTTTCGAAGCTACTGATTTGACCAAGAGAGTTCGTGATTATATAAGAGAAGATGGCACGTGGGAGTGGGAGGCGTTTCATAGGTTCCTTCCTCCATCAAAGCTATTAGAGATCGCGGGGACAAAAGTGGGGGGGGGGAGAATTGATGAAGGACCTGGTGTCATGGTCATCGGAAGCCAATGGCGAATTTTCGGTAAAATCAGTAGGATGGGGGAATCAATCTTTTGATACTAGTAGGTCGTATCTATGGAAGAAGATTTGGGGACTCAAGACTACACAAAGAATTAGAGTGTTTTTGTGGCGAGCGGTTCGGGAACGAATTGCTACAAGAGGAAACTTAAATAAGCGAGGTATGAATGTGCCGTCATATTGCCTGTTATGCGAAATGGAGGTGGAATCCGCAGTACATCTGTTTCGGAATTGCGTAAAGATCAGAAGAGTTTGGTCCATGGTCAGAAGGGAAGTGTTAAAGCATGGGAGGGAGGAAGAGGTACTTACTGTTACTCCCTGTTCCATTTCGAATTTGGGTAATGGTATAAGGGGTGGGGGGTTGGGTTTGACATCTAATTTTCCTTTTTTGCATAACAGGCCCCTGGTGGACCTGGACTTGGAGAACAGGGCTGGAGCTTCACTGTTTTCGAACTCAAGTAGCACCAACAGACTTCGCTACAGACCTGCTGGATCGGACCTGGATGGGAACAGTGTGGAGGCGGCGGAGAGAGCTGAAGTGGTGGCGGAACATGGGAGGCAGCAGGTGGCGCAAGAGGGCCAGACGAACAACTCTGAAGTGGATGCGCAACAGGAGGGAAGTGCGGCCTTGACAGAAGAAGAACAGGCCTGGTGGGCCAAAAATATTTCGAGTACCATGCTTTTTGCCGTGGTTCGATGGGGGGTATTCTTTGGCGCGCTTCTAGACACTATTTGGAAACAACGAAATGAGATCGTGTTCAATGGAGCAGCCACACTTAACGAAGCTGCAATAGTGCGGAAGGCAAGGTATATAGCTACTGGAATCACTAGAGCGTGGGGACAATTGCCCGGGTTATCCGTGTCAAAGGAGACTGTAGTATCTTTGGTAGGGTGGTCTAAACCTACTTGAGGGGTAAAACTCAACACGGATGGGAGTTATTTTAGCGGGGAACAAGTAGGTGGCGGAGGTGGACTTGTGAGAGATTGTAACGGGGACTGGCTTGGTGGCTTTATTATGAGGGTGCATCACAACTCTCTGGTTATTGTGGAGCTCATAGCACTTTTAAAAGGCCTCAAACAAGTGGAAAGATTGGGTTTTCAGGATGTGACTATTGAGGTAGATTCGAGGGAGGTGTTTGAACGAATTCATAGTGCAACAAGTGGTAGAGGTCCTGGGGCATATTGGATCACACAAGCTCGACTACTCTTGGATAGAAATAAGGGTTTTCTTTTGAGGAACATCTATAGGGAAGCTAATATGTGCGCGGATTGGCTAGCTAAGAGGGGAGGGAAGCTTGAAGGGAATTTTACGTTCCTTAAGGATCCGCCAGATGGTATTTGGGGCCTTCTTACGAAGGATCAGATGGGATACAAGTGGCCTAGATTGATATATGAGTCTAAGCTACTCAATAATGTAATAGACTAGTTGTTTTTGGTTTGCAACACGATCCTTTTTGGGTCTCCGATGTATTAAAAAAAAAACATTCGCATGCATTAACTTGATCAATTTTATTGAACAAAAAAAAAAACCTGATCAATTTTTATTTTACTTTCACTAAATTATCTTGAATCAATGGTTTATTTGATTATATTTTATTATTACTACGGAGTATTGGATATAATTTATCTTATCTAGGTTTATTTTATTATTACCTAATCATCTTGAAGTAACCGTGTATCACTATTTTTCTAGTGATAATTTGATAGAAACAATTTTTGTGAGAATTTCAATTTTTCTTTACTTTATGCGTTTTTCAAAAATAAGAAAGAGATAAATTCACATTATTATGTTTTCTTGTCGAATGGTTTGTCTTGTTACACGGTTACAATATGTTTTATTAGCGACCTAATGATCGACCATCGAAAATGGCCTACGTATTTAGTTGGCAATGGGGTATTAAAAAAACATTTTAGTGATCACACGTGTCGTTGCTACTGATACTATTGATAAAGCATATCAGCAACGAACACCATTGTCAATGTGGTTACTGGCGACGACCTTACCTAGTATTAGCTACGAAAGTATCATTACTAATGGTCAACGCGAAATAAATGCAATAGACTGGGCAGTTTTACACATTTAATACTCGCCCATTATTCCCATCACCATTCCGGTTAACGAACCACGACTTATCGTCACTGCAATTTTGCCGCGACATCACCGGAAGACCCAACCATTTCCTGTATGTGCGGGGACCATCTCATCACCAAATTATCCATTGATTTTGCCAAAAGTAGTATATTCTAAATTTCAAATTTTTTCAGTTATATTTATTTAAAATACATGTTTGATTATACTATATTTGTAGACATGTAATGTTTATTAATATAGGTTATTTAAAAGTTATAATATATGATTTAAATTTAATATAATAATTGTATGCATTATTTTTTATTCTACAAAGTATGCCTTTAAATTTTATGTATGAAAATATTTATATTTTACAAATTTTTACATTACATGTTTGAATAAATATAGTCGGTAGATTCGCTTATTTAGAAGAGTTAGATTAAATCAGGGGATATGTTGACTCGAGAATTTATGATAAGGTTGGAAAAATTCATTAAGTTTGTGGCAAAACTCATGGATAATACGAGTTAAATTTATTGTACGTGTAGACATTGTATGTATAATTGAAGGTCCCCGATTGATGAAGTTAGAGTGTATAGGAAAATGATTTTTTATCGACATATGAGGTTTGAACAGAATACGGTGGAAAACAACAAATTCCAGTAAATAACTCTACCCTATTGTAGATAAAGAAATTATGAATATGCTTGATGATTTGAGGGAAACTATTAACAATGGGGGTTATTCTGGTGACACCGGGATGGGTGTCGAGCATAATACGATAAGAAACCGTGTCTGTTTGGCGTTTTGTTTGATGAAATGGAAAGCGGGTAGTATCTAAGTTCCACTACAATGGGTTGTTTTAATTTCATAGCTAAGTTGATGCATATTAAAGTGAAGAACAATTGGATGCATAGCTCCTTCACCGATCTCCAACAACTATTGTGTTGTGCTTTTCCTGAATGACATAAGTTGTCTGCATCGTATGTAGAGTGCAACAGAAAGTTGAAAAGTTTGGACATGGGATATGTTATGATCGATGTATGTTTGAATGATTGTGTATTATATATTGGTGAATTAGATATGGCTTGTTTACCATATAATCCTTGTTCTTACTATAGTGCAATAAGATTCACGACCCTTCCTTTCAAAAGTTGATTGTTAGCGAAGTTGTTTCAAGAGGGATATTTCTTCTTCTCAGTTTTATTCTTAGGTTGAGCTACAATGTCGAGATGTGTAATTTTCCTATCCCTTCTAGTTGTCTTATTTCGACGAGAAAAGATTGGTATTCGTTCGTTTCGTGACCGGTTCTCTTATAGAAGTGAGAGTACCAACTTTTGTCTCTTTTCATAAAGTTGCCTACGAATGTTCGAGGCCACCTCAACTCATGCTCAATCTCGATTACATTCAGCACTTACCCTAGACTCTGTCCTTGTGGGTATGAAATGTTACCTCGATAACAACCTTGTTTCTCCGTTTTACTTCTCTTGTACCATAGAATATTTATCTTTCTTGTGATGGTTTTCTTGATCATGGCACATCTTGGTCCTCCTTTTCGTTATTGATAGTTCGTCTTCAACATCGATATACAAATCAACTTCCTCTAAAATCCCCGTAAGAGTTAAAGTAGGCTATGCTGCTAACTTGATTGGGAATTCCTTTGTTCCTGAGACCATGTGTGAAGGATAGTGTGTTATTGTGTTATTTAATATATCCATATCTTATGTAGCACTTCCAAACCTTTTAGTTTAGAATAGCGAGGAAGAATCTAATAGCGAGGAGGAATCTCACCCCAAACTTTTTCTCCCTAAAGCGTACTTTCAATCTTCAACTTAATTATTCAAACGTTCCAAATTGATTTTAACTCAAACTTTGAAAACCATTTTTGTGCTCTCCCCGATAAAGTATAGGAAAAGACACAACATAAATGTCATCTAATTCTGTTATCAATTCCATATGCTTTGTATACAAGTTGACATGTTGATCGATATTTGTTCACATGTCGTATGTTGGTTATTAAGTTGCTTTAAAACTTTGAAGTAACAAAACATCAATATTTCCCAAGAAAAAGAGTTGTCTAGATTGACCTTGCCATTCATGTTGGCTTTGAATGGTGATCTTCTGGTTGCCTCCTTGGGATCATGAGTATTTAATTTAACGTTGAAACCAAGGGTTTGGAAGCAAACTACCCGTTGTGAGCATATATTGTTGTAAGGTTTCAACAAATGTCGAAGTATTAAGAGTTGAGTTCTCCCTGTATGATTGTTATACTGCTATGTTGACATTTGACAAAGGAGGAACTTGACCTTTTTTACCTGGGGAAGGGGGGGATTCATCCACGTCTATCGGGTCCTCTGATACCCCCGACTCCAACATAACTACTACTTCTATTCTAACTAGTGAAATAACTTTTGTTGTTACTGGAATGGTCAGTTGTAGGGAACAAATTTATCCACCTCTTTGACTATGCATTATGTAATTATATGAAAGTGGGAGCTTCTCCATCCCCATGTTCTTCATTGTATGCTTGGGTTTTTTTTTGCTAGCTCCGATTTCGCCGTTCGTGGTATCTCAATGGGTGAAAAACTAGCCGCTTCCAAATAAAGAGTGTTTGACAAAATAAAATTCTAATAATTAAATACCTTTATTGCAAAATCATTGTGGTATAATCACCTACTTATCTGGGGCCAGCGTGAAATCTTTTGCATAATCTTTCTATATATGTATATATATACACAAATATCTTGACATAGATGTTAGAATGTTCATGGCTTAGGGGTAGAACATTAGGGTTGTAACTACCAATGACATGCATGAAGTCCATGTTCTCCATTCATGCTCCCTATCAACAACATGTGATCATATTTACCTTAACTCTTTTACTCAAGGTATGTTGATTATTTCCATGTCACTTGCTAAAAAATATATGTGTATTTTAGTTCCATTTTTATCTTTTTTTTTTGGTAAAACTATATCGATGTTTGGTATAGGATAGTGGCATAGGGGGTGAGTGTAAATAGAGGAGTTTGAAATTTTATGTTTTACATTATTTTCAATGTTTTTGATTTTGTACTTTTTTTATCTTAAAAAATTATTTTATTTCTTATAGGATAGTGGTATGGTGATGATGGTGGTGGTTATGGATGCTTGTGGAAGAGGTACATGGGATAGGTATGTATATGTGTTTGTGTATGTGTGTGTGAAGAAGATGATTTGGATATAGGTAAGGATGTGTGTGGAATAAGTTAAAAGTTACGGGGGTTAGTTTTGTTTTTTTAAAGGGATGAGGTTTTGATAACGTGGGTGGTATGTGCCTTTGCATACACCACAACTAACCATACTGAAAGTTTTCACGTCTCCCCATGTATACGCCGGTTAAATCAGAATTAGGTTATCCATGTTAATGGATGTGATTTAAACCATGACCTCTCATTTATACCATTTAAGTGCATAAGAAATAGCAAGGTCATGTCCAATTGAGTTAACCCAACTGGTTAACTTAAGGGATGAGTTGGATGTAGGTGGAGAGCTATGTGAAAAAAAATATTAAAAAATAGGGGGTTAATTTTTTTTTTCAAATTTTGTGGAATAGTTGGAGACAGTTGAAGTGTGTGAGAAACACTAAAAATAGTTGGGAGGTTAATTTTGATTTTTATTAAATTTATGAGTTAAAATAATGATTTTAATGGACTGATTCTGTTCAAAAGAAGTAGAGGGTCGCATTATTGAAGTACAAAAAAAATTGAATCTTTATAACTAATGGAGTAAATTGACAGTTAAGGTAATAGTACATGAACAATATATGTATTTATTCTATTGAAATATATGTTGGAAAGAAAGTTTAGGAAATGGTTGATAACACTAACCTACCTAATAACCTCCTAGATAAATTTTCAATTTTGCCTTAGTCTTACCTATTTTGAGCGGTGATGCTAATTATGACCTTAAACCCCAGAGTTTGTGTTAAAGTGTAGTACAAAGCCTCCCATTACCATTAGTAGATGAGTATATATCATGCTTGTATCCATTTGCTAGTATACCCTATTATCTATTGTGTAATAACTTGTGTGTATTGTATTGATATGTATCTTGGGAGACTAGTGTACGCAAGAAACAACTTCAATATGGTATCAAGAGCTTAAATTCTGGTCAAATTTGTTTTTAGTTTTATAAAAAAAACCATTGTCTTCTTCACAACACCAAAACAGAATCCATAAACCCTAGCCACTACCTTCACCCACCTCCACCACTATCCTAACACGATACCCACCTAGTTCTCTTTGCTTGACCATGGCGACACCATGGATGTCGTCCACCATCTCTGGCGAAGTAGCAGGAACAGATTTCTAGTAATTAAAAAACATTATATGCACTTCACTGTTGTTCATCTCGGCGCGTGAGTTAGTAGTGGGCCCGTGGTGTGATAAAATAGGGAAATGTAAAAAGTACACACACTTCGGAAACCACGATTAAGTAGATTAAGTTCACAAGGACAAAGGCTAGGATTGGAGTGTAGCTAGGATGGGAGGCTTGGATTATGTCTCAGGTCCATCTCTTGGAACTTTCTATTTTAGGAATCTTTCATTTTTTGGAAAGTTTCCTTATTTGGAAAGTTTCTCGATTTAGAAAGTTCCTTGATTGGCATTTTCTTGTCGTAGGTTCTATTTTTATAGGGTCTTTTGTCTTTTGTTTCCTAGCAATGGTTGTATAGGTTTATTTTTGAGTTTGGTTATTTGTTTTTATTTTCCTCTAGCAATTGTTGTATAGGGGTCTGTTTTTCTTGCCATGCTTAATTTGAGTAAAAAACAAGTAGGGGCTTTGATGTGTACATGTTTTTTGTGGATATAAAATGGTTTGTCGATAAAAAAAGTAGATTAAGTTCGTTCCCTAGGGATTTAGGTAGTTATTTCGATTTGTGTTTAATATTAGCATAGATGGTCTTCTATGTTTTGATTAAAAGATAATGAAAGTGTTTGTTTGTTTTACAACAAATGAATAATTATGCAAGTAATATAGCAACTCAAGGTTTCAAGTATGCACCTAATCATATTGATTTAATGGTTTTATGAATAAATTGGTTGTTCTTATTAACCGGGATTATAAAGTCTTTCTAACTCTCGTAAGGGTTGACTTAGGATGATCATGTACTCAAATTCAGCGATATTAAAGCTTAAAACCTAGCGGCTACTTGGATAGTCAAGACCTGTTGGCTCACTAACGGACACCAAGCGCATATACACTAATCCGTAATTTTATCCCTGTTCAGGATGTGAACTCGATTACTTTAGCTAATCACTATTAGTCCAAGATAACATTAGTATTTAACTAAAATTGTATACCCAATAGATGCAAAACATAATTTTTTAAAATACAATCCCAAAAGAACAAATTAAATAATAATAACTAAGTCCATATATAAACAATCTTAAGAAAAATAAAAACCGTGGATAATTGTACTTGGAATAAAAAGATTAGAAATAAACTAAAGACAAAAATATATCTAACGGTAATCACCCTAAGTATAGAGATGGAGAGTTGTAGAATTAATGGAGTGAAACGTTAACTCTTAAATTCATAGCTGATATTAAAAAATGGGAAAACGCTTTAGGGTTTCCATAGGTCATGGGCTAGGTTTAAATTCCCTAGCCCATCCCAAAAACGATTTCCTCCAAGAGAGTATTGGTTCGAGTCACGCCAATTGCAAAATTCTTAACTTCTTCGTTATAGCTGCGGATCTCAATTCTTAAGTGTCCACACACTCCTAATTCAGAGCCCCATATGTATATAAAAGGGCTCATCCAAATTCTTTGTAAATCTCACGTTGTATCGAAAACAATTTACTTTCTAATTCTGGTCGACAACTTTCACTTTCTAAAAATGGTTTCTTTAGTTATTTGATCTTGGTTTCCTTATTTTATCTCCTTTCCTCGACTTCTTATCCATTCGTTGGCATATAAAATATCCTTATACCTAAGAGTTTCACATTTAACACATAAATTACGCACAAATAACTCTAAAAATGACAAATCTCTGAACCAAGGCAAGGAACGAAAAATATATTAAATAATAGGAAAAAAAAATCCTCAACTGAGCATAAAAGGAACGTAAAAAGATATCTCAAAATGAGATTAATTTATCACAAAAAGGGAGACATCAGTTACACCATTAGCTTCGCCTAGAAATTACGAGCAAGACATGGGATCCCCTCCGTCAACAGTTGCGCGTGGAATTAACATGCCACCTCCGGCAGCCGCGCGTAGCCGCCATGCTCCACATCCTCCACCCAGTAGGTTTGGTTTTGTCTCCTCTAATTTGTTTTTGCTGGTTATTTGGATTGATTCTACTGTTTTCATGTCTGTTTGGTTATAAATAGTGGTTTAATTATTGTGTGTTCTTTGGAGTTATGGAGGCCTTACAAGATAGTAGTTTCGAAGAACCTAAATCTATCTCTATACTTATTCTTTGTCTATTTGTAGTTCAAACTTCTTGGGCACCCCTACGACTAAGCTCACTCGTAGTAAGTATTATCGTTGGTCTAATTCAGTTAGATTGTGATTTCTTGGACATTTTTTTATTCGTTATTTGATATAAAATTGTCCTAAAGATTCTTTTTTCGATGAACGCGCACTTTAGGAAACTATCGTGTGTCAACTTGCTAGCTAATTGTTACAGTCTATTAACCAGGAAAAACTTCAAGATATATTTGATTATGAGTCTGTAAGCTTATGTGGTATATGGTTAAGAGTTTATATAGCAATAATGTGACTTGAGTTTATGATGTGGTTTCTGACTTGATGCATATTAAACTCGACGAGAAGGGACTTTATGGGTGGTACGATCATTATCAGTGGGCCTTGACTGAGTTTTGTCCAATCTTTCCTCCTACGGCTGATATGGAAGTTGCTCGCGATCAACAAGAACAGTTATTTGTTGTACTCGTGCTTCGAGACTCCCTTCTCAGTATGACGATGTTCTTTCTCAATTGTTGTCTAGCAAGACCCTGCCTGCTATGTCTGAGGTGTATTCTACTCTTGATCGTTCTTGTACTCCTAGTACATCTGAGCCTTCAGTGATTTTTCTGTTTTGCTTTCTCAGCTCGAGAGTCGTAGGGATAGTAGTATTCTCTGTAATGGTATCTAGAGTGGTTATCGTGGTCATGGTCGTTATCGTGGGTATAATCAAGGTAGTGGTAGAGGTAGCTACACTACCCAATATCAGATCTTTTATCACCATAGAGTAGGACATCTCCAAGATAAGTGTTGGGACTTACACCGCCATCAATTAGGTGCTGACCATGCCGCTCAAACAAATTCATTATAGTTCCTTTTTTTGGGTGTTGAACCTTCAGAGCATGTCCTTAGTATTCCAGAGGATCGACACTCTCAACTACTTCGTCTAGAAGAATATTTACAGACATCTTAGTCTTCTCATACTCATGCTAGCTCTTCCACTGCTTGTCTTTCACACACTTAGTCTAGCTTAGGTATATGGGTAGTCAATTCTGATGCTTCTAATCACATGACCGGTAATGTTCACTTACTCCCCAAAATTCTTACATGTCCTTGTAATAATATTACATTAGCTGGTAGATATTCGACCTCTGTTCGTGGGGTTCGATATGCTCATCTTTCTCATACTACTTCATTGGATTTTGTTTTATATCTCCCTAAATTTTCTTTCAATCTACTACCATTCAGTCAACTTACCAAATGTCTTAATTATTCAGTGATCTTTACCCTTGATTCTTTGGTTCTACAGGATCTCCATACTCAAGAGCGGATTGGTACGGGTTGTGAGGAGTGGGGTCTTTTTACTATATGGATGTTACTTCTTCTATTTCTTCTATGGTTGATCTTCCACCCGAGCAGATTCACATTCGTCTTGGTCATTGATAGCACCTTATCCTGAAGAAAATGGGTTTTGGTCTTCATCATGTTCGTGAACTCTCTTGTTAGTCGTATTAGTTAGGGGAACATGTTCATAGTTGTTTTGTTTGTCGTGTCAACAAACGATTCAATTCTCCTTTTGTTTTAGTTCACTCTGATGTATGGGGTCCTTGTAGTACTACACCTCAAAGCGGTTTCGGTAGTTTATCACTTTTATAGATGATTACTCTCTTATGACTTGGTTATATCTAATGAAAGATAGTTTAGAGTTATTTTCTATTTTCTCATTATTTTGTGCCAAAATTCATACCCAATTCGGTGTTTTGGTCCGTATTTTGCATAGTGATAATGCTAGAGAGTATTTTTCATTAACTTGTCACTCTTTTATGTCTGACCGTGGGATCATACATAAGTGTTCATGTGCCCACACACCCTAACAAAACAGGGTGGCTGAAAGAAATAATAGGCACCTCATAGATATGGATCGTACCCTTATCCTTCATATAAATGTCCCATTTTGTTTTTTAGATGATACGGTTCTCACGTCATGTATTCTCATTAACCACATGCCATCCTATGTCTTACATGATTAAGTTATTTTCTCTATCTTTTCCTAGAGATGTTCTCTACATATTACCACCTAGAGTCTTTGGTTGTGTCTCCTTTGTTCATAATCTTTCTTCCTGAAAAGATAAGTTAGGTCCCAGATCGATTAAGTGTATCTTTCTTGGGTAATATTGCTTTCAAAAGGGATATAGTTGTTTTTATCCTCCTCCGAATAGGGTGTTTGTTTATGCAGATGTTACAATTCTTAAGTCCCCATCATACTATCCATCTAATATATTTGATACCGATATCGATTTATTGTCTCCTTCAATCCCTACCTTTATTTCACCATCTCTTGTCCCCATCCCAGTCTCTTTACATGTTCCTACATTTCCTTCATTCACCTCTTGATTAGATCAACCCGAATCATAGTTTATACTCGTCACACTCGTCCGCCTCCGCCATCGTTGCTCTCACCGCCCATACCACTTTGCTCACCATATGTGGATCAGTGTCCTCTGATTTAAGTGTTCCTATCACTCTTCAGAAGAGTATTCAAAATTTCACCATAACACATCCTATTTCTTTTTTGTGTCTTGTGATCATTTACCACCTTCTTATTTGTCCTTTGTTATTTCACTATCGCTTATGCCTATCCTTACTCTCATACAGATGCTCTTGCATATTCTGGTTGGTGTGATGTTATGGTTGAGGGTATGCCTGCTTTACACTCTAATGGTACTTGGAATTTAATTGATCTTCCAGGTGAAAAATCTCCAGTTGGTGATCGATGGGTGTTTACTGTGAAGGTCTCTCCAGATTGTAAAGTAGATCGTCTTGTGGCTAAGGTCTATTCTCAGGTTTACGATCTCGATTATGTTGATACTTTTTCACATGTTGCAATGATGTCCTCCGTTCGTATTTTTCTCTCTCTGGTTGCTATGTGTAATTGGTTTCTTCATTAATTAGATATTAAGAATGTTTTCCTCAACGGAGATCTTAAGGAGGAACTGTATATGGAGAAACCTCCAGGGTTTGTTGCTCAGGGGGAGTCTCGTTAAGTGTGTCGCCAGAAAAAATCTTTGTACGGATTGAAACAGGCTCCTAGAACATGGTTCAAACGGTTTAGTGAATCCTTACTTGAGTTTGGTTTGACACGTTGTTGACTTGTCGCTCGGTGTTCTATAGACAATCTTCTGGTCGAAGTTTATATTAATTGTGTATGTATATGATATTACCATCACAGGAAATGATACATCGCGACAACAGAATTTGAAAAAATTCCTTAAAAAGAGTTTCAGACGAAAGTTTAATTAGTTAGGAAACTTAATTATCTCAGTCACACACGACCAAATATCTCATTTACCGTTAGTGTTGTTAATCAGTTTATGAATTCACCATATGAGAGTCATTGGTTCTTAAATGTATCAAAGGTGCTCCTAAAAAAGGAATATTATATAGTGATCGAGCGTATAAATAAATTGTTGGTTATTCTAATGCTAATTGGACAGGATGTCCAGATAATCGAAGCTCTACCATTGTAATATTATATCTTTGTCGGTGGAGATCTAGTTTCATGGAAAATAAAAAAACAAGATGTGGTAGCAAGATGAAGCATTATATACTACTTAAAAGAAGTCGCTGATATCCAAAGAAATTGTCCATATCACAATTTAGAATAGCATGTATTATATTGTGTAAAATAGCTTCAGCATATATACATTACATACTCTAATCTATTAAACCTATTTCTTACACAAACAACTTAAACATGAAAAATGTAAAGCTTAATTGCTACCTAAATATCCCTCGGACCAGTGGATAATGGTGATGCTGAACCAGCTTCAAGATCAGCATCGTCAACAACAGACGACCAAGCACTTACCTTCTCAAGATACGACGACGATGGATATGAATGATAAAAATCCTCAAACTCACTACCCGAAGTACCATATTTTCCACTCTTTTTCCCATCAAACTCATTGGGTGCCGCTAATTCTGAAGTCAATGAAACCTCCCCTTCCAAGTATCTCACAACTTGCCTCATACTAGGTCTTTTACTCGGCTCATTGTTCGAGCAAATCATGCCTAATTTAATCACCAATATCACCTCATTCTCATTATACTCTCCTTCCAATTTTTGATCCACCACCTCAAGTATATCACCTTTCTTCCATTTATCACACAACCACTCCACCAAAATCAACTCTTCAGGCAAAGCCTTTTGCTCAACGGGTCTCCTTCCACAAACAACCTCTAACAACAATGCACCAAATGCAAACACATCCGAACTAGCCGTAGGCTTGCCTGTTTTTGTTAATTCTGGAGCTAAATACCCTAACGTGCCCACAACTCTTGTCGTCCCTGGATTTGAACCGTGCTCATATAACTTGGCTAATCCAAAATCTCCGAGTCTTCCGTTCATATCTGCGTCCAATAACACATTTCCAGCTTTGATATCGCGATGAATCACAGATTGTTCCCACTCTTCATGTAAATATAATAGTCCTGAAGCTACACCTTTTATGATCTTAAACCTCTGTTCCCATGTTAAAACAGCAATAGGTTTATCAAATAAGTACTTGTCTAAGGATCCGTTAGGCATGAAATCATAAACAAGGAGAAGATCGCCTCGTTTACGACACCATCCGATTAATTGAACCAGATTTCTATGCCTGAGGCGCCCGATACTCGAGATTTCCGAAACAAACTCGCGTAAACCTTGCTTTGATTCATGGTTTATTCTTTTTACTGCTACTATATCGTTGTTAGGTAAAGTTCCTCTGTAAACTTTTCCAAATCCACCAAACCCTAGTAGCTCTTTGTCTCGGAAACCTCTCGTTGCTTGGTTTAGCTCCTTATACGAGAATCTGTGTGGACCAACATCAAACTCCCATTCTTCGATCACATCCCTATTCTTGATTTTCTTGATTATATACAAGGCTAACACAATTGAAAGTGCTATTAAAACGATACAAGATACAGAGATACCTAAAATTAACGGTAGATGATTATGTTTCGGACCCGGAAGAGAAGGAAGTGAAGATAGATCTAGCGATTTTGTTTCTCCGTTAATCTTGAAGGTCCATCCAAATAAATAATGAGAACTAGCTAATAAACCAGTTGAAGCAGAGAATCCAACATACATATATTCATCAAAGATTGGTGAAAGATCCAAAGGATACGAAAGAATCGAAAAGTTTGGTTTTTTGGAAGAAAGCGAAAGAGTGACATTTATTACATTTGTTATGGAATCATAATTAATCCAAGCTTGAATAGTCTTACCACTCTTGAGATTAAGATCTAGCTTTGTTGAATTATCATTTAGGTAATAGCTGGCATTAGCAGATGCATTGGAAACCAAACTATTAATGTCTATACCGACATGATTATCATTAATGTCACCGAATTCAAAATCTTGAACCGTATCAAATTCAACAGCAAATATATGGTTCGAAAAGTTACCGATTTTACTCGAATTTAAAAGGCCTAAATACTGACTCGGAAGAGAACCCGGAAGCTCCTTTGTTGGTGAAATTGCGAAAGCTAAACCATGCCCACCTAATTTTTCGTACTCAGGGACAATAGCGAATGCAAAAGCAGTTGAAAAAGAGAAAGCTTTTCCATTTTTGGAGTTCTTGAACTTTAATGGAGTTGAATAAAAGGCATGACCAAGTACTCTAGGCGTATGATCAGTGAGCTTTAATATACCATTTTTCTCAATCTCGGTTACACCATTTAAAGTTATATTGTTGCTCGTGTGCTTAAAACCATCGAAATTGAACTCATCAGACTGGCAGAAAACCATGGAAGCTAGCATACAATGGAGCACGAGAAAAAGCAATCCTCCCATCTTACCCAAGTAACTCATGGTTTGGATTACAAGAAATTTTACCCTTGTGGCCTGGACTTCAATCTCGAATAAGAGATTTTATCCAAAACCTACTAAAAGTAGCTTGTGATCTGTACGAGATGAAGCTTAGTTGGGGGGGAAATTGAGGAAGGGAAGGGGGCGTTTTGTTAAAGAAAAAGTGGAAAGCAGAAATAGATTATCACATGTGGTTTGTAAGTTGACAATAAATGAAGGATTTGAATTCACTAGAACCACACCATTTAGGACTGTCCTTTGAACTCTTCCAGACCTGCTTCTCCACACATGGAATGCAAGGAAATTGCTTCCAAAGTTCCAATAATGCTTTCGTTTGAATAAGACACCACTTATGTATGATGACATTTTGTATATGACGATTCAATAAAATCTCACATATGACCTAGGATGTAGATATTCCTGTCTAGGTGCGCCTAGCCACCACCTAAGTATCAACTTCTTTCTCAGTCGTTTACGTCTATTTAAAATTCTAAGCGTTTTCTCTTAATATCTTAGTCGCCGTGGAATAAGCGCCTAACCTGTCTAGACACCGATTAATGGCAAAAAATGACCGTCTATGCACCGATTAATGGAAAAATATGCACACTTAGACCTTTTTGTTATTTTTCTTATTCTCGAGAATTTTTTAGTTGATATTATAACTCAATTTTTAGTATTTTTATAGGGGTTATTGTTGAAAACATCCTCCTTAAACTCTCTAATTGTTTTTTTATGCCTTCAATAATCTTATTTATAAAAAAATGCCTAATGAAGTAATTATTTATAGAAAACATCCCCTTTATATTTTCTATACCTTTACTAATTCCATCACATGCTCGCGTCCGTGAATTTTTTTTAAAATCGTCATAACTAATTCAAAAAAAATCAGAAAATTAAAAAAAAAATATTTTTGAATAAATCTAATTAATATTTACGTCTATGAATTTTTTTGATTTTTTTGAATTTTTTGAATTTTTTCGATTTTTTTTAATTTTTTTTTTCGCAGACACGGAATTCCATGTTTTAAACCGTGAAATAAACATGAAATTTCGTGTCTGCGAAAAAAAAAAATTAAAAAAATCAAAAAAAATCAAAAAATTCAGAAAATTCGGAAAAAAATCATAGACGTAAATATTAATTTAATTTATCCAAATATAATTTTTTTTGATTTTTTTTGATTTTTTTTGAATTAGTTATGACGATTTTAAAAAAAATTCACGGACGCGCGCGTGTTTATTAGTTTTTTTGTTATTTTTTAATTGTTAATTATAAGGAGGCTGTTTTCAATAAATACTTTTTTCTAGGCACCTTTTTCTAAATAAGTTTTTTAATAGGCATCAATCAACAATTGGCTCATTTTTATATTTACTATAGTGTTGTTAGATGAATTTTGTGACTTAAATAGTGAAAAATGTTATAATTACTACATATATATTATTAAATATACAAAATTACGTATCGCGATACAAAACCGTATAATTCCGCCTAAGCCTCGTGTAATCTCGTGTAGGCGCTAGGTCCTGGTCGACCACCTATCGCCCAAAACCAAGATCCACAGTATAGCATATGACATAATTAAATATAATATATAATTATTTTTCTTATAATCAATGAATTAATTATTATAAATTAATTATCTTTAGAATATATTATCATAAGATGTTTATTCTTAAGCAAGTTTGTTTCATTCGTTTCCTTCTCTCTTAATCTCAAAGATGGTGCTAGAGCTAAATCAATTAAGTTTAATAATATTTGTCATTCCTATTTTTTTCATCTTTTTGTTATTTTTTACATAGAGTTAAATTATATAACATGACATGTAAGAAATAAGAGTGATAAATGTCATTACTCATTAGTAATCAAGTGATTTGAAGAATGTTTGCGTTCAAAGTATTATTTTTCAATACATTAGACATGAATAAGAGTATATTTCAATTTCTAATACTTATTGCCCCTATAATCTACCAAATATCCAATATATATAATATTATGAAATATCATCTACCATACTGATCATGGAAATAATATCATAGAAGTTTATTCCATGTGCCATTGATTCGTTGAATTCAAAGGTAAACTAGTTGAATTTAAAGGTAACTAGTCAATACTCAATAGAGTGCTCTTGTTCGATTGTACCCTAGTGGGTCCATTTACAACTATTCTTTCCTGACAACTGATTTCAATGTTCATTTTTTAAGTTTTCCCGACAAAAGAAAAGCTGTCACTCGTTGAGATTTAAAAATCTCCAATAATTAAGATGAATTTTTAACATTTAGTCAAATGCCATTTGCACTTAAATATGACTTCCCCACTAATCTTCTTTTTCTCGTTGATTTTGATAGTACTTTTGACATTAAGAATTTTTAGGTTACACATACCATTTAATATAGAGGAAAATACAAATTACTTACAAAAACCAAACAACTTTATATTATACATCCTAGTTAGTTAGGAGAAGTTATTTTTTAAAGCCTTTTTCTAACTTTTTGGTTAGGTTTTTGTCTGTTTTACCCCTGGTTGTGATAGGTACAGACCCATCCCGTTTTAATATTTTCATTATTTTTTTAATTAATTTCAACTAAGTTGTTATGTGTTTTTATCTGGTTATAGGGTTACATGGGCTGACCCCATAATGAAAAAAACTAACTGGGGGCTGACCCCATAATGCACAAAACCAACTAGGGCGCTGGTCCCATAAAAAACAAATACCAAATCAGAGCCATAACAAAGAAATAAAGCTTCATGAGGCTGACCCATTAATGAATTAAATAAAATTATCAATTACACCTACATAGGGCTGGCCCATAATACACAAAAACCAAATGGGACTGGCCCATGATACACAAAAACCCAATGGGGCTGGCCTTGTTACGCCTAACCGTAAAAAAAAAACCAGACACACGAACTGATGGAGACGACGCGAGCAACTGGATCGAGGTGGTGGCGGTTTCGGGCGTGGGCTGGATCCACGAACTGGAGCGGGGTGATGGTGTCTTCAACTGCTACAGGGGTTGAGGGTGATGAAGGTGAGATCTCGGCAGAGATCAGATCTCAGCAGAGGCGTGTCTTCTGCATCTCGACAGCGTCTTCTGCATCTCGCGGTGGTGAGTGGTTTGGTGCGGTGGGAAGAGCAGAGACGAGAGTGAGAGAGAGAATGAGATGGTGAAGCAGGGAGATGGCGACGGGGTTCTTGCACGGCGGAGGAGATGGCAGAGCAACGACGGTATGGCAACAGCAGCAGGCGGGGGGTGGTGGCAGATCTGCGAGTTTTCTTCACGCAGGCGGGGTGGTGGTTCCAGATCTGTTGGGTGTTACTTTTTGGTGGTCTGCTCGGTGCTGTAGGTGGTGGTGGCTCGGGGTTCAGGGGGTGATATTGGTTGTCAGTGTGGTGATGTTGGTTGTCAGTGGTTGGAGGCGGTGAAGGGCGCGGTGGTTCAGGAGGGGGGTGGGTGGGTTTCGTTGTTGCAGATATTGGGTGAGCTCGTCCATGGTGGGTTTGTGGGGGTGAGTGTCTTGGTGAGAGCGCAGAGAGTGAGAGAGAACAGAATGGGGTGGGGTGGGATGGGTTCGGTTGTTTAATGGGGATGGTGGGTGTTTTTTTTTCTCACAGTTAGGTTAGAGTAGGGGTCATTTTGGGCGTTTATCCCTACTAATTGGATTCTAACTAGTAATTAGGAGTGGTGGACTTATATTATAAACACATATGGCTTTTTGGCCTTATACCCCTTTAATATATAATATAGAGTATTTGACCTTTTTCTTTTCAAGGGGTTAGTATTATGTTTAGGATTAGGTCAAATCTAACTATTTTTTTTATTATTTAATTAAAATATGTTCCTGTAATTTTTTATTTTTTATTTTAATCTTTCAATTTTGATATTCTTATTCTGAATTTACTCTAACAACTTATTAACTTAAGTTAGATAATTTTACTTAAAAGAATATTCTAATTAAAGTTAATTTATATTCTTCGTGTCTAAATTCATAGTTTACGAAAATCTTAAAATGTCTTCACTCAAAAGCTATGGTTTTTGCGGATTAGTATTTTTGCTCCGATTAAGTAGATTTGACACCTAATCAGTTGATCATAGTGGTTTAGATTGGTTCCTCAGTTGAAGACGAAGTTCAGTTGGTATGATGGTGACATACTCATGGCTATTGGATGATCAATTACTTATCCATGGCTATGCTACCATTATTCGTGAGCATAGTTCGTGTGTTGCTTAGTATCTGGCAATAGTTATGGAAGGGAATGATAGAGTTGAGGCAGGGGTAGTGGTGGATATGGCTTACTGGTTGAGCTAGGCAGAGACGGTGGTAGCTCATATTGGTGGTTTATGAGTGGAGGTTGTAGCTCGAAGATGGCGACTTCCATGGTTGGTTTCACAGAGGTGACTCACGGTTGACGTCAACGGTGCACGTTAGAGCATTTTGGAACTCTATACTTTTACATCGAAAATGGAGAGCAACATCGGAGATGGTGAATGCCTTGGATCTAAGAAGAGGATGACGTCATACGTTGACGATATCACATCGAAATCACACTTGTGACACCAAATAAGCATATGTTTTTAATTTCCCATGGTTACAAATTGTGGCTTTTTTATTTTTTTAATACTTTTTCTTATTAACACATATTGATAAAATATCTTTCCTTTCACCCATTGGTTAGGTTTTTTTTCATTTTTCCTTTTACCATTGATGAGATTTAATTAGTCATTTTTATTGTAATTTTTTTAGTATATGTGTTAAGAAAGATTGAAACCCTGCAGAGATCAAGAATTTTTTATGGTATGAATATATGTAATTTTGATTTTAAATGATAATGATCTATGGGTAATACTTCCATCCAATATTGGATGGTCCAATATTCAAATTACAGCCATGGATTATTAAAACAAAACACATGTCAATAGATTAATGTGATAGATACTTTTGTAAGTTTAAAACATGGGGTATGTGTATGAATGTAATTGGTTTAGGATCATCCAATATTGGATGGAAGAATTTTCCATGATCTATTTGTAGAAGTTTCCAATAAAGAATATCATACACCGCATTCGGTGACATACTAAGTAATCTTGAATGGGATTTTTTTACTGTTGAAATCCAACTTTTCCTCCACTAATCTTGCCAAATAATACATTTAACTTTTGACGGTAATATGTGTCTTTTTATCTTCCTTGAGATTGATCGTGTCATGTAGGTTCCTTAAAGAAAAAGGAATTAAGGTATTTTCTATTTCATTATATTTATTTTGGTAAATAGTATTTTGGGGGGAAATGATTATCATGCGCTAAACTATACAGACTTGAGATACAATAAAAGAAGACATGCGAAAATAAAAATAGGGTAAAAACATCTAATCTAGATATTATATTAAGTAATGCTGGATATCACTACAAATTGCATCGCCTTTATATCGCCCCTTATGTAGACCAATCATAAAAGAGAGAGAAAATGATAAATCAGGAGAGAGAATTTGAAGCTAGAGATGTCAGAAAAGTTACCACAGGAATAACTGGCTTGTGGCAGCCAAGCGTTCATAGCGACGTTGCTTTTTGATCCTTCGATGTCGGCTCTAACTTTGATTGGTCTATTTAAAATCCACCTAAGGGGCGATATAAAGGCGATGCAATTTGGGGTGATATCCAGCATTACTCTATTATATTCCATTATTAAATGAGAAAAAAAATACATGTGAAAATTATTCTCATGTTAGAAATCTATCAGCATTAAAGCTGGACGTGAGAACAAAAGTAAGATGTAAGAAATCGTTCAGCGTTAAATATAATTTAAGAAAGCGATCATCATTAAAGCCAACGGAAAGTGAGAACAAAAACGGATGTAAAAAGCTAGCCAACATAAAAACTAAAGGAAAGAGAACAAACATATATGTAAGAAACTGGTCAGCAAAACTAAAGGAAAGCGAGAACAAAAATAGATGTAAGAAGTCGGTCACCGTTAACGACGAAAGAGAGTGAGTACAAAAAAAGATGTAAGAAACAGATCAACATTAAAGCTAAAAGAAAGTGAGAACAAAATTTGATGTAAGAGTTATTGACAGGGCTATATCGGGTTTAAAGAAAACAAGATAGGGATGGCAACGGATCAGATATCCTTGAAAAATTACATACCCTCATCCACATCCATTAAGAAACACGATAACCAAATCCGCATCCATTAACCATCAGATTTTTATATTATTTACCAAATCCGCATCCGCGACGGATGCGGTTTATCTGCGGTTAATCCGTATCCGCAATCGTTTAACATGATTTAAATAAAATAAATTATTAAATATTTTTGAAATTCTAAAACTAGCTAAAAAATTAGTTAATCTAATGACATTGTGTTTTATCAATATAATTATTGATTATGATATTAATATTGGACAATCCAGTATAGGATGGAAGTCTTACCCAAAATGATATTAGGCAATATTGTAATAAAATAGATAATAATCAAATAGCTAGTTAATGTATGGAATAATTATATGTGATCGCTATTATGTATGAAATTTGCATATATAGAATATATTTAGTATATATATTTTGATATTTTATTTTTTATATTTTCATTCGGATTTTGGATTATCCGTCGGATTATTGTAAAAGACCAAATCCTAACGAATAATCCACCGGTTACTTTTTGTGATAACCAAACCCTCATGGGTGCACCATCGGTTCCACTAACCGATTTTTTATCGGATCGGATATCCATCGGTTAAGTTTAATATTTGAACCATTGTCATCCCTAAAATAAGACGGTCGCTTTGGGTCCCAAATTTTTAGTGCTCAAAAAACAATATAAAAAAAAAAATATATATATATATATATATATATATATATATATATATATATATATATATATATATATATATATATATATATATATATATATATATATTTCTTAAGATTTACATACTTTACATGAGTATAATAGTTAGCTTAGGGATTTGACCAATGAGGTCTTCAAATGAAGACCTAAAAATAGAATTAGATCAAAAAATAACATTAATGGTATTTAAAGATTGATCTTCATATTTTTTCTGTCAATTTAGAATACATATATACATATTTAACTTTATCAAAATAATCCAATAACATCGTCAATACAATAAAAGTATATATTAATTTTTCGTAATCTATATTAATAAAATCATCAATTAGATCAAAATATTATATATTTTAATTTTATGACGATTAATAATTTTTAAGGCCTTAATATTATAAACACTAGAAAAGAAAAGATATATATCAAATTAATTTTTGTTTATTAAGTCAAAAGATCAAATTCTATGTATTTAATTTTAATTTAATAAGTAAATTATACAACTGCAATTTACACGGTTTGAACAACAATATTTAATGTGTATAATTCGTAAAATTTAATTAATAAGATCTAATTCACAAAATTTAGAACACTAAAATATCACAAAAATTTCATGTTAGTTCTTATTTTTCTTTTTTTGTTGAAAGATCAAATTGATCTTTTTTTAATATACAACTACAAGAATGTCTTTTATTATTTATGAATATTATATATTAAAAATAAAATTTTATATAATAATATTTAATTTCCTTTATTTTCATTGTAACATCTGTAATTTTTAACGCAATTTTTCAATACCAAATTTAATTTTTTTTCCACCGAAATATTCCTAATAAAAAATATATGGTTTTAATAAAAAAAATATTAATATTAAATTAATTTCATTAACATAAATTATCAATAATTGAAACAATACATATAATTACTAGTATATTTTATATAAAGACCTATACTTAAAACTATACCTTTGATTTTTACATTGTTTTGAATACCTAATTTTAATAACATATCTTTAAACTGAGTTCCTAAAATAGAGACTCCTTTAGTGATACTATAAGTGGAAAATGTAATAGTATTCATGTAACATGTCATGGGTTCGAATTCCTATTGTGTCAAGTTATTTGTTTCTTTTTTTTGATAAATCTCATGCCATATCTCAAATTAAAAGCCCATCTAAAAATCCGCATACAATCGTTCAAACAATCACATGTAACTCTATGCTATAGTCCAGATAAAAAATCCCTTCTAAAAAGCCCCGTACAACCTTGTCTCTCTAGAAAGAGAGAGAGTCTTGACTCTCTCGACTTTCTTGAGCTTATCCTTTACACCGACTAAAATTTCATCATTAATCCTTAAAACTCTTAGCAATTTTTTCAGGAATCTGTACTATACAACCCAACATAATTACTGAAGTCCCACCACGATGACTGATTTCTCCAATGGCCCCTATATGCAACACCAGATTGAAGAACATCAAAATAACATGGGATGCAAAGCTATTAATATCTATTACTTATTGAGTAATTTAGAGGACAGCTATACAGAAGGCGAAATCATTTTTAGGGGCAACACAAAGAAATTTATATTAAACAGCAATAGAAGAGCAGAGATAAAGACAGAAGACATCTCGATGATTGGGTTCATTTGGGCTGGACAAGATAAGACAAAGAGTAACGATAATGAAAAGAGGGAAGGAGGGATACTGCGCAGAGCAACGGGGTGATAATCTAACAAAATCAGGTATATTACTTCTCGTTCATGATATCATTTTTTGGGATATTATGCAAATCATCAGTAATACCAATAGGAATCATAAATTTAGAGTAATTTATAAGATATCATCTAATGATAATTTGTTTCCGAACAATAGTAGCAGACATATTATAGGGTTAATGTTTAACAATAGAACAAGATGTATTAATATGGGAGAAACATTAGGATCTCGATACCGGAAAGACAAACAAAACAATAAAAATCATTACACAAAGGAAAGGTTCAATTCTCGAATTTCTGATGCAAATAGTACGGTTTGGATAAAAAAATATAGTAAAACACTAACTTGGAATATGGGTAATCTCGAAGACACAAGGATAGAAGACGATGTGATTTTTCAGTTGAAAGATACCAATAGCAGGAAAAGGACTCTGACACAGACAATTTATAGAATTGGTAAGCAAAATAAGTACAAGCAAACGGGTCTATCTAAGATCCACGATAAGAACTACTTTCTCGATTTGGTTTCTCAATATTATCACAAAATTTGTTACAAAACGGCGAGCACAGTTTCTGGATTTGTGATGACATATCTTAACCGTTCAAAAAAATCAACTGTTATACTAGTTTTTGACAGTTTTGGGTTTCAAATTTTGGACCGGTTGGGGCCCAATTGGGCATGTGTTGTTCTTGAGTCTAGGGTACGAGGTTCGAAATGGTCTCACTGTGATAAAGCTGTGTTTTTTGGCGCAGTGAATTGTACACTATTGACGACAAATTGTGTGTCAACTAATTTTGAATTGATGAGACATCTGAACTCGGTATGGTTTCGATTGGGAATATATAGTAGATTACAGATTATTGTAAAACAGGATACTCTTGGCTTCAAATACAAGTATCACCCTTGGCCTGTTTTATCCTTCGTGGTTCAGACCCAGATTTGGGTTATGTTTATCTGGGGGGACTTGTGGTGTTCTACACTACAGCAAGTCATGGCTAGCTTTGCTACCGTGATTAAGTACCTCCTGGTTCTCGGTTTGTGTACGTGTTGTGTTGGTATTGTTATTTTCACGAGGGTTAGGAAAGGCGCGAGGGGATTTGTGATTAATGTTGTTTCCCTTAGGAGGACTAATAAGACATGCGATCTACGAACGAATTGGAGTACTCTCTCGATGACTAGGCATCTTGCACGTTACGACGGCTACAATGGAAAGTCGGATGGTTGATGTTCCGATAGATATTCTGGATAATTTCTCTTATGTACATATTGTCAATTTAGATAACCGTTGTAATATTTCCGTTTAACGTAATATAAGTGGATTTCGACAAAAAAAAGCCCTGTACAACATCCAATGTAAAAGGAACACATCAATTAAAAAAACCATCTCAAAAGTCTCATATAATAGCTCAAATAACGACATGCAAAGAAGGCACGAGTCAATTAAAAAAATCAGCAAGAAAATAATAGCAAAAACTAAGATTTATTTTATATTTAACTTAATTAATTAATTAATTATATTTATGTATTTGTTACAAATTTAATTGAATTCAGTTTAAATTATAAGCGAAGTTTGAACACAAAACCCGAAACAAAAATTTAATTGGAAGAGAGTTCATCAAATTATTATTATTTTTTAATTATATTATAAAAGACCCCATTTCCTTTTCTCGCCTTAGGTACCTGAGAGGCTCGGGAAAACCCTGGTTATTTTTCATGCTAGTTATAAACGACATATCTCAAACACTATTTTTGACTCGCCATTAGGAAAAAAGTGAAAGTCCTAGAGGGGGGGTGAATAGGATTACTAATAAGATTAATGCCTAATTAAAAATCTTTTGGACAATTTTAAGTTTAAGAGAAAACTTCTAAGTCAACTTAATATATCAAGCACTTATAGGATCATGCAAAGGATAAGCTAGAGGTTTGATATATAAGTATAACAAGCAAATCGACAATCCAATTTCTTACTACTCTAGAAAACTATATGATAGATAAACTAGATAATTAATATCACAATATTCATGCTAGCATATTATCAATCATATAAAGTGCGGAAAGTAAATAGAGTAGGGATAGAAAGATACACGCGATTTATAGTGGTTCGGTTTCCCTACATCCACTACCTAAGGAAGCCTCCTTAGGATTTCAAGCTTTTCACTAAGCTCCCGTGTCTCTCTTAACCGGGTCGAGAACACAATAACCCTTACAATCTCTTCGATAACACGAAGGACAAACACTTGTGTAATCACAACACAAGGATACCAAGTATACTCCCTATACTTGAATTCTCTCTTAATCTATCTATTACAAGACCTAGACTTAAGAGGATAGGAACAAAGTGTTTAAAGGGGTGCTTATAAAAGCTTGTAACTAAACTCCTAAAAGAGTGGATATAACTATAAGCATGTAAACTCCTCTTGAGTAGATAGAACCTTTGTGGCTTATTTGATTAACTCCTTGAAAGGACTTATAAGCTCACTAAGATTGATTTTGACTATGTATAGCTCTTGACACCTTCTTGAATGATAACAATTAAGCCCCTTAATGTTTGTAATTCGTTGGTGTAGTTGTAGCCTTCAAAGAGCTTCAATTTATAGCAGAAAATAGCTTCCAACGGTCATAAGGTTTGAGTCCAACGGATCTATTAATTTCCCAACGGATATATTCCTTATGACTTAACTTTTGTGCAGAAAAACCTTTCTTGCGGTGTACCGCAAGTATCGTGCGGTGTACCGCACCTCAACGGTTAGATTTTCTAACTCTCTGACGGGCTAGTCAATGCACCGCGCCCTGGTCCGCATTCTTGGTCCGGTGTACCGCGCCATTTGTCCGGTGTACCGCACCAAGCATCTTTGAAAGAATTTGACTTATGCTATGATGCTCGGATCAATAAATCTTCTTCACGAAAGTTGTAGATAACATCATTCTTATAACCATTGTAGTTGATCATTAAAGCTATATCTCAAAGTACATAAAGATATGAATAAAAGTGAATGCAATGAGATATAATAAGAATGGTATGAAAAGTGTTTTTGATGAATAATAGTGCAAGTTAGGATGAATATAACGCGAGTAATTAGCACACTAATCATAAGAGGATTTGTCACATTAAAACAACCTATTAAGGGAGGCTATATGCCAACAATCTCCCCCTTTTTGATGATGACAAATCCTTCACTAAAACACCTTAGGAATGATATGAAAGTTAAAGCACAAATGAAATTAAGCTCCCCCTCACAATAAGCATATAAGTTTTGAGATGCATTTGTGAGATTTAAAAGTGCAATTTTTTGAAAGTTTTAGTGCACATATTTCTCCCCTTTTGTCTTCATCAAAAAGACGGGTTTAATAAAAACAACTAAAGATAGAAGAGCTAAAAAACTCAAGTGAATAGATTTTAAACAACGATTATAAGAGAGTTGTAAGAGATGCACAAAGTAATAAAAGGCAAGAGCTAAGAGATAGAAATATTTTACCAACTCCTTGATCGAAAGATTTTCATTTCATATGCTTTCTAAAGACACAAATGATTAGTAGCAACATATGAGACAAATGATTAGCCAAAGCATTAAAGTTTTAACAAAAACTCCCCCTTACAAAATGCATAGAGTTTGTTTCAAGTTGTAAAAATTTGATCTACAATTTCTCCCCAAAAAGATATTTGAAATCATTTTTAAGAAAGTTAGGTGTAAAATGTAATTTTGGAAAAGTATAGGGACAAAAATCATTTTTCAAAAAGTTTAGGGACTTAAAGACAATTTTTAAAACTTTTAGGGACCAAAGTGCATTTTTCAACAATATTAACTTAAGGGACTAAAGAGCAATATATGAAAGGATCAAGGATTTTAGAGATGCAATAGTACCTATCATTGAAGAAAATGTTAGCAATATCAATATCCGAAGCATAAAAAATAAGCAACTAACATTCAAGATAAAACAAACCAAACTTAACCAAATAACCAAATAAAAACACATAGCATCCTAAAACATTTATCCAAATAAAACCAAGTAGCAATAACATCTTAAATGTCCAAAACACGGACCCATAAAAATTAAAAGCATAAACACCACAAACTTAGTTCAAAACAACCATAACAAAAACACATAAAACACCAAGTAGGATAAAATGAAGATTTAAAACCAAACACCCAAATACGACCAATTAACGATTTTCCCGGGGAGAGCGGCTTCTAGAACGGTTTCGAGGATGTGACACATCATCTTTGATACACGAGACATCGTTCTTCACACAAGATAACTCACTAGCAAGATGACCTAATTTCTCTTCGAACACTCCAAATTTTCTTTCTAATTTTTCTTCTAAAACCTCGAATTTTCTTCCTATATAATCCATAAAACGAGATATAGTGCTTTCGAAACTTGAAGGATTAGTAGGATTCTCATGAGTGGGTTGGTTTTGAGTGGGCTCATTTGGGATAGGATTTTGATGGGCCGGGTTATCTAATAATTCAAGAGAGTTAAGCTCCGGACCGAAGGTTTCTTCTTTAGCTTGTAAGATGCGATTACGAATTGAAATATCCGCAATACGATTAATATGAGAATGCGAAACATAGGTGTTATTATAGATAGCAAATTTCATCCTCTTAATCGTGCTATAATCGAAGCACCAAGCTCTATCTATTGGTTTCACATTTGTTCCTCCTAAAGAAATTCAACTTGCATCAAAGATTTTAGTAAGAAAAATACCGTAAGGGACTTTATCCCGAGATGCTCTAGCATGGTTCATCCATTTAAACATTATCGCAATAATGTTAATCCGTTGTTTAGCGAAGATCAAATATAGTAGATAAGCTTCATAAGGGATTAGTTTAGCATCATGCTTATCCTTTGGAATCACGGCCGAAATAAGAAACTTATGAGCCACAATGAATTCCGGATCAAAGTTACGTAAATTCCAATTTCCGTCACGAATAAGCATCCTACTATTAACAAATTCAATAACATCGTTTTGAGCAACCACATCGATACTAGAACCATCCCAACCACTTGACCAAAAACCACTAAAGCTATCCGAAGGAATATTATAACGACCACACAAAACATCTTGCTTTAATCGTAAAGGAGTACCCGAAACTAATGATTTAATCGAATTATTAGCACAATTATATTCAAAATTAGAGTAAAACTCTTCGATTAAACCGCTTGCTAAATGACTACCCGTAAAAAGAAAGATTTGATCACAACCTTGAAATGAAAGTAGTTCAAAGAGAGAATTTTCACCCGATGGAAAAGCTGAAGCACTAAAGGTTCTACACGGGAGAGGATCGAATGGCCGGAGTGGAGGAGGTGTTGGTGACCTCGCCGGAGATGGCGCACGGCGGCGGCTGGAGGAGGCTCCGGTGGTGGCTTTCTTCTTTGGAGCAGATTTCTTTTCTCTCATGGTGAAAAAGAAGTGGGTAATGAAAGAGAGAGAGAGAGAGAGAGAGAGAGAGAGAGAGAGAAAGATTTGGTGGAGAAGATAGTGTTTCTAGGTGGCGGAAAAGGGTGTAGCAGTGGCCGGAAATCGCAGCAGTGGTGGAGGGTTTTTGTTTTAATGGTGGAATGAGGAGGAAATGAAGACTAAAGGGTTTAAAATGCTGACAAAAACCTAACTCGCGGTGTACCTCGGAAACCGTGCGGTGTACCGCACTGCAAAAATAAACTGGGCAAAAAATAAAGAAAAAATAAAAACGCTGAAACCCTAAGTTGCGGTGTTAAGAAGGAATTTTTTGGTTCTTTGGAAAACACCCAAAACACATTCGAAACTTCCCCAAAAGATTCGGAATGGTATAAAACTAGTAAGAGAATTTTTGTTTTGAAAAGAGACAACAAAGAAATTCCGAAAACACATAAAACAGTTTATTTCACAAATACCCCTATATTTTCTAAAAGTACAAAAAGACCCAAAGTAAAAACAAAGCAATATAAAGCATGAAAAGGTCAAGAAACACAAGATAATAGCACATAGATGATAAAACACATAATAATATAAAAATAAAAAGAAGAAAGGAAAGAATTCACCGTATTTTCCTTTTACGAGGTTTGAACGTCCTTTTGCATATAATTCCATTTTCTTGACGCTCAACACCTCCAATGAATATTACTATGGTAACCGAGGTGGAATGGATCCGGAAATGTTGTTAGCATTTGTCACGATCCATATTGGTTTTTCCCACGAGGGTATCAATGATCCACTTTCAAGTTGTTCGTGGTAATGGCATGTAGAGAGCATGATGACCGGGTTTACCACAATAATTACAAGAACTTCTTTTTCGAATTGAGCTACCATGTGAGAGTTTTGAACATGAAGTTTCCTCATTCTTTTCAATATCCAAATTTTCACTTAAATATAATTTTTCTTTAAAAAAGCCATTTGGATCAAAAGGAGTGACATTTGAAGAGGGATGATTTTATAAGGTTTTAAGAGCGAGGGAAAAAGCTTCGTCCAAATTTTTCAAACCTTCTATATTTTTCTTCATAGGATGTTGACTTTTATTTGAAGAGAAAATGTTTTCAAAACAAGGGTTTTTAGTATTACCAAGAATGTCATCTAAAGTGATACAACATTTAAAATAATTCTTTTGCTCAACTTTAGCCCTTTTTAACACGAGGTTATTCAAATGGATTTGAGAATCAAGAATTTTGAGAAGGGATGAAATTTGCCTAATATCATCATAATTATAAGGAAGAGATAAAGAGTTAGGATAGATGGCTACCTCATGGTTTGGTTTAGGATTGTCATGAGATTCATCATGGATTAAGATTTCTTTTTCTTCATCATTTTCGACAATTCCATATAGAAACTCCAAACGATTCCAAAGCTCTTTTGCGGATTTACAATCTAACATTTGTGAGAAAATTTCTTCGGAAATTCCACGAATTAGAGTGTACATTGGTTTTGCATTTTGAGTGAGCTTAGCCTTTTCCTCAATGGTGAGTTCATCAAAATCTTTTTCTTCTTGATTTAGCTTAAGAACTCCCGCTTTATTTAATTCCTCTTTATATGGAACGAATGGACCTTCCATAACAATTCTCCATTGATCGGGATCTTCGGCTTTGATAAATTCCTCCATTTTTGTTCTCCAAGCAAAATAGTAAGTACCTACAAAAAGTGGAGGTCGAGTAGAAGACGACTTTTCCAAAAGATTAAATTCCATATCGTTTACTCTACTAACGATTAAGCTATTCACGTAGAGTTAGGCTCTGATACCAATTGAAAGTCCTAGAGGGGGGGTGAATAGGATTACTAATAAGATTAATGCCTAATTAAAAATCTTTTGGACAATTATAAGTTTAAGAGAAAACTTCTAAGTCAACTTAATATATCAAGCACTTATAGGATCATGCAAAGGATAAGCTAGAGGTTTGATATATAAGTATAACAAGTAAATCGACAATCCAATTTCTTACTACTCTAGAAAACTATATGATAGATAAACTAGATAATTAATATCACAATATTCATGCTAGCATATTATCAATCATATAAAGTGCGGAAAGTAAATAGAGTAGGGATAGAAAGATACACGCGATTTATAGTGGTTCGGTTTCCCTACATCCACTACCTAAGGAAGCCTCCTTAGGATTTCAAGCTTTTCACTAAGCTCCCGTGTCTCTCTTAACCGGGTCGAGAACACAATAACCCTTACAATCTCTTCGATAACACGAAGGACAAACACTTGTGTAATCACAACACAAGGATACCAAGTATACTCCCTATACTTGAATTCTCTCTTAATCTATCTATTACAAGACCTAGACTTAAGAGGATAGGAACAAAGTGTTTAAAGGGGTGCTTATAAAAGCTTGTAACTAAACTCCTAAAAGAGTGGATATAACTATAAGCATGTAAACTCCTCTTGAGTAGATAGAACCTTTGTGGCTTATTTGATTAACTCCTTGAAAGGACTTATAAGCTCAAGAAGATTGATTTTGACTATGTATAGCTCTTGACACCTTCTTGAATGATAACAATTAAGCCCCTTAATGTTTGTAATTCGTTGGTGTAGTTGTAGCCTTCAAAGAGCTTCAATTTATAGCAGAAAATAGCTTCCAACGGTCATAAGGTTTGAGTCCAACGGATCTATTAATTTCCCAACGGATATATTCCTTATGACTTAACTTTTGTGCAGAAAAACCTTTCTTGCGGTGTACCGCAAGTATCGTGCGATGTACCGCACCTCAACGGTTAGATTTTCTAACTCTCTAACGGGCTAGTCAATGCACCGCGCCCTGGTCCGCATTCTTGGTCCGGTGTACCGCGCCATTTGTCCGGTGTACCGCACCAAGCATCTTTGAAAGAATTTGACTTATGCTATGATGCTCGGATCAATAAATCTTCTTCACGAAAGTTGTAGATAACATCATTCTTATAACCATTGTAGTTGATCATTAAAGCTATATCTCAAAGTACATAAAGATATGAATAAAAGTGAATGCAATGAGATATAATAAGAATGGTATGAAAAGTGTTTTTGATGAATAATAGTGCAAGTTAGGATGAATATAACGTGAGTAATTAGCACACTAATCATAAGAGGATTTGTCACATTAAAACAACCTATTAAGGGAGGCTATATGCCAACAAAAAGTTATTTACAGTATAAGACTAATTACAAAATATGTGTATATATATTTGATAGCACCTATAGTCACCTCGATCTTTGAAAGTGTTATGCCATAAATCATAGCGATCCTTTGAGTGAAAGATGTCTGGACTTTAGTCGTATTAATATTTTGAGCAATGAGGCCTTATGGCATTACCCCATGTAATATATACGGTTACGATCATGCGAGCTAATAAGACTTAAAGAGACAACTGTGAATTTGAATTGAGGACTTTAAGGAATAATTAAGCCCGATCGTGCCTGTATGTGATGTTTATTTAGTAATGACCCACAATTGCTCAATTAAATATAGCGGGTTGTACATATATATATATATTGCACTACAATCTTTTAATCTTCCTTCACAATTTTTTCACCAGATTAAATTTAAGTAGCTCCATCATAAACCATTAATGACTCGAGTGTTGGAGTTCCATTTGGATCCCTTCTAATGGGGGTGCTAATGCACTTGTTTGTTGTGTAAGTTTGCACTGAAGTTCATGGTAGATTTAAAGTGCTAGTTTAGCCGTGATATAGTTTAATCTGTACATGAGATTTGGAGGTGGCACTTTTTTGCCCTATCAATTTGGTATCGTTTGTGGGAACTTAACAATTCAATGAATGATGAATTGAGTTACCACATGGATACTAATTTTGGACTTGGTGTAACCCCTTAATAGTATTTGACATAATTTGATGCATTTACTGTTGACATTTTATAGACGTATGCCATGGTTCTTACTACAATTGACCCAAAATCATCAACTTGTGCAATAAATGATCCCGGTGGTCTACCTTAATAACCCATTCTCTCTTTTGTTGATATGGACATCATGACACAACCATCACAAAAATAAATAAAATAAAAAGGAATAAGAAATAAGTTATATATGAAATACAGAGAATTGTAACCCTTAAATAGTCCATACTCGACCTCTAGGCAAAAGACCTTGAATATCTTAAAGTCATTCTTACATCTTCCTTGGAACTATCATACCCATGAGTAGTTTTTATGAAGCATCTAAGGAATACATATCATTTACTTATTTATCTAACTACAACACACCTTCTCTGAAGGCGCTCATGCCTAGAAACTGAATCTACATGCTAAACTAGTCTGATGAGGATGGCACACATAAGAGCAAGAAAAAAGCATACCCCATTAATCAGATAGAAAATGTACTAGAGAAATAAGGATCACTCAATGTATATATTGTGATAGGGATGTAATAGCAGACCTCAATAATGGAGTGAAGCTTATAAGAAGACACTAAGTTAGTGAACCACAGGGGTGGGATGCCCTTATTGGCACTCAAACGCTCAAGTTAGTAATATGTAGGCCAATATATTAATAGTTATAGATGATGGACATGTGTTATATCTTTTCGGGATTAAGTATATAAGCATATATTATTCTTTATACTTTGTGAGAATAGTGACTATTATATGGTGTGTGATATGATGTCAGGCATGTACCTTGGTAATTGAATTGGATGTGTTATTTATATATTTTAGGTGATAGCTGTTTGAATAAAGAAAATATATGGGTAAGAATGGAAGATTCAACTATTAAAATAACCTCCTTATCTAGATGTTGACTTAACTCCTCCAAGGAGACCAAAAGATATATCTTCATTGGTGGTACCATATAGACACATTGTGTGATGTAGTGTTCCTCAAGGACTTTGAGGGTTTTTCCTAGTAAATGAGTTACCCATTAAATTCAAAAGTCACATCTTACGAGGCAATTGTTTGTAGGATATGTAACCTTCAAAATTTAATTAAAATATATGAAAATATATCACAATAATCCTTCTTTTAAGGATTTTTACTTTTTTTATTCTCTACTATATACGTATATACATTTTGAATTTTGAATATAAGAGCATGATGCACACACATAATTAAGCATGACTTAGGGTTTTTGGTCTATGTGACAACAAAACCGATGAACTAGGAGATTAGAGTGAAGCACCCACTCCTATGCAGTCATAATTACTGTAATAATAATAAATTAAAAAAATAATAATAAAAAAAGGTCTTTAGCGAGAGTTGACTAGTCCTCGCTAAAGAGTTGACTAGCAATTGCGACGACTTATTCGTCGCAATTGACCACACCCTTTGGTGAGAACATAGTCCTCGCAAAAGACCAACTCTTTAGCGAGGACAGCATGTCGTCGCAAAAGACAGGCTCTCACGCGACGGCAGCTGATGCCGTCGCAATAGGGGGGTCTTTCGCGACGAATTTTTAGCGAGGGACCTTTAGCGAGGACTGTCCGTCGCAAAAGACCAATCCGACCTTTAGCGAGGACTTTTTGGGTCTTTAGCGACAGCCGCGGTCCTCGCTAAAGACCTCGCGCGCTGTAGTGATAAGCAAATATCATAAGTATGAATATGAACTCCTTGATCAGTTGGATGTGAAAGTTGAAGCTATAATGTTAATCTCCTTGAACGAGTTGATAAAAATTGAAGCTTAGCTGGGATAATCTCCTTAATATATCTGATATGAGAGTTGTAAGATCAAGACCTATTTTTATGATCTAAAAGTGGAAAACAAGTTTGAAAATCGTTTCTTGAAGTATATTATAGTATGGTGATAATTTGAGGCTTTAAGAGGTTAATTAGTTAGGCAAGAGAGCCTTCTATTTATAGGAAACAAGGTAGCAACGACTCTATTTATGTTGATCACTTTTTTTACAAGACGACATACCATTTTTCTTT
The DNA here is from genome assembly GCA_029959085.1 of Nemophila menziesii. Classification (NCBI taxonomy): domain Eukaryota; kingdom Viridiplantae; phylum Streptophyta; class Magnoliopsida; order Boraginales; family Hydrophyllaceae; genus Nemophila; species Nemophila menziesii. Next base: position 1,402,590 of record JARWIR010000012.1, on the reverse strand, counting down.
TGATAACGTTATACCATTTTTATTTCCAACGTCTCTAATTCACGTGTTGTCCCTTCTTCAACGAATATAAGCTCAAAAAGTGAGAAGACTATGCCGCATGATGTGAAAACTCCATACCACTATCTGCCTAAAAACATCATACGGGTTTCCCGTAAATTCGGTAATGATGTTACCAAAGACCCGAGATTGCACTGAGTTTCTTGGGGCATTTTATACGCAAAACAACATACAGTTTTTTAGTTGAGGAAGCTTGAGCATTTAGGTTTATAATTTTAGCTTTCAAAGGATTCTCTTTCTACACAAGATTTGTGAGATAAAACATTATCAAGGATTTGTTAGAACAACTTAGGAGTTAAAAACACACATACTAAATAATATAGGATAAAAAAATAGTATATAACCTCAAGGATTTTACGTGCCTATTTGGAAAGGTTTTATAGCTCAAGGTGTGTGTGTGTGTATATGTATGTTTAGGGAATATAAATATGAGTTCAAACACAACAAACATGGAAGAAGTACATAATACAAGCATATAATCTTATGATTTTTTAAGAAACCTTTCTGATAAAATTGTAAAGGAAGCGTTTTGGTTAAATATAAAGATTAGTACTAAAACCACTAAGGATATCTCACATGAAAACACTTATAGAAGAATATATATGATAATACATTTGATAACAGAAGGTAGGACACTGTAATCAACAAAGCGTATCTTCAGTTAATGTTATGGAATATATAGAAGTCAAAGATCAAAGCTTACCATGACTACAATAATATCGACAAATACACAGTTATACAAACAATGGAAAAGGTAATAACGAAGTTGTTTGGAAGGAACTGGGATATAAATACTTTTCCTAATGGGGGAGGGTCATATCCACTGTGACTATGCCCCACCAACAAGAAATCTTATTATTATGTGATGCATCATTTACTGAGAGATGGAAACCAACATGTATTGGCATTGTCAAAATTCACATATCTAGCGTTTTGTAAGGGAATCATTTAAATGTCTTACATTGTACATTAACTCTAGAAGGAGAGGCTCGCACAGTTTTGCAAGTTATAGAATTGTGTGAGCAGATTGAAAATAGCACGAAGACAATTTCCTCGAATAACCTTGTGTTATTGTAGGTATCGCACGCATGTCAGATTCTATCTGGTCTACTAAGCTTTGTTGTGGATGATTAGGAAGTTGGTGGATCAACACACTCTGGTATCTTTCCATCATATTCCTCAAGCTCTCAACAGTAAGGCAAACTCCATTGTCAGGGTATCTAGATAAAATGTAGTTTCAAGCTCGCGTTCTTTTGATATCGGTGTTAGCTTTTCTCGGTTAGGTATCGGTTGATTAGGCAGTCAGTTGTACTTGCAAATTTTCCACATTTGTTGTTTCCTTGAATTTTATATCTATATATGCAAAATTCTAGATAAAAGGACCACTAGATCAAGTGCACTCACACATATTTTACTTACGGCAAATTATTTTTGGGACAAATTTCACACACATTATTGTATAAAGTTCTCGGGGTGAGGGGAAGTCCTGTGACCCCTACATAAAAAATATTTGTAAGTCAGTATGTCATTAGCGTAGGGCCGGTCCTAGGGGAGGCCAAGGAGGCCATGGCCTTGGGTTCCCCAAGTGCTTATAACTTTTAGGGCCCCTTAATTTTTTTCATACATAATATAGTTTTTTCTATTTAAAAAAGATCCAATTTTGGCCTAACTTAAAACAAAATTCATACATAATATAGTTTTTTCTATTTAAGAAATGCTTAATTTTGGCCCAACTTAAAACAAAAATTCTAGTCACCTTTTTTGTTTTTAAAAACATTGTTTAGTTAAGTTGAATAAAAAAAAATTATCCTATATTATACTATATAACATTTTTTGAGAAGTCAATTTCTTAAAGTTTACCTTGGGCTCCTGAAATGTCAGGAACGAGCCTGCATTAGCGTAAGACAACTCATCAAATGCAATAGACGGTAGTCAACCTCTTGAGCTAAATAACAATGATATGCATTCGTGTGCCCTGCAAATGATTTGTACATACTCGCTATTTTGACGACTTCTTAAATTATTATTGACTAGTGGTACGTAAAACCCCCCATTAAATTGCTCTTCCCGATGCATCTTAGGATATATATATCCCCATATGGCCATATGTATATATGATGTATTAGCCTAGCCTTGTAAACTCCTGCATTCGATGAGATTGATCATGCTTTCACAAGACACTAAAGAATCAAGCAAGATAAGAGTTGTGAGTGGTGCTTTTACAGATGAACCACTAAATAATTAGATTTCCTAGTATTGCACGTGTATGTGTTATATATTCAATTGAGATCTCAGAGATGTTATTGAATTGGATAAGATAAACGAGTGATCATTATACGTATTCAGGTAATTAACTCGGACAGTATGTAAAGATTCCTAATCGAACTTCCCAAACTCTAAGATTCTAAGTAGAGATCGAGAAATCTTGGTTAATCGAATTTCTACTAATGTAATGTTAATTTATCATTTATAAGTTAAGATCTTTGGAGTTCATATGCTGATTATAGATTACCTTCCTCATTCAGTTATTAAGACTTTTGAGTACCCATAAGTAACAAGAATTAAAATCTCTTTAAAATGGAAACAACAGTATCATATGCCACAAAAATAGAGGATAGAGAAATTCATGGAAAAAACAGAGGTAACAATATTATTTGACTCCCTCACATCCTTACACACCTGCCTCCACCCAATTCCTATTAACAATGGGCATAGCTTAAAAAGTTCCTTGTTCAATGGAATCCTGGTTAGCATTACCAAGAGAAGCCTCGTTCATGTATTTCTCAGCCAATTGGACTCTCTTCACATTCTCTTGTTCTTGGACAAGCATGTTACCATACTCAAGAAGCTTCTCAATTGTCATCTTCGGTTGCTCAAAAGTCGGTGGTCCTGTCCTTGAGTTCACTAGCTTCTTTCCAATGCTCTCAACTCCAACCTCAGTAATCCATTTCCTCACTTCATCATCGTACACTCTTGCCCTCAAAGCACCAAAGAAATCTGGAAAAACAAAACCCTCGTACATAATTACCACTAATACAACCTAGTTGTATTAAGAAGTGAAATAAATTAAAATAACTAACCGATGGATTGACCAGGGAACGTGTCGACAAGCTTGACAACATCTGATTGAGGAACATTATCGGTTGCGAAAATACCAGTGCATACACCAATACGGTCGTCACGAGTGGGGGCCCAATAAAACTTCTCCATACGACCATCACGGATAAGAGGAGCATACAATGTAGAGAAATCGTTACCGGTACAAATGATTGGGACACGGGGAATTTCTTCCTTGTTGTACATACCGGGAAGTTGCACGTTTGTTGGACTATCGGCTATGTTCATGAGTGTAGCGTTAACCATTTGATTGTTTACAGTATATTGTGTGGTTCCTCCCATACGACCCGCACCAGCATCAAGATCATTGATGAATAGGCAGCACATTTTTCCCTTCTTGATAATATCGGCTGCTTCACGGTACCTTTGCCTGATAAGCTTTGCCGGCTCTCCTGCGTTTCCACTTTCTAATTCTCCAGCACTCATCATAATGGGGCTAAAACGATATCATCGTGAAATCAGAGGGTTAAACAGCAATTATTAATGATATATGAATATATAATTTTCTATACTCACTTGATGCCCATCTTTTGGAAAACAAGCTCACACTGGAAAGATTTACCCTGACCTTTTCCTCCCCAAATACCCAAGATAAGCGGAACCTGTATAGAAAATTACGGAATAAATTAATCAAAATTTCAAATTAACTAAAACTTATTTGCGCGCCGCACACACACCTTGATGTTAGGCAACTTCATGTAGTTTTTGGCGATGTGAATCATGAGCTTGTCCATGAAGGCAGGAGCGATGTAGAAACCGTTCATGTTATTGTCAAAGTCATAACTGCAACACCACAAAGCGGTATGAATGGGAAGAAAGTTAGAATTACGAGGAAAAAAGTTGAGCTTACGTTTTAAGGCCTTGACTAATGTAATCGTATGAACTGAGGATAGCATCGTGGGTTCCCATTCCATCGGGAGCTTGGAAGAGGCTGTCAACCAAACCCTTTCCTCTGGTGATATCTTGTTGATCATCGGAAATATCGTATCCTAGACCTTTCCATTTGTCTACTTTGGGTTTTTCAGATTCTTCAGCCATGGCGGATATCTTGAAGTTTCCTGATGAAACAGTCTTTGGGAGATTGTATGAAGAGTTCAACTTCTTTAGGCTACTCCCGAAGAATCCAGAGCTTGGTGCTGCTGCTCCAGACCCAGATCCATTCAAGTTCAGCTGGATCAAGTCAATTCACCATTGTCAAATCGTAAAGATGAACACAAAAACATCTTACCATACACTAACAAAGCTATATGAGTAAATTTTTTATCCATTATTTATCTAATAATAGGATTCTTTTTAATTGTAGTCCATGATCAGGGCAGATTCGAGAATTTATAGCGAGCTATAAAAAGTGACAAGTTCAAACTATTTATTATACAGGTAAAACATGAGATGTTAGGAGAGGTAATAACCAATTAATTAAAAAACTAAAACATGCACTAAAAAGAAAATCCAAGACTGGCTCGCAGTCTCTTGGCCCTGGTCCCTGAATACATTAGCCCCTATCGATGATCATGATAGTATGATAATGGAGCTCTTATATGATTTTCGTTTATTTGAAGAATGTAATACTTAGATCATGATAGTATGATAATGAAGCTCTTATATGATTTTAGTTTATTAATTTGAAGAATGTAACACTTAGATATATATCCTTAGCTAGCAACTAAAATTAATTTCTTCCACTACTAGTAAGATACTTTCATACTCTTTTTCCTGTCTCCTGCATTTGAAGTATACTATGAAGTAATATTTTAGACCAAAAAAAAAAAAAATCAACTAAAATTAATCGTGGACAAGGGATTTTTATTATTCGTCGTGATGTAAAAGTAGGTTAATTTTGAAGCATACCGGTACACGGTTTACAGCTCCAACAGTTGAGACAGCAGCTGCCATGACTGCAAATAATCGACGGGGGAGTGAGGATTAAAGATGGAAGTTATAGTGAAAGAAGTAGCAGCTATGAGTGGTATGAAGTGAGAGAGGGAAGATTAGTTATAGTAGTAGTAAGAAGGGATTTTGAATTCTCAACCGCCACACAATCAAGATTACGCGCCTGCCACGTGGCAACAGTTGGTTTCATGTTGAATCCTTATACAAATTTTGAGGTTACAATATTAGCTTTACTCTTCTCCACTACTTTGTTCTTATCATCCTCACCAATCACCATACCACACAACCCTTTCCATTATAGGATTTGCTTACTCTACTATTTCTTTTTCTTTTTTAGTCTATAAGAAAATCATATTTTACCGTTTATAATTTTTTTAAAATATTATCATTTATTAGAGTAATTGTCATCATGATAACGAAAACATGCGACTTTAAAATGCCCATATTTTCTTATTTTGGTTATAAATATATGACAATCACACAATCTTTCTTCTCTTATCAAAATTGGTATCTTCAAAGGTCCATTCGACTTGGCTTTTACTTCTTTATGTTGGCTTATTATGTGTCCTAATAAATTATTCCCTTTCTAAATTCCATCTCTTCCTATGCGCCAAATAAAGGATAAGAAACAGGGAAAGAAGTTTTACTAAACATATAGTGGGTACTAGAGTATTCTTGATTTAAATTGAGTGCAAGTGTATGTATTAAATGTTTTTCCTGTATAAATTAAGTACGAGTAAGAACTATAGCCATTAGACTGTAAAAGAAATAAACAGAAGGTTTACCAGCAAATAGGGCTGAGCAAGATTTTGGATTTTGTTAAACTCGACCCAATCTGGATAAAATTAAATAGTGATATTGGGTAATTTTTTTCCTTGGCCCAATAATATATTCGGCCTACCATTTAGATATTAAAACCCAGTTTAATATCATGGGTCTCTTATTCCCTTTATAATAGATGGGCTGGACCTGTCCATCCCATTCAACTGTTCACTTAAAAAAATATAATATATAAAATAAAATTTCACACAATAGCCATTTCTTTGATTCTCTTGTACACGTTACTTTACTCTATCTTTTCTTCTTTGTCGAAACAAGCGATAAAGGGGAACCCCTAGTTCACCTTAAGCCATCAACTCTTTGATTCTTCTCCATCCAATCACTTCTCAATGCTATATCTTGTATTATAGTAGGCTACATGAGTAATTATATTACTCATCTCTGGCGATTACACCTTGACCATGGTTGACATTTAATGAATCGGGTTTGCTTGTTAGTTTCGAGGGTATTTTCATTTAATGCTGGATGAAATACTCCATTTCGAGTTCTGATGTAGCCATTTTTTATATTCAATCACGTGTTGCTCTTTCCACAAGTGACTACCGATGGGTTTTTGCCTATATATTGAGTAAGGTTTCGAAATTAGCAAAGACACACCATTTTCAAAGGTAAATCTCTAATCACTTAATATCTTTTTCCTTTCTATTTCTTTCTGTTAATTATTTCACATATACTAATTTGTTTTCCTTTTTATGTCACGGATATATAATCCTATTTTAGGTAAGAATGCATTTAATCTTTGTGTTTTTAATTTCCTTAAGTTTTTTTGTGATGCTAATCATTTTCTTGGTTTTGTTTTTGTTCACAGAGTATACGGGTTATTATCTGCGTATGTTTTCTAAGGTTAGCATGCTAATTAATTTAGAATTTGAGTATATATGTGGATTGTGTATTGACTTGATGGTGATTTTCGAATATTAGTATGGTATTAATAGGTTTGAAAAACATTTGTGATTTATTTGGTTGAGTGTTTAGTGTTAAACATTTAGTGCAAATTTCTTGGTGTATTTCCTATTAAACATTTAGTGTGCATTTAATATGTTTATAGAGTGTCAAAAACATTTAGTTTTCGAATATTAGGATAGAATTTAGTGTGCATTTCCTGTACATTTAGGTTTAATCGTATATAAGTATGGTTTAAAAAGTTTTAATAATGAGTTTGATCGGCTGTTTTGAATATGTTTTAGGTGTAAATCATTATGTGTGTATATATTGTGGTAATGTATCAGATGCAAATTTCTTTATAATACAGTATTCTTACCTGCAACATTTTTTTTAAAACTTACTTGCAACATTTTTTTTTTGTAAATGCACTAGTTCCTACCGATATACGCTATTCTCAGCGCATCAGTTAATTTTTTTTCTTTATGAATTAATTAGAAACAAATTTCTTTTAATAATTATTTGAACTACTAACATATTGTTGAACTATGGGTCACTCAGTAGTACTACTTACGAATTGCGATGTAAACATGTTTTGAACTAGCTACTCATTGTAGCTGTTTATTTTAGTTTAAAAACTACAATGTTCAAACAACTACCAACTTATCTTTTAGCCAGACATGAATCAGTCTTCTCTTAATGATCTTTTTTCTATGATCACCTGTGTAACAATTACTCTCTTTCTGATGATTCCTTGTGTCGTTATACTATCATATAATTACACCTATTATATTACATAATGACAAATTGGTGTGATTTATAGAACATGTGGGTAATTTGAATTAAGTCATAATTGAAGCACGAACCTTCTTTATATTCAAAAAAACAAAAACAAAATTAATATAATTTGATATAGAGATTGATAATTTTTTTAGAAGAATTAAAAATACAAATGAAAAAAATATTAAAATAATTATAGTTATTTAATTCAAAATCCATCAAAATCGTAATACGAAATGCAACAGAGTTTAGGGTATTTCGAATAGTATTAATCTTTAATGTTGTGTTTATTGAGTTATATTCTATTTTCAGTTAATCAATTACTAATATTTATCTTGTATTTGCAGATTATATTTGAACGTGGATACTATTACACCTATTTCTATTGATGTGGTTGATCTTAATCCAACCACTAAAGGTACTCAACCCCCATCCCTTTCACAATCCAATATCAATATCATTGTCCCCCCTAGTAAAAAAAATAAAAGGGCAATCCTCGTCTACTTGTTGGGATCAATTTTCTAAAATTTGGGTAAATGGTCTTCGGTATGGTGTTCGTAATTATTGTGAAAAAAGATAGGCTGCTAGTTATGATAGCCATGAGACTAATAACTTAAACAAACACATGGACCCTTTACGTGCAAATCGTTATCCAAAATATCCTTTTAATATATTGAAACTAGGCAGGCAACTATAGGGCTTTTTACCCAAAGGTGACAGGGCTTTTATATCTTATATTTTTACACAAGAAAATGCTAGTCAGTCCCTAGCTGAGATGGTAATAGTAGATGAAATGTCTTTTCAGGTTGTACAAGAGATCGGGTTTAAAAAATTCTGTTATCGTATGCAACCACTTTTTATAATTTTATCTACACGAACTGTTGCACGAGACATTGCAAAAAATTTACTCATAAAAAATCTCTTTTGAAAACTCTCTTGCGAGGGAAAATATTAAGCCTTACCACTGATACTTAGAATTCTATTCAAAATTTAAACTATATGATTGTTACTGAACATTTTATTGATGATAATTAGGTTTTAAGAAAACGTATTATTAGTTTTTCTATGACTGAATGGGGGATTGATGAAATTTTAACTATTACGGGCGATAACGCTAGTTTAATAATGTAGCGGTGGATTATATAATACAAGAATCATTGCTTGCCCCACAACCTACTATATGTCACAACAAATACTTACACATTAGGTGTTGTTGCCATATTTTAAACCTTATAGTCGAATTCGGGTTTCAAACTATCTGTTCTTCCATTGTAAGAATCTGTGATGTAGTACGTTATGTTAGATCATCCCCTAGTCGGTTTTTATGATTCAAACGTTATGTTGCTATAGCTAACATCTCTTCCACGAGTGTCATTTGTCTTGATGTCGATACTAGGTGCAAATCCACGTATCTTATGCTAGATGGAGCTGAAAAATACGTGAAAGATTTCTCTGAAATGTTCAAGGAAAATAAGATGTTCACTGAATATATAGATAGTTTGGGCCATGGGTTACCTACTGGATATCGATTGCGATTATGCTCGTTTTCTTTGGTAACGTATCTTAAACTCTTCTATGATGCTACTTTACGCTTCTCTGTACCGTGTATATAACTAGTAATTTGTACTTTGATGAGATACTTCCTTTGTATCGAGGAATGTGTAATCTTGGCCCGGGGATGGCACGATTTTATATGTAATGGCTTCAAAAATGAAGGCAAAATTTAATAAGTATTGGGGTGTAAAGGCTAAGATGAATATGTTACTATACATGGCAGCTATTCTTGACCCGAGAAAGAACTTTTCTTATGTAGGATATTGGTTAGAAACATGCACGGGAATACTAAAGTTAGTCCCTTAGTTGAGGATATTTTTCGTGGTTTAATATCTATGTTTGAGAGTTATTATGATATAGCAAACCCGGTTGTTTTAAGGATTTAATCAGATGCTCCAGAATCATCATCTTCTGCAACTAGCGATCCCCAGAAATTCTTTGAAGATCAATTCAAATTATTCCACATTCAACCCAAACAAAAAGTGGAAATACTGAGTTTGACAAACATCTTTCAAAAGCTATTGAAGACGATGATGATGAGAAATTTGATTCTCTGGTCTGGTGGAGGGGAAATTCTCAACATTTTCCTATTTTGTCTTTGATGGCCCAAAATATATTATCTATCCCGATTTATACTGTCGCTTTTGAATCATCATTTAGTACTGGGGGAAGATTTTTTGATAGTTTTTGGAGCTCTTTACACCCCAACACCATGGAGGCACTAATACGTACCCAAAACTTGTTACGTGAGGCATTATCGGTAGAAGTTGCCATGGATAGGGTCGAAGAACTTGAGGCTGAGTTTGGTAACTTATTTACTTTATTCTTACTTTATTAATCTAATGGATAAAGTATGTGTGATTCACTTACTTTCTGACTTGTTCTTTTTAGGTGGTTCTAACTTGTTTGAGGATACAACAATAAAAAAAGATGCTCAATTCAAAGTTGAAGATCCTTGATAAGACCTCAGATAGTTCATAGATTTTGAAATATATTATTCACCCTAGAGCTCATCGTAACCCATATAAGAAAATTATAACATCATTAATGTTCGAAACTTGAAGTATACGACAACAGAATTGAGAGAAAATTTGTTCGTCATCAATTATTTCCCAAGTTTTTTTGCTTTTAGCAATTCGTCTTTTTTACTTGCAGAACCATAATAACTATTACCTTCTTCATCATCTTAAGGTGAAGATATAAATTCTACAGGAACAATGAATTCAAAACCATAATCTATCAACATTTCCATATATATATATATATATATATATATATATATATATATATATATATATATATATATACCCCTCATATGCTTACTTGGATTCAAACTTGGGAACTTGAAAGACATTTACACTAAGCCATACGTGGTCCCTTGTCTAAAGGCATTAGCAAGCATGTGTTATGGGGATTCAATATAAACATGTACCTAATCGTAATACAAGGTAAATATGTAAGTATATGTGATGAAGCCAATCAAAGGCACTAGTGATCATTAATTCATGTTACTTAGTCATGATAATTGTACAAACCATAAATCAGGCTGGCTTCACTTTCTGATTTTTATATATCACCAAACTTGAATTCGAACAATCATTTTCTCGAGAATAAATAAAAGAATAGATCAAATCAATAGCACTCACAACTCACAAATCATAGAAATAGCCACAGAATCAACCAGATCACAAACAATAACAACGATAAAGAATACATTGCCGTGAAGGAGGTTGTGAGGATGGTGTTTCTCCAGAGAATTCAACAGCATCAGTGCCACCACCCATGTGAGTTAGTGTCTTTGTATTCTCCAACACCCACATAAATACATATCAGTATTTTTATCTAGGACGATGGCATTGAGGTAATTGTGATGGATCTTGGTTTGAAGGGTGAGATATAGAGAGTTGATCGAGAAGAGGGTGGAGGGGTGGGGCTTAGCAGTTGCCTTGTCGATGGAGGTGGTCGGAGTATTTGGGGGTGGGCGAGTGATATATTAGATTAAGTGATTCATTTTTATGGTTTAGTTGGTTATTGATTGAATGATGGGTATTCGTGTCTTTTTTATTAATTTTGTTGTAATTGGGTATACTTCTTTTAGCTATAACTAAATGGACCATATATATATATATATATATTTTCTTATTATTAACGGGGATTTAGCTTATAAAAATTACAATAATTCTCTCTTGCTTTTATTATTGTCTCTTTATTTTCCTCATTACTATCACAATATAAATTCTAAATTACAATACAATAAATGAGTTATTTGCCAAATAAGTCCTACAACCCAATTATCCACCCCCAACAGGCATAGCGCCTGATTTTTCCCCCAGCAATTCCAGACGTTTTCATGATATACCATCGATACCCTTATTTATGATCAAATCATATCAAAGCTTTCCATGATTCTTGATGGTAACTAAATCCCTATTATTAGATTATATATTAAATCCCCTAATTATTGCAGTTTATTATGGTAAATATATTTAATGCTTTAACAACTCCATTCTAGCACACATCCCATGGATTCTGGCTCAGATTCCGACAGCTCTCACATTTCCGCCACCCTCCCCGAAATTCCCCACCACCACAACCTCCATGACCAAAGATGCCGCCAAAACCTCCAGCTCACCACTCCACCACCAAATCGAGTATCAAAATTCCCACCGCCACCAAGTCGACCACCAGGACCACCACCATTACTTCTTCTCGAGTCATTCTACGACCAAAACGCACAAAAGAAGCCCAACCCGAAGTCCATCAACAACTCCCACCGGAAAGCCCAATACCACCACCAAACTTCACCAATCTACCTTTCCAAATCCGTCACCAAACACCATAAAAAAATAGAAGGAGATAACATCAACACCACCCTCCCTTCAGGCCAACACTTGATGTCAATTTGTATGTAGGTGGTGGTTTGGTTGATATGTATGCGAAACTGGGGAATATTCATGATGCCAGGAATATGTTTGATGAAATGCCACACTGTATGTCATACATACATGTAACCCGTCCAAATACCCTACTGCCCACTATCATTACTCTGACAAACCATCGCAAACTGAATAGTTTTTACAAACACACAACATCACATTAGTCAACAGACCCACTACTTTTGCTCACATACACCATCATGTACGAAAGTTATTATACTGTGTTATTTTTGCATTTTTGCAGGTTTGCAGAGGTGGGATGTTTCCTTGGTAGGGTTCGATTGGTTTGGATAAAAGAAGACCATGGAAGTGCTCAAGGTATGAATCTTTTAATCCAAAACCACACTTTATGTCATACAGACACGTAACCCGTCCAAATACCTTACTAACCTACTATTATTACCCTGACACACCATCGCAAGCTGAATAGTTTTTACAAACACACACCATCACATTAGTCAACCAACCCACTTCTTTTGATCACATACACCAACATGTACGAAAGTTATTTTACTGTGTTATTTTTGCATTTTTGCAGGTTTGTAGAGGTGGGGTGTTTCTTTGGTAGGGTTCGATTGGTTTGGATGAAAGAAGACGATGAATTGTTAATTGATTTTCTGAATTTTTGTTTTGGTTCTTTGTTTTTTTATTTAATATTATTTGACTTGTTGATTGTTTTGGATTAAAGAAGAAGATTGATTGTTCATTGATTTTTTGAATTTTTTTTTGTTTTTTTTTTAATATTATTTGACTTTGTTGCATGGAATTAGGGAATTTGGTTATGGTAACTCAACAAACATTAATTGGTATAAAAAGGTAATTCAGACTTTCTGGGTGGATTAGACCTGATGGGCAAATGACAATAGTTTGTGGACTCTTTCAGTCAATCACCCTACAATAAATATTACAAATGAGATTCAAATTCCTTGTAATACCTCCTAGCAAAATGAATTGTTTAATCTATAATAAGTAGACTAAGACCATATATTTGTAATTTATAACAGTTGTACAATAATATATTTAACAAAATAGATGTGACAATAATATTATATTATTTATCTTGCCTTTTGGTAAAATTAGAGATCACTAAAAAAATGAATGAACTAAACCAACCGTAACTAGTTTTTCATTGTTAATTAAACTGATATATTTTAATTATTTAATGGACTTGATTACTTTATTAATATATCCAACCCGACCTGACCAACCTGACCGACATAACACTATATAAATCTAAAACCTACCCATATCGTCTCAGCTAACAATACATATTCATATTCCCATTCCTCCCTTCTCTATCTTAAAACCCTAGATGCCCAAATTTCAATCATATTAAATTACATAAATTTCTTGTCTCTCTAATCTTTCACTAATTTTATATTTTTACTAACATTTATATTTATTTTATCACTATTTTATGTTTTCAAAAAAAATATATTATGTAATTTTAAAATAGATATTTTAATTTTAGGGGGTTTCAAAACAAAGATATATTCTCCGAAACAAGTTTTTGATTTTGAAAAACGGACCTGATAATTAACATTTATATTTATTTTATCACGATTTTATGTTTTCAAAAAAGTATATATTATATAATTTTGAAATAGATATATTAAATTTAAGGGGTTTCAAAACAAAGATATATTTTCCAAAACAAGTTTTTGATATTGAAAAACAGATCTGATAATTTTGATTTGTTTTAGAAATGTATTTATATATTTTTACACAAGTTTTTGATATTCAAAATAGGCATGTTAATATTTAGTTTTATATATATATATATATATATATATATATATATATATATATCCAAGTTATTTATATTCAAAACATATATGTAGATTTCCAATTACTAAATAATACATATCATTATGTTATAGTAAATTATTTGTTATATATAAATAATTTTCACCATAATGCAACCATTACAACCTATAGGTATGTATTTATTACAGATGGAGAGAAAGAGCTTTTGAGAGATTAGCTAATATTATTCGCTGTACTATAATCTTATGATTAATATTTGTAGTTTGTATTATAATATTGATTTTTTGTATTGTAATTGCTGATGTATATTAATTGATTTGTTGTATTACTTTTTTTAGTATTAAACCGACTCCATCAAACTGACCAAGTAGGGGTTTCTATTGATTGAAACACTTATTTCCTCTAATTTTAAAACGAGCTTTGCTATATATCACTTCTATTTTCTTCACCCTTATTTCACCTCATATGTGTCATCCCATGTGGCATTAAACAAAAGAGAGAGAAAATATATAACTAGGAGAAAGAAACGATTTGATTGGTTTTTAAAACTTCCACATAGTAGGTGATATAGGAGTAAAGCAAAAAGGGGTGATATATATCTTTACTCTTTTAAAACCAACCATATTTTGGTTTGGTTTCTTTTTACGGCCAAAGGGTCAGGTGACCCAACGATTTTTACACCTGAATATGTAACTTACATTAAGTGGTTGGCGGGGGAAGGGTGGCCGCCCCCGACGCAAGGTGCAATGTGATTTTTTTTTATTTCTTATCTAAATGTTATCAAAAATACATTAGCCTCACAGATACTAATATTAGTCATTTCTGGATTAAATATTTATCCTTATATACTTTTTAAAGACTTTTAGTCCACCCCTAACTAGAAATTAATCCTAATATTTCAAAGTATTCTAATTTTTAACACCCATTCGCGCATAATAGTATTCATCCCTCCACCCCTATATATGATGTGTGTGAAATAAGTTTTTTAATGTTATTACTAATTAAATTAACCTAATCAATTTAAACATACTCTATTATTAAATGAAATCTGATGATGTATTATCAATGTAATGAATAACTAGGAATATTAGTCTCCTTCAAAATAAGAATTTCCTAATATTTTTATTTTAACCATCATAGTAATTTATCCAATTAAAATGGTTCATCAAGATATCTTATTAACTTATTTTGCAAACAAATTTATAGCGAACGAAAGCCTCGCAAGTCATGATCAAGGTATTGTAACCAACATTTGAATGATATACATTCCATTTATTTTAAAGATAGAACGAACATTAAAAATCCCATTTTTATTAAAATGAGATGGAAATATGAGCATGGCAACCAAAGTCACTGAAGCCCAACCATCCCTGCTCTACCATTTACTAGTTAAGCTACTATATACATTGGGACGAACTTCTGGTTTTTCTTTTCATTAAACTTGTATTCTTAGTTGAAGCTTTAAACAACCAATTTCAAGTGCAAATCTAGTACACCTCAAAGAGAATATAGATAGACCAACTTACACATGACTCATATTATCTCGTATCTAGAATGTCTTTAAATATCCAAATAAAATTTTGTCCGTCCATATAAAGAGGATACGGAAATATCTTAGAAATTTAAAAAAAAGGTTTGTAACAACATTTCAAGAAAAGATAAAGATTTTTAGAATTGGAATGTTCCATATTTATTTTTCTTGTTGCCTATATGATCTTCAACATAAATAATATACAATAAGAAGTAGCTTGGAGAAGATAATAAAAAAGTACATAAACATAACTAGGATTCGATTCACAAGGAATAAGAAGTCAAGAAATCTATCATTGATCCTAGGTTTACAATAACTATATAGATTTTTTAGGCAAAACAATAATTATATATAGGGAGATAAAGGAAACTAGTGACTATAGTTATGGAACTACTCATCCGGTCTTCCCTTCTGAGTTCTGTCTACGTTGCTTATACTTAAACGTCCATGAAAGTTATTGAAGGTTGCTGAAGGATCAAAGAAACATTATTAGGATTTGCCTTTATGGTATCATATTAGGTGGTAGATTGTTTAGAAGCATTGCGAAAGATGTTAGGTCAACACTTATTCATATATTGACCCCTATAGTATCCTGAAAATCTCCATCTTCGAGTGGCAAAATTTCATATGTTGCATTACGAAAGGTTGTCGCAATGACCATAACGGGCCCGGATGCAACTAATGGACCAACCACAGTTCCACACACCACTTGCCCTTGTCCATTGAAAAAGTACAAGGTGAGCCCGTTCGCCCCGGGAGGAGATGGTTTGGGCAAAAATGCACCAGACAAGGAGAGTATCGCAAACCTTCCATCATGTTTAATTACACCATTTTGTGAGGTGGATTGGCGAAGGGATACATTAAAGACATCACCCCTACAACTCAATATCGAGACACCGAGATTGCGACGTTGAGAAAACGTAGCGAGGCTGCCACAAATGTCACCCCTATGTTTTATCTCAAAAACATGGCAACCGAGACTATTTGGATGCTCTTGTGTTATCACAATTGGGGGCTTTGGTTTGTTCTTTGAACCGGGTGGTCTCCCTCTTGGTCGGTTGTGAGTGCTAGCCGTCGGCTCTGATATTGCGAGGCCACTGGGGTTTGGCTCTTCAGATCGGCAATCATACTCTACCTTGGGGGTTATGTTTGTGCGGTTGGGACCTATATTTTCATCCTCATTTTTGTTTGTTAGATTGAGAGAGGGAAGGGGTGCGGATGAACTCATATGATTCATCGCCTTAAGTCTGACCCGCGGCTGAGTTTATATGGATTGTTTAAAAATCATGAATCAGTGATCAATATATAGAGTTCTTAAAACAAAAAGTCTTTAAAACATAAACTCACCTTGCTCATTTTTTACTAATATAACTTATTAAAGTCAAAAAATAATAAATGCTTTCTCATTACTTTTTTTGGGACAAGGAAATGCTTTCTCATTACTAATACCACAATTTACATGTTTTTTCATTTTTTACTTTCAATTTGCCTGTTTCGATTTATTAATTCAATGACAAAAAAAAAGATTTATTAATTTATTTATATTACTCATATTTATTTACTTGTATTATTTATCTTATATATTTACTTTATTGATCACCTTAGTTTACTTAAAATATATACAAACCCTCGTCGCAAATGGATTATAGACAATTTATTGAGGTAATCTTGATTCTGAATGGATCAATCCTTAAAGAATTTCGTGATAAAGAGGAATACAAATTATTTATTTAATTGTTCATATTCCTGTATTCACGAACATAAATCTACCTTGATTGTAGTAGTTATTCAAGATCTAGCAAACAATTCCAAACTCCATGTTATTTATTCTCGATCCAAAAGCACCAATTCTACCAACACACACTAAAAAAGGTTTAAATGAAGTTTCTCAAGATGATGGTTAGTACTAAAATTTGAGATGCTAACCAAGCAGTTGAAGGAAATAAAACCAGCTCAGATAAAGATACCGCAAGGACCTACTCATGATTTTCGTGCATTATATGGTACAATCTCATGTCCTGTTTATAACTTTCCTATATATGATACTTTAATTGAAAATCCACAACAATAAAACTAATTACCCCCAAAACCAAATTTATTGTGTTATCGTAAAATTCGTGCAATACCAAAACCAAGGGAACAATGACACAATAAAAAAGGATTGCCACCATATCAAAACTAGGATGACAAAATAACCAAGGAGGTCAAAATTTCTAGCAACAATACGGAGCTCTAAAATATCCAGGTTTTTTACCCCAACGTATGTGTATTCCAACCCTCCTCATAAACCATCTAAAATGATATATTTGAAAATATATGTTTTAAGAACTATCTAGTTTATTATGTTCCAAGAAATTGTACACTTAATACAATCACATTCCTATGAAAATAAGATCTAGAAGTCGAAATATGATAGATTAAGGATGGCGTAAACATAAAAGCTAATGGAACTTTACCCACACAACCTTTAGGGTCTCCTAGATGAAAAAAAAACAAAGACATGTAACTTAAGTAGACAAGGGAACATTAATGTTGTAACTGTACTTAGGAATGGAATAGTAGTAGATAATAAAATTAATATTGAGATCCATATGAAGAATAATAGTAACATGCAACACACATGTGAGACTAATGACAAAACTACTACTTATGCCCTTTCTTTTAAGGGACTTTGCCTATAAATCCCCTCTTCCCTCACTACTAGAAAAAGGATGTGAGCCCAGTGAAAATAAGTAAGCTATGATGAACATATTTAGTATAGTTTGAGTAAACTTCCCTTCCAAGAAGTTATTAAGACCATCCCTATCAAGGCCATAACATAAAGGTTAATTAGAAAACAACATAAGTAGTATCCTGACATGTTCTTCTCAACCTAAAATTAAAGATCCATGAGCCTTTACTATACCTTGTGTCATGTGAAATATCCATATGCAACGAGACTTGTTGGATTTAGGAGCTAAAGTTAACATTTTTCTATATAATATTATGAGAAAATGAAATTACAAAAACTGAACTATACCCATCACTTTACAATTATTTGATAGATTTGTAAAAGTCCCAATAGTGGTTATCGAGGATGCATTGATTCAAGTTGGTGATTTTATCCTTTCAAGTTTATTTTCTTGTGCCTGATATGGAACCTTACCGGTCATGGCAAGTGCACATACTCCCCTTATTCTTGGTCGTTCATTATTGGCCACGACCAATTGGAAAATTGATTTCATGACATATGAGATAGAAGTCTCTTTTGGAATAATGAAGGTAGATTTACCCGTCTTTAATCTTTTATTTGATAATTCCAACAATCCCTCACTCAGGGTCTTTGGGAGAGAAGATGAACAGGTTTCCATAACTGCCAGCATTTGGGTGAATTGTACTTAAGTGTCAATATATTTCTATTTGAAATTTACACGTAGTGAAGTGAGTCAAACAATGAATTCCGTTTAAGTGAACGTACTCTAGAACTTAACGGTTTTCGATCGAGACCTAACATCACATACTACACCCTACTGGCAATTATAGTCCCCTCGAACATCACCATTTCCTTACACATAGGTGATTTCCAAGAGCATCTAGCCTCATTATACGAACCCTCTCGGATTTCGAGATCATTAAGAGAAATAAGGCTTAGCCTCTATATATTTTTTGCTGATTGATCAAGTATCTTCTCTTTAGGACCACCCTTACGGGCTATGAATTTATGGTGAGCCTAACAAATCATCCATTGGGAACATCAAGAACGTCTCCTTGAAGTCATATTAGAGCAATATATCTCAATCACGACGGTGAATTCACTAAGTCCTTATAAATGGACCACCATTTAGTGTCTATGATTTCATTAAGAGTTATAAACTCATCCTTAAGCTCTTTCAAGAGTAACAAGCCTCCACCTAATTAGTGAAATCATCAAATCCTTCTCAATAGGACCTCCACTGCATGCTATGAATATATTAAGTAGGAAAATTACAAAACGAACCTCAACGGTAAATTCATAAAAATTTTCTCAATAGGACTAATGCACATGGCTATGAATTCATTAAGTTTGTGAAATGTAAAACAACCTTAACGGTGAATTCATCAATTCCATCTTATAAGACACCACACATGGCTATGAATTCATAAGTTTGAGCATTATGCAACAACCTCGAAGGTGAATTCATCAAGTACGTCTCAATATGACCACCACGCATGACTATGAATTCATTAAGTTTTAATTTTCTCATGTACGCACAATTTATACTATATGGATAGGAAGTTACTGCATCATATAGGCTTATTAGTCATAGGTTCCCCATTAATGGGTTCCAGTCCTATCGCTCAATGTTTCCAGGATTACTCTCCCTGTTAAGTCTTTTATTCAACGATTCAACCATTTATTTCATCATTTATATGGGACCCAGTGTGCGTAACAAAAATCCTTCAAGAACTACACGAGTCATTTTAAAACGCATATCTAGATCAATAGTACCTCTCTCGTACTTTATTAATTGACAAATAATAACCCAATGGTCACCACTTGATTCTCTTTACAATATGGACAGTACCAAGTTGAGTATAGTTAATTAAGAACATCATAATCCTTATAATTATTTATATTCATTAAAGGGTCCACCCCTCCCACCACCATAATTCTCTTATTCACGAATACTAGTCTTATAAGGAATTCTACCAGACATTATATCAACAGAGTCAAACCTTTCCAACAAATTGAGAGTGACTAAGGTAAATTCTCTTATTTACTCAAATGAATTTTATCCTCAGGATCAGCTTCCCCCACATCTTTTATTCACAAATAGAAAATTGAAATCAGTAAGTCCCATGAAAGAGAGTACCAAAAGATGATCAGGTCATACACCTCTTGACAAAAGTGTAACACAACCCGATCCATATTTTATTAAGGTACTATTTAATTAGCAAGGTTCCTGTTTAAAAACACAAAACAATTTTATAGGTTTTCATACTTTATCCCCTTAATCCAAAACCACCAACCCTTCATGCTGCACCATATAGATTTCTTCACATAGATCTTCATTCACACACACACACACACACACACACACACATATATATATATATATATATATATATATATATATATATATATTCATGTTTCTGAATGATATTTAGTGTAATAAGAGTTAAATAGTGGTAATATAAGGGGTCAAAGTAATCCTTAAACTTTTATAAACGTGGAAACTTAAGGAATTATCCTTCAGTCGGTTCACTTTTTGACTTGTATGGGACTAATTGGATCTTGTTGAGTCATTTCCTGGTGACAAATTCTTCTCATCAGAATCATCACCCCAATGCCTTTTCTGAAACGTTTCACAGATAGTCTTTGTTGACTTTTCAACTGCACACAAATAAAAGGCGTGGTTCGTCACATTATCCAAGATCCATCATCTAAGTACTGAAATAGTTTTCTTGAACCCAACTTCGAGAGCTAGAAACCTAGCATGTAGTTCTTTGGTATATTCCCCATTAGCCTCAATGGAGGGGGGGGGGGGGGGGGTACCTCGAGAACGACAAGGTCTAGTTTATGTTGTTCAAGGCATATTGGTGGCTTTCGTTCCCAACTTTTTAGTTGGAACCATTGAAAGGCTCCAACTTAGTTATGTCGGGAATGGCTTTTGCATTCAAGGATGAAGCAACCACCGATATAGAAAAAACATTTTACTATCAGTGATATTAAAAATATCTTTTTAAATTGTAGAAAAAATCCAACAATATCATTGGAAAAGTAAAAAATAGATTTCATCTAACAATATCACTGGAAAAGTAAAAAAATAGAATTCATCTAACAAAATCACTGGAAAAGTAAAAAATATATTTCATTTATATATATATATATATATATATATATATATATATATATATAAAAGAAACAATTTCAATTAAAAGTAATACTACACTATTACAATAAATTGAAAACAACGAAACTTACACGGAAATCCAAGTAAATAACGGTTACACGGTATATTAAATTGTGTTAAAAAGATATTCCGGTCGTGCCGGTATCTCTAACATAAGTTATACTCTAGTAATATCAGAATATTATATAAGAAGAGAGTAGAGAGTATCTATTTATTTTACAAATTCTTGGTTTTGTCTACATTATATTCTATAATCCCTATAGAATAGTTTTTTCATTCTCTCTAGAATTATTTTTTCTATTATCTCTAGAATAGTTTTTTCATTCTCTCTAGAATTATTTTTTCCTCTTCTCTTAAAATGCAAGTAACAAAATTACTATTTATAAAGGAAATGGTAAGACAAAAAACTGTCATATAAATGCTCTTCAATGCTCATTAAAGCAGTCGTTTTGTTGACCAAGCTTTGGTAACTCCCGTAACAGCTGAAATAAAGAGCCATTAATCTGCAATTAAGAGCCATTAAATCGTCATCAAGAAAAGGAAATCATTTTATATTAAATAATTTCCAATGGTTTTTTCTCAAATTACAATGTGATACTATTAGTACACACATAGTCTTTTTCATTTCTCCCAAGATCATGAAAGAATTAATAAAACAAATTATCTTATATTTAATAATTCCAACAATGGATACATTGAGATAGAAATAATGTGGGACAGATCACTCACCTGAATCTTGAAAGGTAGTGTTATAGGATTATACAACTAGGAATTTATTCACTGTTAGAGTCGAACCCACCCATCATTATTGTTCTATGTGTTAGATCTTCCTTTAGATGAAAAAACCACTCCTAGCAAGATCTTAGGTCCTAAAAGGCCTTAAATATACCTCAATAGGTAGAGACCCATTTAAAACTTGCTTTGATATTATGCTCTTTCATTTCACACCATCGAAGGGGGTGAAACAATTATTACCAACATAGATGATGCATCTTTAATCTAAATAAGAAAAGAGAATGGGTTGCTAGCCCCATTCTAGAGAAGTTACACTCCATATAGTACTTGGAAGCTTATATATTAGATATTTTTTTACACAAGGATGTGATGCTACTTGCAGGTAATTACTATCAAGAACTAAAGACCGTGATATCGAAATCAATTCAGTTGATAGATTATATCTAGGAATTACATAAGGACTTAATGCCAAGAAGTAATGAAATCTTAGAAAATAATGTGCTCAATATCAAGGTGGGATTAGATTTAGACGGTCCCCACGCGTTTGAAGTAGATTAAATGGTAAAGTCGGTTTTGAAAGATAAAATGTGATTAGTCAGTATTAGATTCGCGCGGTCCTCACATGTTTAAAAGATTAAATGGTAAAGTCAGTTTCACGAGCACATCTTCAATCTTTCCTTTAGGTCAAGAAATAGTCATGTCCACCATTTGCAAAATCACGGTAGTACGGGTTTCTTTTCCTATATTCAACTTCTCAAACACTGATCTAGGCATAAGATTAATACTTTCCCCCAAATTGCATAACGCTCTCCCACTGCATTCTTCTCCAATGGATATAGGAATGTGAAATCTTTCGGGATCCTTCAACTTAGGTGGCAATTTTCTTTGACACATTGCACTGCATTTCTCAGGGAATCCTACCATTTCCCCCTCAATATAATTACGTTTGTTGGAAAGTGTATCCTTCAAGAACTTCAAATATATTGGCATTCTCTTGAATGTCTCAATAAACAGTAAGTTGATGTGTAACTTTTGCACGATGTTCATAAACTTTGAAAATTTTGTAGTGTCTGATTAGCTTGAACACGTGAAAGGAATGGTGGAGGATTTCTCTTACCACTCACAACAATTTCTTTCTTCTTCTTTTGTCTCAGAATCTCTTCAATTTTATCCTCAACAACTAACGGTTCAATGTCCTTGATGTCTCCCCATTTGTGATGATTTAATCTTAGTTGGAGACATCATTTTTAGTGTTTTAGAAGTCTAAATACTCGACTTCCATATATATTAGTGCACTTTCCTATTTCTAGTCTTGATTTAATGATTTATTATTTTTAGAGCATATTTGATTTAATTGTTTGTTAATTGTGAAGCTTTAAAGATATATATGATCATTAATTAGATACCAAATCAATTATATAAGATAAAGGAAAGAAGATATGCATGTAAATTCGAGATAAGGAAGGAAAAGATAAGATATGGAAAGATAAAGTTGCCAAATAAATCTGAATTTCAGCACCTACGACCATAGAAGTGATCATAACTCAAGATTGGATAGTAATTTGGAAGAATGGTCAGAAGAAAAGTTATAGAGCTTTCTGAGACGATCAGTTTCGACATATGGAACACGTCAAACGCGTTTGAAACGAAGAAGTTATGGCCAAAACAAAACAGCGGCAGATTATTACTTTTTCTATATTTTAGGGTTACGAATTTGAGTTGGGTTTGGAGTCTAAGTTACTTGTCTTCCACTCCAAGAAAATGAATTAGGTCTTCTAAACACCTATAAATACACCCTTCAACCTTTGTAAATTAATCCTTGCCTCTCATAAGTTAGTCCTTAAGTTTTTATATCATTAGAGTTATTGAAGAGAGCAAGATGTCATCTTTGTATTATTATTTTAGTTTATTTCTTTCAGGTATTAGCTAATTTTCCCATAGCTTGGGTTTTTTGCATCGTGTATAATCTATGAATTCTATTTTCTTTCTATCTAAGTTTCTTTGGGAATTATATGTTTTAATCTGATTCTAGCTACTTAACCATATATTTGTTTTATGTTCTTTGAATTATTGTCTGTCTTAAACCTGATCAATTTAGGGCTTTGCTAATAGTAGTTAGATGGTCTCTCGGAAGGGGTGTCTAATTATTGAAACACTACATAAACGTCTAGAATAAATAATTGGTCCTGACAACACCAGCCTAACTAGATAGTCATTAAGGTTTATTTTCATCACCAATCGTCATTAGTAGGTAGGACTACACCTAGGACCCAAGTGGCGCAGGTTAACCCTTTGTGAGTTCCCTCGTGATTGTGAAGTGGCCGCCCTAGTTCGCTCTCCGGGGATAGGGGGAATTTAGAATCCCGACTACATATCTAAGAGCTATTGTCTCTATTATAAACTGAAATCGGTAGAAAGAATTAGAAGGATTAGTGCATACTAGCAAATACCTAAGCTATACTCTCTCATCTTATTTCTCTCATATTTATTTTATCGTCTTTTAATTTCTTAGTTTAATTATCAATCTCTCAATAAATCGTATTTATTTTCTGTCTTTAAATTAATTATTGCTACTCTGATTATTTGCTCATTCATATAACACGCTAAGTTCCTGAGAACGAAATCTACTTATAATTAAAACTTGCATACGTCCTGTAATACTTGCAGTATCGTGCTTGTCTAGGGTGATTAGTGCATTGTTTTCCGGATTTATTTATCATATTTTTATCACACCCTAGGCAACACCAGTCCTCAAATTTATTAATGCTTCTTGATCTTCTCTATGAAGCAAATAATCTATGTGATTCTTCTAGTTCCACCTTTAATGAACTCACTTGAGTCTTGATCATTTTTAGACGTTTCTTGATCTTACCTAAGTCGTTATCTTGACATCTTCTA
This sequence comes from Nemophila menziesii, assembly GCA_029959085.1. Lineage (NCBI taxonomy): Eukaryota > Viridiplantae > Streptophyta > Magnoliopsida > Boraginales > Hydrophyllaceae > Nemophila > Nemophila menziesii. The sequence goes on along the minus strand of JARWIR010000012.1, from coordinate 1,377,730 downwards.
GCTCATTCTCTCTTGAAAATTTTATGTTTAGTTGATCATATATTGGATTTCTTTACTTGAATATGATCTTAATTTTATTAGCTCCAAGCACTCTCAGATTATCATACTCATGCATTTACTATTAAATACAACTTATATATTGGATAACACTAACTTTAATCATTTATTAAACTTCATAAAATTACTAAAATAAAGTGAGGCTAACAATAATATATTCTTATGTATTGATACATCTTGGAATTCTTTAGACTGTGTGGTATTTCTGTATGTGGGTGTAGAATGGAATCAAGATCGCTCACAACATTATGAAAGTATGATCATGTGGTATTTGACAACATATTTACCGTAGCTTTTAAAGAAAACAACCATTACTCAATATGTGTATTTTGATTTCAAGAGCTTCGTAGGAGAGGAGTCATTCTTCCCTATGAAAGCATAAATCGTTTAAAGGCCTTTTATGAGTCTGGGTTGTATCAATGGGTGGTTGGAAATGAAGGTTACTATAAGAACACACATGCATAATTTTACCACACAATGCACATCGAGGCTAAAGTAGGTATTTGGAGAGGATATATCAACAATTAGGAGAACCTAAAGACGCCTACCTTCCATTATACGGTAAACAAAAAAATACAGTAATGATATATACCACCTATGACGTGGTGTGATTTGATTAGAAGTAAATCGTCAATCAAAACGAGAAAATTAATAGATTAATGATTTAGGCGGTATATATTATTACTCATAAAAACATTATACTTGCAGTAGTGAGAATATTGCTAGACGCTATGCTAATAATAGCGATGCATACAATTATAATCTCGCTCTAGCTATCTATGATACATCAGACAAAAGAGCCTCTTGGCTACAACAAATATTTATCAATCACAAATTTAAATCTAGAAGTAACCCACCAATAACAAAATCTAAGCTCCTCATGTACATGTTACCACTAGATCACATCCTCTTCGATTACCTCTTCCACACCCTTGTAAAACATGCAAACATGTGTATATCCGACTACCCTAAGAATTACAACATTGCAAATTTGTAGTTGAGCAATTAGACATAGGCACAATCTTATAACTAAAATTTTACGTGTTGGAGAGGTAATATAAAATCTAGGGACAAAAATTATGTGTCTATAAATCCCTTTCCTCCTCCAAAGATTAATGATTTTCAAGGTTGTATCGTGTCTTCTAAATCAAGAGTTAATTTTTAAAACTGAGAAGGGAATGATTGTGATGAACTTTAGGAAGAGCTATAATTCACATAATGGAATAATAGTTGAGCGAGAAAGGTAGATAACTCGACGACAAGAAGAGGAGGAAGAAGATGAAAAGTTTTGTGGAGAAGAGAGAGACAGTTCAAGGAAAATGCAACTACAGGAGAAGCATGGGGTATTTGATATCTTACTGAGGCTTTCCTTACCAAAGGTTTGCTAGATGAGAGACCTACTATGAGAAGTTTTTCCACGAAGTATGGTAATTATTTCGGCCTCCTTTCTTAGGATCGATAAACGAGTTCAGAGAGAATCTTATTAGAATACAAGATTAGCGCTTACAGTGCAAGACGAAAGAGATTGTTTACTAGCTATAGTAGTACGGTCATCCCCCACGATAGGGTATAAATTTAAGAGTAAATACAACTGTTACCCCTTACTATTGGCTGATTGACTACTTACCCCCTGTTTTCAAAAACACGACATTTTACCTCCTATACTAATTTTTCGTGACTTGTCACCCACAGTTAACGGAGTTCGTAAAAAATCGTCGTTGAGTGCGGTTTTCGTGACATTTTACCCCCTATACTAAGTTTGCGTGACATTTTACCCCCTGTACTAGATCCCGAAAAGTTTGTACATGAATGTTACAAAAAAGAAACTTATATGAAGGCATATACACCAATGATTTACCCAGTTAATGAACCTTCTATCTGACCTGCTACAAGGCCTGTTTTTGTGGAACCACCTGTGGCCTTTAAATTGGTTGGTAGACCAAGAAGGGATAGGACAAAGGAGGTTGATAAGGTTCACGTTAAAAAGTGGAGAAAAGGTCACATGTGGTTCCACAAAAACGGGTTTAGTAGCAGGCCACATAGAAGGTCCATTAACTGGGTAAATCATTGGTGTATATGCCTTCATATAAGTTTCTTTTTTGTAACACGCTAGACATACTTTTCTGGATCTAGTATAGGGGGCAAAATGTCACGAAAACTTAGTACATGGGGTGAAATATCACGAAAATCGCGCACATGACCAGCACGTGACCAACTAACAACGATTTTTTGACGAATTCCGTTAACTGGGGGTAACGAGTCACAAAAACTTAGTATAGAGGGTAAAATGTCGCATTTTCACAAACAGGGGGTAAGTAGTTAATTAGATCATAGTACAGGAGGTAAAATGGGTATTTACACTAAATTTAATAATCTTCTCTTACGTTGTGTGTGAGGTTGATAACCGCTTGTGTCCTTTAATTAGTAGTTTGTGTACTATATAATTGACTTCTCTTTACTACTATACTTTACAGGATTTACTGCTTTACAAGTTGGATGGATTGAACGATTTGTTCGACAGTATTAAAGTCATCTTCCATATCATTTACACTCTCATATCATTCAAGTTGGATGAAGGCAGTATTCCTAAGAAGTAGATTTAAATTTCTAAACTTTTAATTATAGAATATTATTGGAGTCCTCAAACTCTTATATAGTTTCCTTCATTATTATCCTAAATTTACTTTCCTAGTTGGAGTTTGTACTTTGTAATTTTTACTGGGTACTATGGTTAATAATACTATAATGCATATGTAAAAGTTCTATATAAAAAAGGGGGAAACAACACAAGTAAGCTACCAATTGTATTACTACCTTTGTCCAAGTTTATTTATTTCCCAGTAATTGTTATTCTTTATAATATTAAGACTTTTTTTCTTAATTTTTTTCTTCAATATCCTCATTGTTGGTAAAAACTAACAATATCACTAGTAAAGTGAAAGATTATTTCATACAAAAATATTCTGAGAAATGTAATACTACAACTATTACAATAAAATAGAAAGTCGGAATATTAAGGTATCCCAAAACGTAATACTACAACTATTACAAGAAATGGGAAAAGAACTTACACGGAAATCTTCAGAAAATAATATAGACACGAATACACAAAAACGTGGTGTTAAAATAGATATTCCGGAAGAACCATTGTCTCTAACAATCGTATCCCTTTATTACTCTAATCTCTATGTAAAAAACGATTTGACTTATCATTGAGAAGAGAGTATTCTATTCTTCTGAATTTCTTAGTTCTCTATTCTTTCTATTATAGTTTTCTATCCTCTCTAGATAATTTTATATCCTCTCCAGAATAATTTTCTATTTTCTCTAGAATAATTTAAGTGACAAAGTCACAATTTATAGGAGAAGAAACAAACCAAAAAAACTGTCACATAAAGGCTCATTAATGCACATTTATGATCGGTGATAAAGACTCATTAATGCAGACGTTTTTTTACCAAATCTTGTAACTCCATACAACCAAATTAAAGAGTCACATTAAATGCTTATTAATTCACATTAAATGGTCGGTGATAAAAACTCATTAATGCACACGGGTTTCTTGACCAAGCTATTGTAACTCCCATAACAGCTGAATTAAGAGGTCTTGATGATGGAATACTCTGCATTAATTCCGAGTCAATGAGCCATCAATTCTTGGTTGGTGTATCTATTATATTCTTCTCCATTTCCTAGGTAGGTCTTTTTAACACACAAAAAGTTTTTCCACTTCTCCCTAGAGAAGGAAAGAATTAATGAAATTAAACTCTTTAATTTTAATAATTCCAACTATTTCTTTCTTAAATTTTAATGTGGGACTATTAGAACACAAATAGTATTTTTTCCACTTCTCCCAAGAGAATGAAAGAATTAATTAATCATCTTTAATTTAATAATTCCAACAATCTCCCACTCAGATTCTTTAGGGGAAAAGATGAACATGTTTCATAAATACCAGCATTTGGGTGAATTGTACTTAAATGACAGTATATTTTGATTTGAATTGCCACGTATTAAAGTGAGGCAACCACCAAATTCCTGTCAAGGGAACGTACTCTTGAACTTGACGGTTTTCGATGGAAACCCTCACACCACATACTCTACCTGAGTGATAGTTACATATTCCTCAAACATCATCCTTTACTTACACATAGGTGATCTCCAAGAGTGTCTAGCCTCATTAGTCGACCCCTCTCGGAGTTCAAGATCCTTAAGAGAAATAGAGCTCAACCTCATTACGTGTCTTGCTAATTCATCAAGTCCTTTCTCTTTAGGAACACCCTTACAGGCTATGAATTTGTGGTGAGTCTAACAACTCATCCATTGGGAACATCAAGGGCGTCTCCTAAAATTCATATTATGAGAAATATACAACAACCTCTATGGTGAATTCATCAAGTCTATCTCAAAAGGACCACCACACATGGCTATGAATTCATTAACAACAACCTCACTGGTGAATTCCTCAAGTCTGTCTCAAAAGGACCACTACACGTGGCTATGAATTCATGAAGTATGAGTAATATACAACAAACATAACGGTGAATTCATCAAGTCTGTCTCAATAGGACTACCACGCATGGGTATGAATTCGTTAAGTGTTAATATGCTCATGTATGCATAGTTTTTGTTGTATGAACGGGAGGTTAGTGCCGCATATAGACTTATTAGTCATAGGTTCCCCATTAATGGGTTATAGTCTTATCACACAATATTTCCAGGATTATTCTCCTGGTTAAGTCTTTAGTAAACGAATCAACTAATTATTTCATCATTTATATGGGACCCAGTTTGCGTAACAAAAATCTTTCAAGAACTACACGAGTCATTTTAAAACGGAGTTCTATATGAATAGTATCTCTCTCGTACTTTGTTAAATGACAAAGAATAACCCAATGGTCACCACTTGAGTCTATTTACAATATGGAGAATACCAAGTTGAGTATACTTCATTAAGAACATCATAATCCTTGTAATTATTTCGTATTCATTAAGGGGTACAACCCACCCCCCGACAATTCTCTTATTCATGAATACTAGTCTTATAAGGAATTTTACCATACACTATATCAAAGGAGTCAAAATTTTCCAACAAATGAGACTAACTAAGGTAAATTCCATTATTTACTCAAATGAATTATGAGTAAATGCCACTTAGGGTCTTGAACACACCCCCCTCTTCGAGTTAGCACCCCCACCTAGAGCCTCTTCTTACTAAAGACCTCAGAAACTTTTTAACACATGAACCCCAAAACCCCTGTTATCTTTCTACCCTCGTTTTATTTTTTCTTTTCCTATATATATTAATTTAGATGCCACAAACCACATTTTCAGATCCAGATCCAGTTTCTCTCACCTCCCTCTCCTCCCTTTTCTCCCCTCCGATGTGAGTAGCTCCAAAACCACCACCACCACCACCACTAAAACACACCACCACAACCACCCTTCTCGCAACCTCTCATGGCAGCCATGGAGGTTCCACCAAAACACCACTACCACCATAACACATCCACGGAACCACCACCATAACATAACACATCCATGGAGGAGTTCACCGGAGTTATTGTTCGTGACCATCTCGGAGTTACTGCTCCACCTATCGTCCTCCATGGCTCGACGAGAAGAAGACCATGGCTGCTTCCATGTCTATTCATCTCATGGCTGTTCGTTGCTTCATCGAGATCCGGCGACTGTGAAGCAAGCAAATACCTTTGAACAGCAGATCGATATCTCTGGTGCAGCAGATCGAGATCTCCTCGGCTTCGTTGCTTCGCTACATCACACCTCCGACGAGCTGTAACACCACCGGTTTAAACAAGGCTGTAACACCACTTACATGGCTTCTTCGAACAGTACCATCACTTCCATGGCTTCGTTGCTACAGGCGGTGGAGGAGAAAGGCTGTAATATGTGGTGGTGGTTCGATTTGTTGTTCGCCGGAGTTACAGTGGCTTCGTGCTCAGCCATGGAGGAGTTGCAGTGGCGGTGCTTTTTTCGAGTTGCAGTGGCGGAGCTTCTCAATCGTGGTTGCTGCTGTCTTCGTGTGGTGTTCGTGTGGTGGTGGTTGTGATCGTGGTATGGTGGTTGAGCTCGAATGTTGCTTGCTTCGCGAAGAGAACCACTGAGCTCGCGGTGGTGGGTTTCTTGGGCATGGCAACGGTGAAACGAGCTTGAAGAAGAAGCAGCGAGTATTTTTTTTTCCAGTAGGTTGACCAGATCTAGATCTGGTCAAACCTTGTAGAATTTTTTTTTGGCTTGTGTAATAATATATGAGAATAATATTTTTGTTTTAGTAATACTCATTACTTTTGTTAAATAAATTGTTCAGTAATTTTTATATTAGTCCTCAATTTTTAAGAGTACTCAGAGTTTTTCTCAGAGTACTCTGAGATTTTCTTAGAGTACTTCGAGATTTTCTTAGAGTACTCCGAGATTTGCTTAGAGTACTTTGCAATTTTCTGGCAGTCGGTGGTCGGTGGTTGGATATATAGAGTACTCATTTAAATTTATAGAGTACTCAGCAAAATTGTCGCAGTACTCAACAAATTCTCGGAGTACTCTATGTTTTTTCCGGTGACCGGTGACTGGTGGCCTGAGGTCGGTGGTCGGTGGTCGGTGGTCGGTGGTCGGTGGTTGGAGGTCGGTGGTAGGTGGTGGGAGGTTGGAGGTAGGTGGGTAGTGGTAGGTAGTGGAGAGAGAAACGGTGACATCACATTTTTTTTGTCTTTTAGTGTTAGTAAGGGTAGGAAAGACTATTGTAAAAAATGAGGTCCCTAAGAAGAACAACTTTCAAGACACTACTCTATAGAGAAGAAATAGTGTTTCTAAGACCCTATATATAATTCACCCATGAATTATATTCTTAGGATCAACTTCCCCTACATCTTTTATTAAGAAATAGAAGAATAAAATAAGTAAGTCTCATGAATGAAACTACCAAAAGTGTATCATGTTATACACATATTAAAAAAAGTGTAATACAAACTGGTCCATCTTTTATTAGGATACTACTTCATTAGAAAGGTTCCCGTTTAAAAACACAAAGCGATTTCCTCAGTTTTCATACTTTATCCCCTTAATCCAAATCCACCAACCCATCATGTTGCACCATATAGATTTCTTCACATAGATCTTTATTCATACATAGATTTAGTATACAATTTATATATATTCTTGTTTGTGAATGATATTTAGTGCAATAAAAGTTAAATAGTGGTAATATTAAGGGTTCAAAGTAATGCTTAAACTTATATAAACGTAGAAACTTAAGGACTTATCTTTGAGTATTAAATCAACTTTTTTTTTATATATTTGTAAATATATTATATTTATTTAAATTATTAAATTTAAAGTAAAAGTAAAAGTTAAATTATTAAATTTTAAATAAAAATACAATTTTAAAGTTTAAAAAAAATAATTCATGTAAATATAACTTATAAGTAAAATATAAAAACAAAATAATTTAATATTTTAACTAAGTAAAATAAAAATAAAATTAAATAAAATATTGAGTAATGCTAAATATCATTCCAAATCACATCACTTTTTTATCTTTTCTTAGGTGGACCAATCATATAGGAGAGAGAAAAAAATCATATGATTTGTCAATTTAAAATCCATTTAAAAAACGATGAAAAGGTGATGTAATTTGGAATAATATCCAACCTTACTCTTAAATATTAATATATTATCATTTATGTTACTATTAAAATTTTAATTAAATCAAAATTTTAAATAAATAAAAAAGATGGAATATAACTAAAGAGTAACGGAAATAGAAGAACTGAAATTTAATATGATAAATTTATGAAGTAATTGTTAGAGTATAAAAATAAAGTATTTAAACCCACTGTTATTAGTTCACTGGTCATCGAATCTAGTGGTGTAGGTTCGACCCGACGACTCAATAAATTTGAGTCCAAAGTGACTCTCCTATGTAAGAAAAAATTAAGTATTTGTGGAAAATGGACTAATGACTTTTTTTTTTCTTTTTAAGATAAATGGTCTAATGACACATTAAGCGTTTTTGGGATTGATTATTTTGGAGACAAAATCGCTTTTTGATTAAAATTAAAATATTTGTGTAAAATATTAAAAAATAGGTTGACATCTAAAATCACTTTAAATGCTTATTTTAATAATTACTAATTTAGTGTTTTTTCTAAAAGTAATTTTTAGAGTCTAAAATCACTTTAATTAATTATTTTTAAAAGCAATCCGAAACGGGCACATAATTTCTAAATTCTAAAGTTTACAACTTGAAAATCTGAGTCTGGCACCAAAAGACCGACCATCACAGTTAAATTGCCAGATCCAGTGGGACTGGGACGTATGTCCCAGGTTTTATTTTGCTTTTAACTTGGATTCTTAGTTGAAGCTTTAAACAGAAGTGGAAATGTAGTATACTTAGAACTCAAAGCAACTTGTATCTAAGAATATCTTCAAGAATCCAAATAAAGATTAGTCCAAGAGGGTAATGAAATGTTTTAGAAATTCTTTTAAGAGAAGTTTGCAACGACAATAAAAGAAAAGATTAAGTTCTTTAGAAAAGGAGTAACAGATGTTCCTCTATTCTTTTATACTACCATATATATATACTCCTTGTTGCCCACATTATGATTTTCAACAAAAAGCTAACATACAACAAGAAGTAGCTTGGAGAAGCAAATGAAAAAGTACACGAACCTAACTAGCTAGGATTTGATTTTGCAATAACTATAGAGATATTTTTAGACAAAACAATAACTTAAAGAGATATAAGGAAATTAGCTAGTGACTATAATTATGGTACTACTTTTCCCCTTTGACGTCTACTTCATTTATACTTCAGCGTCCCCAAAAGTTGTCGGAGGTTGCGAGGAAGGAGCCCAGAAAACATCATTGGAGATTTGCCTATTTGGTAGCAAATTAGGTGGTAGATTGTTTAGAGGCATTGCTAAAGATGTTTGGTCAACACTTGTTCCTGTATCTACCCCTATGGTTGTTTGCAAATCTTCATCTTCGAGTGGCAACCTTACATATGTTGCGTTACTAAAGGTTGCTGCAATAACCATCACAGGCCCGGATGCTAGTAAAGGACCTACCACAGTTCCACCCACCACTTGTCCTTGTGCGCCGGCAAAGTACACGGTGAGCCCGTTCACCCCAGGAGGAGATGGTTGAGGCAAGAATGCACCGGACAAAGAGAGTATCTCGTACCTTCCATGGAATGTTATAACACCACTTGGTGAGGCGGCTTGACGGAGGTTCACATTAAAGACAGCTCCTCTACCACTCAGTATCGAAACACCGCGGTGGCGACGCTGAGCGAACGTAGCGATACAGCCAAAAATGTCATTTCCACTGCTTATCTCGAAAACATGGCTACAAAGTGTATTTGGCGATTCTTTTGTTATAACAATTGGGGGTTTAGGTTTGTTTTTTGAACCGGGTGGCCTCCCTCTCGGCCGGCAGTGCATGCTAGGCGCCGGCTCTAAGATTTCGAGGCCGCCGGTGTTTTGCTCTTCTGATCGGCTATCATTTTCTACCTCATCGGGGGTTTGGTTGGTGCGGTTAGCACCTGTATTTTCCTCATCAGTGTTGTTTCTTAGGTGGAGAGGTGGAACGGGTGGGGGAGAACTCATAGGATTCATCGCCGAGTTTCCGACCCACCAACGATTTTCCATGGCTTGTTTAAAAATCAAGAACTGGTTCTCAATATATAGAGTTCTTAAAACAATAAGTCTTTAAATCATTAACTCTTCTTGCTAACTTTTTTGACTAAATTAACTTACAAACAGCCAAATCTCTCTTAAATGCTCCCAACACCTCTCTTCAGTTACTATATAGAAAAGGAACATAAGATTGACCAGGATTTCCTTCCTTTGTGTTTGATAACCTACAAAGGGATTGACAACAAAAAAAGAAAAAGAAAAACTAAAATGGGATCCACAGGAAAAGAATTAAATGTACGGACTAGCTCGAAAACTATGGGAGAATCCACCACATAGTTGTTTTGACTATTGAAAACACCTAAAAAAAATTAACTTGACTTCCCTTACAGAGTTCTTACTGTCCGGGCTTATAGAATCCACCACCTAAAATATATAATTGAAGACAACTACAAGTGAAAAATGATTTGATATTTTAAAACCCTTATATGCTATCTTAAAATTACAAGAGCTCGGATTCAAACAAATTAACTAAAGAATATAAGGGAATGGGAGTTCGAAAATCCAAGAAAAGTAGACATGAGTTATTACCTGGGACTTTGCTTCTTTAAGAGTATAGTAGTATAGTACAACACCCTTGTTATCATCTACTAATTCTGAGCAGAAAGAAAGATATGGAATAAATAGTTTAATACCTCAAAAGATTCACTTTAGTACAAGGTAGCTAGGTTACGAGTCAGACCCTTGTTTTAAGGTTATTGATTTTCATTTTTCTTTTTTATCAGAGGACTGAATACTGAAAAGCGCACGGGAACAACTCTCCACCTTCAGTTCGTATATGTCTTACACCTTCGACCTTCAAGGCGGTTTTGCAGAGGGTCCAGTCCTTTATTGTCTCCTAGTAGATTTTACACTGATAAATTTCAAGTTTCCAGATAGGTTTTAATCAGAAAGACGGAAACCAATAGATAAGAGAACCGATTAAATCATTATAATTAAAATTATTAGGTTATATTTTAAAAAAATATCATAAAAACTAGTTAAAATTAGTTGGTTAAGGCTTTGGTCATCCAATCTAGTAATCTAGTGGTGCAGATTCGAAACAAGCCAACTATTCTAGTGGTGCAGATTCAAAACAAGACAATGACTCTGAGTGCCCGTTTGGAAGTGCTTTTTTGGAGAAGCACTTAAAAGTGCTTTTAGCATTTTAAGAGTTTTTTTAACTTTGAAAAACACTTTTTTGAGAAGCACCAAATATGTGCTTCTTGAAAAAAGCACTTTCAATAATTTTAGATTTCAAAATTATTTTTAATAATTTTTTAAATTTTTAAATTTTATTCCAAAAGCGCTTTTTAACTCTAAAATAAGCACTTCCAAACAGGTCCTGAGTCCAGTATAACAAAAATAAATAAATATATATCATAAACATTATTAATGTTAAAAAAATATATTTTAAATATAATAAAATTAAAAGACAATTATCACGAAAATCATCTTTATATATTATAATATCTTTAAAAATTATGTCTAATATAAAAAACAAGTATACCCTTTATATCAATCTTATCAAATTTTCCCATTAAAAAATTTTCTAGTCTAAATTTTATCACCAATATTTTCACGCTAAATTTTTTCCATCAAAAAATTATGTTGTTATTTGATAGGAAGAAACACACCAAAGATCGATAGTTGGTCTAGTGGTTAAACTACTCCATAGAGAATAAGAGGTTTTGGGATTCAATCTTATTAGAGTCAAAATGATTCTAAGTCCAAAGTGTCTCTCATATGTATTCAAAAAAAAAAAAAAAATCCCACCAAATTATATATGGGGTTTATGTTATTTAGTAGACAAATCTCACTAAACTATATTTCGGTTTACTTTGTTATTTTTCATTAAATTACTTCTGGGTTTATACATTAGGGTTTATGTTGTTGTTTGGTGAATCGAATCCCACCAAACTAAATTATTTATGAATTTTTTACAAAAAAAATTCACGGACGCGCGCATGTGATGTTATAAACTGCTAAATGAGGTTGAAGACGAGTGTCAAGCTAGCATGCATTACATTACTAGCAAGAGAAAGTGCTTTACTTTCTTTTTTCTTTGCAATTTCCAGAAGGTCTTCCATTCACATGGATCTAGAAATGACCAGCACCTTTTATTATGAATTTGTTGTTTCCTTGTTCGTTCCTTAGGAGCTGAACCCGGTCACTCACTATTTGGGCAACTTCACACAGGAAATTCCTTTCAAAGGTCTTATTCTTCCATTGACTTATCCTTGGCACTTGCTTAGATGAAAGTCTTCTTTCCCGTCTTCCATTAATAGATATATAGAGCCTCAAGAACGATAAAGCCGACCAAAAGACTATTCTATTCCATAACCGACTCTTGTTGCCGAATCGAGGGGGCTTGGCTGGTACCAGGCTCTAAAAGAGTTTTCTTCGAGCGAGCGGTCTTTCTATCTTTTTGCGGCTCATTCTTCTCTAGTCAGAAAAACTTGGTTACGGGAACCAAAGGTTAGGCCGACTACTTTAGTAGAGCTACACCTAAAAAAGTGTTTTCCTACCTCTTCCCCTTTCTGTCAATGTTGCCAATTCCCAGAATTCTAATGTACCCTCGTGTATACAGTTGTCCAACTACTTGCTTTCTCCGACTTCTTTAGCCACTTCCGCATCTGTCGTATTCGGGAAAGCTTGCTTCGTGGCGGAGCATTTAGCAATGCCTAACCGGACTGACCTACCGCAACTAAGTTCTTCAATCCATAGCTAGCAGGTAGAGCTTCTTCTTATTCGTTAGCTGGTATTTGTTTAGTCATTCAGATAGTGACTGGTGTTTTTTTAGCTATGCATTACACACCTCATGTGCCTTGATCCACTTGGCTACATCCGCCCCTACCCCCGCACAGGTTTCAGTCTCTATCTACGATCAGATCCTTTCTGAACTCCCCTATGACCGCTATCAAAGAGAAACCGGGTTATATTATAATCCTTGTTGTATGCCCATTAAAAAAGCTTTTAAGCTGCCATGTGTTACCGCCCTCTCAGAGCTCGTCGGTGACTTCCCTTACCCCCCACTAATAGGAGAAGAGCAGAACAGCCGAACCGGACTACCCTCTTTCTTCTTTTCGTAGCGCACCCTCAGACCAATAGAAGGGGATTTCGAACTAAGCTAACGAAGGCTCCTCGCTTTTGTTCAATTATAAATAATATGTTATAGGCTACGCTATTACGCGTATAATCGCTTTATGGTTCGCAAATGAGTTTCTGATCATTGAATGGGGGTCCGGAACGGCTTTCTCTACTATCTGGATAGTAGAAAAAGGTTCAATCCCGATGAAAGAGGGATCTTTAGGAACAAAGTGTGGAGAAGAAGAGGTAAAGCACGAGGTTATGAAATAATAATAAGAGTAACGGATATGGCTATTCCGAATGCTAGCTTTCCTGTAGTAGAGCGAGGGTATAGTGACCATAGGGCTTTGGGTAATCGGAGTTTTACTTCACCAATATATCCTGAAAGGTACAGTGGACGATTATGGTGAAGGTCCCCTAGCAACAAACAAGTCTTCTCGATAAAATGTGAGGTCTGGCTCCTCCGCCTTCATCTTCTCTTGTATGCCTCGTATTACGGTTTTTCACCGAGGGGGTGGATCGAAGCGATTGCAGCGAAGAATTGATCTGAAACGAAGCACTTCGTCTATGGGCATTGTAGAAAGGATAGAATATGAGCCTAATCGTTCTTCTCGAATCGCTCCAGTACGATGGATCGAGGGGGTCCGCCAGAGGAAATGCAACACGATAGAAGAGTTTGCTCCGCCGCCTAAGATCCTCGAATCTACCACGACCACCATCCGCGGTCGGGCCCTTCGGGTGTCATGTTTTGGCCGAGTTTACCGTACCTCCGGCCCCTAGGCCGTAATATTTTGTTACGTTCTACCACTGTTACGCCAGAAATAAAAGGTTTCACACGAGCTCTGTTCTGCGGCGTGGTGGCAGGACCGCTAGGGGAGTGGGTACGGGTGTAGATAGGGTGAAATCCGCAGGGGTCATGCAAATATATAGGCCCCTTCCCTTATATTTTGGTGGTTTAGAAGGCGCTTTCCGATCTACGGTCCCTCGGAGCGAAGGGTTAGGCAGGTAGTATGGGACCTTAGCCACTTCATTCGAGATATCGAAGAAAAGGGAGCTAACGCTTCCATATACAAAGATTTCTATGCGCACTTCACTGACGAGGAATTCCGTCGGTTAATCGACCCAAAAGACTAACCTAGGGTTCCTCATCGGTGACCAAGCGCTTACTGTCGGTCCATGCGACCGACCCCGGACGTAGCCACGGATGCGCGTTAGCGCAACGGCGGCCGGGTCTTTCCCTGTTGTTCTGTTCCAATTCCAATCGATCCAAAGTCTACGAAAGTGGTGGTTTGGTGGTGACAAAACTAGTCGATGGTGGTTATGGGCGAAGGTGGTGGTGGTCGATGAAAAACAATGGTAGTGGGGTGATGGTGGCGGTGGTGGTAGTGGTGGTGGAGGGGTGGTGGTAGTGGTGGGGTGCTGGTGGTGGTAGTGGGGGTGGTCGTGGTAGTGGGATTGGCGACAATGGGGGTGGGGGTGGCGACGATGGTGGTGTTGGTGGGTAGTGGAGGTGGTGCTGGTGAGGGTGATGGTCGGTGGCGGTAGGTGGATTTTAGAATAAAAAAAATATTATACAATGAAAATTGAAGATAATATAAATTAAGTGATATATGTATATCATTAAAGTAATAATTAATATGCTTATGCGTATTTTTATAATCTTTAAAATTTTTGTTCTTAATTGGAATTAACTTGTAGTGTAATTAAATAGGAATAATTTCGATCTTCGTGTAATTAATTGGGTATTGTCCTTATTAGATTGTAATCTTAAAGAAATAAATTATTAGGGTTTTTATTTATTTTTTCACGGTTAACAAACCATTGTCATCTCTAGAGTTATATGCAATGTTTTAAAGGTGTTCGACATTAGATTCTAGGCAGATGATCGGGTACATTCAAACACTTGGGAGTTTACACAAAAACCTAGGTGTTTTATCAAGATGATTTTATTACTTTTAATAAAAGATACATATTACTCCCTCCGTTTCAAAATGTTTGTTTACTTTGTTTTTCACACAAATTAAGAAATATAATAATTACAATCCTTATTATAAAATTACCCTTCATAAAGTATCTTGATATCTTAAATGTGTATAGGAAATATAAATTTTAATTTTTTAATAAAGGTAATAATAGAAAAAATAAGGAAAAAGTATTTTGAAATACTAAATGGACAAATATTTTAAAACAACAAATTTAGTAAATGGACAAACATTTTGAAACGGGGGAGTACTAATTTACTTTTTTAGAAGAAAACAAACATTCTTTTCAAGTAGAAAATAGCACATAAATATTTCGTTGAAAAAACCAATATTAAAAAGTTAAGTCTCAAATAAGTATACAATTTATTTTGATTGTATTAATTAATTTTTCATTCAACTCTCCGTAATCAGTCATTTACTATTTTTATTTTTTGCTTTTGTTATATTAATATATGGATAATTCTTCCATCCAATATTAGATGATCCTACACCAATCATATAAATACACATACCCCATGTTTTAAACTTGCAAAGGTAACTAAATTATTAATCTAATGACATGTGTCTTGTTATAATAATCAATGGTAGTGATATGAATATTGGACCATCCAATATTGGATGGAAGTCTTACCCTTAATATATATATTTTTATATTGATATATTAAAATAAATTGACTTGAAAAAGAAGATTTGGTTATATTCGTATGAGTTTGAGTTTACAAAGGAATGTTTATATTTCTAAAAAACAGTTATTATAAAAATAAATAACTTTATTTTAAAATATAGGTTTCTAGGTAACTCAAGTCGTCTAGGTGGTCTTAAACGGTTTTAGGTGATACTAAAAGACTACCTATACCTTGAGAAATTGGCTAGGTAGGCGTAGTCAGTTCCTTAGTTATTCGTTCCTTAGTTATTTGTTATACAACCGACCATCATATAACACCTAAACAGAACTAAATTAAACCTAGGTTAAGATTTATAGAACACCTGAACAAGACTAAATCAAACCTAGGTTAAGATTTTTAGAAAACTAATCATATGTAATTCGCACATAATTTAGAATCATACTTCACACGTTTTTCCTACAAGTTAGAAGTTGTTCTTGTGATTATGGAAATTCGAAAACTAATAATAGATGTTAAAAAAATAATTGAAAATATATTCTTTTTACAACATGAAAATTTAGATGATATAAGTTTTTTATTAGAATTTCCATTATATGATATTTAATTATTATAATGAGCTAATTTCAAAAATAGACCCGTATTTATAGGGTAGGTTTAGTTTTAGAATTATGGACCTTTTGGTCTATAATACTTAATTATCGAAAATATTACTTTAACATGTTAGGTTGATTGACTCAAAGAGTTCATACACTAAATTTTTATGATTATTCAATATGTCAGATTATGAATTTGTGTGTGAACCATGACTGGTGTGTAAGCTTGAGTTCTCTAAAATAAAACAGTGTTTTTTAATTTTTTGGTAGGTTTTTAGAAAGATGAGGTCTAAGGCGAAAAAACAGAAAGAGAAGAGAGAGAAAAATTAACCAAAATTATTACACAAATTAAAAAATTAAACTCCTCTGTTTCAAAACGTTTGTCCACTTAATTTTTCACAAATATTAAGAAATATAATCCTTATACTCCCTATTACTAAATTACTTTTCATAAAGTGTCTTAACATTTTAAATGTGTATTGGAAATATAAATTTCAATATTTTAATAGGGGTAATAGTAAAAAAAGAATAAAAAAAGTGTTTTGATATTCTAACTGGACAAACATTTTGAAACTATATTTTTAGTAAGTGAACAACATTTTGAAAGTTAAATGTGGGCCGTTCTTTTAGCCATGAAATCTGCAGCAAATCTCAATGTTCAGAACAATTCCTTCTATTTTGATAACCTTGAAGTCGTTCAAGGTCTGCCTAACCCAAGAGGGGTAAATTGGAGAATCCACCCAATGCTTTACAAAGCTACTAGGTGGACTAAGCATTTTCCTGGCTGGAAAGTGATTCATGTCAAAAGAGAACTCAATGATGTTGCGGATAAACTGGCAAAATGTACTAGAAAGGGTGTCAATCTTCTTAAGTGTATGGGGGACACGATTATAGATATTTTTAATTGCATTTTTTCATGTTGTAATAGTCTTGGTATTAGTTAACTCTTTTATTGACAAAAAAAAAATAAGTGAACAAACATTATGAAACAGATGGAATAATTTATTATTTCATTAAAGATAAAAATGATAATATTTTATAACTAATTATTTTTAATAACAATCACCATCTTTGACAAAAATAGAAAGTAACTTTAGAACAAAATTCATGTTGAAATACAAAATAATCGTGAAGTCTTAATTGCATTAAAAATTCTATTTTCTATGTCCATTAATATTTGTCACAATTTCTAAAAGTAGATGTTTATAAAAAGTTGTTTATTTAAGATGCCAAAGAACTTTTTTAGATTTTTTATTAATTTTATCTTTATTTAATATTTATAAGGTTATTATCATTAAGTTTATTTACTTAATTAATTGAGAGTAATTTAGTAAAAATAGAAAGAATTAATTTTTTTGTGTAAAAAAATTATGATAAATATTGATGGACAAAAAGAATATTATGAATTCCTCTAAATTAAATATGCTACATTCTTTATGTAGTGTATACATACATACACAGTTAGAAGTTACTATTGCTTTATGTTTACGAATTCTTTATATTAAATGTGCTACTAACATTTGAAGTACAATATCTTTTCTTTACAGTTAGAAGTTAACAAATCTGGAGTACTACTATTAAATTCCTACACGGTTAGGAGTTAAGGTCCTTCTAAAAATAATAATAATATTATTATTAGAGTAGTTTCCTTTTTTTTTTTACGGAAAAATACGACCATCTATCTATTAACGCTACTCTTCTTAACTGATCCCTATCTTGTCAAAACAATCTGACATGTTGCTAACATTTCCGTTAAGAGTTGTTACCACGTGTCTTGCCTTCTTTGCAAACTTATCCGCCTGAGAGTTGAGGTGCTGAGGTATGTGCTTGAAAAAAACGTTTCGTACATCCTTTGCTAGCTAGTTGATTTTCCTCAGCATGTGTTTGATCTTCCAACTAGCTACCGACACTTATTTAATACCTTAAATCAGTTCAAGGTTGTTCGAGAAGATGGTCTTCTATTCCCGTTTAAGTTTCTCGAAATCTCTAGTGTCTCGATAGTAGCATGTACTTCTCCTTCAATAAACATATCACAAAATGTACTTCTAGAGTTTTTAACTCTCAGTCCACTTGTTGTATGAATTTGGACAATGCCAATACATGTGGGGTTGTATGTGTTGAATTATACCTTAATAATTAGTTTCCTTAAAAATTATTTTCTATATTATAGATTAGAATATATTAGGTGGTGTTTGTTTGCACTTAATGAGCTCTTAATCTGGTTCATTAAGACATTTGATCAATAAGACTGTTTGTTTTTTCTGATCAATTCAGATCTAACTACCTCTTAATTGGTTTGTTTCATTAAGATTTCAAACGAAGTCTGATTCATTCAGACACCGCCACTTAACAGAATAAGTTCTATTCAGCTGTTATTCAGCATTAAGTACTTATCACTTAAAAAAATCAAACGACACCTTAGTCTCCATGATATTTCATTTTCTATGAAACTTGAACCCTAATGCCCTGTTTGGTTCGTGAAAATGATGGGTGTTTTTTGTTTTCATTTTCTATATTTTTGAAAATGCTAATAAAAACGTGTTTGGCTACAGAAAATGAAAACAGTTTTCTGGAAAATTTAATGAAAACGGTGCGATATTGGAGAACGTGAAATCGACGTTTTCCATATTTTCTGAAAATTTTGAAAAGAAAACGAAAATCATTTTCTGAAAATATATTCTGAAAACAAAAACAGAAAATGTTTTCTCAAACCAAACAGAGTCATTTCTTTACACATAGAAACTTGTTTTCCAAGTTATTCATGTGTATCCTATAAATATAGGTACTTTATGTAAGAATTATTATCGTTGGATAAAGCTATACTAATTTCTTCATGGTATTAGAGCTTAAGGTTCTAAATCCTTATTCTTAATTTTTTTTTCATGGCCTTAATTGCCGATATACACTTTTTTTTGGTGTTTTTAAAAAAAAAAAAATTACGCCGATCTTCATTGTCGGTTATTTTTTTCATTATGTCTACATATGAGACTTTTGAATCATTCACTTCTTTCGATAACCATGGAACAAGTATGCAAGTAAATACTCAAAGTCGATCCAATATCTCCAAAACATCTCCATTCAACAAGGAACAATTAGAGTATCTGTACTGGTCATTAAATTTACCTGAATTTATTCCTAACACCTCTTTGGCTAATTCGCTTGTTCAAAAGGGTGACTTTTCTTCTTTACATACTTCTCCAGAACGAATTATGGATAATTGATTCAGGCGCTAGTGATCACATGACGAGTCTTTCTCATTTATTCTCATCTTACACACATTGTCCTGGTAATCTTAGAGTCTGTATCGCAGATGGGTCGTTCTCTCCATTCGTAGGTAAAGGTTCCATTGTTCTTTCTACGAATCTAACTCTACAATCTGTCATCCATGTTCCAAAGCTAACATGTAACCTCTTGTCCATTAGAAAACCCACTTGGGACTGAAATTGTGTAGATAAATTTACTCAATCTCGATGTGAATTTCAAGATATTAGTTTGGGAAAGATGATTGGCAGTGCTAGAGAAGTTGATCAACTCTACTACTTTGAAGGAAATGTTCCCTTGGTTAGACAAACACAAATTTCAAGTGGTCTATTTTCTCAGTTTGCTAAAGATGAAGTAATGTTATATCACTATAGATTGGGACATCCTAATTTTTTATATTTCAGTAACTTATATCCATATGTTTTAAAAATAAAAACCCTTCTCTTTTTCAATGTGAAATTTGTCAACTTGCCAAACATCATCGTTCCTCTTTTCCTTCTAAACCACACAAACAATCTAAACCATTTTTTCTCATACATAGTGACATTTGGGGTCCATTAAGAGTAGTAAATAACATAACTGGTAGTTAGTGGTTTATCACATTTATTGATGATCATACTCGTGTTTGTTTGGTATATCTTTTAAAGGAGAAATTAGAAACTGTTGTGATGTTTCAAAGGTTCTAAGCGATGATAGAAAGTCAATTTCATGCCAAAATTCAGATCTTAAGAACTGATAATGCCAAAGAATACTTTAATTCCATCATCATGAAGTTTCTTATGGAAAAGGGTATTATACATCAATCAACATGTGTTGACACACCCCAACAAAACGGTGTTGTTGAACGAAAGAATAGACATATCTTAGAGGTAGCTCGGGCAATTATGTTTACTACGGGAGTTCCTAAAAGATTTTGAGGAGACGTTATTCTCAGTGCAGCCTATCTCATCAATCGTATTCCATCTCGGGTATGTCAGTTTAAGAAACCTCTTAATATTCTCTTAGATTTCTACCCTTATGTCCGATTTTACAATACTCTCAAACCTAAAGTGTTTGGTTGTGTATTATTTGTTCATATTCTAGTCATAATCGTATCAAACTTGATCCTCGAGCCCGTAAATGGGTATTTCTTGGATATTCATCCACTCAAAATAGGTACAAGTGTTTTGATCCTATATCCAACTGCTTTTATGTGAGTATGGATGTTACTTTTTTCGAAAATCAATCATTTTTCCCCAAACTTCCCTTCAGAGGGAGAATCAAAACCAAGTGGATGAAGAAAGTTTTTTGGAAAAAGTTACCCCGCTACCCATGTCTTTTGTTTCTCATCCAAAAACAATCACTCCATCCCAACATAATATTCCTAATGAAGAATTTTATCCACAAAAAATGAAGTTATCGGGCATGCTGATGAAAAATCCAATGATAAAGAAAAAATAGATTTAAACTGGAGAAAAACAAAGAGTTACTCGTCTATACAAGGAGACATAAACGACAACCTGTGGAGCAACAACCACAACTAGACAGTCAAGATTTGACCCCGACTATATCAAGTAATTTAGATTCTTCTCTATGTCTAAATTCTTATGATTTTCAAGACCTTAATATTCCTATAGCTCATAGAAAAGGCATTAGATCATGCACCAATCATCATATATCTCAGTATGTATCCTATCATAGAATATCCTCAAATATTCAAGCCTTTGTTTCTAACTTATCAAAAATAGAAATTCCCAATTCTATACAAGAAGCTCTTGCTGTTCCCGAATGGAAAAAGGCTGTTTTTGAAGAAATGAAAGCTTTGGAGAAAAACCAGACTTGGAAACTTGTGTTCCTTCCTAAATAAAAAATTCCAGTTGGTTCTAAATGGGTGTTTACAATGAAATATAATAGTGATGGATCAGTAGAGAGGTATAAAGCAATATTAGTGACAAAAGTATATACTCAAACATATGGAATAGATTATCATGAGATGTTTGCTCCGGTTGCAAAAATGAATACTGTCAGAATTTTATTATCTCTCGCAGCTGCTAAAGATTGGCCATTACAACAATTAGATGTCAAGAATGCTTTCCTCAACGGTGAGTTGGAAGAGGAAGTATATATGCACCCACCTCCTGGATTTGGAGTTTTATTTGGTACAAACAAAGTCTGTAAACTCAAAATATCACTTTATGGTCTTAAACAATCTCCTAGGGAGTGGTTTGGATGTTTTACGAAAGATATAAAGAGTTTTGGATACATACAAAGCAAAGGAGATCACACTATGTTTTTTAATTACTCTAAGGATAGAAAACTCTCTATACTTATTGTGTATGTAGATGATATTATCTTAACAGGTGATGATTGTGTGGAACAATAAAATCTAAAGATTTTTCTCGCCAAAGAATTTGAAATCGAAGACCTTGGATCTTTGAGATATTTCTTAGGTATGGAGGTTGCTAGAACTATAGAAGGAATCTTGGTGACACAAATAAAGTATATTCTAGATCTTCTTACTGAAACAAGTATCTTGGGGTGCAAGCCAGCTGAAACACCCATGGATGCTAGTAACAAGTTGAGGTCAAATGTTGGTGTGGAGGTTGATAAAGGACAATATCAACGATTAGTTTTAAGATGGATTTATTTATCACATACTCGGCCAGATATTTATTTTGCGCTAAGTGTTGTAAGTCGATCTATATACTCACCTTGTGAAGAGCACTTGAATGCAGCTTATAGATTTCTTATATATCTTAAAAGAACCCCAGGAAAGGGATTATTGTTCAAGAAATGTGATCATTTGTGGGTCGAAACATTTACTGACGCTGACTAAGCTGGAAATATAGATGAATAGAGATCTACATCAGGATATTGCACCATTGTAGGAGGAAATTTAGTGACTTTGAGAAGCAAAAAACAAAATGTCGTGGCTAGAAGCAGTGCTGAAGCTGAGTTTCGAGCTATTTCACAAGGGATATGTGACCTTTTATGGATAAAACATCTTCTAGGTGAATTGAAAATTGTTTGCAACCAACCTATGAAGTTATACTCAGATAACAAGGCAGCTATTAACATCTCTCATACTGCAGTACAACATGACAGGATGAAACGTGTTGAGGTGGATAGAATTTTCATTAAAGAAAAGATAGATGAGGGATTTCTATGCATTCCATATATTCCCTACCAAACAACAAGTAGCAAAAATCTTTACAAAAGGTCTTCAAAGTCAACAATTCGATTGCTTGATTGGCAAGCTGGGAATGCTCAATATATATGATCTAGCTTGAGGGGGAGTGTTGAAATATACCTTAATTATTAGTTTCCTTAAATATAATTTTCTATATTATAGATTAGAATATATTAGTCTCCAAGTTATTTTCTTTTCTATGAAACTTGTTTCCTAATTATTTCCTTACACACAGAAACTTGTTTTCCAAGTTATTCATGTGTATCCTATAAATATAGGTACTTTATGTAAGAAATTATTATCATTGAATAAAGTTATTCTAATTTCTTCAGTATGGATAATCAAAAGATGCATCACAAGATTAAGCTACGTTTGTTTGAAAATCCATATTGATTTTGAGAGGCATTGGAATGGTATCACTGCTAGAGGATACACTATTTTTAGACCACCAATTTTCTCTTAAAAATTATTTGACATTAATATTTGTTGTCCTTATAATATCATATGTGTTCATTTATGTATTGTTATGTTTACTCTTCATCTTCCCTTTTCAAATATTCTATAACATCAATAGTACATAAGTATTGATAACTCTAGGCAGCTACCCTCCATCCACGTACGTCTGAATAGTATTAAGTATCCATTGTAATAAGTTGCTGAATTATAATTTGGGCGGCTGAACTAGCCCAAATTGGCCGACATAATCCACATGTTAATAATATATGAACAATTGTTTCGTCTTCAGATTGGCACCAAGTGCAATTAGGTATCAAATCACATTTTCTTTTCTTCAAAATTTTTCCCGTTGGAATTGCATTGTTACACGCTTTCCAAATAAAAATACTAGCCTTATTTGGTATATTTGGCTTCCAAATCGTTCTCCATACAGTTTTATTTGTATTCAAAACTGAAATCGACCTTTGCGGTTCACAAAACATTTGATTATTCGTGAGAATCTTGTAGCCCGTCTTTGTTGCATATTCACCATTTTTTGGATGTGGTCATACATATGTTTCTTGTTCCTCCGACTGTAGAATCTTTATTCTTGTGATTACCAGAATTATTGGTGATGGGAAAAGGTTGTCCAACAACTCCGTATATAAGTCTGTAGAATTTGCGTTCCATAATTCCTAGACTTCATTCAATTTTCAATTCGATGACCTTTCCAATTTCCGTTGTGTATCTAACCATTAGTTGTTTCAAATAACTATTGACTTTCCATTCCTAATCTGGCACATCCCATTAGTTTTCAAAATATCTTTTTCTTCTATTAAACTTTCCTATGATCAAGTCATGCACTGTCTTAGCTTAACATTCCGGAAATCGGTTTTAGGATAGTATATACCTTTTAATAATTTTGCTGCCAACGTAGCAGAATTATTGAGAATTCTTCACACCTGAGCAGCAAGTAACGACGTGTTTATTCTTTTAAAATATCTGAAACCCAATCCACCTATAATTTGCTTACCACTAATTTTTCCTATGCAACCCAATGTATCTGATTCTTTTCGCCTCCACCAAAAGTTTCAGATAGCTGATATAAGTTTATTACAAAACGTGACCGGAAAGGAAAATATTGACATTGAGTATGTCGGTATTGCTTGAAGAATGGATTTTATCGACACCTCTTTGCCTCCATCCGATAATAATTTCGCTTTCCAACCCTTGGTTTTCCAAAGATTTTTTCTGCTATCCAGTTCAAAGCTTGTATCTTCGATCTTTATGAGAAAGCGAAATGCCTAAGTATTTTTCCAAATCTTCTTTTTTCGTGATATTTAATCGTTTCGTGACTTTCTACGTGTGTCCAGACTATAACAAATTGAAGATGTTTTAAGATTTATCTGGTGTCTTGAGTCTTCATTATAGATCGTAATACATTGCTATAATCCATTATTACCTGAACTTCTATCTTCAAGAAAAAGAGTGAAGCATCCGCAAAAAGAAAACAAGTCACTGTCGGGTAAGTCATCGTGATATGAATTCCTTTAATCATTTTACTTCTAACATTATCTTCTATTATACAAATGAGAGATTTGGTCATCAAGGAGAATAAGAAAGAAGACAATGAATCTCCTTATCTTAGTCCTTTTTTTTGTTTGAATTTCCCCATTCTTTCTCCATTAAAATTAATTTGAAATGAAACTGAAATTATACAATTCGAGATCCACGTAATCTAGTGTTCTAAAAAACCAAGTTTTTGAACACTAATATAATAAAATCCCAGTGTACACGATCGTAAGACTTTGTCATATCTAATTTGATATTTGACATATGTCTCAGATATTTCCTTTTTCTTTTCATGAAGAAAGAAAATTGCATGTGCCACTAGAATATTGTCTTGTATCACTCTTCCTTTAATGAATGTATTTTGTGTCTCTAATACTATGATATACTATATGCGTCCTAGAAGGGGGGTTGAATAGGACAATGGAAATTAATCGGCTAATTTTATTTCAAGTAAATAAAATTAAAAGCTAATTTGAATCCTATTGTTTTAGCAAACTATATAGTTAATAACTAGATAATCCTAAAAGACAATAATATCAAACTATTCATGTAGGCATTTTATCAAGCATATAGAGTGCAGAAATGTAAAGAGTGAAGGGATAGAAAACGATACACAACGATGTATAGTGGTTCGGTTTCCCTACATCCACTACCTAAGGAAGCCTCCTTAGGATTTGCAAGATTCTCAACTAATCTTCGTAACTCTTAAACCGGGTGAGATTACAAACCCTTTACAACCACTTCAAAACCTTGAAGGAAATACACTTGTGTTATCACCAACACAAGGAACCAAGCATAAACCTATGCTCACACTACTCTCTTAATCTATTACAAGAACTAAGAGGAAAGGAAAAGTGTTTAGGGGTGCTTATAAAAGCTTTGTAACTAAACTCCTAAATGAGTGGATATAAACTAAGTAGCTTGAGAATGAATATGACTTGAATGCTCCTTTGAAACCTTCTTGAATGATAATATTAATTGCTCTTAAGATTGGTAGATGGAAGGCTTGAGTTGTGTCTTGAATGAGCTTCAATATATAGCTGAAAATATCTTCCAACGGTCAAAAGGCTTCTATCTAACGGATCTATTTTTACTCCAACGGATATAAGCTTTGTCCTCTAGTAATAGTGCAGAAACCCTCTCTTGCGGTGTACCGCGGGTATGGTCCGGTGCACCGCAAATCTCCTCGTCTTAATTTCATTGCTGACTTACGGGCTATACTATGCACCGTATCCCTGGTCCGTGCCTCCGTCCGGTGTACCGCGCCTTTGTCCGGTGTACCGCACGTTTTCTTAGCTTACTGGTTGGACTATCCTGTGCACCGCGCCTTTGGTCCGTGGTACTGCGGTGTACCGCAGCTTTCGTCCGGTGTACTGCGACGCTGCTCTTTTGAATCTCAAGCTTAAGATAAAGGATTTAAACACAACTAGTCTAATGAGGGGTTTTGGAAAACCTTAAAAAGTGATACCAAATGAATTTTAGTTTAAATGATGATTTGTCGAATATTAAAACGGGAATAAAAACAAGGTGAGGCTAACAATCTCCCCCTTTTTGATGTTTGACAAATCATAAACTTTTGAAGATGCCTTAGATAGAGTTTTGATCAAAAACTCCCCCTCAACCTAATCACTAGAGTTTTTAAAAAACTCCCCCTCACAAAATGCATTTGAAAAAGTTTAACTAAAATTTCTCCCCCTTTGTCAACAACAAAAAGAACCAATGATACGAGTTTTGAAAAATTTTAAGGGGTCAAAATACATTTTGAGTAAAAACAAAGTCTAAAGAAGTAAAAGGATAACAATTAGAGGCTTCAAGGACCCTATCACATCAAGAAAATATTAGCAACACGATAATATACACAAAAAGCACTAAACAATAACGGCATGAAAGGATGGTTAGAGAATTTGCATGTCAATCTCACAACGAATTTTCTCAAAAAGATCTTGGGGTAGAGGTTTAGTAAAGATATCGGCTAGTTGATTTTCCGAAGTGACAAATTCAAGTACAATATCCCCTTTTTGAGTGTGATCACGGATAAAGTGATGACGGATTTCTATGTGTTTCGTTCTAGAGTGTTGGATAGGATTTTTGGTAAGGTTGATAGCACTAGTGTTATCACAGCGAATGGGAACACAATCATACTCTAGGCCAAAATCTAGTAAGGTTTGTTTCATCCAAAGAATTTGAGTCACACAATTTCTGGCCGCAACATATTCGGCTTCGGCCGTGGATAAAGCAACACTATTTTGTTTTCTACTAGACCAAGAAACAAGGGATTGTCCTAAGAATTGGCAACTTCCACTAGTACTCTTCCTATCAAGTCTACAACCGGCATAATCGGCATCCGAATAACCTATTAGTTCAAAAGAGGTAAATCTTGGGTACCAAAGTCCTAGACTTAGGGTTCCTTTTAAATACCTAAAGATACGCTTAACGGCACTAAGATGGGATTCTTTAGGAGAGGATTGGAATCTAGCACAAAGACACACGGGGAACATAATATCGGGTCTAGAAGCGGTTAAATAAAGTAAGCTACCAATCATACCTCGATATGCTTTCTCATCAACATCCTTACCATCTTCATCTTTGTCTAATTTTGTGGATGTGCTCATTGGAGTTCCAATTTCCTTTGCATCTTCAAGTCCAAATTTTTTGATCAATTCTTTTGTGTATTTGGCTTGATTTACAAAGATGCCATCCTTCATTTGCTTGATTTGAAGACCAAGAAAGTAATTCAATTCTCCCATCATGCTCATCTCAAATTCCCTATGCATGCTTTTAGAAAAATTCTCACAAAGATTTTCATTAGTAGCACCAAATATTATATCATCCACATAAATTTGAACAAGAAGGATATCTTTTGAAGACCTTTTTATAAATAAAGTGGAGTCAATATTTCCTCTTTTAAAACCATCATCTAACAAAAATTTGCTTAAACGTTCATACCAAGCACGAGGTGCTTGTTTTAAACCATATAAAGCTTTTGAAAGTTTAAAAACATGATTTGGAAATTTTGGATCCTCAAAACCCGGTGGTTG
This sequence comes from Nemophila menziesii, assembly GCA_029959085.1. Classification (NCBI taxonomy): domain Eukaryota; kingdom Viridiplantae; phylum Streptophyta; class Magnoliopsida; order Boraginales; family Hydrophyllaceae; genus Nemophila; species Nemophila menziesii. Next base: position 1,350,218 of record JARWIR010000012.1, on the reverse strand, counting down.
TTTAACAAAGACTTCCTCATCTATAAAACCATTTAAAAAAGCACTTTTGACATCCATTTGGTAAAGTTTAAAATTCATATAGCAAGCAAAAGCAAGTAGCATACGAATAGATTCAAGTCTAGCTACCGGAGCAAAAGTTTCATCGAAATCAATACCTTCTTCTTGATTGTATCCTTGAGCAACTAACCTTGCTTTATTTCTAGTGATAATACCGGTGTCATCTAGCTTGTTGCGAAATACCCACTTAGTACCAATAATAGTAGGGCCAATTGGTTTCTCAATTAATGTCCAAACTTTACTACGCTCAAATTGATTTAATTCCTCATGCATAGCGTTTATCCAATGATCATCTAGCAAGGCTTCTTTAATATTCTTGGGCTCAATTTGAGATAAGAATGCTTGATGAGCACATAGAGCAATAATACGAGAACGAGTGGTAACACCTTCTTTTGGATCACCAAGAATTAATTCACTTGGGTGATCTTTGATATTTTTCCAACACTTTGGTAAATCCGTACTAGCTTCATTTGAGGTTTTACCATTTTCCTTAAGAGATTCATCATGAGAGTTTAATTCTTGAGTAGGAGATTCTAAGGGTTGATCTTGTGGAGTATTTTCATGTAAATCCACATCTACTACTTTCTTGATACAAAAAGGATTAGTCTCATCAAAGTCAACATGCATAGATTCTTCAATGGTACGAGTACGTTTATTGAAAATGCGATAGGCTTTTCCCTTAGTGGAATAACCAAGAAAAATGCCTTCATCCGATTTAGCATCAAATTTTCCCAAATAGTCCCTAGTGTTTAAGATAAAACATTTGCACCCAAAAACACGAAAATAAGCAATAGTTGGTGGTCTACCATTCCAAAGCTCATAAGGGGTTTTCTTAATAAGGGGTCTAATTAGAACTCTATTTAACACATAACAAGCCGTATGAACGGCTTCACCCCAAAAGTATGTAGGCAAGCTATGTTCTTTTAGCATTGTTCTAGCCATTTCTTGTAGAGTTCGGTTTTTCATTTCCACTACCCCATTTTGTTGGGGAGTTCTAGGAGCCGAAAAATTATGCTCAATCCCAAATTCATCACAAAAATGCACAAAAGGAGAGTTCACATATTCACTACCATTATCACTACGAATGCATGTAATAGAGTAGCCTTTATCATTTTGCACCTTTCTACAAAGTTTTGCAAATTCATTGAAGGCATGACTTTTTAAAGCAAGGAACATCACCCATGTATATCTAGTGTAATCATCAACAACAACAAAGACATATCTAGATCCTCCTAGACTAGTGACATCAACGGGACCAAAAAGATCCATATGCAATAATTGAAGTGGCCTAACGGTGATGACCTTATTTATGGATTTAAAAGATGAACGATGTTGTTTACCAAGTTGAAATGCATCACATAATTTATCTTTATCAAACTTATAAATAGGCAAACCAACAACAAGATTTTTCCTAGACAATTTTGAAATCAAATCCATACTAGCATGTCCTAAACGTCTATGCCAAAGCCAACTATCATCAACCACGGATAAGCATTTAATACGTTGACACATAATACTCTCAAGATCAACTACAAAAACATTATCCGATCTTTTTGCAATAAACATAGTATCTAACTCATCATTTTTGAAAACAATGCATCTAGATGCTTCAAATTTAACACTATATCCAACATCACAAAGTTGACTTATACTAAGCAAGTTAAAAGAAAGACCCTCAACAAGTAAAACATTAGAGATAAGTAAAGAATTCATATTACCGATGTTACCTTTACCCAAAACGCGTTTTTTAGTATTGTCGGCAAAAGTAACTCTATCAGCTTTTGTTTTATATAAACGTGTAAATAATGATGGGTTCCCGGCCATATGTCTTGAGCATCCACTATCAAGGAGCCATATATTTTGCTTCTTGATGCTCAATCCCTACACACAAAAATAATTTAGGCTTTAGGTACCCAATTTGGTTTGGGTCCATGAGAGTTAGTGGATTTTCTTTTTATAGCCCAAATAGGCCTTTTCCAAAGTGGCACAAGAGATCCCAAATCCAATAATTTACGATAATAACAATGAGATGCATCATGACCAAGTTTTTCACAATAGGTGCAAGTGATAGAAGATTTTGAAGAAGATGGAATTGCATTTGAAATTTTTGATTTTACAAAAACATTTTTCAAGGGTTTTTGTTTAGTGAATGGATCATATCCAACACCACTTTTTTCAAAAGTCATTTTTTGAGAACCTAAAATCAAATCCAAGTTTTCTTGCCCACTTGTAAATTTTAAAATAATAGCATTTTGATCAACAATCTTTTTCTCCAACAAAGATTTTTCTTCCAAAAGATTTTTCTCAATAAGATGAAGTTTCTCATTTTCATCTATACATTCATCACAAAGATTTTGACAATCTTCCGAAGCTTTCAAAACCTCTTTAGTTCTATTTTTCTCAAATTCTAAATCTTTTGTTAAAACTTTGTTTGTTTCAATAGAGTTTAAAAAATCATTGTAGAGAGAGTCAAATGCCTCATGAATATCTTGTTCACTAGCATCATCATTAGATAAAGAAAGTTCAGATTTAGGAGTTACCTCATCATGATTTGCCATAAAGGCAAAGTGAGTTGAACCGGTATCATCATCCGACGAAGCATCTTCGTCATTTTCAAGTTTTCCCATAAAAGCAACAAGATTAACATTTTCATTTTCACTTTCTTCTTCATCCGAATTTTGAGTATCCCAAGTGATATTAGCATGCATTTCTCTCTTAGGTTTCTCCTTTTGAAGAAGAGGGCAATAAGTTTTGATGTGACCAACTTTCTTGCAATGATAGCAAGTGGGTTCATCTTGTTTGATAGCTCTAACATTCTTCTTATAGGGTGAGGAAGAACTTCCTTTCTTGGCAAATAGTTTGTATCTCATGAATTTTTTCATATCTCTTGCCAACATAGCTACTCCTTCATCTTCACTAGTTTCTTCTTCATGTGAGTTCTCTTCTTCTTCACTTTCCTTCCTTTCTTTTCGTTCTTTCAACTTGGTACTCAAGGCATGGAAGGCAATGGATTTCTTAATCTTCTTCTCCTCATCATCTCTTATCTTTTCTTCTTCAAGCACAAGCTCTTCCGTCATGAGGTTGCAAATGAGTTCATGAACCGTCATTTTTGAAAGATCTTTAGTGTCTCTTATAGAGTTGATCTTTGATTTGTATTTCCTTGGAAGAGCAAATAAGATTTTTCGGCATTGTTCTTTGTTGGTGTACTCTTGACCAAGAGTCTTCAAGGTGTTGACAATGTTAGAAAATCTTTGATGCATAGCATTTAAGGCTTCATCGGGCTCCATACGAAATAGCTCATACTTGGTGATAAAAAGACCAATCTTGGTTTCTTTGATATCTTCCGTTCCTTGATATGATAGCTCCAAGAGTTGCCACATTTCGTGAGCCGAATTGCACTCACTAACTCTAGCATATTCCGTGACACTTAACCCATTTATGAGTATGTTCATAGCTTTGTTGTTTTTGGTGAGTTTAGCTATGTCTTGATCATTGTAATCATCTTCATCTTTCACCTCCGTTTTACTACCATTAACATAAGGAATGTAAGGACCCTTTTTGATAGCAAGCCACAAAAAGTAATCAATTCCTTTGACATGAATCTCCATTTTCTTTTACCATCCAAAGTAGTCTTTTCCTACAAAAAGCGGAGGTCTAGTAGAACATGAACCTTCCGCTTGATTAGAATCCATATCGTATTAACTCTAGAAACGATTAAGTACAATAGAGCTAGGCTCTGATACCAATTGATATACTATATGCGTCCTAGAAGGGGGGTTGAATAGGACAATGGAAATTAATCGGCTAATTTTATTTCAAGTAAATAAAATTAAAAGCTAATTTGAATCCTATTGTTTTAGAAAACTATATAGTTAATAACTAGATAATCCTAAAAGACAATAATATCAAACTATTCATGTAGGCATTTTATCAAGCATATAGAGTGCGGAAATGTAAAGAGTGAAGGGATAGAAAACGATACACAACGATGTATAGTGGTTCGGTTTCCCTACATCCACTACCTAAGGAAGCCTCCTTAGGATTTGCAAGATTCTCAACTAATCTTCGTAACTCTTAAACCGGGTGAGATTACAAACCCTTTACAACCACTTCAAAACCTTGAAGGAAATACACTTGTGTTATCACCAACACAAGGAACCAAGCATAAACCTATGCTCACACTACTCTCTTAATCTATTACAAGAACTAAGAGGAAAGGAAAAGTGTTTAGGGGTGCTTATAAAAGCTTTGTAACTAAACTCCTAAATGAGTGGATATAAACTAAGTAGCTTGAGAATGAATATGACTTGAATGCTCCTTTGAAACCTTCTTGAATGATAATATTAATTGCTCTTAAGATTGGTAGATGGAAGGCTTGAGTTGTGTCTTGAATGAGCTTCAATATATAGCTGAAAATATCTTCCAACGGTCAAAAGGCTTCTATCTAACGGATCTATTTTTACTCCAATAGATATAAGCTTTGTCCTCTAGTAATAGTGCAGAAACCCTCTCTTGCGGTGTACCGCGGGTATGGTCCGGTGCACCGCAAATCTCCTCGTCTTAATTTCATTGCTGACTTACGGGCTATACTATGCACCGTATCCCTGGTCCGTGCCTCCGTCCGGTGTACCGCACGTTTTCATAGCTTACTGGTCGGACTATCCTGTACACCGCGCCTTTGGTCCGTGGTACTGCGGTGTACCGCAGCTTTCGTCCGGTGTACCGCGACGCTGCTCTTTTGAATCTCAAGCTTAAGATAAAGGATTTAAACACAACTAGTCTAATGAGGGGTTTTGGAAAACCTTAAAAAGTGATACCAAATGAATTTTAGTTTAAATGATGATTTGTCGAATATTAAAACGGGAATAAAAACAAGGTGAGGCTAACATACTATCCCGTTCATAAATCCTTGCAATCTGTTTGCTAATATTTTGCAATAATTTTGTATCCAAAGTTGACACATGATATAGGTCTATAGTCTACAATATGTTCATGTATGACCCCTTTTAGAATCAACATGATTAACGTATTATTAAGATTATCGAGAGAGATATTATTGTTGAAAAAATCTTGAACCATTAGCAGAACATCCCATATAATTGTCTCGAAAAAAATCCTGATAAATTTACCATTTAATTTGTCTGGTCTCGGTGCTTTCCTTGGCGCTATGTCAAAAATAGCCTTCTAGGCTTCTTACATAGTAGGTGGGTCAATTAACATGTCATTCATTACTGGTGTGACTTTACATTTGATACCACTCACCGCTTGTTCTATCTGTTGCACATCCCTTTCCTTAAATAATTCTTCATAATAATTCTGGAAGCAATTACGTACGTCGAATACTTCTTCTTCCATGTTCTATCATTGTCTTCAATCCTTAATATTCTATTCCTGTTTATGCGTTGAAGGGTAGCTATGTGAAAAAACTTTGTATTTTTATCACCGTATTTAATCCAAATTTGTCTAGCTCTATGTAACCAGTATTTCTCCTCATTTTCGTACGCCATTTAAATAATTTTTTATGTTTTTTTATCGATAAATCAATTTTATTAAAATGAAGCCCAACTTCAAATATCTTTACAATTTGTAGCTTGCACCTCTAAAGCCCAATAAGGACATAAAAAGCTAAGCTAATAGTACTTTTAATTGAACATTAGAAAACTTTGGGTAAAAAAATAAAAAGAAGATAACACCGGCACAAAACAATTAGCGCAATTTCATTTCTTCTAACTTTTGAACCAACAGAGCAATTTCATTTCTTTTGAATATTTTCTTCTCTATCTTCACACGAGCTAACCCGTGTATTTTCCTCCAAATCTGCTCTTCAGTGTGACCATTACCACCATGATCCCTATCATTTCGTTCACTCCATATACAGTAAATATAAGTTGTAAGAAATATACTAGCTATATTGACCACTTCATCACTTGGACAATTGAGAATTATCTCAATCAACTCATCTAAATCATTTGGTATTTTGTTGATGTTGCAAAATTTTAAGACATTACTCATTACTCTTTTGGTGAAAGAGTAGCTAACCAACAAATGATTAATATCTTATGTACCTGTTTTACAAAAAATACAATATGAATTAACTTGTAAGCCTCATGCAATCATTCGCATTTTTGTTGGAAGTCTATCTTGAAACGCAAGCAGGTAATTATAGAACATATAGGGATGCAATTCTTAGCCCAAGATATTCTCCACCACTTTATCTCTTCTCTTTGTTCAGTTATATTAAGAAGGTTTTTTCGAAATGAAAAGCCCTTCTTATCATTATGAATCCAATACTTCATATCACTTCTATGAGATAACTTGGTTTTATCAAGGTATGGTAATAGTTTACACTTGGAGGTAATCTCTATCTATCAATTCCATAACAATTACTAACCGTTCTATCACAATTAGAATCATTATACTCAAGAGTAATATTCAAGATCTCCTGCACTCCTTTACCATTTACCCATTTATCCCAAATAAGAAAAGTGTTCCTACCATCTTTAACTTTATGGTAAATAAACTCATAAGCAACACTCTTTATTTTCATCAGTTGTTTCCAGCTCCAGGAATGAGATTGTTTGATATCCAGGCTCCAAACACATCTGTCTTTGATAATATTCTGCTTAACCCACAAGCTCCACAGATTATTTGTTTGAGAATACATTCTTCAGAAGGAAAATAGTAGACATGTTATGTTAAGATCATCAATGTATATTCTTTGTTAGTGTGGACATTTTTCCAGGAAATTCTTGTACCTGAAGCTCCGTCTGTATTACCTTTCCACAAAAAACTATTCATTTTTTTATTAAGCTTGTAAATCACATGTTTTGGTAGTAGAAATACTCTACACCAAAACAAGATTTTTTCTATCAGAACACTTCTTATCAGTTCAACCCTACCTGCATAAGATAAAAGCTTTGAAGACCACTGATTTATACTATTGCAGATACTTTCAAATAATTTGTTCCCATCTGAAACAAATAATTTCTTAGAATTGAGTGGGACCCCAAAATATCTTATAGGCAACTTGCCTATTTTGATGTTGAGAATAGAAGAAAGTACACTTATCATTTGCACCAAAATATAGTTCACTTTTACCATAGTTAATCTTCAAACCAGAAATTCTCAAAAATAGATCAAGAGCCTCTTTAATGACTTTAGCTGAGCATTTATTAGCCTTGAGGAATATCAACACATCATCAGCAAAAATGATGTGATTTAATTTTAAATCTCTGCACTTTTGTTGATAGCTATATTTATTCTTCTGAGCCATATGTTTGAATAAACCTGTGAAGATCTCCATACAGATAGAAAATGAATAGGGAGAGAGAGGATCTCCTTGTCTGAGACCTTTATTCCCTTTAAAATATCCAAATTTTTGTCCATTAATGAAAATATAATAGGAAGTAGTGCACACACACATCTTTATCTAGTTAACAAACTTTTCAGGGAAGTTGAAGGCATATAAAGCATTGATTAAGAACTTCCAGTTAACACTGTCATACGTTTTTTGCAGGTCAAGATTAATTGTACATTTAGGGTCAACATCTTTCTTTTCATACCCTAAAACAATATTCTGAGCAACTAATATATTATCACTAATATGCCTCCCACCCACATATGCAGCTTGATTGAAGGATATAATAGAATTGGGCACTTTTTTAGCCTATTTGAAATAACTCTGGATAAAGTATTGTAAGTAGTATTAACACATGAAATAGGTCTAATTTTTTTTGAGGCTACTAGCATTCTTCTCTTTAGGTATAAGTACTAGATTTGTAGCATTTACTTGTGATAGTAATTTACCTGTGTCAAGGCACTGTTTAATAGCCTCTTTAATTTCTTCTTCTGTGTCAAGGCATTTATTTGTAAAGTCCCTACTAATTATACTCCAGGAAGCTTTGAAGAAACCTGAATTTAGTCCATCTGGTCCTCGACTCTTACTTTCATTTATTGAAAAAAGAGCCTCATTAATTTCTTCTTCTGTGACTGGAGCTATTAGTTGGTTAATTTGATCCTCAGTGAGACTAAAGCTGATGATTTTTTTCATGACAGGAATAGAGCATACTTCCTCTTCACTTTCTTCTGACCCTAACAGCTTTTTATAATAGGATAGAACTCTTCTTTTATTTGTTCAGGCTCAGTGATAGTATCTCCATCTTCAGTGATTAAGGTTGATATACTGTTTCTAGCAATCCTCCCTTTGATAATCTTGTAAAAATATGAGGATGTGCAATCCATTTCAATGGTGAAATTAGCTTTAGCCTTCTGCTTGAGTATATTATGCTGAATAATTATGGCATCTTCAAGTTCTTTTCCAAGAATTTTCTCCTCTTGTAAGGTGTGTGAATTAAACTTGCCCTCCAGTATATGAGTTTGTACTTTGCTAAGCTGACATTTGATCTCCTCAATATTATTTGAGTTTCTCCTGAAATACAAGTTATTAAACTTTTTTAGTGTTAGTTTAATATGTTTCAGCTTCATACAAAGCTTAAACATGTAATTCCCATCAACATTGATTTGCCAGGCTTGTTGAATAGTATCATTATATATTTCATGAGTAGTCCAGATATTAAAAAACTTGAAGGAGCTAGGAGTGGACTTCTTTTTATCACCAATAATGACCATGAGCGAGGTGGAGGATGGTTTAACAATTACATTAGAGTTGTTCATGTCAAGCCACTTAGAGTTGATAAAAACTTTGTCAATCTTACTTGCTCTGATTTCAGTTGTACTTTTATTTGTATATGTGTAAAATTGACATGCATAACTATTCTCATAAAGATTCGCATCATTAATGCAGTCAATAAAATCAAGAACCCCTTTATCAAGCTTGTCACAATTAAATTTGTCTTGAATATGTAAGATTTCATTGAAGTCTCCAAGTATACATACTCTTTCCTTACTTTGAAGACAACTCCATTCAACCATATCTTTCCACAAAATCCTTTTCTTATCATCATTGTTGTATGCATATACAATACTAATGTAGAAAATCTCCTGTTTGTCTAAAATTTTCATCTCTACAAACATAGCTTGAGCCGTCTCTTTGATCAATTTAACTTCAACTTGACTACTATCCCACATAACCCATATTCTACCTGTTTCATTCTTATTATAATTATGAATCATTTCTAGATGAGAGAAATGAGCATTTATTATACTTAAGCTATTATTTATTTTGACTTTTGTCTCCAAAAGGCCAAGCAGCTTAACATTATTCCTAATTAGAAAGTCCTTCACATCTAATTGACACAGGATTTTATTGAGACCACGTACATTCTAAGTAACTAAATTCATATATTGGGAGGTCTTGTAATCCCTTTCCCTCCTTCATTAATGAACTGTAGAATATCTTTGTCTATATTGGTTTCAGATACCTGCAGTTAATCAATTTATTTCTAGTGGGGGTAAGTTTATTATCATTCTTTCCACTTTTGGCTTGAGAGTTACTAAATTCTCCATCTTGATATTTTGTAACTTTACCCCAAACCTCTTGCTATTCTTCACTTTTATCTTTACCTTTGTCACCCTTCTTTTCACCTTCTTGAATATTTTTGAGTTTCCAAAATTTTTGAATGTTATTGCATTTTCCTTCTACATGCCCAAATTTGTTGCACTTTAGTCATATAGTTGGTTTCCAATCGTATTCTACCTTCACAACACGAAGTTCTTCTGAACCAATATCTATGTAAACATTATCAGGAAGTGTTTCTTTAGTATCAACCTCGACACACACCTTTGCATATCCTAACCTAGATTTCGACTCAGTAACGAAATCCATTTGAATTGGAACACCAATTCCACTTGCTACATAACTCAAGCCTCTTTGGGTCCACAGATTCATAGGTACATTTATTAGCCTAGCCCAAATAGGAATTTTCGTCACACCAATCACTTCAAACTGAGAATCAGCAGTCCAAGGTGTCAGCAAGAGAGGTATACCATTTATATGCCAAATTTGATCCATCGTTTTGTTACAGTTTAGTTGATCTTCAAATTTGAACACGTACTCACCTTTACCACTCGATTTCACTTCAATTTTGCCTAAATTCCTCCACTGAAACTTCACAAAGTTTGTTATTGGTGGTCCTTTGTGTGTTCTAAAATAAATGCAAAAAGTAATCGAACCACAACCGCAAGTGTACGGTTGTCACAAGTAGTAATAATGATAATACAGATTCGTTCCAAGGACGGGATGGTTGACTACAATGCTTATCTATTAATGATTGATGCAGTTATGAAAACAAATAAAGGTAAAATGTTTGTTTGGTTTTGTATTAATTCTAAATAAATGAAAGACAAATATTAAAATGCAAATAAAAGCTAAGACGCAAGTAAAATGATGTAAAACGCAATATGAGATGTAGCACTTGAGAACGCAAGGATCCTCCCAATCATATTCCTTGACTTATGTTGTTTAAGGGCTAAATTAGTCAATTACAATGGTCGGGATTCTAAATTCCTTATACCCCCGTCAGGGTGGACTATAAGGCGATCCTAAAGTGTCACTAGTCCCGTAAATATGATCCACCGTTGGATGATTAAGTTTTATTACCTCATTGGCCCTAGAATTAACTAAGTTCGTCAGAATCAATAGTTTCTATCCTAGATTGAATAAATGGTTCTGTATTTAAACCCTCCGTCAGGATGATCCAATTGCCACTAATTGGAATAGCCTAAATACTAACACCTGTTCCTAGTTCATGACGCTAAAAACAGTAAAATAATCTCAATTTATTGAAAAGAGTAAAAGCCCTAATTTAGTTTAATTTAACAGAAACCCAAATTCAACATTCGTTAATTAATAAAATTGGGATTCACCCATTGTTTGTTCTCAAGCACTATGAATTGTTTAGCTCATATTAAAAAGAAATACTAAATTAAAATAAATGGAATTCATAATTGAAATAAAAGATAAAAGAAACCTAATTTCCGGAATTGGCATGACTGAGAACGGAGCTATAAACCCACTCCAGCTCTAGCAGCTTCTTCTTCCTTCCTTCTGTTGCTTCTCTCTGATGTTTTGTAATTGTAAAGAATGAATTTTATGAAAAATAGAAGTCCAGACCTCCTTTTATAAGCATAAAAACGGATTAGGGCTTGGACCAGAAAATAAAACACTAATTAAATGTCCTAGCCCAATTTCTAAGCCCAAAATCCCGTAACTGATGATACACCTTCACTAAAATGGCTTTTCCCGATGCGGTATGACTCCGATTGACCTCATTCCAGTTGCTAAAGTTCCGTAACTCGATAAGGAATGTTTTCTCTTCAAAGGTCAGCGGCTAAATCATCGCTTAAGCACCTCGAAATCAGCACTCTATGGCCTGGAAAATGGATTTTCAGCTCTAAAAATAATATCTTCGGGATTTATCTTCAAGTCTTGACTCTAATTCACGATCTTTGACTTTCTCCTCGGATTCCTCTCCTAGCTAACATCTAAAACCTGTAAACTTTACACTAAAAATACCAATATTACGCGCAAAAGTTTAATAAATTAAAAATGCTAGAAATAAAAGAGGAATTCCGGATTATTGCATATTTAGTCCAAAAGTCTATCAAATTAATTAAATAAACACCAAAAATGATGTCTCCCAAAGGTCGAAAATAAGAACAATTAGGGAGACATCAAGACCCCCAACTCAAACCTTTGTCGTCCCGCCAAAGTAAAACAAAACAAAGGGGTAGAAGTTAGCGTATAAACAATTAGAAGCTAGCAAATAAACCCTAAAGCAATTCTCAAAATAAATCTCATATAGCAAACTCTAGAAACTAATATACACATACATCTAAAATGCAACATCAAACATAAATAATCTCAATCATAAAATTAAAGTTGCAATGCTTGAAGGTTACACTTGTACTCATCTCTGTATGATGGCTATAGGGTGGTCATTAATCCTAACTCGCTTTGAACGCTCCACCTAGTGTATTCCCTATCAACAGAATAATAAATTCACTATGCACTTAGGAATCACGAGGTCTTTACGGTTATAATATTGGCTTAAGGACGCGTGTGGATGTATATTTGGTAAATTTGAAGTGACCTTTTGGCTCTCTCCTCACTTACCATCAACAATGTCCCGGAGCTTGAGTTAACGCTCAAAAAGATGTTCTCACTCACCCATATACGCAACAATTTAGCGTCCCATGTCTACCCACTATAAACAAGATGATTTTCAGAAAAATTCCACTTTGCCGGATGTTTTATTCATTCATATTCTTCTTTTTCTTTTCTTTTCTCTTTTTCTCTTTTTTTTTTGTACAGAAGCAAACCGGGTTCCCGGTTTTGACGAATCCGGGTTCCCGGTTCCTACTGTATGAATTTTCAAAATTTTTCATTTTTTCTTTCTTTTTCATTTTTCTTCATTCCCGGCAAAGGGTTACAAGTATATATCATCTGCAATTGTGCTACAATACAAAGCACATCGATCCCAACCCATTAAATTCCCCATAAGTGGTCCCACCACCCCCAAACTCAAGCTCGAGACATGTCTCAGGATTGTGATTCAAGTGCGGGTCATATGGTCATGCCTAATAATCTAAGGGATAATGGCTTATATCGTGGCTACAAAGAAAAGGCTAAGGCTCAAAGTGGGCTAAGACGGATAATAATTAATACAAGGGATAGAAAGCTAAAAAGGCACAAATGGCTAACAAAGAACTGCCCCTATCATTTTCCTAAGTACATAGCTTGTCTTTAGTTCATATCTAGGTGGGTTCTCTACTAATTAGGATTTCACGTTCTACACACCAAACATATTCCTTAAGTACAAGCTTACTTCATTTGCATGCAATTCTAAATGCGTTTTATATCAATCCCTAAAGTCCACTATTTACTATCATAGATTCATCAAGAGTATGCTTAAAGGGATATTTAAAATCTTCTATAGTCAAACGCAACTCCGCAAATTATTTTATTGAAAGCAAATAAAACATATAACACATAAAAACTGGGATGAGGCAACGAACCCCACCCCAAACTCAAAAATGAGTCGTGTCCCCACGACTCGAAAAGACTCAAAGCAATAAAATAATCTACACTAAATGAGAAGGGATAGAAAACGTATCTTAACCAGCGCGTGGCTGGTTTTCGGTGTTGCGTCCATGAACTTTATCTCGCGTCTAGACATCGTAAGTTGTGTTTTGAACAAATAAAGTTCAACTTGTTTGTAACGTTTCCCAAAATAGCGCACCTCGTATCCTGATTCTCTTCCAACATCTTGATTTTCGATTCCAACTCATCATCGGATCATTTTCTTCCTCACTTTCAGGTTCTTCAATCACTTCCCTCTTCTTAGGATTAGCTTTAATTTTTACCTCTTCAGTCTTGTGTTTGAAACGTGAAATAGGAATCTCAATAGCTTGTTCTTGAATAGCATCAAAAGCGGTTCTGTTTCGTGGAGAATTCCTTCGATAAGCACACATGAAAACGGTTCTGATCAGCATCTCTTTCCACCCCAAACTCAAAACTTCAAATAGTGAGAAGCTAAGGCTTAGAACATTGATGTTTTGAGGCTTAAGACTTGAAGATTATGGTGGAATATGAGATGGTTAAAGGCTAATTGATGTGGGGGAAGAGGGAATTGGATTTACTTTGAAGTTTGGATGAAGAACAAACTGAGAAAAGTGGGAATTTCATGGTGATTTGGATAGGAGATGAATTGATTGTATGTTATTGTGGTGGAAGAGAGTAAGATTTGAGGATTGTGTGGTTGTAGATGATGATGTTCAGTAAATTCTGGGTTTTGGGAGTGTTTTTGGAGGCTGGGTTGAAGAAGGAGGTAAAAATCTAGGGCTGAAAAGCTGAAAACGGCCCTGTCACAGATGACCGGGTTCCCGGCTTCGAAAATCCGGGTTCCCGGTTCCGCGTCGCTGTGACGGCGCGGAAAAAATAAAAATACTCTTTTTTTTCCCTCGAGACGCACCAAAACGCTGGACCCCAAGACGCGGGGTCAGAACTTTTGTTCGCCGAAACCGGGTTCCCGGTTCTGTGGAATGCGGGTACCCGGATTTTCTCGATGGCGCGAGTCAAGACGCGCCAAAACGCAGCTACTCAAAACGCCGGGTCAGATAATTCCACCAGTTACAGCTCTGAAACCGGGTACCCGGTTTTGCCAAATGCGGGTACCCGGATTTGTGTCGATGGCGCGAGTTAAAACGCAGCAAAACGCAATCACCAAGACGTTGGGTCAGAAATTTCCAGAAGTTACAGCACCAAAACCGGGTTCCCGGTTTCGAAAAACCGGGTACCCGGTTCCGACGCTGTGTCGTGAACCAAGACGCCAAGTGTTGCGTTAAAAAGGTTGGTACCAGCTCCAAAACCGGGTTCCCGGTTTTGCGAAACCGGGTTCCCGGTTTTGCGAAACCGGGTTCCCGGTTTCTCCTGGATATCCAACCTATTTTTCTCCTATTTTCGCCTCATCGACCCCAAACTCGTGACCTTTTTACCCCTGAAATCATCAAAAACAACTACCCTTCCTCATTTCTTAATAATAAACACTAAAATTACGAAAATCAAACTATTCTAAATTGCAAAAATTTAAAAAAAACTCAGCTAGTATACAAGGAATTGGCTTTTGTTTAACGTCGTTAAGCTCGACGTGTTACCTCATTCATTAGTCATTGACATAACCTCCCCAGCAGTGAGTGAGGTTGTCAATATTTGCAACCCGGAATTTGCATCCCTTAGCTTTTATTCCCACTAGTTTATCTGAGATAACCTTCGCGACCATGAATGGTCCTATCCAAGAACTTTTTGATTCACGTACCTTAAGAGGGGGTTTAGAATTTTTCATAGCTACTTCTTCACCTACTCTGAACCCCTTTTTCTTTCTTTCTTTCTTAGGTTCCTTCGGAACCTTCGTGGCACGTGCTTTCTCTTTCTTCTTCGCATGATTGAGTTGTGGATTTTTAGGGTATGGAGGAGCTTTAATTGGTGGTTTCTTTCGTAGCTCTTTCTCCTCCACCCCTAAAGTGTCCACAACATTAATTGGCTCTTTTCTTACCGGTTCCCTTACATCTATACGAAAACATTCTTCCTTGGAATCCGGAAACTTCATAGGTCTAAACACATTAAACTTCATCTCCTCGTCTTGGATTCTCATAATCATTTCTCCGTTCTCTACATCAATCAAGGTACGCCCCGTGGCTAGGAATGGTCTTCCCAAAATAATGGGGACATTCCTATCCGCGTCGTAATCAAGTATAATGAAATCAGCGGGAAAAATTAATGTACCTGCCTTAACGAGGACATCTTCGATTCGGCCTTCCGGATGTGCAAGAGATCGATCCGCCATTTGCAAGACCATAGAAGTGGGTCTTGCTTCGATATTAAGCTTATCAAAGATCGATTTGGGCATCAAATTGATGCTTGCCCCCAAATCACATAATGCCTTACCTTTCCATTCTTCTCCAATCGATATCGGAATTGTGAAACTCCCAGGATCAACTAACTTTGGAGGTAGCTTACTTTGACAAATGGCACTACATTATTCAGGAAGACCAATCATCTCATTATCACAATACGGCCTTTTGTTAGTGAGGGCTTTCTTCAGAAACTTAGCATACTTGGGTACATCTCGAATAGCTTCTAGCAACGGAATATTTATGCTAAGACCTCTTATTTTGCTAAAGAATTTTTGGTAATCAGCCATATCACCCTTATTTTGAACTCGCGATGGAAATGGTGGAGGTGGACGATTGATTATAGTCTCATCTTTCTTTTTCGGAACCTCAACAGGCCTCTCCAATTCTTCAACTTCAACTTCTTTATCTTTATCCACCACAACCTTTTCTTTTCTAACTTCTTTTTCTTTCATAACCGGAAAAGGAGGTGGAGGAAGGTTCTTACCACTTCTGAGAGTAATAGCTTTACAATCTTCGATTTGGATTGGATTCTCAGTATCGCTAGGGAGTTGCCCTTGTGGACGTTGATTCAGTTGTTTATTTATTTGACTTAGCTGATTCTGGAACAACTTCATATTTGCTTCGGCTGCATTTTGACGTTCCATAGCTTCTGTCTGAAGAGCAATCAAACTTTCAACTGTTTTCTGAAGGGTAACTACTCCTTCTTGTGGATGGGCAGGTAAGGCTTTCTGATTCATTGTGTCATCATAATTGTCTTGAGGAGCTTGTCTCTGAACATAATTTCCCTGATTTTGTCCTCCTTGATAATTATTGTGTGGTCTTGGATTATAGTTGTTGCCTTGAGGACGCGGCTGATACGCGTAAGTAGGATTGGCTGCCCCATTAGGATTTGAGTATTGAAACCCAGGATGGTTTCTGTTAGGCTGATATCCATTACCACTTGAATTGAAATTACCTCTATTGGACATAAACATCACGGATTCTTGATTATTCGGACAACTTTCCTCATCATGATCATCTATCTTACAAATCAAACACATATAAACCTCTTGTGCAGCATGCACAACTACCTTCTTACTCGAAAATCCTTCTTTTACAGCTAAAGTAAGCTGCTTCAATTGTTGCTCTATAGTATTTTGAATCTTATTCTCAAACGTAGCAAATTTTTATTCCATATCAACATTATTCACTCCTTTAATTGGTGTTCTTACTGAATTCCACCCAACTTCATTCTTGACGGTTCTTTCTAAAATGATCTTAGCATGAGCGGGTTGAACTTGAAGAAAACCTGCACCACATAACATATCCAATTTCTCTCTCGAAGTCCCATCAAGGCCTCTGTAAAAGATTTTTAACTGTTGTTGTTCTGAAAAGCCATGAGTGGGAACTCTACGCAAACACATCTGAAATCTTGTCCAACTCTTACCCACAGTTTCATCATATTCTTGACGGAAATGCGTCAATTCTAATTCAGCGTCTAATCTCATGTTACTTGGGTAATACCTGTCAAAGAAAGCAGTCTCTAATTGGTCCTAGTTGGTTATCTGCGTAGGATCTTGTGTATCGTGCCATTCACTCGCTCCATCAATAACAAAAAATTTAAACGCAGCAAAATACATCTGTTCTCTTGAGACTCCTTGTGTGATATACGAGTCACATATCTGCTTAAATTTCTGTACTGCTCTAAGAGGATCTTCTGATGGTCTACCACGAAAAATTCCAAAATTTTGGAATTGAGCTAACATACCCGAATCTGGACGAAATCGCGGAACATTAATATCTGGAGCACCTACTCCTATAGCAGGAGCACGGAATGGAACTTCTGGTGGTCCATTAGTAAACCACGGATCTTGATTCATCACTATCTGAACTTGAGGATTAGGATTTAGTGGTTGAATTTGAGGAATAATGCCTGGAGCTAATGGTTGGCCATTTGCGCCTAGTTGTCCTGGTTGTTGATCTTGAAGATTTATCTCTTCCATTCTGTTACTTAATTCTTCTACCTCTAAAGCTTCTCGTTCTCTTCTTCTCCTGTTAGCAAGTCTGATCAACGATTCTGGATTACTAAGGATCGGAGGTGTTGGCTCTAGATCCTTGAATAGTCTTCTTCGCATACACCAAACCTAAAAACCTGAAAAAGCTAAACAAACAAAAAGCGTAAAACTGATAAAATAAAATAAATGCAACTATCACTAAAGGATAAACACCATGGTCACACGCTACCGTCCCCGGCAGCGGCGCCAAAAACTTGGTGGTCCTTTGTGTGTTCTAAAATAAATGCAAAAAGTAATCGAACCACAACTGCAAGTGTACGGTTGTCCCAAGTAGTAATAAGGATAATACAGATTCGTTCCAAGGACGGGATGGTTGACTACAATGCTTATCTATTAATGATTGATGCACTTATGAAAACAAATAAAGGTAAAATGTTTGTTTAGTTTTGTATTAATTCTAAATAAATGAAAGACAAATATTAAAATGCAAATAAAAGCTAAGACGCAAGTAAAATGATGTAAAACGCAATATGAGATGTAGCACTTGAGAACGCAAGGATCCTCCCAATCATATTCCCTATCTTATGTTGTTTAAGGGCTAAATTAGTCAATTACAATGGTCGGGATTCTAAATTCCTTATACCCCCGTCAGGGTGGACTATAAGGCGATCCTAAAGTGTCACTAGTCCCGTAAATATGATCCACCGTTGGATGATTAAGTTTTATTACCTCATTGGCCCTAGAATTAACTAAGTTCGTCAGAATCAATAGTTTCTATCCTAGATTGAATAAATGGTTCTGTATTTAAACCCTCCGTCAGGATGATCCAATTGCCACTAATTGGAATAGCCTAAATACTAACACCTGTTCCTAGTTCATGACGCTAAAAACAGTAAAATAATCTCAATTTATTGAAAAGAGTAAAAGCCCTAATTTAGTTTAATTTAACAGAAACCCAAATTCAACATTCGTTAATTAATAAAATTGGGATTCACCCATTGTTTGTTCTCAAGCACTATGAATTGTTTAGCTCATATTAAAAAGAAATACTAAATTAAAATAAATGGAATTCATAATTGATTACAAATAAAAGATAAAAGAAACCTAATTTCCGGAATTGGAATGACTGAGAACGGAGCTATAGACCCACTCCAGCTCTAGCAGCTTCTTCTTCCTTCCTTCTGTTGCTTCTCTCTGATGTTTTTTAATTGTAAAGAATGAATTGTATGAAAAATAGAAGTCCAGACCTCTTTTTATAAGCATAAAAACGGATTAGGGCTTGGACCAGAAAATAAAACACTAATTAAATGTCCAAGCCCAATTTCTAAGCCCAAAATCTCGTAACTGCTGATACACCTTCACTAAAACGGCTTTTCCCGATGCGTTATGACTCCGATTGACCTCATTCCAGTTGCTAAAGTTCCGTAACTCGATAAGGAATGTTTTCTCTTCAAAGGTCAGCGGCTAAATCATCGCTTAAGCACCTCGAAATCAGTACTCTATGGCCTGGAAAATGGATTTTCAGCTCTAAAAATAATATCTTCGGGATTTATCTTCAAGTCTTGACTCTAATTCACGATCTTTGACTTTCTCCTCGGATTCCTCTCCTAGCTAACATCTAAAACCTGTAAACTTTACACTAAAAATACCAATATTACGCGCAAAAGTTTAATAAATTAAAAATGCTAGAAATAAAAGAGGAATTCCGGATTATTGCATATTTAGTCCAAAAGTCTATCAAATTAATTAAATAAACACCAAAAATGATGTCTCCCAAGGGTCGAAAATAAGAACAATTAGGGAGACATCAGTTATCGAGTAGAAATTCGGAGGATTATCTAAAAATTGCCCAATTAGACAGTTCACCCACATCTCATCTCCCTCTTCAAACACATCACGAGGCGGTTTGATTACTTTCCTATTACCTTCCTTATTTGGAGAATGAAAATCGAGTTTGAAGATTTTATCTATACCTTTTTTAAATAGCTTTGACCATACTACAGGTTTGTTTCTACCAACTTCGATTGAAGTTTGAACTGGCGTATCAATCGGCATATGAATTGGAGTGTTAAGTGGAGTCTGATTTTCAACTATTTGCGTCGGAGTAATCGTCTCCACCGATTCTTCACTTTGAATCCCTTCTTCTTCCGGTACACTTGGAGAGAAGATGACTTTGCTGATGTCTGTGAACTTTGTTTTACTTCTAAATCTGGAGTTACCGAGCTGATTAACTTTGTTAGAGTTAAGCATTTTGGTCATTTTGAGAGTCTTACACGGTGGGTTATGGTGGGGGGATGGGAAATGTTTGTCGGTGGTGGTGAAAATGATGAATGTTAATGAAAGAGAAAAGAAAATAATTTGATGTTAGATCCAAGAATAAGAAATAACACCAAATTATGAAGTGAAAAACGGAAAAAGTGTCTAGAAAAGGTTAAAAGTGGCTAATGAACCTTGGTAATGAGATCTATGTCCCTGGTTCTCCCCAAGCTTCTTTAACAACTTGTCTGCACTTCTCGTGTTCTAACCAAAAAGATTCAAATCGGAAGCATCTCTGACCTTGCTTCATAGATGGATCATATTGAAGTATTAATGCCCGTTTGGAAGTGTTTTTTACTTTTGAAAAGCACTTAGAAGTGCTTCTAGATGTTTAAAAGTATTTTTTACTTTGAAATCATTTTTAGGAAAAGCACCAAATATGTACTTCTTAGAAAACACTCCAAGATCATGCCATGCCCCCTAATCTCCTACAGTGTTTTTTTAAAAGAAAGCTTATTTCTGCAGCTAGCTGACCATTTACACTTGTCCATACCCTGTCTCAGCTCAGGTACTAAGTCAGACCATCCACTCCGCTCACTAGGAAAGTGCCACATCCCTCTATTATAACAGCTCTCAATAGTTTTATTCACCCAAAGACTATCAAAATCCACATCCCTATTCAACACTTCTCTAATATTTTTACCTTTAATCCATCTATCCCAATATAAAATGGTATTGAATCAATTCCTTACTTCATGACTGATAAAATTATAAGCCTCATCCCTCAGTTTTAATATTTTTTTCCATATCCAAGCACTTTCATGTTTTACATTTATACCCCATATACAATTTCTTTTCAAAATATTTCTGTGAGCCCAACAACTCAACAAATTATCATTCTTATTATATATTCTCCAAAATAGGCTGAGCATACATACCTTGTTTAAAACTTCTATATTTGGGACATGTAATCCTCCTTCAGCTTTTGGAGTACATACCTTATCCCAAACTACCTTTGCTCCCCTAGCTCCCTCTAGATTCCCTTTCCATAAGAAGCTAGACAACTTTTGGTTTATCTTATATATGACATTTTTTGGGAGTAGGAACACTCTACACCAGTAGAGAATCTTACTCATTAATACCACCCTGATCAATTCCAATCTGCCAGCATAAGTGAGGAATCTATTACTCCAGTGATTTATACTATCACATATTTTCTCTACCAACTTATTTCCCTCACCTAAACTCAGTTTTTTTGTACTTAAAGGCACCCCTAAGTACCTCACAGGCAATCTTCCCTCTTTGATACCCAATATCTCCACAATTTTCTCCATTTCTACACTAGAAGTTCCACCAAAATAAATCTCACTTTTGCTATTATTAATCTTTAGACCTGATAGCCTGGAGAATATATTAAAACCATCCTTCACTACCTCAGCTGACAACTGATCTGCTTTCATAAATATAAGCAAATCATCTACAAACATAATGTGGTTTAACCTTGTTTACTTTATACCGATCTATAATATCATCTATCCTATAACTAAAGTATTTAATGTTAAAATAGTTACCAAAGCCATCAGATGAAGCATTCATGATGTTATAATTGTATATTTGGATATTGGAAATAATTAAAATGATGATAAATAAAAAAGTTATCAAAATTTGATGCAGAAATTGATGATTATATGATAAAAGTAAGGTGATGGAATGGATAAGATAGATAGAGTCGAGAGTTCTATTATAGTAGATAAGATAGATAGAGTCGAGAGATCTATTATAGTAGTTAATAATTTTCTTCTCCCAATAAAATGTAACCATTTTTTGAACAAAATAGTAGTATATCATTACTATACACGTCTCTTCTAGTAATGAGCATAGTTAGATATATAATGATAAGTAATCACTTAAACCAAAAAAGTCTAACTTTGTTTGGGTTAATCAACTAATTAAAAATGATAAATCTTGGGATATTGATTTACTCAATCAAATCTATCCTAAAAAAAATAGAAAAAATGATAATACCTAAAGTATATTGTGAAGATCAAATATGTATTGACTATTGACAAAAAAAGGTACATATACAGTTAAAGAACCTTATCATAAAATGAAAGAAGATGAAATTATAATTCAAAACAATAAAGATAAAAATAAACCTACATCCTCTATTACTAGGGATAAAAACCTTTGGAAACTAATTTGAAAAATGAAAATCCAACCTAAAATTAGAAACTTTATGTGGAGAGCGATTAGAAACCTCTTATCCACTGAAGAAAATCTTTTTAACCGGAAATGTAGTAAAAATAATATTTATAAAATTTGTGATAATAATACTGAAACATTAGAACATATGCTCTTTAGATGACCCTGGGCTAAAAGTGTATGGTTCACTAGTCCTCTTAATTTAAAAACAGACAATGATTCAACTATAAAGTTAGATCAATGGATGTTAAACCAAGTACAAAATATTGCAAAAAAAATTATAATAAGGATAGGATTCTAGAACTTATCTGTATTATAATGTGGCATATTTGGAAAGATAGAAATAAATTTATCTATAATAGAAAAAAGTGTGACCCTTTAAACAGAATTAATATAGCTATTGAAACTTGGAAAGAATATTATAAAATTTCAAACCTTAATGATGTCAACTTTTTAGATAACAAAGGTAGGGATACTAATAGTACATTAGATAATAATAATGGAAACATTAAACAAAATACTAAATTTAAAGATAAATGGAAAAAATCACCTCCAAATAAATTTAAAATTAATTGTGATGCAGTTTTCTCGGATTTGGGAGCTGCAATGGCTTGTGTCGTAAGAAACTCTAATGGTGAATTTGTATTAGGTAATAGTTGGAAAACTGGAGCAGATTCGGTGTTAGAGGCATAGGTCACGGGGACTTTGAAAGCTACGGAGATGGCTTCAAAATTTCCTTTTGGGAGCATTATTATAGAGAAGGATTCAGCAACTATCATGAAGCCTCTTTTTCGGGACATCCCGTGTTGAGTCATTCAATTAAAAACGTTATTTGTAATATTTATTATTTTGCTGAATTATCTTCCCCTGCTTTTTCTTTTCTGTCTAGGGGTAGAAACGGGGCAGCTGACTGGGTTGCCAAACAAGAGCTCCTTAGCACCTTGTTTGGTAATTGGGATACCTGTATTCCTACCCCAGTTAGCCACTATTATTTGTATGAAGCTGAACCCTCTGGGGTAGGCTAAACCTTGTAACCGTTTCTTATTATCTATATTATTATGCATTTGAACAAAAAAATCTAGTAATCATGTTGATGTCTCCTCATTTGTGATAGATTTATATTAGGATGAGACATCATTTTTAGTGATTTAGAAGTCATAAATGTCGATTTTCTTGAGAAATAGTGCACTTTCCTATTTTGAGTCTTGATTTAGTGAATTATTATTTTTAGAGCATATTGGATTTAATAGTGTGAAGCTTTAAAGATAATTATGGAGATTAATTAGAGTCCAAGTCAAAGACTACAAGATATGGAAACATGTTCTTTTACAACTGGCAGCGTGTTTGTATATATATATATGTAACATTATTAGCGACTGTTTTTGGTCGCCGGTGATATAAAAAATCAAAAATAATTTGACGACCACAAAAATAATCTCTAGAAACATTTAGCTCAATAACGACTGTTTAGGTGATCGTTATTAATATTCCAAAAAAAAAATTAATGGCGACCATGTGTACCTTATCTACATTTTCGACCACCGAAGTGATCGCTAAACACTATAGATCATTAGAGACCACTTTTGTGCTCGGTATTATTCTTACTAGCAATTACTTAAAAACTTTTAGCAACCACCCTAGGAGTTACATTTAAAAAAACCTAACCCAAGAGTGAAAAGTTTCCCCTCAGTTTTGATTAGGGATGTCAATGGGGAGGGTTTGGGGCGGGTTTACCTATCCTCGCACCCCGCCCCACGCCCCGCCCCGCCCCCGCGTTGTTCTTCCCCACACCCCGCCACGTCCCACTCATTTATTCCCCACGGGGTGTGGGTTTTACCCGCGGGTTTCAAATTGATCGTTCAAGTTTTTTTATTACTACAAATTTTATTAATTTTAAAGTCTCAAATATTCCATTCTTCAGAATTTGCATTTGTATTTTGCCTTGGAGTTGCACTTTGATTTGAACAATTTAAACTTTGTGTGTTGTAATAGACGCACACAAACTTTGATTTGAATAATTATAGAAATTTAAATATACATTATAAATGAAATATATTAATTATATATTATATACATGCGGGGAGGGTTTGCGGGGTGGGGAATACTTATCCCCACAACCCGCCCCGTCTCGTGCGGGTTTTGAAAATCCACCCACACAACCCGCCCCAAGCCTCATTTAGTACCTTAAAACCCGCCCCGTTTAAAGTGAGATGGGGCGGGTACCCGCAAACCCACGCCCCATTGACATCCCTAGTTTTGATTCCATCAGAGGCCCCAAGTCCTCCACTGCTACCTTTTCTGTCACCAGTCACCATCTTTATTTTCCACCTCAATATGACCCATTTACACCATCTAATACACTATTTTATTTAAGGTATTTATCCACTATTTTCATGAAAATAACCTGTAATTTCCATTATTTATACTTTCTGTTATGAAATTACACTTGTTAATAAATATACTTGCATACTAATTGTAATTATTGATGAATTTTCGCTAAATTATAAAAAACAATGAGGTTTGGATAAAAGTTTGCCCAAAAAATATGAATTTGTCTAATTAAGATAGTGTAAATTATTAAAATCCATAATCATATCATAGTGATATCAAATTTGTATAACTCATGTATATAGTTGTTATTACACACTATATTGATTCATAATCTGTTCACTACATTTGTCTATTTATCCAAATCATTTCTTGTATGATGTAGTAAAGTCAAAATGGGTGTGTCTAATGATAAAGAGTGGATTAAATTGAAAAATAATGCTAGTTTAGATTTTGTGAAAGGTGTGATGAATTCCATAACACTTTTCTTCAAAACATATGCATAGTTCAAATTCGATTTAATGTTTGTGTAATTGGTGCAAAAATAATAGGAAAATATATTAATGTATCCTCATATGAAGTTTGGTATTTTCATGGTGAAACTGAACCCGTTTGTTTGAATGTTGAGTCGAACCATATTGTAGATGAACTGATAATGAATGTGTTAGACGATTAGAGGGTTGTTGTTAACGACGTGGACACTTATATGATGAACCAAAATGTTCCATGGAATTACATAGGTTCTTTTAATACTTTGGTTATGGATATGAATACCGAGTTGTATCTCGGTTTCACTAAAATGAGTTTGTTGATTTTGTTGCAAAATTGATGCATATCAATGTAAAAAATAAATGGACGAATATTTTGTCCACTGAACTCCTGCAACTGGTGAGTCGTGTTTTTTTCAATGGACATACCTTACCCACATCATATGAAGACTATAATAGGAAGTTAAAGAGTTTGGGTTTAGGTTAAGAAACAATTTATGTGTTTTTGAAAAATTGTGTTTTATATCGAGGTGAGTACAAAACATTGAAGTCATGTTTGATTTGTAAGGTATTCGGGTGGAACACGAAGAAGGGGAAGAGAGGGTCGCATAAACATTATGTTATTTCCCATCATTTTAAGGTTACAACGATTGTATGCTTTGAGACACACTACAAAGGAAGCAATTTGACACAAGACTGGGAAATCTACATACGAGGATGTTTTGTGTCATCAAGTTGAAAGCCTAAGTTGGAAGATGTTTGACGAACGTCACCCAAAGTTTGCTATAGAGGCTCGTAACATTTTCTTGGGCTTGTCCCTTGATGGATTTTGTCCATTTTCAGGGCAAAACAATATATATATAGCATGTGGCCAGTTATATTGACAGATTTAGCTTAGCATTTTGGTTTTGAACGAAAGAACTCATGCTCATGTTAATGTTATTGATTCTTGGTCGTTGTCCATGGAAAGATATCTGATGTATTCCTTCGTCCTATGATAGATGAGTTGAACATGTTTTGGGATTCAGATATCCCAACTTATGATGCACACAAGTAGGATATATTTGTTTTACATGGATGCATATTGTATACATTTAATGATTATCCAACAAGATTATACACATTGGGTGGTCGGTACAAGGTTACAAGGAGAGTCCAAAGTACATGGATTCTACGCCTTCAATGCGAGTTAAAAATTGGATAGTGTAGTTTGATCACAAACGATGATTACCACTTTCACATCCTTGTCAAAAGCATGATTTTGTATCCAAAGAACGAGTATATAGAGCTTCTTACGAAGTATAGTCCTATAACTATTCAAACACAACTTGGTGTTTTGACATTCGTATTTTTGTGAAAACACAAGAATTTTGGTGGAAAGGTAATCAAAAGAACGAACAATCAACATTTTAACTGGAAGAAGATGAGTATATCTACGAAATACCTTACAAGTTGGAAAACATGCTAAAACACAACATTGATGTTATGCATTGCGAGAATATTGCATGTGATAGTTTACTTGCGACAAATGGGTTTTAACGAATAATTAATAAAGACAGCGCGACATAATTTTAGAGACTCGTGCATTCTAGAGGAATTGTGCATCCTTTTAACTCTTGATTTTGCCTTGGATCTTCTTACCTCAACTCCTAACATTTATTTTTCATCTAATATCATCATTGTACCTAAGAGCTTCACCTTTAACAGACAACATACACTAAATATGTTCTAAACGTAACAAACACCCAAAACAATGTAAGAATTGAAAAACTAACAATTAATGGGGAAAACCCCCTCAGATAAGTGCATAATACACCTAAAATGATGTCTCTAAACTATATTATTATATCATAAATATGGATACATCAATGAAAAACCAATTTCCCCTTATATCTAGAGTGTCACATGACATTACTAGCAATCCTTAAGCATATTTCTCATATTCAAAACCTTTCTTTTAGTTTAGTTTTATTTATATTTTAGTATTTCAATTTCGTTAATCATTTTTTTATCTTTTTAACTTGTAAAAACCAAACAAATATTTTATCATTTACTTTCTTGTCCCATCTTGCTTGCAAACTATACAATAATGTACTCCAAAACACATCGATTTAACCTTGACAAGCCTTATAGAGACGATTACCCTAAGTACTTATCAAAATTATTACTTGTCAACGACCCGTATACTTGCGGGAAGTCACCCTCTTTTTGGTGTTGATTTATATCACACCCTGGGGGACATACAGTTTTTGCTGCTACCGGAGACTATATCGTTATATTTTTGTGTTTTGTTTTAGTATAGTATTGTTTAGTTTTATTTGACATAACTTGTGCTTTTGTTTTTTTATATCTACAGGTTTTCTAGGTGGTGGTGTATGCTCTCAGATCCTGAGAAGTTGCTTCGAGATTAAAGGAAGAGCGGGAGAGAGACACACAAGTTGAGATGCCCAATCCAGTTCCTACACAAGGTGTGAATGTTAATGAAAATAGAGTGAATCCACTAATTGGAGAAAACCCACCTTTGGGTCCACAAAACAATAATCAACCATAAGTGAACGTGAATGGAGAAAATCCACCGAATGGTCAAAATAATCAAGGAGCACAAGTCCCACCTGGGTCGTGCCTTGGTTTATGCAACCTTAGGAACAACAACAATTCTGTTGGCCACCGCTTGGGATCCGCCCACTCAGCATTCATGTTGTGATGTTTAAGCCCAACGCGGTATGATCAATCAATTTTCTAGTTACGGTCATTATAGCGGAGCTTACCGTGAAGACCCGCTGAGTGCTTAGCAAAACTTTATGCAAATTTGTGATGTGTACATTACTCAGGGTGTGACTCAAGAACAAATGTACTTCGTTATGTTCCCCTTTTTCCTTACCGGATTAGTTAGTGAATGGTAATATTAGCAACCAAGTGATTTAATCACTACTTGGGAACAATTGCGAACCGCGTTCTTTGGTAGCTATTATCCGCAAAGTGTACGTTGAGTGGCCAAACAGATTTGGAGAGATTTCACCAAGAGCAAGGAGAGACATTGGGAACAGATTAGACTCGTTTCTAATCATGCTTAAAGAAGTGTTATCTACCCAACAGCTCTTGGAGACCTCTCTTATAGGCCCAAGTACCTCCACATAATCCGCTCTTCTTGCTAAAAGCAACTAATAAGATCTCACACTATAACCTGTTTTTACCATTACCCGTTAATACACATAAAATGATTTTGAGTCACTACATATAATAAATAAATCTGCTGCTTCGAGGTTTTCGTGAGTTTTGAGAAAGATTCCATTCTGGTTTTTGAGCTTTCCATATTCTATTCTGGTTTTTTGTGCTTTCCAGATTCCATCCATGGTTTTTTGAGTTTTCTAGCCTCCATCCATGGTATTCGAGGTTTGATATGTCGAGCTTCGAGCCATAGGGATATTTGTTTTTCGAAAAAAAGTATAATAAACAATGACGTCAGTAATGATGACATGAGCAACCACTTTGAACAACATTTTTTTTTTTCTAAATTGTAATTGAAAAATTGTATTAGGGTTTTTTTTAATTAGTTTTTCCCTTGATTATCAAGGATATTAATATTTTTTATAGTGAAATGTATTTTATGCATTACTTTTAGCTTACTTGATGTATTTTAGTAGTAGTCAATATTTTTTTGCTGAGCACTCAATGATTTTATATCAATACTCAATGATTTTTGTATTACTGCTCAATGATTTTATATTAATACTCAGTGATTCAGTAATACTCCGAGTTTTTAGTGTTGATATTCAGTGTTTTTGTGTTAATACCCTCTGATTTTCAAATAATACTTAATGATTTTTTCGGATACTCAAAGACTTTCTGGTGGCGGCGTCGGTGATGGTTGACGGTGATGATTGGTGATGAATAGTGATAATCAGTGATTCGGTGGTCCACTTGTAATTTGTCTTTATATAAATTTTCTCTTTTTTTTTGTCTTCTTGTAAATTTTATTTTATTCAAGAGTATTATAGTATTTTAGTTTTGTGTGACCTCTTTGAAAAAGAACTCTATCAACAAATTTCTTATATGCTATAAATTTGTCTTTAAAATCCTATAGATTAATCATCTATAAAATATTTAATTAAATTAGTAAAATAATCATAAAATTGTACTTTAAAAAACGTATGACTCAAAAATAACAATTTTGTAAACAATTTAACTCATAAATAATAATAACCTATTTTTGATAGTTGCACATAGATATTTGTTTTCAAACATCACGATGTTATACATTTTTTTATATATATTATCAAGGATTTATTTTTTTAAAACAAGAGTCTGATACACAACTTTCCCACGATCCCGAAAAGGCCAGTTGGCATTGAACAATGCAAAGCGTGACGGAACTAGCCTTAGTCTAGGACCTAAAATTTTAAAAAGTTAAATTTTTAATTAATATAAAATAAACCCTAAACTCAGGGCCGGCCCTGACATTTCGGGGGCCCTAAGCAAACTCACGAAATGGGCTAATTAATTGGCCCTTCCAAATAAAATAATATATCAAAATTTCCTTACATTCACATCTTAAATACGTTTTTTGAATTTTATTTTGTATATTTGTGTTATTTATAATGTAGTTAGTGCAAAGACCTATAATATATTTTTATCTAAAAATGAAAATTTAGGGTATATTTAAAAGTATTTATTTTAGAATTAAGAAAAAAAACTCTTTTAGAATAAAATTTAAAATTTTTAAAATTATTAAAAATATTTTTAAAATCTAAAATTATTTAAGTGTTTTTTTCTAAAAATACATATTTGATACTTCTCATAAAAATAAAAATGCTTTTTAAAATAAATAAAAAATTCTAAAAATACTAAAAATACTTTTAAGTAATTTTCTAAAAAACAATTCCAATAAAATATATTTTTTGCAAAAAAGAAACTTATACTACTAGTACAATTGACTAAAACCAATTTGGACCGCTGGCCCAAACCCCTTGGCTTTCCAAAAAAGTATTCATGGTTCCGGACCACAAACTATTGTAACACTTCCACCAAACCGAACAACTATCATCAGCCATCCCGCAACCCAACTCTAACTAGAGAAGGCAAGGCAGCACCGTATGAGGAGAAAAGAAACCATGACACCAACACTACAAATTTTTAAAAATGAATTTGGAAAACCACCAACTACCTTTATAATATTAAATTTAATGAAAGTAAATGTCACATGAAGATGCAGGAAGAATTGTCGCATCCAAGTGTAACCACATAATTGTACTTCGAGCAAAACTAAAATTGTAAACTACTCCTATCACTTATATCAGTTGTAGGAACCAGATGTCTGGTAAATGGTAGTAATTCACAAATTTATCACATGCATATTACTCTTCTTCGATTCATTCACATTAATATGCACCATAAAAATCATTAAATAGATTATTCTTCCGTTCTAAAATATTATTCTCCATTATAAAGTAAATCTATATATGTTTTAAACTATATAACGTGATTATATACATAATCCTAAAAAAAGTTGTACGCTCACTGGATGATAGTCTCATGAGGCTTACAACTTCTAATTCGTATATTCATAATACCCTTCTTCAAAGTGCTATCAATCTTAGAGCATTGTCTTCGTGGTGCCTGCACATTTTTATATGAATTCTGTTATTATAGCTTAGTCTAAAATCTGAATAGTAGCTAACGTGAAAGCTACAAAAGAAGACAGTATCAAACCTTTGTCCACTCTATTGGATCCATTTTTTGTGCTGAAACCACAACTCTCCGGACAGAATTTACATGGTTACACTTGTTCACTGGTTCAACCAAAATCTTGTTATAACTAGTGATTGTCTCTCTCTTTTTATCATCCTCCTTCATTGAGTCTAAATAGAAACTAATCGGCTGCTTACACGGGTCAGTGCTCAAAGGTCGGGTATTGAAGGTGAAAGGTCCATTAGTCCAACTCCTCCATGTCTTGAAAGTCTGTAACGGTGTTTTTAAATCCTTGAGGGATAATGATGAAGGGTATATCTGTACAGTATAACCCCATGAAATGGAAACTGACCATTTGCGTTTATGATAGTAGCCGATAGATTGTTGAATGATACGTGCTGGGTCTAAATGTGACGCATTGATGAGAGTAGTTAATGACTCCATTTGTGTCTTGTTTGGAAACAAAGGTTTTACATAGTCGAGATGATGGAGTGATACTAGAGGAGCTACCGGATGTGCTGCAAGAAGACCATACGGGTCACCTCTAATATCTAACTGCAAAATTTAGAGTGCAAAGGCAAAGAATAAGGTTAGAGTTGGCTAAATTTGGGAACCAAAACTATGGAAATATTGCCTTAGTTCTAGAGTTTGGGGCTATAACCCCTCGAAGACTACATTGGAACATTTCTATTAAAGCCGCTATATACTTTTATTTGTCAATTGGTTTGTTAGCTAGTACATATTAAATTCCTCTACTCTTACCGTTTGCTCTTGTTTTCTGACCTTTAGATTATTAAAGATATATGTACAGTTTTAATTCTTTGTCAAAAGACATCGAAATATCACTTGTATAAATCTAGATCAATTTGAGCAAATATATAATATTATATCGAATATCATTGTTTGTCCCATATTCACTACATACCATATCTACCCATGTAATATAAGGAGAAATATAATGATACATGTCAATTATATTAATGGATGTCTACCGGATGTATATGTATAGTGTGTACACACACCTATGATAGAACGTGAAACCATGTGTGTTTATTCAATCAGGTAAAACCATATATTTTAAAAATTGTTATATGAATAGGAAAAAAGAAAACAAACGTGTCAAGGAATGCAATAGTTAAAATATTTATAGATTTTTCTTAAAAAGTATGTACAAAATTTTGACAAATAAACAAAAGATTTTGTTTAAGTCTCATGAAGTTGTTAGCCCAGACTATTTATATGCCTCCCAACATCTTCTAACTACAATATTTCCCCTTCGGGTAAATATCCCCAATCGGCCTTTGGCTTTTAAGTTTTTTCACGGTTTCTCCCTATCTTTGAGACTTTTTAAGCTTCTGTTACCGATTCCTCTATTTAAAGACTTATTCAAGGCCACAGATAAAGGATTTGATCAATGTTTGACTAATCAAAATAACAACAAGAACTAAGGATGTCATTTTAAAGATTCGGTTTACAAAATGGGGTGACAGTGGCAAAAACATAAAAGATAAAGGATCGTTGGGGAAATAATCTTTTTTCTTATGTATATTTAGTATTTTTTAAGTAGAAATTTAAAATTGAATTGGATCATATCAAGTGCAATATCGTACTAAATTGTTACCAAAAAATGTAAATCACCTCTAAAAAAAAGAAAAAGTAAAAATTGGGTTTAAAAAAATTCAAATCCCAAATTTGTGATTGAAAATAATTACATGAGTATTCAAACCCCACATGGGCCATTTTCATAGTAAATTGTTGCATGAAACTGTCTGCTTTTGTCTTTCTCCCAACCTTTACAAGCAAACGACTAAATTAGGTGACCCAATGTTTGATAAGTGTGCCAGCCCAGAAAGGGCCGCGTGGATAGTGGATAATAATCATTTAATTAAAAATAATAATTAGAAAAATATATATTTTTATTAAATTAAATTAAATATTAGAATTTGGGAGGACGAGGAAACTCTATTCGTCATGATTTTCTATATTCGAATATCCAAAGATAGTTCACGAAATCACGTTATTCAAAATTGCATTTTCCTGATTATACGGTTGATATAATATAGGAAACAAATTAATCTTCACCGCATTATTAGGAACATAGTAGATTTCAAAATTTCAATGACTTTTAACTTCTTTTTTGAATATTATTTTTTCTAATTAAAACTTGGAAACGAGAAAGCATAAGCAAAAAGAAGAAAAAGAAGCAAAAGTAAGACCAATAATGACATGTAACAACATAAAAATACCTGATGAAAGCCAGGTTCCATAGTAAGACCAATACCAAGCTCAGCAACACATGCCCAAACTCTTTGATCTGAACCGTAGAAATAATAATACCTATCTAAACAACCGTCCATTATTTTCACCAACTCAAACGCTAATGAATAACTGACAGCAAACCCACCACCACCAAACGCCATATCGTAAGCATGCATCACATTTTGCTCAACGCTTTCTGAATTCCCACCAATATAATACATTTCCCGATGATCGTATCTCCTTAACACCGTCACTAAGTTATCGGTGAAGAATACGGTGTCGTCGTCCCCCATAACGAACCATCTCGCATCAGGTAACCCGACTCGGTAAGTATCCAGTATCACTCGAGCGATTCTTACAGCGGATTGCGAACTCGAGTATTTGAAATTCTTCCAGTTTGAGGAGACGCGATACGGCGGGGTTGTTTCCGGGAATCGGGCACTCGGGTCGGGTTGTTCATCGAGCCATACGAATCCACGTGTGATGTTGGGTTGCCACCAGAGTTGTGAATATTGTTTTCGGTGGGCCCAGGTTTTAGCCGACCCGCCGATACCAAACACGATATGGGAAATGTTGGTAGGACTGAGCGGCGGCGATGTTGACGAATTGGAAGTCGTGGCAGACCCGGTTTGAGAAATTCGGGCCGGGTTAGAACAATCGGGGCAAGGGGACCAGCGGATTTGTGTATTGAAGAGCGAGTACAAGACTAGCGAAATGGAAGCGACTGCGAAGATTACAAGGCACGCCTTCAACGACGCCGTGACGGAGTCGTTATTCTTATCAATTGAAAATAGGAAGACTTTGGATATCTTAAATGGGTCGTGGCCTGATTTCTCTCGGGTCTGAGACATTCTGAGAATTTGGTTTTATGGATAGAGATGGTTTATTGTGTGTTTTATGGACAGAGAGGGTAAATACGCAAATATGAAAAGATTGACATTTGTCAATGTGTTGCTTGCATTGCATATGTATTGTTTGATTTATAAATGATTTCTGCCGTTTTTGGTTGGTCTTCTTTATCTTTTTGTCGATCGAACAAAAACAAATCTCTCTCTATTCTGGGATCTGTCAAACGACTAATTATAATAATTTCCATTTTTTAATGTACCAAGTATTTGACACAAGAAAAGAAGGAAAGATTAATTAACCCCTACCAAGTATAATTGACAAAGAAAAATAAGGACAGATGAATTAACCATTACTCCTAGACTACTTATAACAATGGAATAAGTTTTTTCATTTCAACGCCTATGGTCTATCCTCCTCCTAGGCGCATTTAATGATACTCTTTTTCTTTCTTTTTTTTTGATCACGGAAGAAATTTCAAAAGTAATATTAATGGAAAGAGCCAATTAGAGAGAAATGCCTATTAGAAAAAATATTAAAAAAAAGGTGCCTCCAATAAGACATTTTATAGAAAGCAGCCCCACCCCAAAATACCCTTACAAATGATAATTAAAAAGAAAAAGAAAAAGAAATTAGATACTTTAATAGTTATTAAAGTATAAAAGAAAAGAAAAGAAAACAAAACAGTTATACACACGGCACACAAACACACACCACACACACTAGGTCTTTGAGAGCAGGAGAAGAATCGGCGGCGAACGGCGGTGAACGGCGGCGACGGTGAACAAGAAAGAGATACTATACTCCGGCGAGCAAACTAGGAAGCAACATCTATCGATCAAACTAAAGATTAGACTCCAAAATCCAAAAGAAACCCATAAGTAAGTAAAATATAATCCTATTTTTATGTTAATTTTGAGGTTTCGAATGTGTTTTTTGGATTAGAAACTGTTTTTGTGTGATTCATGTTGATTTTGTTTGATTTCTTACACATTTCTTGGGTTTCTAGGGTTTAAAATAGGATTATTTGATGAATGTGTTCAATTTATCAGTGATCAACATGAACGAAAGATGGATTAGAGTCATAAAATGTGAATAAATGTGTTAAACAGGGACCTAAAATGCAATTACTGCATAATGCAGAATTCTGCACAATGTTTTTCGTAACTGTATTAAACATGGAATTCCATGTTTAATACAGTTATCAAATCATGAAATTACATGTTTTGAAAACTGTATTATAGACATCATGTGTAGTTTAGGGACCTTATAGTGTAATTACTGCATAATATGGATTTCTGCACAATGTTTTTTTGTAACTGTATTAAACATGGAATTCCATGTTTAATACAGTTATCAAATCATTAAATTCCATGTGTTGATAACTGTATTATAGATAGAATGTGTAGTTTAGGGACCTTATAGTGTAATTAATGCATAATATAGAATTCTGCAGAATGTTGTTAGTAACTGTATTAAACATGGAATTCCATGTTTAATACATTTATCAAAACATGAAATTACATGTTTTGATAATTGTATTAAACATGAAATTCCATGTTTTGATAACTATATTAAACATGGAATTAACTCAATTCAGGCTACTAATATGTTTTCTTGTGCTTGGAGTTTGTGTAAAAACAGGTGAAAATGGCACCAAAAAGAAAAGTTATCAAGTCAAGACTACTAATTTGTTTCTTGTGGTTGGAGTTTGTGTAAATACAAGTAAAAATGCCTCCAAGAAGAAGATTTACTGATTAACAAGAAGATGATAAGATACAAGCAGTGAAAAGGAAGAACTACTAGCTTTTCTAAGTGATGAGCAGCCCCTCAGTGGATTGTGTTCATTGAAGAGTGTATATGCAGTTCAGCAAAAACAAAGATCAAATAATCAGTTATCTAAAAGAATATTGATGAATGTGTTGACCTTTTTATTATTATATTGAAAAGAGTATTTCGTATTTAATTGTACTTATTTTGGAATGTTTTAGAATGTAATGTTTAAAATGACTTGTAATTTATTAAGTATTATGAAGGATTTGATTAGAAATGGAAATTGATTAGTATTTCTTATTGTGAAGGATTTGATTAGAACAGTTCTGATACCAACAAAAAATTCAATAAAGCAGGCAAAATCCGCAACACATTAAAATGACATGTAAATTCCATGTTTGAAAACATGAAATTCCATGTTTGAAACATGGAATTCCATGTTTGGAACATGAAAATTTACTAACCTGCACACTAACAAGTTAAGCTACTCGAATCGAAACCTATACAGAAAGATAATAATTATAAAGGAATGAACCACAACACAATATAAAAACAAAAAGGATCCAAAACATAACAATAGAAACTGTAAAAATCGTTAAACCAGTGAATATTAAAAAACTATTACAAGAATATAATGATCATAAAAAATAATCATAGAGCAACTTGACAATTTTTGGCGTTGATTGACGTGACTGATTAGTTGACTCAAACGGTTGCTTTTCAGAACCAAATCTTTGTGACTACCAAATGTATGCTACTTGGGATCGTGGAAACACGTAATCGAAAACAGAATCGAGAGTCGGAAAAGATCAAACGAACGCATATAACGTTGAGAACCGAACTTTACTACAACCATAACCATCTGCAGAAATCAAGTCATGACATAAGTACTAGAATACAATAACACAAACAAAGGAAGAAGTAGAAAAGGGAAAAAATTCTGTGCAGTCGCAGAATTCCATGTTTCATACAGTTTCATACTGTTTTAAACATGGAATTCCATGTTTAAAACATGGAATTCTGCGACTGCACAAACCTCTTCACAGAATTAAAGCTCAAACACACACTCTACTCCGATTAAAACAGTTTAAACACAGAATTTAGCAATGGAGAAGCAAAATATGAACAAAATGAAAAATATAACACAGAATTTACAGAAAATAAGGCAAAATATGAAGAAATGAAGAATGTAAACACATTATCATAACAAAAAGAGCTTAAACACAAAATTTTGCAAATATCAAAGCAAAATATGAACAAAACTAAGAATATAAACACAAAATCATAACAAAACAAGCAATTAGAAGAGAAAAACCTTCAAAACAGTAGAATTGCTTCAAGTTGCAAAGTAGGATGAAAATGTGAATTAGCAAAATTCCATGTTTTAAACATGGAATTCCATGTTTCATACAGCTTCATACTGTATAAAACATGGAATTCCATGTTTAAAACATGGAATTCCATGTTTAAAACATGGAATTCTGCGCCTGCACAAATCTCTTCACAAAATTACAACTCAAACACACAATCTACTGCAATTAAAACGGTTTAAACATAGAATTTAGCAATGTAGAATCAAAATATGAACAAAATGAAGAATATAACATAGAATTTACAGAAAAGGAGGCAAAATATGAAGAAATGAAGAATGTAAACACATTATCATAACAAAAAGAGCTTAAACACAAAAATTTGCTAATATCAAAGCAAAATATGAACAAAACTAAGAATATAAACACAAAATCAAAACAAAACAAGCAATTAGAAGAGAAAAAGCTTGAAAACTGCAGAATTGCTACAAAGTTGTAAATTAGCATGAAAATGTGAATGAAAATGCTTTAAAAACAGAGAATACATACACATGTATATGTATATATAGAAACTAAAACCTGCAAATCAGCAAAACAACAAAATGAAACCAAAAATTCAAAAAAAAAAAAGGAAAAAACAGAGCCGAGAGAGATAGAGAGCATGAGAGGAAAAGGAGATGTTAGTTTACCATTAGAGAAGAAGAAAAAAAACGAGTAATCTTAGTAGCTTAGCAATGGAGATGCGTGAGCTTCTTAGCTTATCAATGGAGAAGTAGAATTGGAGATGCAGAATCGGTTAGAGGAGAGAGAAAGAGAGAGAGAGAGAGAGAGAGAAATAGATAGAGAGAATCTGGGTGTGAGTGTGTGATAATAATTGGGGAATTAATTACCTAGTTTATAATAAGTAGTATTTATATTGGGTAAAAAGGGAAAATAAATAATTAAGGGGAGTTTTTTTCTAATTACTTAATTAAGAAGGCATTTATCTCTAAATAAAAAAGTTAGAGGCTTAAAAAAATTAGTAGCCTCATTAAGGAGGCATTTTTCTCCAATTACCCCTAATGGAAATTGTAGATAATTTATTATTATATTTAAAAGAAATTGTTAATTAAATATTTTGAGTAGAGTTTTCATTTACTTTTGATTAAGAAAAGGGTTTATTCTATTATTAAATCTAAACACTAAAATTGTTTTTAAAATTATGTTAAGCAATATTTTATTCTGATTATAAAAATAATTTAACATATCATTTCTAAATTTAGACCAAATACTAAATACTTTATCTAAAATATCTTTTATAATACTAAAATAAATAATTAATTACTGAATTGACTATATTCATAATTATGATTCTTAAAAACATTTTATATGTACATAGATAAGGTCAAACTCTTTTAGAACTAATCTTCTAGGGTTTATTTTTTTTCTTCACATCGTCAAAGCAATCAACGGTGACCATGATTCCGACTAAGCTAAAACTTACGGTGATTACATCGCTTCACATTCTCTTATGGAAGATTAGGTGAATGCATCAACCACAATCAAGATTCGGCAAAAGATGGGGAGTTTCAGATACTGCAAACATCTAGGAGGATCATGAGGTTTCAAACAACTAGCAGTGAACGTCTTCTTCTACAAAATTGTAGGACAAAAACCAGGTTTTAGAGAAGAATTGTTTCATTACATTTAAGAATATGGCAACTCCATTTCAATCAAACTTCATAATCATGGGTTACCCACTCCCATCATAACAACTGAATCGAGAAATTAAAAAAACAAAGAAAGCAAACACAAATCCTTGGAGACAAGAATTGAATTAATAGATGGTTCACAAAAACTCGGACATCTTCATAGACAAACTTGATAAATGAAGAATACACTCCAACCTTCAATCTACTTCAACTGTTCTTTAGCAATCACTGGTTCTATGATGAAATACATATTTGAATGGCGGTTTTATTGGCTTTGCAAAAGAAGACAGATGGACAAGCAGTCGCGTTTTGGATGACAATCATCTTACGAATTTCACATAATTGCTATTACACCCATACATATATTAACGACACAATGGTTACACGCTCACTCGACACTTTGGAATTCTTATCGCTTAAGTATGATCACCAAAGCGTTAAGAAATACACGTTCACTCAACACTTTGGAATTCTTATCGCTTAAGTATGATCACCAAAGCGTTAAGAAATAATAGAGGAACAACACCAGTTTGTTCTGAAAGTATAGAAGGGAAGAGAAAGACGTTTTTGGAGGTTTTGGGTGAACAGTTGAGGACATAATCTGGGAGGGTGATAAGGGTAGTGACGATAGGCTGGGCTATAAAGAGGGGATTTAAATTTTTTGAACTAGTCTAGGTAGAGAGATAAATATGGAAAATTTGTTGATGTTGGTGGTTAGAATGGCAACGTTATTGAAGAAGACACGATCAACATGTATGGGGATAGATGTGTGTGTGTGTGTATGTATTATTGGATAACGTAAGAACTAGATTTTCTGATGGAAACGAAATCATTTTGGGATGTTGGGAACAAATGAATGGGGAGTTTGAGGGTTTATTGGGCCTTTTGGGTCAATGTTGCAGTGGTGGGTGTTTTTTCATTGTAGGATAAATAAGTACTACAGGGGAATAATTATGGATTTTGTTTAGAATCTGGAAATTGCGGTGTTGATGGTGAGAGAGGAAATAGTGGTGCATGTTTGTTTTAGGAGTTGGATCATTAAATCGGATAAGAAATGGTTGAGTTGGAAGTTTAATTAGTTAATGGGAAATTTGTGACTAAAAATGGTAAAGAAGAAGAAAAATGGGATGCGACCATGGGCAAAATTTGACCCAATGCTTTTTTTTTAATGATTGGCCTAAGAAAGGTGATAAAGGTTTTGCATGGGTTTTCGATTGGAGTTTAGGCCAAATTAACATGGATGTAGGATCTAGGTAGAATGACAAAGGCTCTGAAGAAGGAGTAGATCGAACTTAACCGTGTTGTATCATACGATGTCGATGATTTTCTCGCTGAAAATTAACGTATTAAAGGAAAACCTTATATGTGATCAGATGAAATCGAGTTGAAGGAACATGGGACACATGCTCCAGACAGTGTTGGGTACGTATGACACGGGAATTGTCTATCTTTTTTAAACGATATTGAGTACTCAAAACTCGGAAGAAGTGGTTTGACCTCTACATTTTTATAATATTTTTTTTCAAGACCCTACAGGTACTACTCTTAAATTTGGGGGACATTCTGCTCTTATGGAATTCGATGTTTAATATTACTATTGTAAAAGTTTATGGCTTTCATGTTATTTCACGTATTAGTATGAATAGTTTCACATGGTTTCTTATTTGTGTGCATTCTTAGTTATAAAAACCATACTTGATGTGGCATGATTTAACAAGATGAAATATTAATCATTCGGAACCTTTCTTTAATGCAATTACTAATGTCAGTGATTCTCTTAGTGCTACACCTGTTAATTATAATCACTCTCTTAACTTCAAATATTTTATTCATGTTAATGGCTTGATAGAACTTCAGTCGAGAGTATTATTTTTTACATGGACTAACTCTATAGGATAACTTGCTCGTCAAGGAAAAACTTGATCGAGCTTTAGTCATGTTGATTAGAAATACAGCTTTCTAGATGCATCCCTAAATATACCATCGACTATTAGATCAAATTATTCTTCCTTGATTCTTCAACTAGCGGAAATCAATCGAGACACTAAACAAAGTTTTAAATTTGAATCATATTGGAAAGATCACCTAAATGTATTACAGTGGTCAACAAGGCCTAGGGAGAACCGGATCAGGATGAATTGCTTTAGGTTTGTATAAAAATAAAGGATAACACAATACAGTCAATTGATTGTTGGAGCAAGACTACTTTCCTAAATAATCGTCAGGAAATCGTAAGATCGCAACAATAACTTCACATACAGAATGTACTAGTGACGAGCACATCAACAGAACAACAAGATCAGATTCTTCTAACACTGGACACACTATGGTCAAATGAATAACTACTTGGAAAATCGAGCACGTTAAGGATGGATTTTAAAAGGTGACAAGAGTACCAAAATCTTCCATGCCACAATGATACAGACTACAGAGACATATGCTGAACAAAATAAAAAGGATTAAAATAGAAAATAGAGATTGGCAGGAGGATGTAGCAACAATACAGCGTAATTTTCAACATTTTATTCAGAATTATTGATAGAAAATGCAACGCAAAATGAACACGAGGCAATCAAATTTTTGGAAAGAAAAGTAACACCCAAAACAAACGAAATTATTACAAGAAACCCAAACTTAGAAGATTTGCGCAAAGTGGTCTTTGACATGGGACCATCAAAGGCTCTAGGTCTAGATGACTTGAACGGTATTTTCTCTCAGACATAATAGGATATTATTCAATGGACCGTTTTTATTATTGTCTAGGATTTCTTTAACAATAATTTATCTCTGAAAAATCTAAATGAGACACGTATTACTATCATTCCAAAATGAGACATCCAAGAACATATGGGCGATTACATACCAATATCATGTGTCAGAATTGGATATAAATTAATTTCAAAAAAATTTGGTTGCAAGACTACAAGAATTCATGACAATGTTAACATCTCCAACTCAGACAGTGTTTGTTGAAGTAAGATACATTTAAGACAATATAATTATAGCATAATAAGTTTCTTATTTTATGAAGCAAAATAAAATCATCAAGGAATGTTGATGCAATTAAACTTGACCTGGCAAGAGCTTTTGTCCAGGCTAGTTGGTACTTCTTGCTAATTTTTAGGAAAGATGGGATTTAATGATAAATGGATAGGGTGGATACACACATGTATCTCTATGGTGTATTTCTATCTTAATTTTAACGTCGTCATGTTTCCTCGATTCTCACCAAGAAGAGGTTTAAGACAAGACGAACCCTTGTCCCCGTTCCTCTTGAGTCCCTTATTAGTTTGATTGAAGAAAAGGTACAAACGAACGCCTTCTTTTGGTCACTTGATGGAAATGAGGTAACAAAATTCAAGAATGTTATTGATGTCTACTTCCAAGCATCAGGTCAATGAGTCAACTTTAACAAGTTATATATTTGCTTTACTCATGTAACCCCAAAAAATTGGGTCAACCACATTAGACACAATACAAATCTAAGAAAAAGATCACCTCAGAAAGTACCTAGGTATACCGCCTATTATGCCACAAGAGATTAAAGGTTGAGTCATTAACATGGATTGCAAATAAAGTATTGGGGAAAGCTCATGATAGGATATCACAACTCCTATTTGAAGGAGAAAAGAAAGTTATCATCAAGGCAATCCTGCAGGCAATCCCATCATACACAATGTCTATTTTATTATTTCCAAAGACTTTTTGCCAAAAACTCTAGAGTGTGATTGCAAAATTTTGGTTGAAATCGGATGAGAGAAGAAGAATACATTGGATCGCATGGGAAAAGATGGCCACAAACAAACTCGTCGGAGGACTCAAGTTTTGAGATTTTAGAAAAATGAACATTACACTACTGGCAGGAAAGTCTTGGAGGATTATGCATCAATCAGATTCCCTGGCAGCTCGAGTACTTAAAGGAATTTACCATCCAAAATGTGATTTCAAGGATGCAAAACTTAGATAAACTAGATTTTGGTCTTGGGCGAGCATTATGGAAGGTAGAGATTTCCTCCCAAAGCATGGAATTGTTCAAATTAGCAATGGGGAAGATACAAACATCTAGAACAACAAATGTTTAGAGTTTCCACCAAAGCTAGAGAAACCACAAAATACCACCATCACGAAGGTTTCGAAGCTTATGATGGATTACATAAATGATCATAATTGTTATGTCACCGCCAGCTGCAAATAGTATTAACCAAGACTCAATTTATGAATGGGATTACCCGGCTACGTCCGTTTGGACATTCACAAAACAAGTTACGTACTCAACAAAGTATGGTTACATGGTTCTTTCTCGAGAATTATTAGCAGTAGTCACATACATCTAGTGCAACAGGACCAACTGGCACATAAATCTGGAATATAAATTAGCAGTCAATGTTCCATCAAAATTAGGATATTTAGTTGTATATGCTATAAACTGCAATCCCAACATCATAAATTTGAGGGAAAGAAAATGTGTGCGAAATGGTGTTCGGACAATGTGGAAGTAGTCAATCGTCATTTGCTCTAATGCCCATTAAGCAAGCATGTATGGGCAGAATCTACACTTCAAAATCGGATTTATAATCATGTTCAAGACACAATTGGAGACTGGATACTGAAAGTTGTTAAAACATACGTAGAGGAGGGTTGGAATGAGAAGATTGTTACATCACATATTTGCTTTATTGTATGGAATATTTGGAAATAAAAAATGAAAGCATATCACGATACAAATGAAATCCAAGTGACACTCATAGTCAAAGTAGTAGACAGAGCAATGACAGGGAAACAAAATGGGTTACGTGTTTTTAAGGGAAAATGGAAACAATAATGTTTTATCATTTGCGACGACTTTGTCGTCGTGAGTGACTTAAGAACCCGTGGCTAGAGATAAGAAGAATATGTGATGAGTTCTTACAGAAGAACCCACCGCGAGAGATAGGTGTGAAACACGACGCAATTTTTCGTCGCCAATTACAGTTTAATTTATTTTTATATCTATTGTAATTGAAAAATATTATTAGCGACGAAAATTGTCATCGTAAGTAATGTTTTTTAATTTTTACGGCTAAAATAATGGCAGTTTGATAAGTATCAGCGATTTCATGTCATCGCTAATGACAAACTGTATTAAAAACCCACCGACAGTTTTCACACACTGCCAAAAAACCGAAGAGAATCAATAAGGGACGTTTTCATTTCAACCATAACATCATCAATCAGGTACTAAATCCATCTCATATACACTAATTTCATAAATTAAATTTTTTATTCTAAAAAAAATACTAACACCTAATTTTTTTTGCTTGATTTCATGTTTTTTGCATGGTTTGTTGTTGAATTAAGATTACTATCCAACATTGAAGGT
The DNA here is from genome assembly GCA_029959085.1 of Nemophila menziesii. NCBI lineage: Eukaryota > Viridiplantae > Streptophyta > Magnoliopsida > Boraginales > Hydrophyllaceae > Nemophila > Nemophila menziesii. The sequence continues at coordinate 1,306,595 of JARWIR010000012.1, read as the reverse complement.
ATGTTTTCAATCCTTAATTTGTGATTTTTTTTTAAAATTAAAATTTTGATGTTAATTCTCTTATATTGAGGATTACGAATTATTGTGTAGCATTATAGATGTGTTTGATGTGTTTAATTTATTCAAATAGGTTCTATTATGTAATTAATTTAGTTCTAGAGGATATTATGAAATTGAAATAATATATAGGGTTTTGATGTAAACTTTAAGGGTTTTAACGAATTTAGATTAAATATTAGGACTAATTTTGTAATTAATATAAAATTTATGGCTATTGAGGTTTAAATATTTTTAGGGGTTTGTGTGACATAAAAATATTTTTAGTGTTTTTTTGTGACGTAAAAATATTATTAGGGTTTTTTTGAAATAAAAATATATTTAGGGCTTTTATGAAATAAATTTATTTTAGGGGTGGTGTCGCCTAGGGTGTGATAAAATTAATACAAATAAAGGTCAAGAAAACTACGCACTCTCACCCTAGACAGGCACAGTACTGCAAGTATTACAGGACGTATGCAAGTTTTATTTGATAAGTTGAGTTCGTTCTCAGGGACTTAAGTGTGTTATACGAGTAGGTAACAATGACGAGTAAGCAATAATTAATTAAAAGACAGAAAATAAAAGGATTGAATTTCGAATTTAAGAATTAAAACTACGAAAATAAAAGACAATAAAGTAAAATACTAAGAATATGAGATGAGAAATATAGCTTAGGTTTTGCTAGTATGCACTAATCCTTCTAATTCTTTCTATTAGATCTAGTTTATAAGGGAGAATATTAGCTCTTGTTTCCTTATCTCCAATTACCATGCTAATCTCTTTCCATATCTTGTAGTCTTTGACATGGACTCTAATTAATCTCCATAATTATATTTAAAGCTACACACTAAATAAACAATTAAATCCAATATGCTCTAAAAATATTATTTTACTAAATCAAGACTCAAAATAGGAAAATGCACTATTTCTCAAGAAAATCGACTATTATGACTTCTAAATCACTAAAAATGATGTCTCATCCTAATTCCTAATATAAATCTATCACAAATAAGGAGACATCAAGACCCCCAACTCAAAGTTGTATCGTCCCGATACAATAAAGATAAAATAAAGGGAAGTCTATAAATACACACTTATAAAATTCTAAATACAATGGGAAGAACATAGCAGAATATATAGAATAAACCTAAAGCACATAACTCAGAAAATTTCATGCAATAATATTCATAAACTACATACCTGTACACTTCTCATATCCATAGTCAACACGGTTTGAATTCAAGATCAGATTAGTTTCGCAATGTAAGAAGGATTGGGACTTTACTCAGTTCCCCAAGAAAGCTATAGATTGTTCATCGATTTTCATTAGTATTCAAAGACCCACTCAACTACTCTCTAATGGCTCAATCACTTCTCAATTACATAGCAAAGAATCAAAAGGTCTCTAAGGTTGTAATTTAGGCTTAGGGACGGTATGATAGTATATTTGGATAATTTGGAGTGAGCTTTTGGCTCTCTCCTCACTAGCCATCAACGAATCGCCCTAGAGCTTGAGTTACTCTCACAAAATGTTTCTCACTCAGCCCAATGAATTCCTTGATGCACAATTTAGCATCCCCAATAACCCAATTAAAGCATAAGATGTTCACATAAAAATTCCACTTTGCCGGTCCGAATATATATATTTTCTTTTCTTTTCAAATCAAATTCTTTAGGCTATGACTCTCTTTTAATGTTGAGATATCACGCTAATTTTCTCATATGTATATATATTTTTTCTTTTAATGCCCTTGTTGGCAAATTTAGCTCGTAGCTTCTTTTTCATTCACTATTACCCCGGCAAAGGGTTACAATAAAAATCTGTGAATCATCATCAATATAAAACACAAAGCACAATTAATAAGCTCAAAAATCCCAACCCAACAAAAATTCCCATAATGGTGGACCCACCACCCCAAACTCAAGCTCTAAAACAACTGTCTATGCATCGCGATTCGAGTGCGGGTCATATGGAAAAGTCCTATAATCTAAAGGGATATGGCTTATAACGTTGTTTCAATAAAAAACTTTAGAAAGGCTAGAAGGGGCTGAGAAGGATATAGCATATAAAATCAAGAATAACAAGGTGAGAAGGTATAAAAAGGCTTCAAAGGCTTCAAATATGAAAGAACCGCCTTAATCACTTTCTACACTATGTAATTTCATTAGTTTCTTACCTTTAGCACTTTCATCAAATGGTTTTGTCAACTAGTTTGGATCTCACGGCCTACACACTTCTCAAGGTTCCATGAGATCGAACATACTTTCCATCGCATTGCTCACTAATCTTTTCTTTACTATCAACGTGTGTTTTCCTGCAAATACTCAAAGCATACAAATAACATAGCTCATAAACATATTACTTACTATCATCAATTCACTGAGCTTATGCTTTCAAGCTATTAAACACACTCTACATCTAATTCCTATGTATCAAAAATTTTAATTTCTACCTAAACACAGAAAAATGGAGATGAGAGACAACGAATCCCCACACCCCCAACTCAAAAATGAGTCGTGTCCTCACGACTCGAAAAAGACTCGAAACAGAAATTAAAATTAAACATATTTACAGAAATGGTAAGGAAGAAAGAGAACATACTCTCGAGGCTTATTGCCTCGCATCATTGACATCCAAGGTTGGATTTGCTTGACCTTTTGTTAATTGCTCAAGGAGTTTCATGATGTTCACTTGATTAGCGTTGATTTGTGCCACATCATTGACTAAGGAAGTTTGAGCTGCTTCGAATTTCGTTAAACGCTCCTCCATCTTCTCTTGCCAACTTTGCTCCTTTTCTTCTTTCGAAACTTGCGTAGAACCAGCTCTTCGAAAGATATACTTGATCCAAGCATTATCAATATAACTCGTCTTAAACTCGATTTTCTCTTCTTCACCCAATGTAACATTCGCTTTTCGCACAAGACACGTGATCATAGTAGGAAATTTAACATTATAAACTGATTTAGGAGAGACCGAAAATCGTATCACCTCCTCATAGATCAACTGTGCCACATCAACTTCTTCTCCTCTCAAAATACAATCCAACAGTAGAGCGTTCTTCATAGTCACATCCAAAATTCGTGTGTTTCCAAAGATATTAGGAATAAGGAAATTGTGCCAAATTCTCGCATCCGATTGAAGATATTTGTAAGGCCAAGGTTCCTTCAATTCTCCTTTATGGGATTGCACTTTCTCCTTGTCTAAAACATGCTAAAAAAGTAGTTCCTCATCAAAGATTTTTCGTTTAGCAACCGCTTCTTCAAATTTGCAATAACCTTTCAATTTCTTAAACTTGAAGTGGTTTCTAATCTCCTCAACTGTAAAAAGGAACTAGCTTTCCTCTAATCGGAACACAACCTTTACTATCTCGGCTAAAGAGGCCTAAATAGAATTCCAAAACTAACTATGACATAATTCAGAACGTCTTACCATGAACGTAGACCAACATAATTTTTCACCAAGCTCTATGAATCTCTTGTATTCTCCTGTACCAACTTCTTCCTAGAATACTTTCTCAAAAGCAAAAGGTAGCCCTTTCAATTGTTTCTCTGCAGAAGCTTTTAGGGCCCTTGAAACTTCCTCTTTATCCTTGGGTGTAGGACTGATGTCTCCTCATTTGTGATAATATAATATACTTCAGAGACATCATTTTAGGCGTATTTATTAGTTTATAGGTCGATCTTAGCTTAATTTAGTGCACTTTCCTATTTTGAGTCTTGATTTGTAGAATTATTATTTTTAGAGCATATTGGGTTTAATTGTTTATTTAGTGTGAAGCTTTAAAGATAATTATGGATCTTAATTAGAGTCCAAGTCAAAGACAACAACTTATGGAAAGAGATTTGTATGGTAATTGGAGATAAGGAAACAAAAGCTAAAAAGATGGAAAAGGAAAAGTTGCCTAAATCTGGGATTCTGCATACACGTCTAAAGATATGCGTTTTTACCTAAGAAATAGGCCGATTTTGGTAATTTCCTTCTTGAGGGTAAAGATAATTCTGTTTCGATTCTTTTGGTATCTTATGGAGCTCAAACCGACCAATAACGAAGAAGATATGCTCAAAACGGTCCAGCAGTGTTTATCTTTATTTCCATACGAATTTGAGTTGGACTAGGAGTCCATTACTTTCCTTCTCCATCAAGAAAACGAATTAGGTCTTCCTATACCCTATAAATACAGCCTCTTAACACTCTAAAATCATCATTGGCCAGACCCTAAGGCCAAGAGGAAGCTGCAACACAAGAGAAGAAGTCTGGAAGGAGTTGTGCATCAATCATGTCTCCTTCAACCTCTTATTCTGTAATTCTTTTCTCTTCTTTTCTTTGTATGAACTAATTCTATTAGCTTAGTTTTACATAATGTATAAACTATGAATTCTAATTCTTCTATCTAAGTTTCTTTGGGAATTATATGTTTTAATCTGATATTAGCTACTTACCTTTATATTTGATTATGTGTTTTGATTTAATGATTGTTTTCCTTGCTAGTGAACGAGTATATGATTACCTTAATAGTAGTTAGATGGTCTCCTTGACAGGGTGTTTAACTATTGAACCACCACATAACGTCTAGTGTCGATATTAGTTCTGACAAAACATGATTCTAACTAGATAGTCATTAGGGTTTGTTTTAACCACCATATCATCAAGATTGCAGTATTTGCTTAGGGCCTTAGTGGCGTTTGATAACCCTATTTGAAATCACTTCTTGGTTGTGCCGTAGCCCCCTTAGTCGCTCTCAAGTTCTAAGGTATGGGAATTTAGAATCCTGACTAAGTATACCAAGAGCTAATATTCTCCCTTATAAACTAGATCTAATAGATAGAATTAGAAGGAGTAGTGCATACTAGTAAAACCTAAGCTATATCTTCATACTATCTTCTTTTCTTTTCTGTTAGTTCATTTTCTGTCTTTTAATTTATTAGTTTAGTTTTATTATTTAAAAAACCAAATAAATATTTATCTTTCTCTTCTGTCTACTTGCGTATTATCTTTTCTATTTTTAATATTTGCACTTGAATAATTTGCATAAGTTCTTCTTAACCTTCGTCAGTCCCTGAGGAACGGATCTTCTTATCATTAAAACTTGCATACGTCCTGTAATACTTGCAGTACCGTGTTAGCTTAGGGTGTTTATTTGCACTTATTTTATACATCTTTTTATCACACCTTAGGCCACACCAAGGACCTTGTGGAAGTTGTGTTTTCTCCTTTGCGTAAAAGTAAAGCTTTTTACCATTACGATTACACAAAGGTATTGCACCTTCTTCAACTTTATCTTTACCCTTTGATTTCGAACTAGAGCCTTTGTTATTTGATTTCGTCTTGATTAAATCCAATCCCTTGCTTTTCTTCACCTCCCTCTTGTTAGCTAATATTGTTGTTCTATTAGTCATCCTCAATTAACCCCCAACTCAAAGCTTTAACAACTCTTGAAATTTGAACTTGTGCATTATTGGTTGAACAAGCTTGATTTGGCTTAGGAAATATGAATGGATGATGAATCTCTATGTGGGTGAGGTGGATTTGTGATGGGTTGGCTTGGATTTAAGAAATTGTAGGATGAATTTTGAAATTTTAAGCTCTTGATTCCTCAGTTTGATGGATTTGGTGAGAATTGGGTGCTTGAATCTCTCTTGAAATGATGTGCAGAGAAGGTTTGATGTGTTTTTCTTGATGATTGGGTAGTGTTTTGATGATTGGTGAAGGTTTTTATGAGCTTCAATGGATTTGGGAGAGTTTTGGAGAAGAGAAAGAGGCTTGAGGTTTATAAAATTCGGACTAATGAGCATTAAACTCTTTTATAAGCTTGAATCCCGTAACTTTCTCTCTCTGGCGGCGTTGTGCGGACCATGGGCACGGTACATGGGTGCACCGCAGCTTCTGTTGCTCCAAAAAAATTTCCTCGGCAAAATACGCGTGATACCTACCCCGTGGCACGGGTTTTTGGGCGCGCGGACCATGGGCGCGGTGTAGGGATGCACCGCATGGGTGCACCGCGGCTTCTGTAGCTTCCTTCGGCAAAATACCCGTTGTAGCACCCTGTGGCACGTGTTTTAGGCGTGCGGTATAGGGGTGCGGTGCAGGGGGGTATACCGCACGGGTCTTTTTTTGTCTCGGTATAAAACCCGCGGCTCCTACCCGTGGTACGGGTTTTTGTCCTCTGCGGTACACCGCGGCTGAGGTGCGGTATACCGCACCGATGGTGTATCCCTTCCGAAAAATTTTGTTTCTTCCCTAACTCGATTTCTCCATTTCCTAAGCATCAAAAACACTAATACCTTTCTCAAATATTCAATATCAACTAAAAATAACTAAACTAAACATGAACTAAAAATGTAAAAGACATAAAAAACTAAAAATTGCGGGTTGTCTCCCGTACAGCACTTTTATTTAACGTCTTTCAAAGTTAGACGTGTTACCTCTATCATGATTTGCGAATATAGCCTCCCCAACAACGAGTTAGGCTATGAACGTCAACTAATCTCCGCTTGATCCCAGTTTTGGGTCGAATTTCTATCACCTTGGCTGAAACAACCTTAGTGACAATGAATGGTCCCATCCACGAGTCTTTGAAACTACGTGGCCTATTCTCGCGTTTGTGAGCTTTCCATAGAACTTCATGGCCAACCCCAAACTCAATGTTTGGCTCAGTATCCACATGCTTTAAGTGGATCTTCTCAGAAGGGACTTTGTGATGTGAAAGGCTGTGGATGACAGGAACGGTGGGATCTAACTTCCTTGGTTTTTTACCCAAGACATAGAAGGTCTCAGATACATTCCTTGCATGAAGGGTGGTGGTCCCTTCTTGGAAGTTGATGACACTTTGACTTGTGGCCATGAAAGGCCGTCCAAGTATGATTGGAACCTGCTTATCAGCATCAAACTCAAGTATAACAAAGTCAGTAGGGATGGCGATATTACCTGCACGGACTAAGACGTCCTCTACTGTTCCCCATGTCCTTTTAACTGAGTTGTCAGCGAACTGCAACTTCACTGGAGTTTTCTCTGATTTCTGAAGTCCAAGTCTCTCGAACACGGACTTAGGCATAAGATTCACACCAGAACCCACATCGTACATAGCTTTCACCTTGAGCATACCATTAATTTGAATAGGAAGGTTAAAACTTCCCGGATCTTTAAGCTTTGTTGGTAGCTCTCGTTCACTCCTTCTTGAAACCCTCAGGTTATCTTTTGGGATCTCTACACTCGCCTCTTTCTCAGGAATAACTTGCGTAAAAACTTGTTGCGGTGTAAGTCCTTTCTTTGCAATCTCAAACATTTGGGCGTTGATATTTTCAGGTGTATACGCCTCTACAAATGTCTTGAGTTCAGTGTCATCCTTAGGATTTGTATCAGGAATAGTTGATGACACTGGTTGAACAATAGGTGGCGATTCCACTTTCTCTTCTTCTTTCTCTTCTTGCACAGCAGGTGCAACTTCATCTTCGATTTTTTATTCCTCCTCTAAGGCTTCTTTCTCTTTCTCTCTAGCCAGCTCAGCTTGATAGTACATAACCGATCGTATTTCCTTTTGCATCCTCCTCAGAAGCTGTATAAATTCGGCTTTCTCTTGATCGTCCTCCACATAAACCTCAGAACAGTCAGATTCCACGGGGCTAGACTTGGTTGGTTCTTCTTCGGTAGTCGGAACTTCCACGACACTAATGGCAGCATGCGGTACTTCCTTCTTATCTTCTTCAATTTCAAGGAAAATATCCTTACAAGCTTTGAACCCAACATTGTCATCACAACCTTCGATTGCCTTCACTTCTTTTTGTTCCATTAAATTTGTTAGAACTCTGTTTAAATGTTCTACTTGAGTACCTAAAATCTGAAGTGCGGCATCTTGTCCTCGGATTTTCTCTTCCTGAGCGCTCATATTCTTGGTCAAACGTTCCAGAGCTTTTAGTATTTGTTGATTATCCATAAATCCCTCTTGAGGATATTGAGGTAAAGCTTTCTGATCTAATGAATCGGTATAGGAATCTTGAACAGGTTGTTGAGGGGGAGCAGGTCTATTTTGATATTGATTCTGGTACTGACCTCTCGGTTGGAAAGAGTTGTTCTGGGGGCGCGGTTGATAATGACCAGGATTAGCGGCCCCTTGAGGATTTGAAAACTGCATACCCGGATGGTTTCGGTTACCCCATTGATAACCTCCGCGGCTGGATATAAAGTAAATAGATTGTGGATTTGATTCGCACTCTTCCCATGTATGATTATTAACCCCACATTGTTGACAACCTTGTGCTTCTTGTACTACGTTTGCAGCGGCTAAATTCTTTTGCATCTCTAACTTCAGCTCTTTGATTTGATTTTCTAACGTGGATATTTGAGCTGAGTTCGCAGTTTCTGCATCTAAACGAAGCGTTCCTCGGGTCTTTGCTACAGGAGCTCGCGTTGAAGGCCAACTCCTTTCTTGTTCCATAATATTTTCTAAAACCTCGGAAGCTTCATTATGGTTCATGGACACCAAATTACCCTTTCCAATGTTATCTACCTTCTCTCTACCTTTATCATTAAGACCTTCATAGAATATAGCAAGTTGTAGAGCGGGTGTATAACCGTGGAGTGGACATCTAGCTAATTTATGTTGAAACCTTGTCCATGATTCTCCTACTGTTTCTCCATCTTCTTGACAAAATCTTGCAAGCTCGGTTTGATCTTTGAGTCTCATACTCTTTGGATAAAAACGGTTAAAGAATGCGGCTTGAAGTTCTGTCCAAGAATGAATTGTTCCATGTGGTTTTCTTTCTAACCATTCGCTAGCTCTACCGGTCAAGAAGAACGAAAACATATGACAATACAGTTGCTCGCGTGTAATGTCAGGAGTAATATAGGCATCACAAATCTGCATGAACTTCTGAATCGATCTTACCGGATCTTGAATTGCTGTACCACTGTAGAGTCCAAAACTTTGAAATTGACTAAGCATACCCGGATTGGGTCTAAATTTGATATTCTGGATCTCTGGAGGACGGTAACCGATTGGTTGAACATGGAACGGTACATGAAGACCAGGGAGGTCTTGCTGTACTCGATTCTGTTGATTAACGTTATTCTGCCCATTACCTCGTCCTAAAGGATGTTGTCCTTGTTGTTGACCACCAAGGGGATTAAGTTGTGGTCCTCGTGGTGGAATTCCTACAGGTGGGACTCCAAGTGGTGGATTTTGTTGATGTCCTCCAATCGGGTCCTCGAGTGGTGGATCTAGTTGGGCTGCCATCGCTCTTCTTAAAGCTCTTTCCTCACGAACTCGTTTGTTGTAAGGTCTGAAGCTCCTCTCAGGCTCCGATAAAGGAGGCCAAGAATTAAACACTGTGAAACCTGAAAAAGACTAAAGCAAACCACAAGCGTAATTCCGGAAAAACAAAAACTAAATGCTGAAAAATAAAAACTAATTAAAAACTACTACTCGAAATAGATAACCCACACGCTAATGAGACACAAGTCCCCGGCAGCGGCGCCAAAAACTTGGTGTCGCCTAGGGTGTGATAGAATTAATACAAATAAAGGTCAAGAAAACTACGCACTCTCACCCTAGACAGGCACAGTACTGCAAGTATTACAGGACGTATGCAAGTTTTAGTTGATAAGTTGAGTTCGTTCTCAGGGACTTAAGTGTGTTATACGAGTAGGTAACAATGACGAGTAAGCAATAATTAATTAAAAGACAGAAAATAAAAGGATTGAATTTTGAATTTAAGAATTAAAATTAGGAAAATAAAAGACAATAAAGTAAAATACTAAGAATATGAGATGAGAAATATAGCTTAGGTTTTGCTAGTATGCACTAATCCTTATAATTCTTTCTATTAGATCTAGTTTTATAAGGGAGAATATTAGCTCTTGTTTCCTTATCTCCAATTACCATGCTAATCTCTTTCTATATCTTGTAGTCTTTGACTTGGACTCTAATTAATCTCCATAATTATCTTTAAAGCTACACACTAAATAAACAATTAAATCCAATATGCTCTAAAAATATTATTTTACTAAATCAAGACTCAAAATAGGAAAGTGCACTATTTCTCAAGAAAATCGACTATTATGACTTCTAAATCACTAAAAATGATGTCTCATCCTAATATAAATCTATCACAAATGAGGAGACATCAAGGGGTTTTAGTATAAACAAAATTATGTTTAGGGGTTTTAGTATATTTTAAATATTTTAAGGGTTTTAGGATAATTTTAAAATATTTTAGGGGCCTTAGTGTAATTTTAAAATATTTTAGGTGTCTTAGTGTAATTTTAAAATATTTTAGGGGATTTAGTGTAATTTAATATCATTTTAGGGACCATAGCGTAATTTAAAATATATTGGGGGCCTTGGTGTAATTTAAAAACATTTTAGGGGCTTTAGTGTAATTTAAAATATATTAGGGCCTTAATATAATTTAAATATAATTTAGGTGTCGTAGTGTAATTTACTTAACTTTGAGTGCAGATGGCAGCCGTAATGCCCAGTGACATGACGGAGGTGGTGACGGGCAGAAATCCACACGCAACTCAAATCTAGCTCTCATGGGGTACAATGCCCCTAGCGTAATATATTTTAAACTTAATTAGTTTTTTTTATTATCGTATGTTAAATTAATTATGTATTATAGGAAGAAGACGTGAAAGCCAACGGGTCGGGCAACCCTGCAATTAGCCTACAAGGCGATGCAGGAGACAGAAGGTCATCTCCCCGTAGATTTATGCGTGTTCGATAACATGTGGAATCCAAAGACTAAATGTGGAAAACATGTTACCCATATCATCAGGCTCACGGTAAGGGAAAAGGTCCTTCCATACTTCAAGAGTTTGCAGAAAGTACCCACGGATTTGCAACAATAATTACGTGATTGAATGAGTGTAATTTTCCTTTACTATCTTGTTATTGTGTTCATGCACACGGTTTAGGGAAAATATTGGACAACAAGTAATAGTTGATTTGTTGATTTTTTTTGTGAATGTGACTTCTTTCGTATTGAGGAGTGGAGACAGAGGCCGAACTTGGATAAAATATTAGGGAACATTGATTCTACATGTGCCGAGAGATATAGTGACTTCAAGCATCGAACGAAGAGGAATTTCTACCGCACGAGCAAAAAGCTAGATGATTAGACACATGAGAACTGACAAAGGAGATGCACTGTTTGGGACGACACCTCTTTGAAAGTAATATTTCTTCTAAGTTATAATTTACAATTATTCTTTATTTTTAAAAAATATTTGTTTTAAAAAATAGAAACATGCATAAGCGATAAGGCGAACCGGGCTAAGAAAAAATGCCAGAATAGTGCAGGGTCGAAGACTTATTACCGGGCGCATAAGGATCTGTTTGAAGTAAGTATTTTAAGTAATTAAATCTATTTTATTGAATTGCTGTAATACTTTGACCCTTGAATGAAATAGGAGGGGAGAAGAACCCACCGGTGGCCAGTGAACCAGTTGAGGAAGAAGACGCGGATGTGCCCCATCCTCGCATGGCTTACTTCTTCTACGAGATCCGGTATGAAAAACATACAAATCAATGGTGGACAGACCATTACGAAAAAACTGATATAAGTGTATTAATAATGTGATTTCAAGTTTGTATATCTTGTTTAAATTTTTATTATTGGTTATGTATTTGTTTCATGTAACTGGCTGGTGGTCCTTTGTGTGTTCTAAAATAAATGCAAAAAGTAAATCGAACCACAACCGCAAGTGTACGGTTGTCCCAAGTAGTATATCTGATAATACAGATTCGTTCCAAGGACGGAATGGTTGATCACAATGTCTAACAAATAGTGATTGGTGCACTTATGAAAATAAAAGACAATAATATGTTTGTTTGGTTTTTGTTATAAGACTAAGTAAATGAAAGACAAATATTAAAATGCAAGTAAAAACTAAGACGCAAGGAAAATGATGTAAAACGCAATATGAGATGTAGCACCTGAGAACGCAAGGATCCTCCCAATCCTATTTCCTAACTTATGTTGTTTAAGGGCTAAATTAGTCAATTACAATGGTCGGGATTCTAAATTCCTTATACCCCCGTCAGGGTGGACTATAAGGCGATCCTAAAGTGTCACTAGTCCCGTCAGGGTAAATATGATCCACCGTTGGATGATTAAGTTTTATTACCTCATTGGCCCTAGGATTAGCTAAGCTCGTCAGAATCATTAACTTCTATCCTAGATTGAATAAATGGTTCTGTACCTAAACCCTCCGTCAGGATGATCCAATCGCCACTAATTGGAATAGCCTAGATACTAACACCTGTTCTTAGTTAGCTACTCCAAAAACAGTAAAATAATCTCAATTTATTGAAAAGAGTAAAAGCCCTAATTTAGTTTAATTCAATAAAAACCCAAATTCAACATTCGTTAATTAATAAGATTGGGATTCACCCATTATTTGTTCTCAAGCACTATCAATTGTTTAGCTCATATTAAAAAGAAATACTAAATTAAAAATAAAGGAATTCATATTTGATTACAAAATTAAAGATAAGAAAAACCTAATTTCCGGAATAGGAATGACTACGAACGGAGATATAGACCCTCTCCAGCTCTTGTAGCTTCTTCTTCTTCCTTCTGTTGCTTCTCTCTGGTGTCTAATCTTGTAGAATGTGAATTGTGTGTAAAATAGAAGTCCAGACCTCCTTTTATAAGCATAAATTCGGACTAGGGCTTGGACCAGAAAATAAAAGACTAATTAAATGTCCAAGCCCAATTTCTAAGCCCAAAATCCCGTAACTGCTGATACACCTTCACTAAAACGGCTTTTCCCGATGCGTTATGACTCCGATTGACCTCATTCTAGTTGCTAAAGTTCCGTAACTCGATAAGGAATGTTTTCTCTTCAAAGGTCAGCGGCTAAATCATCGCTTAAGCACCTCGAAATCAGCAATCTATGGCCTGGAAAGTGGATTTTCAGCTCTAAAAATAATATCTTCGGGATTTGTCTTCAAGTCTTGACTCTAATTCACGATATTTGACCTTCTCCTCGGATTCCTCTCCTAGCTAACATCTAAAACCTGTAAACTTTACACTAAAAATACCAATATTACGCGCAAAAGTTTAATAAATAAAAAATGCTAGAAATAAAAAGGTAATTCCGGATTATTGCAAATTTAGTCCAAAAGTCTATCAAATTAATTAAATAAACACCAAAAATGATGTCTCCTAAGGGTCGAAAATAAGAACAATTAGGGAGACATCAAGACCCCCAACTCAAACCTTTGTCGTCCCGACAAAGTAAAACAAAACAAAGGGGTAGAAGTAAGCGTATAAACAAGTAGAAGCTAGCAAATAAACCCTAAAGCAATTCTCAAAATAAATCTCATATAGCAAACTCTAGAAACTAATATACACATACACTAATCATGCAACATCAAACATAAATAATCTCAATCATAAAATTAAAGTCGCAATGTTTGAAGGTTACACTTGTACTCATCTCTGTATGATGGCTATAGGGTGGTCATTAATCCTAACTCGCTTTGAAGGCTCCACCTAGTATATTCCCTATTAACAGAATCATAAATTCACTATGCACTTAGGAATCACGAGGTCTTCGGTTATAATATTGGCTTAAGGACGGGTGTGGATGTATATTTGGTAAATTTGAAGTGAGCTTGTGGCTCTCTCCTCACTTACCATCAACAATGTCCTCGAGCTTGAGTTAACGCTCAAAAGATGTTCTCACTCACCCATATACGCAATAATTTAGCGTCCCATGTCTACCCACTATAAATAAGATGATTTTCAGAAAATTCCACTTTGCCGGATGTTTTATTCATTCATATTTTTCTTTTTCTTTTCTTTTCTCTTTTTCTTCTTTTTTTTGTACAGGAGCAAACCGGGTTCCCGGTTTTGACGAATCCAGGTTCCCGGTTCCTACTGTATGGATTTTTTTCTTTTTTTCATTTTTTTTTTTTCATTCCCGGCAAAGGGTTACAAGTATATATCATCTGCAATTGTGCTACAATACAAATCACATCAATCCCAACTCATTAAATTCCCCATATGTGGTCCCACCACCCCAAACTCAAGCTCGAGACATGTCTCAGGATTGTGATTCAAGTGCGGGTCATATGGTCATGCCTAATAATCTAAGGGATAATGGCTTATATCGTGGCTACAAAGAAAAGGCTAAGGCTCAAAGTGGGCTAAGACGGATAATAATTAATACAAGGGATAGAAGGCTAAAAAGGCACAAATGGCTAACAAAGAACTGCCCCTATCATTTTCCTAAGTACATAGCTTGTCTTTAGTTCATATCTAGGTGGGTTCTCTACTAATTAGGATTTCACGTTCTACACACCAAACATATTCCTTGAGTACAAGCTTACTTCATTTGCATTGTTAATTAATTTTTCCTATCGATTACCTATGTTCGCATGCAATTGTAAGTGCGTTTTATATCAATCCCTAAAGTCCACTATTTACTATCATAGATTCATCAAAAGTATGCTTAAAGGGACATTTAAAATCTTCTACAGTCAAACGCAACTCCGAAAATTATTTTATTGAAAGTAAATAAAACATATAACACATAAAAACTGGGATGAGGCAACGAACCCCACCCCAAACTCAAAAATGAGTCGTGTCCCCACGACTCGAAAAGACTCAAAGCAGTAAAATAATATACACTACATGAGAAGGGATAGAAAACGTATCTTAACCAGCGCGAGGCTGGTTGTCGGTGTTGCGTCCCTGAACTTTATCTCGCGTCTAGACATCGTAAGTTGTTTATGAACAAGTAAAGTTCAACTTGTTTGTAACGTTTCCCAAAATAGTGCACCTCGTATCCTGATTCTCTTCCAACACCTTGATTCTCGATTCCAACTCATCATCGGATCATTTTCTTCCTCACTTTCAGGTTCTTCAATCACTTCCCTCTTCTTCGGATTAGCCTTAATTTGAACCGCTTCAGTCTTGTTTGAAACTTGAAATAGGAATCTCAATAGCTTGTTCTTGAATAGCACCAAAAGCGTTCCTGTTTCTTGGAGAATTCCTTTGATAAGCACACATGAAAACGGTTTTGATAGGCATCTCTTTCCACCCCAAACTCAAAACTTCAAATAGTGAGAAGCTAAGGCTTAGAACTTTGATGTTTTGAGGCTTAAGACTTGAAGATTATGGTGGAATATGAGATGGGTAAAGGCTAATTGATGTGTGGGAAGAGGGAATTGGATTTTATTTGAAGCTCGGATGAAGAACAATTGAACAAAAGTGGGAATTCCATGGTGCTTTGGATAGGAGATGAATTGAGTGTATGTTATTGTGGTGAAAGAGGGTAGGATTTGATGATTATGTGGTTGTAGATGATGATGTTCAGGAAATTTTGGGTTTTGGGAGTGTTTTTGGAGGCTGGGTTGAAGAAAGAGGTAAAAATCTAGGGCTAAAAAGCTTCAAACGGCCCTGTCACAGATGAAACCGGGTACCCGCATTTGAAAATGCGGGGCCCCAGTTTCGCGTCGCTGTGTCGACGCGAAAAATAATTTTTTTTCTTTTTTTTACCTCAAAACCCAGCCAAAACGCGGGACCCAAAACGCGGGGTCAGAGAATTGCCCTTCGAAACCGGGTGCCCGCATTTGCAAATGCGGGTACCCGCATTCTCGTCGATGGCGCGAGCCAAGACGCACCAAAACGCGACCTCCCAAAACGCGGGGTCAGAGAAATTGGAAAGTTACAGCTCCGAAACCGGGTACCCGCATTTGCAAATGCGGGGCCCCGGTTTGCGTCGATGGCGCGAATCCAAAACGCAGCAAAACGCGGGACCCAAGACGCAGGGTCAGAATGTAGAATTTTTAGCTTTCGAAACCGGGTACCCGCATTTGCAAATGCGGGGACCCGGTTTGGCCCCTGGAACACCACAAATTTTCTCTTATTTTCGCCCTTTCGACCCCAAACTCATGACCTTTTTATCCCTGAAATCATCAAAAACAACTACCCTTCCTCATTTCTTAATAATAAACACTAAAATTACGAAAATCAAACTAATCTAAATTGCAAAAAATAAAAACTTAGACTAATATACAAGAAATTGGCTTTTGTTTAACGTCGTTAAGCTCGACGGGTTACCTCATTTATCAGTCATTCACATAACCTCCCCAGCAGTGAGTGAGGTTATCAATATTTGCAACTCGGAATTTACAACCCTTAGCTTTTATTCCAACTAACTTATCTGAGATTACCTTAGCAACCACGAATGGTCCTAGCCAAGAGTTCTTTGATTCACATGTCTTTGGAGGAGGTTTAGGCTTTTTCATAGCAACTTCTTCGCCTACTTTGAACTCCTTTTTCTTTCTTTCCTTCTTAGGTTCCTTTGGAACCTTCGTGACACGTGTTTTCTCTTTCTTCTTCGCATGATTTAGTTGTGGATTTTTAGGGTATGGAGGAGCTTTAATTGGTGGTTTCTTTCGTAGCTCTCTTTCCTCCACCCCTAAAGTGTCCACAACACTAATTGGCTCTGTTCTTACCGGTTCCATTACATCTACACGAAAACATTCTTCCTTGGAATCCGGAAACTTCATAGGTCTAAACACATTAAACTTCATCTCCTCGTCTTGGATTCTCATAATCATTTCGCCGTTTTCTATATCAATCAAGGTACGCCCCGTGGCTAGGAATGGTCTTCCCAAAATAATGGGGACATTCCTATCCGCGTCGTAATCAAGTATAATGAAATCAGCGGGAAAAATTAACGTACCTGCCTTAACGAGGACATCTTCGATTCGGCCTTCTGGATGTGCAAGAGATCGATCCGCCATTTGCAAGACCATAGAAGTGGGTCTTGCTTCAATATTAAGCTTGTCAAAGATCGATTTGGGCATAAGATTTATGCTTGCACCCAAGTCACATAGTGCTTTTCCTCTCCACTCATTACCAATAGATATCGGAATTGTGAAACTCCCAGGATCAACTAACTTTGGAGGTAATTTACCTTGACAAATAGCACTACATTCTTCAGGAAGACCAATCATCTCATTATCACAATATGGCCGTTTGTTGGTGAGGGCTCTTTTCAGAAACTTAGCATACTTGGGCACATCTCGAATAGCTTCTAGCAACGGAATATTTATGCTAAGACCTCTTAACTTGTTAAAGAATTTTTGATACTCAGCCATATCACCCTTCTTTTGAACTCTTGATGGAAATGGTGGAGGTGGACGATTGATTATAATATCATTTTTCTTTTTCGGAATCTCGTTAGACCTCTCCACTTCTTCCACTTCAACTACTTTTTCTCCATTCACCACCTCTTTCTCTTTTCTAACTTCTTTTTCTTTCATAACCGGGAAAGGAGGTGGAGGAAGGTTCTTACCACTTCTGAGAGTAATAGCTTTACAGTCTTCGATTTGGATTGGATTCTCAGTATCGCTAGGGAGTTGCCCTTGTGGACGTTGATTCAGTTGTTTGTTAATTTGACTTAGCTGATTCTGGAACAACTTCATACTTGCTTCAACTGCGTTTTGACGTTCCATAGCTTGTGTTTGAAGAGCGATTAAACTTTCAACTGTTTTCTGAAGAGTAACTCCTTCTTGCGGATGGGCAGGTAAGGCCTTCTGATTCATTGTGTCATCATAATTGTCTTGAGGAGCTTGTCTCTGAACATAATTTTGATTCTGTCCTCCTTGGTAATTGTTGTGTGGTCTTGGATTGTAGTTGTTACTTTGGGGACGCGGCTGATACGCATAAGTAGGATTTGCTGCCCCATCAGGATTTGAGTATTGAAACCCCGGATGGTTTCTGTTAGGCTGATATCCATTACCACTTGAATTAAAGTTACCTCTATTGGACACAAACATCACGGATTCTTGATTATTTTGACAATTTTCCCAACTATGATCATTGACATCGCAATACTCACATCCATATACCTCTTGTGCAACCTTTACCTCACCTCTTTTATTCGAGAAACCTTCTTTCACGGCTAGAGTAAGTTGTCTCAATTGTTGTTCTAGTGTGGTCTGAAGCTTTGTCTCTAGCGTAGCAAACTTTTCTTCCATATCAACATTATTCACTCTTTTAACTGGTGTTCTTACTGAACTCCACCCAACTTCATTCTTGACTGTTCTCTCTAAGATGATCTTTGCATGAGCGGGTTGAACTTGAAGAAAACCTGCACCACATAGCATATCCAATTTCTCTCTTGAAGTCCCATCAAGGCCTCTATAAAAATTTTTTAATTGTTGTTGTTCTGAAAAGCCATGATTGGGGACTCTACGTAAGCACATCTGAAATCTTGTCCAACTCCTACCCAAAGTTTCATCATATTCTTGACGGAACTGCGTCAACTCTAATTCAGCATCTAACCTCATGTTACTTGGGTAATACCTGTCAAAGAAAGCAATCTCTAATTGGTCCCAATTAGTAATCTTCGTCGGATCTTGCGTATCGTGCCATTCACTTGCTCCATCAATAACAAAAAATTTAAACACAGCGTAGTACATCTGTTCTTTTGAAACTCCTTGTGTGATGTAAGAATCACATATCTGTTTGAATTTCTGTATCGCTCTAAGAGGATCTTCTCCAACTCTACCACGAAAATTTCCAAAGTTTTGGAATTGAGCTATCATACCCGGATCTGGACGAAACTTCGGAACATTTATATCTGGAGCACCTACTCCTATAGCAGGAGCACGGAATGGAACTTCTGGTGGACCATTAGTAAACCATGGATCTTGAATATTCGCCATTTCTCTTTCCTCTTGTTCTCTTCTTTTCTTATTTGCAAGTCTGATTAGCGAATCCGGATTATCAAGGATTTGAACTAGCGGTTCAAATCTGAGCCTTCTTCGCATACACCAAACCTAAAAACCTGAGAAAACTAAACAAGCAAAAAGCGTAAAACTGATAAAAACAAATATAAAAATAAATGCAACTATCACTAAAGGATAAACACCGTGGTCACACGCTACCGTCCCCGGCAGCGGCGCCAAAAACTTGGTGGTCCTTTGTGTGTTCTAAAATAAATGCAAAAAGTAAATCGAACCACAACCGCAAGTGTACGGTTGTCCCAAGTAGTATATCTGATAATACAGATTCGTTCCAAGGACGGAATGGTTGATCACAATGTCTAACAAATAGTGATTGATGCACTTATGAAAATAAAAGACAATAATATGTTTGTTTGGTTTTTGTTATAAGACTAAGTAAATGAAAGACAAATATTAAAATGCAAGTAAAAACTAAGACGCAAGGAAAATGATGTAAAACGCAATATGAGATGTAGCACCTGAGAACGCAAGGATCCTCCCAATCCTATTTCCTAACTTATGTTGTTTAAGGGCTAAATTAGTCAATTACAATGGTCGGGATTCTAAATTCCTTATACCCCCGTCAGGGTGGACTATAAGGCGATCCTAAAGTGTCACTAGTCCCGCCAGGGTAAATATGATCCACCGTTGGATGATTAAGTTTTATTACCTCATTGGCCCTAGGATTAGCTAAGCTCGTCAGAATCATTAACTTCTATCCTAGATTGAATAAATGGTTCTGTACCTAAACCCTCCGTCAGGATGATCCAATCGCCACTAATTGGAATAGCCTAGATACTAACACCTGTTCTTAGTTAGCTACTCCAAAAACAGTAAAATAATCTCAATTTATTGAAAAGAGTAAAAGCCCTAATTTAGTTTAATTCAATAAAAACCCAAATTCAACATTCGTTAATTAATAAGATTGGGATTCACCCATTATTTGTTCTCAAGCACTATCAATTGTTTAGCTCATATTAAAAAGAAATACTAAATTAAAAATAAAGGAATTCATATTTGATTACAAAATTAAAGATAAGAAAAACCTAATTTCCGGAATAGGAATGACTACGAACGGAGATATAGACCCTCTCCAGCTCTTGTAGCTTCTTCTTCTTCCTTCTGTTGATTCTCTCTGGTGTCTAATCTTGTAGAATGTGAATTGTGTGTAAAATAGAAGTCCAGACCTCCTTTTATAAGCATAAATTCGGACTAGGGCTTGGACCAGAAAATAAAAGACTAATTAAATGTCCAAGCCCAATTTCTAAGCCCAAAATCCCGTAACTGCTGATACACCTTCACTAAAACGGCTTTTCCCGATGCGTTATGACTCCGATTGACCTCATTCTAGTTGCTAAAGTTCCGTAACTCGATAAGGAATGTTTTCTCTTCAAAGGTCAGCGGCTAAATCATCGCTTAAGCACCTCGAAATCAGCAATCTATGGCCTGGAAAGTGGATTTTCAGCTCTAAAAATAATATCTTCGGGATTTGTCTTCAAGTCTTGACTCTAATTCACGATCTTTGACCTTCTCCTCGGATTCCTCTCCTAGCTAACATCTAAAACCTGTAAACTTTACACTAAAAATACCAATATTACGCGCAAAAGTTTAATAAATAAAAAATGCTAGAAATAAAAAGGTAATTCCGGATTATTGCAAATTTAGTCCAAAAGTCTATCAAATTAATTAAATAAACACCAAAAATGATGTCTCCTAAGGGTCGAAAATAAGAACAATTAGGGAGACATCACTGGCCGAGTTGGGATCCTTTATGCGTGAACGGTCACCAATCATAGCAACAATCAGGACCCTCATCATCTATATCCTGCACTGTTTTGTCGTAGAAGGCTCAAGTGGAGGTTGTCCTCACCTCAGTGCGCAAAGGGATGTGCCAGCTACTCAGAGTTGGGTAGCTAGTATTGGATCCCTTCTAAAGGACTGACATTTGAGAGTTGTTGATCCATCCACTTGTATGGTATGGGATTTAAATAGGATGTTGATGGCCATCAACTACTATCTGGTTTCAAAGGGCAAGTTGTAGTACATTCCGGAGGCCGGTATATCTATGAGCTCGACAACTGCCACACATCCCATTTATAGCCTCGAGAAGTTGAGTGGAATCTTCTCTTGGGTTAATTAGATCAGGGTAGTCGAGATCCTATCGAGTTTCAATTCTGCCAGATCTCCTAATCCTCCTCCCGGTCCTTCCAAAAGTCCGTCTAGCGGTATTCGCTGAAAAAATTTCAAAAACAAAGAATAAGAAAACTTATCCGATGATTAATTTTTTATTACTTTAAATTTACATACTCTTTAATTATTTCGAGTTTTACCTTAATCTATTAAATCATGTTTTTATTTGTTTATATTAATATGTTTCAGGATTTGTTGTTATTTAAATATACTATCATTCATGAAATAGAAATAAATACTAATGTAACTTTAATAAGATATAACAAAAATAAGTAATTTATTGTTGCTAATAATAAGTTCGGTAAATCTCAATTTAGTCGCAAATGATATTCTAACGACGATTGTAATTCTTCGCCAATCTAGCAACAACTGCATTTCATTGCCAAGTATTGTCTGGCGACGACTTCATTTCGTCGCAAAACTAAGCAATATTCTAGCGACGAATAACTTACATCGCAAATGATCGTCTCATTAGCGACGAAATGTTTTGTCGCAAGAAATAAGTTCTCATAGGCAGGAGTATTCACAATTCATCGTGAACTATGATCTCTAACGACGACATATTTGTGACAAAATCGACGGAGACCTTTTGCGACGACATGTTAGCGTTGAAAGTTGTAGTCACTAGTAATATGAACTTTAATAGAGGCCCTGATAAATTTGAATCATGTGCGGTCGCACCTTATGCACCTGCTCAGGACTACAGTCCTGAGTCACATGAGACGAATCTTGCAAAATAAGTATGAGAAATTACTATGCGAAAACAAAAAATTGAACTCTTACTTATGTTATGCATAAATGTTCAAGAAAAAATAAAGGAAGTTTGAGTAAACAAATTGCTATCAGAGTAAAAGACTTTCCAAAAGGGTGATTGCAATGACTAAGTAATTTGTAAGTGAAACCATCATAATTAGTTATGCGGCCCGTGACTAATTATGTAAAAATTTAGGAGTAATCAGGATTTCCTAAAGAATTATTCTTTATAAGTTTGTAGATAATATTCTTCATAAGTTTGTAGATAAAGATGTAGGTTGTGTAAGACCATTCTTTGTAGGCTATCTATGAAATCCTTATGCAAATATAGTGAAATTGCACAACATTTATCCCTTTCATCAGAAAGCAAGAGTATGCTTCGAATCTGGCTAATGAAGCTACATTAATAAAAAAATGATTCTGAATTACACACTGAAAGTAATAAAAGTGCACAATAAACTCTATACCCTTAGATATTGCACTTCCATCAAATAAAGTCATGTCATCAAAGATAATAGAAAAGCTTAATCAATATATCTTCATAAAATGTGCAAATATTATAAAATATATGTGGATAATATAAACATATTAGCATAATTGGATCAGTTAACTTAGTTGGTCAATGACAATTACTAGAGATGATCCTCATAAAGCCAATTTTTGGTGAAACTATATAGAAAAGAATAAAATTTATTGGTTTGCTTGAGAAAACATTATGGTGGGTATAATATTAGGAGGATTTCAAAAGATGGAAATACTAATCAAGTTTAATGGATGCAAAATCTGGATTCTCTTGTTGCTAAGGTTTTGAAGTGTATTAACTATTTTCCAAATACAAAATTTATGGAGGAAAAATACTAGCTTTCAAATGTTGGTCTTGAGCTAGGATCTTGAAAGGTCAATAATTATTAAGTTTTAGGGGAAATTATCAAATTAGTAATGGTGATTCTTTTAAGAACACAAATAACTGAAGTTGTTAAATTGGAAAACTGGAGGGTTGCTCTGTCAACAAAGTTGTTGATATTATTGATAAATGACCGTTCTTGTTGGAAGGACCTTGTGTTAGAAGATGATTTTCCTGCTCCAGCGATTAGTTGTATCAATAGGATTTGCTTGTTCATGAGAGATCCATCTGATCGATTAATCTGGCCTCATATGATTTTGGGTACATAAAAGTCTAAATTTGGTTATCATGTTCTTGTTCATCAAAGTATACTTTACACAGCTAGCAATTATGAATGAATAGATAAGAAGTTTTGGAATATTACTTGACATCTGAATATTCCTACTAAAATTCTCATTTTTACATGAAAGTGCTGCAGAATGAATTCCCGACATTGAAAAAGTTGAAGATGAAGATATTCATGAAAAGGTGCGATTTGATAAAAATAAGTCTGTAAGGTTAACATACTCCTGTCCTTACAGGTATCTTTGGATAATGAGAAAATACTTCTATTAATTATAATGTGCATGAACATGATATTGATTTGATTGTTATTAATCAAGTTTCAAAATAGAGTTTCTATTATGATGCATCTTATACAAAAACTTGTAAACCTATCTCGATTGGGATTGTTGGATTTAACTCAAATATTTACAATAATATGGAAACATGTACTAACGTGCTACGTGAGACTCTCACATCAGAGGAAGTAACAAGATACACAAACAGCTCAGATATATCCTCAAATATATCGTGGCAGGAGTAAATAAATCTACTCGTAACCTATTTTACTAAAAAATTAATCGAGAAATGAAAGAGGGTCACTTAATTATTTTACAGTACATCCCTCGAAGATGATTAAACCAATTGATTCTCGGTTAAGCAACTTCAAATCTAATCAGCAAACTCTATATTTGTCACCATAGAGTTGGTATTTGTTGTTTTGTATATTTAAAAGTTTTAATATATTTGGAAAGTTTAATATTTATTTGATACGTAATAGTTTGATAGTTTGATATGTGATATGTAATGTGAGAGGTGTCAAATGATTTCGAGTTCAAAGTAGCTTTTGTAAAAAAATGTGAGATGTTAAAAAAATCATGTAAGAGTCACTTTAATTTGAAATAATTTTTTTAATGGCAAGATTAGAGATTTCTTAGTTATCATATAACTTTAATAATTTAGACGACTATTTTTCTATTTTTTTTGTTCCTAAAAAATTGTCATATTTGATTTTGCATACTACAAACTAAGAAATGTCATTTATTATGATTATTACAATACTTTTCGTAAAGTATCATGATATCTTGAACATTTATTAGAAGCATATATTATAATATTTAATTAGAGGTAAAAGTGGTATAAAATAGTGTCGTGATTTTCTAAAGTGACAATTTTTTTGGAACAACTATTTTTAGTATAAGTGATAATTTTTTAGGAACGGAGGGAGTATATAAAAAGAAAAAAATATATAAAAAGAGCAAAAATAGGAACGGCATTTTATGCATTAAACTTCTAAATAATTCAGACATGTTAATGTATTTTGCACAATAAAACAAATAAACTAAAAGTGAATTATCTATATGGTCTTGGATACCATCTTAGTGCCACAAAGGAATCATCTCAATCTTCTTTTTCCAAAGAGGCCTCTAAGATGTCTATTGTCATTACTATTCTTATAGTGTATATATTACAACATAAAATAGATTTTTCTCTCTCCTCTATTACCATTTTTCTCTCGCCTCCATCACCATTAATCTCTTTCCTTCTTTATCATTTTTTCTCTCTGCTCCCTCATTAACTATCAATAATTTCCAACTCCGACCACGGCCATCACTGGCGAAAAAATTTCTGAGCATGGAAAAAGTTACTGAGTATGGAGTTCTGAGCATAAAGTACTGAGGATTGAAAAAAGTTACTAAGTATTCAATTTTTTTTATTGAATATATATAATGAGTATGCTCGTTTTCTCAATATCTTTACTAAGTATGCTTGTATGCTCAGTATCTTTACTGAGCATGCTCGTACGAATTGTTGAGTTTAATTATTTTCTTGATTCAAATTTATTTATATGAAAAAAAACAACTCAAATTTATTTATATGAAAGAGTTTGTAACTAAATGTATCTGCTTAACAAAAAAACAAAAATTTGGATTCAGAAAAAAACTTGTAATACAAAACAGAATTTGGATTCAAAATTTGGTTTTTCTCACGAAGCAAAACAACACCTTACCTGAATACTTCCTTAAGCCTCCAATCACGTGTTATTTCTTGCACTGTCATCATACTTTGATTGGTTGTTTCGCAAATCAGTCCTTGGCGGTATGATATATTGTCAAACACTCAGCAAACATTCTGCATCATGATTTGAAGTCAGAAAATCTGTTGAATCATATTAAGCACATTATCTCCATCACCATCACCACAAGTAATTGAATTCAAGTAACATTTTGTAAGTAGTTGCAGACACTGAAAACCCAAATATAGGAGCACATGTTCATTCTCGGTCAACTAAAGGAGCACTTTATTCTCGGTCAACAAAAGATGCAGGTGATGCGGTCCATAAGCTGACTCTTCAACAAACCTTACAGTGCAATTCTCTCCATAAGTAGCCGAGTGAAGTAGTGGAAAAAAAGAATCTGAAACGGCAATATATAAATTCCCATCAACTATATTCGCACCACGAACGCAGCACCAGCATCTCGCACCACGAATGCAGCACCACCACCTCGCACACCACGAACGCAACACCACCACCTCGCACCACGTACGGCGGCGACCGACCTTCTACACTAGATCTAGCTCACCAGATCGAGCCATGGTCAACAAGGTCGCGAATCTCCACGAGCGACGCGCCGGAGTTTTCTCCGGCCGTCTTCTCCAAGGGGAATAGAAGATCGAGATCCGCCGGAGCTTGCAGTGGAACGGAGGAGCTCATTTGTTTTCTGATTTGTAGCCATATTTGGTTAATCGTGTGAGAGAAATAAGAGAAAGAAAAGAGGAGAGATAAATTAGGCTTTTTAATTTTTTTCAGAATAAATTAGTATATATAAGAGGAAAAACAAAAAGGTACAATAGTAAGTGGGAAATTAAGCTTATAGTGTTACATTTAGTTTGTGGTTTTTAATAAGAAAAGGGTAATTATCCGGTTTTGTTAGGTTTTGGCCTTTTGGGGGATGTGTTTTCAAAACCTCTTTGGTAATAAACGCATAAACTAAGAATACAATATACATGTATAAAACAAGGACTTAATGAATTGACTTTCATGTCTAAGGTGAGGACACTCTTCGATATTGGTTGATGATGAAAAACTAATTACAACTTCCTTGATACTTACAGCTTACACATAAGAACTGACATTTCATTGCTTCACCCATGTGCTGGCCTCCATCGATCCTACAGATTTGTCAGTCTGTGTTAAACTACTGTATGTTCTCATGATGCTGATCAACTTACGCTTAATTAATTTCTAGCCAGCTCTTATATATATACATATATATAGTTCTATACACAAATTGATACATCAGACACTTCATAAAAACCCTATATTTGAGCAATGTCACTTTCTGTTTACTTTGAGTCCTAATTGCGTCTATTGTACCTTTCAAAATACTCTCTTTTTACATCGTTCGTGGAATGAACAGAGTTACATTAATGCGATCAGTACTGACTGTGATAGCCTTGAAATGGAATTTCAATAAAATCGGAACATTAAAACTCTCCCTAAATAGTTAATTGTTATTATCAATGCAATGCCCCTTTTTAGTTAAAAAAGACATGTTTCCATCAATAATTTTCCAATCCCCGGTTTTGGTTCATTTAATTTGGATCTGTATGAGCTTTACTGGTTTTGTAGGTGGGAAATAGGCTGGAAATCAGAAGTGAAAGATAAAAAAAAGGGTCTATCAAAAAAAATTCTATTTTATTTGGAATAGATTTTTTCTATTTCAATTTCTATCAAAACATTCGGACATGGCCGATCCTAGTCTTAGGCCTCCTCCTTATATTTTTTATATAAAAATATAAAAAGTTATTGATTAAAAAAATTTAGTTTTGGCCCAATCTAATCCAAATCAAATAAATGTACTTTTTTTTAAATTTTTTTTAATATTTGTTAAAATTATCACAGCTATTTTTTCTCTAATTTTTTTAAATTTATTATAGTATTATTTTATAAATTTTATATCTATTAAAATTTATTTAATCAATTGTTTTATATTTTTTAAATAATTAGATTTAAGATAAAAAAAATTGGTAAATATTTAATTTTTTATGTACTTTATAATTTTTTCAAGGGTCCATTTTTTAAAATTTGCCTTAAGCCCTTAAAATGTCAAGACCGGCTATGTGTTCGGAAATGGAAAAAAATTCCAAATTCGGAATTTCGTATGAATACTAGAATTAATATTTAAACGTAATTATTAAGTATATAGAATATAACCGTTATTATTTATAATCGTTGTATTACAGTCAACCTGTAGGTCTATAATCAATCAATAAAGTTTCATTTAATTCCTGTCTTTTAAATTTCTACATTTCAGTTCATTGTTTTATTTTTCTCTAAATTAGACGATTCGTTATAAATTAGTGCATCATTGTTTGATCTCCATCTGAAAACCCTAGATGATATAGTAAAAAAAATTAAAGAGACTATTTTCATTCATTCCACCAAATTTGACAAGATTCAAAAGATTGTTTCTATTCATTAAACCAAATTCGATCAAATTCAGGAGACAATCACAAACACTCCACAATTTTAACAAGTCTTGTCACTAAAATTGCTTCTCTTGAGAGCAAACTTAACATCAAATTGGATCGTCTCCCGAAAGAAAAAATAATGTTATTGGGCCTTCTAGTTCGCCAAAAATTAATCCTCCTCCTATATTTTTAGTCGCCACGGGTCCACCACCAACTCCGCCTGGATTCTCCAACCCGTTACCAATGGTTGTCCACACACGCCAAATGCGTTTAGATTTTTTGTGTTTCGAAGGTACTGATCCATCTGGTTGAATTTTCAAGGTAGGATGTATCTTTGATTACCATCGGAATTCTAGTGATCAGTATCTTCTCATATGGACGTGCTTCCTTGGTTTCAGTATATGAGTCAGAACCGTCATAATTCAACATGGGAGCATTTTCTAAAGCCTTAGAAAGTCGATTTGGGCCTCCTAAATTTGAAGATCCACAAGGATCATTAGCAAAATTGATGCAACGCGGATCTGTGGAGGAATACCATACACAGTTTGAAACCTTTGCAATTCAAGACAAGTGAATTATCTTCATCTTTTTTAGTCAACTGTTTTGTTGTAGGACTAAAATCTAATATTAAGGCAGAAAACCTGGTTTTTCATCCTATGTCACTTTCACATGATATGGGTTTATCACGTCTACAAGAGTCAAAATCCTCTTAACTCAGTTCCATCAGGATCAAAATCCATTATTCCTTCTTCACAATTGAAACACACTAACCGATATAATATTTTTTGTTCATCTCTGATAGAAATGCAAGTACGCTGAGAAAATGGTCTATTTTACAATTGCGATGAAAGGTATGATGTTGGCATCGTTGTAAAATAAAGACCTCAATTTTTTCTCTTAAATTCTGATAGTGATAATAATTACTCTTCTTCGACGACCGAAGAAGTACTTTCAGATATATATTCTAGTTTAGTTTGAAGCAAAGTTTATCAAGTTTAGAACCTTGAGGAGAAGGTTCATTTTAAAGAAGGAAACAATGTTATGAACACTAGAATTAAATTTTGAACTAATTAGTAGATATAAACTATATATATATATATATATATTATATATATATATTAAGTATATAGAATATAACTGGTATTATTTATAGTTGTTGTATTGCATTTACTTTGTAGATCTATAAATTATCTATATACATGAACAAAATAATCGATCAACTAATCAAGTTTCATTTTATTCTTATCTTTTAAGATTCTGCATTTCAATTCGTTATTTTATTTCTCTCTAAATTAGATTACTCATTACAAATTTATCTAAAAATTCAAAAGTTCGGAAATTACTAAAAAAAGTGATTTTTTTGGGTTATGTTAGACCATCTCCAGCAAGTTGAGCCAAATGGATATTTAATGCAAAACAATCAACAAATATACAGTATACGACCAAACAAATTATGGACCCACAAAACTCACACGACATTCCCTCCCCATATATGCTATTTTCAGCGCATTACTTCTTATACGGTAAAAGGCTTCCAACGGTCATAAAATGGTCAACGTAGGATTTGTATAAAAATATGGAGTAATGATATATACCATACCACCCAACATACCACATATGACGTGGCGTGATTTGGGTAGAAGTAAATCGTTAATCAAATCGAGTAAATAAATATATTAACGATTTACCTTTCAACCAAATCATGCCATGTCATGGGTGGTATGTTGGGTGGTATGAATTTGGGTGGTATATATCATTACTCAAATATATAATAACATCATGACTGTTATTATATTTAAATTAGATAATTTTGATAAATTATAAAAGTGATGAGATTAGGTTAAAAATAATTTAATTTTTTAGAGTTTCAATGGTAAAAATTAATTTTTTACCTTAATTTAGGTTCTTCGATTGTTCATGGTGTAGCCAAGCCGAGTTGATGATGGTGGAGAATGGTCCACAACTGGCAGCAATTTTCTTGTGCAGGAGAACAGATCAGTTGGAAGGTGAGTGTAAGAGATTTCCTTTTGTTTTTTGTTCCAATGCGAGTGTGAAGAGATGGGTTTTAGGTTTTACCATGTTCCATTGTTTTTTTTTTCAAACATAAAAAAAAAAAAGATGATTGACACATAGGGTTTTGGAGACTAGTTTTTTGGCCTAAAGGAACTAGTGGGAATCTTACTTCTTTGAAGGGATCGCAAAGATGACCAAATACTAAAATACCCTTACTAACACTAAAAGACAAAAAGGAGTGATGTCACTGTTCATCTCTCTTCATGCCCACCTACCTCCGACCACCGACCTCCGACCACTGGAAAAAAATATGAGTTTTTGAAAAAGTGATGAGTTTCGGGAAAAAATGATGAGTACTCTATCAAAGATGATGCGTATTATTCGAAAATGATGAGTATTATTCAAAAATGATGAGTATTGTTAAAAAGCAAAGAGTAGATAGTTACAATAATAATTTATTCACTTTCAACCTATTTTATACAATTTCAGATTAATTACAAAATAAATAATAAACTAAACTAATAACAAAAAAACTAATTAGATTCATGTTTGACCAGATCTGAAAAAAGAAAAAAAAAACCTAAAGCCCTACTGCGTACTATGTACGCTCATCCACAAAAAAAAGATCCATTCTTCTACTGTTGCGTCCTTCTCCGGCGGTTCGCTGTCTTGTCTTCTCCGGCCACCAGCACGAACAGAAACTCGAACAAGCTGGAAAGATCATAAATGGCGGATCTCGAACTAGCTCAAAGCCTCAAGAATGGCGGAGCTTCTGGCCTTCTTCTCCGGCTCAAAACACGAACGGGATTGTCTTCTCAAGCACAAAACGCAAAGGAGCTCTTGACAGTCTCTCCTTGCTTCAAGCGCTTGTGCAGCAGATCAAAACACAGCAAATCGGATCTCGTCGCCTGAGCTTGCTAGTTCACGAACGGAGCTTGCTGGATCTCGATATATCTCGATTGAGTAGAACATGAGACGTGAGGGACATTAACGGACCTTGCTGGTTCACGAACGGAGAAGACCACTGCGTGTAGAAGAAGGAACAGCGGTGGTGGTGCTCGACAGTCTTTGCCGGATAACGTGAAGCCATGGCTATGGCGGAGATAGCTGATAAAACAAGAGAGGAGAGAGAGGAGAGTATTAAGGTTTAATAAAATAATTTCTGAAATAAAAAAAAATATACAGTAAATAAAAAACAAAAGGGGGTAATTTTGTAAATGGGGATTTAGCCTATAGTGTTAACATCTTATTGAGGTCCCTAGTAAGAAGAACAATAGAAGGTGATTGGGTTAGGTCTAGAGGGTGGGTCTTTAAGACCCTTTGGGTCATAATCTCTAAAAAAAATGTTTCATTGAAATGTTTACTATTTCTTTCTTTTTTTGTTTTGAAATTTTTCAACGTTCCCGGATGTATACTTTTTTTTCTTAAAATTTATTATTTATGTAAACTTAGGAATGTACAATCGGAAAAAAAATCGAAAATACAAATCTAAAACAACAATCGTATCGGAAAACAGAAATTTCATAAATTTATATGTAATTTCAATTCCGGTTTGATTTTTTTAAGAAATCGAGATATCGAAATTTCGGAACATTGAAAATTGGTTCCGAAATCCGAACTTTCGATCGAAATAATCGGAAATCAAAACTTTTGAATCCGATTTCCACCTTTATCTGGAACTAATTCTCATAGTCCTTATCGTGTATTTATCTCATACCCGATTTTGTTAGTGTTTTATATTATTGAAAAGTGTATATCTATTTAAGTAGTTAATATACATTATGAGAAATTTGATTTGAACAAAAAAATCACTTACCAAAAAGTATTTTAAAAAACTTGTAAATATAATTTATGATATATATCTATATATAAGTGGTTATGGGGTATAATGAGTGATCCAAAATTATTTTTAGTTAAATATATGTCATAACCAATGGTCTATATTTTTCCATTACTTACAAAACTTAAAAAAGTCAGGTTTCTAAAAAAAAAAATGCTAAAAAAATATTTTTTTATAAAATAAAAAAAAATCACACAATTCATCCACTCTCTCGCTCAAAATCTCTTGGGAGTTTAAAAAAATCTTTCTTCAGTCACAACTCCAACGTCCTTCCACCCTTGCAACCCAACCACAACAATTATCTGCACCGGTCGTCATTCTCACCATCAAGGGTCAACCATATTGTTATAACTTTATTTTCTGATCTAACAAATATCGATTGTTCAATTTTAGATTATCTTCTCTCTCTTCTATTGCTCTACATCAGCCTTCAAATGTTGGTGCCACTATTTACAACACCACCGTCTGAAAACTCATATTTATCTTCCACAATCAGCCATAAACACTGCAATCTCAAAAGAAGAATTGGTTGGACATTACTCTCTCGAGACTAAGTTCAGTAAAGGGAACTCATGGGCTAGAGCATGACTCTTGAACAACATGAAGAATCATATTTTTGATTTGCTTGCCAAGGAGAAGTTTGCAAAGATCAATTGGGAGATATTCCAGAAGAAGTATGGGTCGATTATTCTGTTAAAAAAAGTACAGGACATGTAACTGGTACAACTTCAAACTCACCAACCAAAAACTTATCACAAAACAATTACATGAGTACAAGATTTTTTGTGCCAAAGTCAATGATGAAGGTAAGAAGATATGTGGTCTTTTCCAAGCTAATATCCTTCTTTAAAAATCACACCTTCATGGTATGAAAACCGGAATCATTTCAAGCACAAGAAGGAGGAAACGTCCCTTCAAGAGATGGTCAGTCATATGCAAATCGAAGTGGCAAACCGCCTCAAGGATAAGTCATTATCTTTCAATGTTAATACTTTAAAAGTTAATCCACTTGAAAGTTCTGGTCATGCAAATAATGAAAAGTCCAAAGGTAAAGGCAAACAACACAGGTCAAACAAGTACAAAAACCAGTAACAACAAGAATAAAGGCCACTTCAACAAACATATATATATATATATATATATATATATATATATATATATATATATATATATATATATATATATATATATATATATGAATATGTATACTGACATCTAGTGCAATTTTCACATTATACACAGACCTTTTGTGCAATTTATGTTTAGAAAGAACCTACCTTGCAATTTTTCCATCATTTAATAACCTAAGGTGCAATTTACACATATTATTTAGATCTGCTGCGGTGCAATTTTGTTATAAATTAGGGACCAAAGGTGTAATTTTCCAATAGCAAAAGGACCACTAGTATAATGACATTCAATCAAAAAGTTATATAACCCCATCTATATATTACATTGACATAGGAATCTAAAGTGTATATTAATGACTAAAATCAGGACATATAGTGCAATTTTATGCATAAAGAGACTACCTCGATTGGTGGAAGCAAGCAACGACGGTGACGTGGCGATGGTGGTCGCGGTAGGTGATGACCTCCGGATAGATGCTGCAGTGGCAACGGGTGGTAACCTCAACGCGGTGGTGGCTGATTGATATTGGGTAAGGTTTTAAAAAAAGGTGAATGCCCAATAAGCACCTGCCACCTTAGCCACTTGCCCATAAAAGGCACTTAAGGTAAATATACCTTAATTCCCTTACTACTGTCTACTGCCGTCTGCTGCTGCCAACGGCGAGTAATGGGAATGTTTCCCAACACTCGTACAAGTACACTTTTGTAAAGGTTGAGTAATGGAAATGTTTCCCAGCACTCGTGCAAGTACATTTTTGTACTTGTGGGCTAATGTTGAGTAATGGGAATGTTTCCCAGCACTCGTGCAAGTACACTTTTGTACTTGTGGGCTAATGTTGAGTAATGGGAATGTTTCCCAACACTCGCGCACGTACACTTTTGTACTGTCTGCTGCTGCCAAAGGTGAGAGAGAGACAGCGGAGATATATATAACAATGTATACGAACTAACGACTAATAAACGGACGGCGGCTGGGATGAGGGGGTAAAATAGGAAAGAAAAAAAAAGGAGTGCCTTTTATGGACAAGAAGAAAGCGGCGGGGGTGAGAGGGCATTAATTTTAATTTGAAGTGTTTCTTGGGCAATAATCCTTTAAAAAATTGTTGGAATAATAATAAAAAAATAAAAAAATGAAATAACTGCGGGTAACTATCATAAACGTAAATCTTTGCTACCCTTGCTAAATATATTTATTTTAATTCATTTTGCAACTGATGGCTCTAATAACAAGTTTTTAGCTATCAAGTATATGTAATCGCTAAAAATTTAATCGTTAAATGTCGGTTGTGTAAAGAAGTGGCTTGATTAGTGAACATGTTAGAGTACAATACATGAGCATCAAATACACAACAGTTTGATAAGCTACCCATTAAAGCACTCTTCGAGATTTGCCCAAAAAAGAGGGAGTACTAAAATATAATTATAAAACCCTATTCTTTTCTTTTCTTTTAAATACCTATTCTAAGAAACCATGTAAATCCAATGGAGTTTCACAAGTACGTACACCTTCCAAAATGTAAAAAGACTTGTCTAGCCTATAGTTTTATTCTCGGTTGTTCTGTACCACTAGAGAACAACTCACAACCTTACATATCGTTTTCTTTTACTACTTATTGATTCTATTGTTGCTTTCATGCATTAATAATAAAGTTGGTAAGGCCAGTAATCCTTGGCTCCTTGCCCATCGCCCATCCATATATATCTATCTCTTCTTATTCACTTTGAAAAATACATATCTTCTAGACAGCCACCAATGGCGGAGCCATACACAAATTACTTGATGTGGATGAAGAGCACACAATACAATATATCATCGTCATGGGAAGAAGCATCAGCATCAGCATTTGCATGGCCTCCAAGATCATCATATTCTTGTAATTTTTGTAAAAGAGAATTCAGGTGTGCTCAAGCTCTAGGTGGTCATATGAATGTTCACAGAAGGGATAGAGCTAAACTGAAGCAATCAACTCAACTTTCTCCTCATGCACCTCCTAATTCCAGGGTTTCTGCCAATATTCTTGGCATCTCGACAAGCTCAAAAATTACATTTCAAAGACTTAATAGAACGAAAGAAGAAAACCCCATGATGGTCAATCATTATCAGGATGCTACTAATTTTAAAACTAAATTGTCTTTGGATAGTTCTCGTAATCGAGATGAGACAATTATTAGCAAGAGACAGAGAACTCGACAGGATGAAGAAGCCCTGAAAATCAAAGTCAGCTCCGTGGAGGAGGGCATAGATCTTGAGCTCAGGCTAGCGGTAAAGTACTAGAGCTACATCCTTAAGCCTATCTATTCTTTCACTAAGAAAACGGAAATGTTTATCCGTTTAATATAAGCTAGTATTATTTGCATTTAGCAAGCAAAATTTCAAAGAATCTTCTGTAGTTTTAAGTTATATGAATGGAGTGAAAAAGTTATCTTCATTGTATAATGAAAGTGTTGGAAAAATCCAACATGAAGTTACATGTTGCTCTTGATCCTGTCAAATTCTAATTCTAATTCTAATTCTACCTCTTTTTCCATAGGCCGGAGACATTAGTCCATATATTATGGTCGCAGAACGTTTTCTTCTTTTTGCCAAGCTCTCAAAACTTTTTCTGAAACTCAAACATGTACATATTTAAATTTCTTTAGTGAAAATATCTGATGTTTGGTTTGAAAATTTATTCTTAAAAAATACATATTATTTGATAGTTACTCATAAGTCATAACTCTATATGTGATAGAGAACTGGGCAGATGCACGATGGATATCGGGGGAGATGGGACGGGTGAAAAAGTAGCAAGGTTCGGGGCAGCCAGCATGGAAAAAAAATTGAGGTAATTTTAGGCTTCAGACCAAATTTTAGATGGGTAGGAGGGTGAAAGTCTATTTTATTAACAATTTTTCCTTAATTAAAAAATTCGGTCATTTTTATCACCGTAGCCAAAGACTTTTATCACCGTGTTACGGGGTCGGGGAGGGGGGGGGGGGGGGGGGTGGGGGGGTTGATTGGGTGGACACCTCCTTGATCAGTTGATCCTCCCTTGGATAGAGAGTATATTTCAAAACCATCCTTATATTTTTTTCTTTTGCCGAAAACAACAACAAGTCTACTCGGTCTCCAACCTTAACCGATTACGAGTCTCGCATACAAAACGTCTATGGTCAACAACTCGATGTGTGACGAGACTCGCCGCTAGCTAACTTATCAATATAGCATGTTTGGATTAAATCGTCAAGGGATATGGTGGAAATACACAAGACCAAATTTGTCTGCCAACTCCCTGATCCTCTTAACACCGGTTGAACATACCATCTCGTTGCTGATAGTAGACTAGTCACTTGAATAACTTCAAGGTTATCAGAGAAGATTGTCTTCTTTGTACCACTGAAATACTCACAACATTTCATCGCAACCAGCACCACATGAGTTTCCCCTTTGGTGGCACATGCGCAAAACATAGTACATGAACGAGCAATCCTAATCCTCGTCCCTTTGTGTATCACAACCATCTGAGTTCCATTTGCCTCCTAGTTAGACGTGAAGGAAGAATCATAAGTAAAAAAAATCTCACTAACCTGACTAACCTCATGATGTGTAACAAATCCTGAGTCGAACCCCAACCTCTGTAGTTGCGATAGCTCGAGTCAATCATCTCTGGACTGCTACCTCATAACCTTGTCAGTCACTTTAATAAAACCGTCAATATCAATCTGACCTTTTTCGTGAAGTGCTCTCATTTTCACCTTCCAAATTTTACAGTACGTAACTAAGACCATCTCCAGCAGATGCGCTATTTTTATACTCTATATTTCATTATACCGTATCAAAATGTATCTACTCTATAAATTTACCGTATCAATTTCCAGTTTTACTATTTTAGTTACTCTATAATTATACTTCATATTTACTATTTACTTATAATTATAATTTATAATTATTTTTTTGCAATAACATATATAAAAATAATAATTTTAAATTTATTTATTATTCAATTTAAATAAAATATTTATTTTATTTATTTTATCTTTATTTATATATTAATTTTATAACATTTAATTTTGTTTTTTATTAAATAAATAATAAAAAAGAGTTTTTACTTTTTTACTTACAATATAAATATTTATAAATTACTTTTTAATATTTGAATTTTTTATTTAATAATTTAATTAAAAATATATATTTGATTATAAATTTAATATGTAATTTTTTTAATATTGAAATTCAAAAAAAGAAAAAAAACTTGAACCGTCCAACAAAAAAAAAAGTAACTTCATTTACTCAATACAATTTTTTATATAAAAAAAAAAAGAAAAACAATATACCGTATGAATAGTGATGCACCACAAATAGCGTATTGAGAGAGGAAGATACCGTGTGAGTTGTGTGGGCTCCATAATTTGGAGTATCTGCTGGAGTGAGCAATTTGCTCACATACGCTATTTCTTACCTTTTTTTACAGTAAATTTACATTTGGCGTACCTGCTGGAGATGGTCTAAGGCATATGCGTTAATTATACGACTAAGTAACCCCCTGCTCGTACATTCGAATAATGCTCAAACTATACTCTCCAAAGACACAAAAACACTTGCAGGAGTATGAATTTGCAACGTCGAAATTACCCAAATTTTCCACGCACCAAACAACACAAAATAAAGTGAGCCACCGACTAAGTGGTGTCCGTACACCAATAACAGTCGTTTACCGTAACACTCTTGTGTCTCTTCAAATTTTGCCCTATTAGTAGAAGGTTCTTGCAGTTGCTCCATTCAAAGATCCTAACCTTGGTTGGTACGTTTCACTTCAAAATCACGCTCCACAAATCTAGTCTTGCCCTTTCCCCCACCGCCGACAATTAGAGGGCCTCTAGAACTTCCCGATTGGTATCTACCCAATTTTTACCACCAAGAATATCGGTTTTATTGGAAGCTTTGTAATAGGCATGACTTGATTTAAGGGTATAAAGTCACTAAAAGACTATTGAGAAAGATGGAGGACTAAATTTGCAATATATTTTTGTATCATGTGTTGAAGAATGACGATCCTAAGTTTAGTTACCATGTTGCAACTAGAAAATATAAGGATTTATTTATTCCACCAATGTGGTAAGTTGTTCTACGACTGTAAAAACCTGTCTTACATCAAACGATGTGGTTCTGGAGAGGGGAGAAGACCAACTTCTGGATTAGAGGTTACACTATATGGAGAAGAGGGTTGTGGACTGTATAGGGTATTAGACATTGATCTTGCAAGTCCAATCGGTGGAAGCTCAGGTGGTTGTTGAGAAATGGTAGGAAGGAGCATATAACAATCAAATATGTTTTTTGGGATTTAAAGAGCAGTATTTAGTTTAATGTTGCATTGTTAATTCAAGTTTTCAACTTCATCTTTATTCATTGTACTTGTTCTAAACCATGATTCGAGGTTGCAGTGTTGACATAATAAGTTCTCCTACCTTTTTTTGGAAAAACCCCAGGCGTGGACCTTTATCTAACATATACCCTCATGGACCCTCACAACTACTTTTTGCGCTTCTAGCAACTAAACCTCTAGTGACCGCTTTACGTGGTTAGCAAATATTAGGGTTTATGTATCCTTTCAGCAAGTGCTAAATGGTTGTTGGAAAATTTGCAATAAAAAAAGGAATTAAAGAGATTTTTCACTGACCAAAGGAGCTACCTTTTGTGCCCACTCAGTGCTTGCTAATTGGAAAATTATCTTGCCGACCACTTGCTAATCTTGTAAAAGCCTCAATCAATTTCCAACACACTTTTTGGTTGATTTACATGAAGCATTAGTGACCACTGGTGGTCGGTAGTGTTGATGTAGCCTTTCACGACTAGCCAATTTTCTTAGTGGATCAAATCGCCCGCCTTCTTTCACCAATATCTTTTAGCGACCACTTTTAATTCTTTACCGACTACCAGGTGGTCGCTAGAAGGTTTTAAAATTATTAAAAATCAGAGTGGGGTTTTAGATGAAACACTTATAAACCAAACCCCAGACCCCCACCCAACCCACCACCCATCCCCCTCAGGTTGAGATCCTTTCAGCCCTAGCTAGTTTTCATATTGTCTTCAGTCTTCCCGTCGCCTCATCTCCGACTGTTGTTGTAACCAGTTTGCCTGCCACCTCTCCCAGTCCCTTTCTTGTCATAGTTGGTTGTTATTAACCCACTGTCATCTACTCGCACCAACATAGCTCCGACAAAACTCTTCTCCTTCTTCGTTCCTCTATTTCATTTTTGTAAGTTTTTTACACACATATATAATTTAAATTATTGTTATTCTAATTTTTTTCTTAATTTTGAATTAAATTATATTATTTTATTATGGATTTATTGTGTATTATTGTGTTAAGTGGAGTACTTTTCAGTTTTCAAAGTGTTTAGGAGGTTATATGGCAATTTCGATAGTGTTAAGGTGTTATTTGATATTAACAAAAAAATTTAAGGGGGTTACAATGCAATTGCGAAATTGTTACGGGGTTACTTTTCATTGTCGACAATGTTAAGGGGGTTATTCTTGCAATTTCAAAATTGTTAGGGGTTATGTGTCATTTTCAAAAGTTTTTTGGCGATTACAAGGCATTTTAAGATTGTTAAGGGATTAATTTGTCATTTTGGAAAGTGTTTAGGGGCTTAATAGTCTATTTCAAATATATTAAGGGGTTAATTGGTCATTTCTTTTAAGTGTTTAAGGGGCTACAAGTCAACTTCTAAATTTTTAGGGGGTAATATGTCATTTTATATGATAGTTACGGGGTTATTTGTCATTTTTGAAAGTATTAAGGATGGAAGTTTAAATTTCAAAAATTATAGGTGGTTTAATGGCAATTTTTGAAAGGTTGGGTGGGTTACAATATTATTTTTTCAAGTTTAGGGGTTAAATCTTGTATTTCCAGAGTTTGGGGGTAGTAGTTAAAAGTAAATATTTTGGAAAAATAAGAAATCAAAGTTAATTTTTCAGATTTAGGGGATTAAATGCTAATTTTTGAAAGGTTAAAGGTTAAAGGTTAAAACATTAATTCTGAAAGTTGGGTAGTTTAAAATGCTAATTATCTAAATTTTACGAGTTAAATATTTTATTTCCGAAGTTTGGGGATGAAATGATATATTTGTAAAATATAGGGCGTAGAGTGTTTTTTTAAAATATAGGTCGCTATAGTGATATTTTATTGAAATATTGGGAATATTATGCAATTATTTGGAAATACATGTGCTATAAAGAAATTATTTTGAAATATATGTGATATAACATATTTTTGGAAATTACGGGGCTATAATGCAAATTTTGTTAATTTTAATGATTAATGTTTGTTTCTTTTATTATTTGGAAATATATTGTATAAAATTTAATTTTATTATTTGGAAATATACTATAATTTTACTATTTATGTAATTTACTGTAATATAGGGACTTCTAATGCTAAATTTATTTTCATTAAACCCTAAACATAAACTTTATGATTTGCTTAAATTATATATAAGTCCTTGAGAATAATTAAAATTACACGTAAACTCTTATAAAATAAAATAATTATAAGTATAAATAACCCTTAGGGGGAGAGTATTAAATTCAAATTTTAGATAATTGAAGGTGTATTTTGTGGGTAATTCAGTGGTAGGTATTTATAAAGTTGCTAGCTTTTTATAATATGTTGGAGGTCCCTATAAATATGTGGGTATATACCCACGCCCAACAGTTTTTTTGGTCAAAGTTATATTTTTTTTCAAGGTCCATATATGTCCAATAAGATCAAGTCGTGTAGCGGTAGATATAGACCTAAAATGCTCATCCTTTTTTTTTATGTATGGGTGTCCGGGCCAGCTTACACGCACCACGACTATTCTCATAGGAAATGTACACGCCTCTTCATGCATACTCCCACTTAATCAAAACTAAAATGCTCATCCTTTTATTATTACAATATATGTCTCTGTAGGTGTGTGGGTGTATACCCCCTGTCCAATAGGTATTATAGATTCATATTTTATAAATTCAACACTAACGGTTTGGGTATATACACAAACTCTGCTACACTAACATTTCATCAGGTTTTCTGCATACAAACAAGAACATCAATTATAACCAACAAAATACAACAATATAGAGAAAATTGTACCATACCCACCACAATACACATATCCACCATATTACACATACCCACTATAGTGTAATATCCACCACATACCACACACCCAAACCAACCTAAATACCCATGATGATACACATACCCATCCCACACAAATAAGTTTGGGCACATATCCACATAGCATACACATACCCACTTTTGAAATAGAACACTTATACCCACTGCCACAGATTTTAAGGTTTATTTCATACATACCCACTACTCAATCATCGTATACCATTTGTGAAGAACATAAATCTAAACTTTCATTAGATAAAAACAAAAAATGTAAAATGTAGAGAATGGTGAGAATAGAGGGATAAGAGAGCATAAAATGATTATCATTACCTTTTCCTTTTTCTTGTATAATCTTCTCATGACATCAATGGAGAAAATGAGAGAGAACTGAGAGATATTGGAAATAGAATGTGATAGGGGAATTATGGGGTTAGGGACGGGGCATGCGATGTATATAAAAAGGGATAAAGGGGGGGTGATGTTGGACAATGATGCCATGTGGGTTGGAGAGAGAGAGAGGCTAAAAGTGGGGTTATATTGGACTTTAGACCCACTTTAGTTACATTGTAATTGGCCTAGTTACAAGAAGCCTTATAATATAACACTATAGGACTCTAAGGCCTATTAAAGTTATTAACCATTTGATTTACTTCACATAATATATTTTTTTAACTCATTTTGGTAATATGTACTCCAATTTTTTCAAGTTAAATATGTCATTGACCACTCTCCTATTCTTGGAATCTTGCCATTCTTGTATACAATTCTATCAAAATCCTAGAAATATTTGCACATGGGCGTGATTTTAAAATAATATGTGAAACAGAATGGTGAAAAATAACAAATAAGTATTACTTTACTTTACTATAACTTTCTTAGCTCTTAATATTACTTAGTATATTGAAATAGATAATTGTATACTAATTGGGTTAGCTAAACTAAACATGTCGTGTTTCTTGTTTGAGAGATACAAGGGTCGAATCGAGTCAAAATGACTCTCCAATGTATCAAATCTTATGTGTCAAAAATAGTTTTTTGGTCACAAACTAAAATTTGGATTCGCGGAAAACTGGCATATACCGGTGTGCGTCTAATTATGTCGTCAAGAACCTGTCATATCCCACTATTTTTCCTTATCTTTTAAAAATTACTCAAAAGGTTTTTATTCTTTTTACTACACTTTTCCAACAAACCAAAAACCCTTCTCCTCTCTCTCTCTCTAAAAATCCTAACCCCACTTTTCAAAAAGATCATCTTCAAATCTCTCCAAAATGCCAAGAGTTAAAACAACCTAGGAACCAACTTGAGCTTCACCTTCAAGAGCTTTTAGGTTCACAAAAAAGGTAGACTTGTTAAATCATCATCCTAAAGGTAATAGGATCCATATATTGATGAACTTCATTATTTTTAAAAGAAGAGGAAGAACCAAACAAGAAGTAAATAGGCAAAAAACATGTGAAGATAATACGTGGAAGAGCTATTGATAAGGTCTCGGTGGATTGCTCAAACAATGGAACAAATCTCTACTCTCTACTCTCAACTCAAAATTCATGGAATTCCTTTCTATTGGAGGTAGTGTTCATAATCTTCTTGTCATTGAGTTTTATAAAAAGAAAAAGGTGAATGACATATAGGGTCTTGGAGACTAGATTTTCGTCCTATAATAACAAGTGGGAATCTTATTTCTTCAAAGGGGCCTCTAGTATGACCAAATACTAGAATACCTTTATATGATAGAAAAAATACTAAAAAAAATTGTTGAGTGCTAGCACTATTCATCTCCGACCACCACCGACCAACCAAAAAAATATAGAGTATCGGAAAAAAATAAAGAGTATTGGAAAAAAATACAGAGTATCGGAAAAAATATAGAGTATAGGAAAAAATATAAAGTATCAGAAATAAAACAATGAGTATCAGAATAATATATAGAGTATCAGAATTAAAACGCAGAGTATTATTCAAAAAATACAGAGTACTCAATAAGAAATGCAGAATATCAGAGAATTTCTTTGAGAAATGAAAAAAAACACAGTACTCCGATATTTTTCTGAGTATTCCGAGAAATTACATTAAGTACTCATCAAAATATAGGAGTACTCATTGAGTTAACACACAATAAAACACAAGAATTTAAATTTTATTAGCTAGGAAATAAATATTTTAAACTTTGAGTTTAAAATTAATATAAACAAAATAGAAAAGGAAAAAAACAAACTAGTTACATGTTACATCTACACGTGTGTCGAACAGATCTGGTGACGATAAAATATAAATGTAAGCGGAGCTCAGTTGACCGCCGCCACTCTCCTGAGCACAGCTCCTCAGGGCTGAATATGGCTTCAAGTGCAGAGCAGGAAACCAAGAAACCGCCACCACTTTGAACCAGAAAACCAGGAAATCGACGCCACTCTGAACCACCATCAGCCTAGATCTCGAACAGACTCCGGCTATGGTTGCCACCTTCATGAGCTCCTACCATGACTGCAACATCACGACCTCAAACATTAAAACAAACGACGAACCTCTATTTCGTTGGATCTCAGACGGACTCGAACCAAAGCTCCATTTGTCTTCACCGTATCGGAGCACTGTTACTGCTCGAACAGAAGCTTCGTCGCCGTTTAGCCATGACAGATCTAATCTCGAAGCTCACCAATGGAGAGAAAAAAAAAAGACCAGTCGTGTGAGTGTGAGAACTGGAGAGGGAAAGAAAGAATGCAAATCTGAAAAATGAAAAAATTAGGGTTTTGAATTTAATATAATAGGAATAAAAAAACAAAAAAAGGGGTATAATGGTAAAAGGGTTTTTGGACTATATTGTAAAATATTAGTTGAGGTCTTTTAGTAAGACGAGAAGGTAGATGAGGTGGGGGAAAGGGCATAGGGGGTGTCTTTCAAGACCCGTTGGGTAAAAAACTCTAAAAGAATCCATCTATTGTAGTGATACTCAAACTTTTACTCCTTCCATGTCGAGGGTAGATATTATCTCCACGTTGTGCATAAACTCATTAACTTAGCCAATTTGCAAGGATAAACACGATGTCGTCATGATGCTATATGAAGTTATGTTATTCTTTCATATTTTTAGCGGAAGTCAAAAAATCTTTGCTCCAATATTTTGAAAAAATATGCAATATAGATGTCATATGACAACCTTTGTTCGTTACAGTCTTGCCATTAGTCTGATTTAAGACAAAAAATAATTTTCCTCCCTAAGTAAGTCTTGTGGTTTTGAATACAGATGGATATTTCCATTCTCAATGGTATGAAAATTTTAATTTATAATGATAAATTTTGAATCTATCAGTCATCTGTTCCTTTTTTGTAATAGAAGTTGTGATATTTGGGCTAAACCAATTACCTACGCAAGAATTGATACTATTTTAAAAAATAAACTTGAAACTTGGATCTTAATGATCACTGATTCATGTACAAAGAATGGTTGAGATAAGAAAACATTTGTTTTTTATTTATTCATACCCATTTGGAATATGTAAACATTAGGATGTAATAATTTTTTGAAAAAAAAAACTTGGAATGAATTGGAAATTCTCAAAATCTCTCAACATTTGATGGATGAACTATTTGGAGAGTCATAGGCTTCTCTTTTCTCCAACTCCCAACACATTCATAATAAATCAATTCCCGCAAATGATTGCATTCTTGACCTAGAGAAAAAATCATATCTTCTTTGATGCATCTTTTCTCTCTATTTCTAAACCAGAAGGTCTGGTTGTAATCCACATGGATCGAGACGGAACCTGCCTCAAGGCTACAACAAAAAATTCATGGTGCACTTCTACATTAGAAGGTGAAGTTAAAACAACTTTGGAGGCTTGCAAATTTGTGGAAGACCGCAATCTAGAGAACGTGATTATCCACACTGATTGTCAAGACATTATATGTGGTATGACCAACTCAACTAGCTCTAGATGGAACATCAAACTCATTATGCAAAATTCAACATCCTTTTTGTTAAAGTAAAGTGTTTGACTATCTGTCATGTTCACTTGTTGAATAAATGAAAATATAAGATAGATACGAAGTCGACTTTTTTTACTTCCCCGGGTTGGAATAACCCTCCACTGACTTTATTAACTTTATTTATCCAGGTTGGCTTGAAAGAACGGTGTCGATAAATGTCGCAATTCTCGTAATTAATTTTTACATTTAATACAGTTTTAACCGTCTAAAATATAAATGAGATAACATGTCTGTTTGTGATTGTTTTTTTAAATTACTAATATTTAGCAATATTC
This sequence comes from Nemophila menziesii, assembly GCA_029959085.1. Taxonomy (NCBI): domain Eukaryota; kingdom Viridiplantae; phylum Streptophyta; class Magnoliopsida; order Boraginales; family Hydrophyllaceae; genus Nemophila; species Nemophila menziesii. The sequence goes on along the minus strand of JARWIR010000012.1, from coordinate 1,261,837 downwards.
TAAATATTTATAATTATTTTAAAAAAATATCATATGTGAGTCTTAAAAGTTGGGGTGAGCACGGTGCGGTTCGTTTTGGTTTTTGGCCAAAACCGAAATTGAAGCCGAATGGTTTGGCTTCTGAGGTGCCGCAACTGAACAAAACGGTTTTCATTGGTTTAGTTTTCTCGGTTTTCGGTTCGGTTTATATTTGGTTTGGTTTATTTTTCAGTTCTGGTATGTGTTTAATTTTATAACATGATAAGTTTCATGGACGTCTATTTGAGACATTTAGATTACATATTCATATATGAAATCTTCGATTTTCATTTTATTGATCAATATAGAAAAATTGTATTCTTGAAACCGATATATTATGCATTCAAATTGTAAATATATAATTACGAAGGAATATTTATTTAATTTCATCTGTATGTTTTAGGTTCAAGAATTTTCAATAAACAAACAATCTTTTAAGATATATCAACTAATATTTTATGTAAAGACGTTTTGCGTAATATGACATTTTCAGAGGTGACGCAAAATATATGAGTATTTTTGTTTTCAAAATTTAAACCATTTCTATCCCCTTATCATAATTTATTTAAAATATACATAAAAATCAAGAAAGCCTTAACTAACGATAGATGGGAGTTCATTGAACTCAAAGAAAAATAGGGATATAAATTAGTATTTGTATTTTCTCAGTTCGGTTTAACATCGAAAAACCAAACCGAACTTTTTTGGTTTTTTAAAAAACTAATACCGAACCGAACGATATTTTCATTTTCTGGTTTGGGTTTTTCAAATTTTGGGGTTGGTTCGGTTTTTTCTGTTTTGTTTTGCTCAGCCCTACTTAAAAGTTATTCTAGATATAAATATATTTTTTAGATTTTTTACAAATATTTAAATTTTAATTAAAAGATATTTTAAATCTAAAATAAGCAATCCAAAACTGATAGTCTATTATTAGTTACTAAAAAAGTTAACTCAAGATCGATAGTTGGTCTAGTGGTTAGACTACTCCGCAGAGACCAAGAGGTCTTGGTCTCTGGGATCGAATTTTACTGGAGTCAAAATGATTTCGAGTTCGAAGTGGCTCTCATATGTATTCAAAAAAAAAAAAAGTTAACTCCAAAAACCCTTTTTTTTTGGACAAAAGATGTGGGAGAAGCCACTAAGACCACATTAACCTATACCCATTTTATTGAAATTTCCAGTGAGATCGAACTCGGCTTCCTTCTTGTTGTTGGCTTCATGTCTAGCAAATTTTGCTAGATGATTAGCAAGACTATTCATCATTCGCGGGATATGTCGAAAAGAAATCGGTCCTGTTTCGTCCGATCGTCGCCATATTTGGCGAATAATCGGTTGAATGGTCCATCTAGCTACTGACATCCGGTCGAAAGAAAAAAAACCCTTTTGGAGAGTATATTTTTCTTTTATTTTGTTATATTTAAAAATATTAGTTTCGATGTTATTTATACAGAACTAATTATACGTTTAAAAAAGAAAATCAAGGCTTCGTGAGCTAACTCCAAATGGTTGGAGGGGGTTGGAGGGGGTTGGAGGGAGAGTATATTTTTAGGCACATAAACAAGAAAGTCTGATTTGTACTCCTATTATCGAATTCCTTTTTTTGGTTAAATTAATAAGATAGATCAACGGATGGAGGGTAACAAAAGAATACACGTGGCTTCAAGATGTAACCAACGCGAAAACAATTCAGTCAGTTACTGTGTGTGCTGTTCACCTAAAAGAAGAGAAAGCAATAATCAATGGAGAAGGCCGGAGAAAGCAGTTCGAAAAGATGGTCTCTCGCTGGCATGACCGCCCTAGTTACCGGTGGCACACGTGGTATTGGGTAAGTCTCACACTTGCACAATTTACACTGATTTAATTCAATATAATCTCTGTGAATCTCACATTTTTATTGTTTTGTTATTAAATTGAGATGATTTGATGTGTTAAAAGGCATGCAATTGTAGAGGAATTAGCTGAACTGGGTGCTAATGTATACACATGTTCAAGAAATGAAGCTGAGCTAACTCAACGCTTGCAAGAATGGGCCATGAAGGGCCTTAAGATCAAAGGATCTGTGTGCGATGCTTCATCTCGAGAACAACGACAACAACTTATGGAAAAGGTCTCCACTAATTTTAATGGCAAGCTCAACATTCTTGTAAGTTCCCCAAAAAAAAATCCCCTTCTATATCTTGTTAATTCATCTTCTCAATAACGTTTAGATGCTTATTTCAATTCAATATGCTAGGAAATGAAATGATGATTTAATTGTAGGTAAACAATGTTGGAACAAACATAAGGAAGCCAACAATTGAATACTCAGCTGAAGAATATGCAATGCTCATGACTACCAATTTAGAATCTTCTTACCATCTTTGTCAACTTTCTCATCCATTACTAAAAGCATCTGGAGTTGGAAGTGTTGTGTTCATATCATCTGTTGCTGGACAAGTTCACTTAATGTCTGGATCTATCTATGGAGCAACCAAAGGTACTTTATAATTATCACTTCTTCTTTTACTCATGTATAATAAAAGAAATGCTCAAAGATATAGTGTTTTACTTGCAGGTGCAATGAATCAGCTTACAAAGAATTTAGCATGTGAGTGGGCGAAAGATAATATTCGAGTTAATGGTGTTGCACCCTGGTACACCAGAACATCGCTTGTGGAACATGTAATACTTATCTCTATATCTGAGTTAATGATATTCTGTATACTAACTATTTAGAATATGTTTTGCAGTTGCTTGAAAACAAGGAGTTCTTGGATAAGATAGTATCAAGAACACCTTTAAGGCGCCCTGGAGAAGCAAAAGAAGTCTCGGCTGTAGTGGCTTTTTTATGTCTTCCTGCTGCTTCATATGTAACTGGACAGGTCATATCAGTTGATGGAGGAATGACCGTGAATGGATTTGAGTAGAACTCAAATCTCACACACCTCTTCGATTGTGTATCTGCCATGTTATTAAACAATGGGGTTTCCATTTATTTTTATATGACTTTCGAAAATAAATTGCTAAGTGTTTGCATGACTAAAGAGCCTTAAGAATTGAGAACTGTTCATTAATTATCGTTTCATGAGCTGGAGTTGTAGTTTCTCTCTATTTGTTTCGATTATGCATTTTGTTACACATTACCATTCCCTTGTTTCGAACCAAGCCCTCATTTCCCGGGAATACTCAAGCTCTCAACTTACCCAATTTTGCCCAACTTTGTTCATAGCACTATTAAATTGATGTTGTTTGTAAAAATGGTCAAAAGTTGAAGCATCTCATTGAGTTTCAAATTATTGATACACACACCCCGTTCTTTTTTTCTTTTTTTTGGGTTACATGGGTTCCGGGCTAGCTTACGCGCACCCGACTAATCCCACGAAGATATACATGTCTCCCCATATATATTCTCATGGTAAATCAGAACTAGGTGACCCATGTTCAGGGAGGGGTTCGAGCCTTGTACCTCTCACTTTAGACCCGTTAGGGAGGGGATTCGAACCTTGGACCTCCCCTTTAAGTGCTGAAGAAATAGCAAGGCTCTGGCCAGTTGTACACACCCCGTTCTTATTCCTGCTGCTGGCCATGGAAACCAAACGGAAATTTTATCTATTTCAAAAATAACAAAAATTCACAGCCAAGCTTTTTTCTTTTTGGTATGTGGGTGGTCCGGACCAGTTTGCGTATACCATGATTAATCTTATGGGATTATGCAAGCATGTATATTTTCAGGTAAAATCAGAATTAGGTAACCTATATTCAAGGAGAAGTTCGAACCTTGTATCTTTTACTTTACGCCCGTTAAGGAGGGGATTCGAACCATTTATCTTCCTTTATGTACTGAAAAAATAACAAGTACCCCTACTAGTTACCGCCAAGAATTTTAAAATTATAAAAAAATTTAAAGATACAAAAATTAATAAATGATAAGTATATATCAAACAAATTAAAACTATAGCCATGTCATTGCATCAAAATAATATGTTTTCTTTTGTTAGTTATTGTTTCTAAAAAAATTACACAACAAAAAAATACTTAAAGTAATGTTATATACGGATATACCCCGTGTATGTGTATGCTCAGATCTTCTCATATTTGATGGTCAATGCCTCAATGGCCTCGTGACGGAATAATACTGGTTATAGCCTAGAATGCTCGTGTCTTGGTTACAACTTACAACAGAGAAAGCCAAGCCAAACGGTCCGTCTCAGGTGTCATTTAATCTGATTCTTTAAGTTGCTAATTAAGTTGTTAACTCAACAATCAACATCGGTGGAGTTGACCCAAAAAAAAGATATGTTTATTGGTGCTTTGCTCTCCATTGTTGGTAATCGTTGCCTACCTTTCGGTGACGAGTAGTATTCTTTGGATCTAAATTTTTGTATTCAAAAACTAAATTTTACACAAATTCAGAGCCCGACTCAAGTAATCCGCATATCCGAGTCTTTATATTTGGGTTGTATACTTAGGCGGATACATACTATGGGTGTATGCATTGCATGTCCATATATCAATTTTCAGAATGTCTTAACACAGTTTTTTTTTTTTGGACGCGAATGTCTTAACACGTTTCGAATAACACAATATGCATTTGTCTCTGGGTCTAGGAGAACTAGATCTAAAGTTAAATAATAACCAAAAAAGTAGCTAGTTAATAACAACTCGTTATTTTCTATTTTACATAACACGTGAACTAATACTGCAATTCAATCTGAGCTAATAATCGTGTGTTATTTTCCATTTCGTATAACATAGGACTAATATTGTAATTCAATCTTACACATTCATGTTGTGAATAGACAATCTTTTAGACACGTCACAAGGATGATTGAACACTATTACATAATTAGCCAATTATAACATCATAAAGAGAAGTATATGAAAGAGATTTACAATATAAGAAAATTAATGATTATAGAGATTTGCGAAGTATTAACAAGAATCTGAGGAATAGTTGCAGATTTTTTTTTTCCAAAGCATAATATATATTAAAATAGATAGTTTGAAATATTACAAATTAGCCTACCCTTCTCGATTCATTATCGTTGCATAATATAATAGCCAACGGGTTAGAATACAGGTATCCCAATACCAAACAAAGCTTAAAAGCTTCTATTTGGCAACTCACTCAGCGGCCTTATTTTTTCTCTTAGAAATAAGAGCAAAACTAGGGTTTGACAACTAGGCAAAACCATAAATATTACATATAATGTTTATAATTAAATGACACGAAATTATTTGATTAGAACAAAAAGGCTTCATAATCATTTTAGAGGCTTCATAATCATAGTTGCAGAATGAACAATAAGTTTTAGCGTTATTTCAAGTGGGTGTGAAAATTTGTTAATCGCCAAAGGTATCTGTTTGTAATAGTAGTTCTTTTTCTTTTTGGACCAATGATTTTTATTACTACTACCAATAGGCTTTATTCGTTGGCTAGTCCTATTTTATGTTACTATATTGCACTAAAAATAAATCATTTTTCAAATATACTTAGAATTTCAATATTACAGTGATTAAATCTATGGCCATACCAATAGTATTCTTTTAGTCGACGTCGAATTGGAATCGGTCTTTCTGCTTTTTGAACGAGATTGGCTATTTGAAATTCAGCGTCTCACTGTTCTTTGGAGGCTTTGTCTGCCAAAGGGGGCAGGGACACAGACAGATCCAGTTTCCAGGATTTTTTTAGGGAAAAATAATTTGTAAAGACGAAATTCTTTCCGGAGAGAAAAATTTAGAAAAATAGTTGATTTCTAATTTTGGAGAGGATAATGAATATTTAGGCGGAGGGAATCTATTTTTACTAAGGGGTTTTTATGAAAAAATTGAACAACTCTTTTAATGTTTTCGTACTCCTAACGTTTGTCCCCTCTAACACCATTGTGGCGTTAGTTGAAATAGTGTTGGTCCAGGATTGTGATATTGCAAGAACATAGAATGATGATTTATAGGCTCAATTAAAGTTTTGTTATAAAATATTGGGGAAATTAGTTTTTAAGCCCAAACCCCCACCCCACTTCCTGTTTTAAATCCCAAACCCAACTAGCCCCTAACTAGTATAACTAGGTGAGGTCAAATACCAAAATACCCCCCAAACCCTTAGCCCACGGTGAAACATCTAAACCCCACCCCCAACCCCATTAAGTAGATCTCAATCCCAAACCCAATTCAATCATCTCCTCCCTCCCGTCTCTCTCTTTCTTCTCTCTGCAGAAGCAAAACGCAATCCAATCCCCATCACAACAACACCACCAACATCACCTCTGCTGCTGTTGCTCTACCACCTTCCCCTCTCTCCCGCTTGCCCACCGTCTTCATCACCTTCCTCAGCATCCCCGACCCCCCACAACCGCCCCACCCCCTCTCTGGTCAGATCTCAACATCCCACCAAGCCGCCTCCTGCTGTCCAGCGTCGCTGCTCTCCTGCACTGTCGTTGTCCACCGTCGCTGCTCTCCTCCACACTCCGCTGCCGAGACCATTCGCACCACCATGGATCCACTGTCGAATCCTCCTCCATCTTCATCATCACCATCCACTCGAGATCTGGCCTTCAGCGTCATCACCATTAGCGGCGAATACGACGCGCACCTTCGGCCCCTCGCTGCCCTCCATTGTCGCTACCGCGCTAGAACACTGGAAGATCCCGGTCACCATCGAGTTCGTCATCAAGTCCAGATCGTGCTTCTGTTTTGGTTTTTTTATGTTATTCATATATGGGCCAGACCTATCTAGTTGTTTGTAGGTAATGAGTCTAGCCCCAAATTCGTACTTGTTGCTGATGGGCCAGCCAAACTGTATATTTTGTTGTTAGTGGGGTTGGCCCATTATGGTTTTGATTTTGTTGTGTTTTTTGTTCATAAGGGGTACAAGCCATTTAAATGTATGAATAGTCCATTAAAATACAATGGGTACAACCCTCTTTGTGTTTCCTTGTTTGTTGATTTCTGATGGGCCAGCCTATTTGTGTTGTTCCTTATGGGACCAGCTCTTATTGTTTTTATTCATAATGGGGCCAACCCCTTATTGTTTCTATTCATAATGGGGCCAGCCCATATGACCTTGTATGAGTTATTAAAAGAGTAAAACGTGTTAATTAACAAACATAAAAAATGGTTTTGGGTCCGTACCCAGCAAGAACAGATGTAAAATTGTAAAAACCCAAATTAGAAAATTGGAAATAGGACTTTAATAGGATTTTTTTCAACTGGGATATAAAATAGAAAGTTGGGAAAAGTTAGGACTTGGATTGTATTTTCCTCTAAAATATTTATAGGTGGATAATCTCTCCATAAAGTCACAATGTGTAGAAACGATTTGTATCAACTTATAAGGAAGCAGACAGCTAATACATGTAACTGTGTAGAAACGATGTGCAACAACTTATGACGAATCAAACAGTTAATACAGGTAATAGTATAGTTACTTTATACTCACAACACTTTAAACTAGTATCTGCACATGTATAATACGATATTCATACTATATTGTAATTGATTATAATTGGTATTCTCGTCTTTAATAAATATATGAGTAATATGTTATCAACACGAGTCTTTATCGATTTTATAAGATCATTCTATATAGATTCTCTGGCTTTTCTATTCTTATAGTTGACGTCTTCTTTTAGATTTACGTTTTAAATTTCTATCTAAATGTTCAATATGAATAGTTGAATCATTTATGATAAAAAAAAATTTACGCTTGAATCAAAATGGTTGACGAATATTATATTTTTTAATTTATTTATTACAAATAACTTACTAAAGAACCTATTTGTTAAAAATAAATTCTAATAAGATTTTTTATTATAAACAACTCTTGACAAAAACATTATTATTTGACCCTTTTTGATTATGCTATTATTTATTCATCTATATAAAATAAATATTTAAATTTAACCAACCTTATTACAACCTCCAACCATCAAATACTTCCGGGCAATTTATGTTTTTTAATTTTCGACCACCACCACCGACCAATATTGCAGCCACAATCACCACCTCCGACCAAAATAAATTGAAAAATAATTCAACCACCACCACCTCCGGACAGTTTTTTTTTTAAAAAAACCCGAGCACCACCACCGACCATCTTTGTATCCACCACAACCAGCACCACCATCCCCTCCGACCAATTTTTTTAGCAGACATCACCACTCACCATTCTTGACGCCATTAACAACCTATCCATTTTTCCCCTGGTCAGGTATCTGGCCAGCTGCTCATAAAATATGAAAACAAGAATCCCTTGTTATGAAATTCATTGTTCATAACAAGGAATTCATTGTTCGAAACAATGAACTTTGTTGTCTTTAACAAATAAATTCTTGTTCCATAATGAATTTCTAGTTACGAACAAATAAATTCATGTATGCAGAATAGTTTAAATATTTCTAAAAATAATTTTATTATTTCGAACAATGAATTCATTATTTTGAACAATTTATTCCTTATATTGAACAATGAATTTCATGTATGCGAATATAGTTTGCCGGAAAAAAAAATTCCTAGAGCGGGTTGTTGTGTCAGCAGTGGCAAAATTTAAAAAAACATGGTTGGAGGTGGTAATGGAAATATGGAGAATGAGTATGCTTTTGGGTAAAAACTTTGAAAGAGTTGAATTTGAATGTTTTGGTTTGGTCAAAAGGAAAAACGGTGGTGAATATGGATGATGTGCACGAAGATTCATTTAAGACGGAGGAAGAGTCAAAGAAATATCAATCACTCCAAATTAGTCGTCATGCGAGACAAGACGAGGTTTTTGAGAAATTAACTATTTTACACCAAGAAGAAGAGTTGAAGGTCTAGGGGAGCGTTTTTCGTGGTCGAGGGACTTGAAAAGGAAAAGTAGAGATGATGGTGATTCACAAAAGCCAAAGTACGTAAATATTAGGCACAAATAATTCAACTTGATGGGTAGAAGTATTAACGATATGCAAATGTTATTGGATAATAAATATACTATCTTTTGCGAGGTCATGTATCAAATGCTTGGAAGAGAAAATAAACATGTGGTTGGAAGTAATTGGTCTAAATACAAAAATCCAGATCAAAATAGAGTATAATACTGCAAGGGGATAACTGCAACGGTCGTTTCGAGGACAAAATTAGTAGCGAGACAAACGGAGCATGTACCCGGGGTCTTCCCATGAAGGAAAACGACGTGTCTTCTTTTCTGAAAGACTTAGTCTAGTCCTTTATTGTGTCGACTTTGATGGATAGTATGATTGTTTGGGCTAGTCAGTGTACGAGGATGCCGATGACTTGGAAAATATTTAAAACCATATGATGTTTCAATTGTTTTCCAATTTAGAATTAGGAAGAAAAGACTATAATTGTGTAAGCAGTTTAAGAGTTTTAGTAATTACCATGTAGTCAAACCTAAGGGAAGTGCGTTCAGGTCTGGAAGATTCTACTTATGTGAGGAAAGTTGAAGTGAATTGTAAGGTTGTGGTTGAGGGTTATGGGATAGAATACTAAAATCCAGATCTAAGGAAAGTATACTACTTCAAGGGGGATAACTGCGATCTTCATTTTGAGGACAAAATTAGTAGCGACAGTAGCTCGACAGACGGAGCAAGTACCCTGGGTCTTCCCATAAAGGAATGTGGCGCGTCTTATTTTCTGAGAGACTTAGGCCAGTCCTCTATAGTGGTCGGCTTTGATGGATAGTATGATGGTCTGGACTAGTCAGTATGCGAGGGCGCTGATGACTTAGAAAATATTGAAAACCCTAACTGGAAATTTGATATTTCGATTGCTTGTCTTTTCAAATCTAGAATTAGCAAGAAAATATGAAATTGTGTAAGCAGTTTAACAGTTTTAGTGATTTCCATGAAGTCAAACCTGAGGGAAGTGCGTTCAGGTCTGGGGGGATTCTACTTATGTGGAAAGCTGAAGTGAATTGTAAGGTTGTGGTTGAGAGTTATGGGATAGAATACATAAATCCAGATCAAAGGAGGGTATACTACTACAAGGGAGATAACTGTGATGGTCATTTGAGGACAAAATTAGTAGCGACAGTAGCTCGATAGACGGAGCAAGTACCCGGGGTCTTCCTGTGAAGGAAAGCGGCGCGTCTTCTTTTTTGAAAGACTTAGGCCAGTCCTCTATAGTGATCGACTTTGATGGATAGTATGATGGTCTGGACTAGTCAGGATACGAGGGCGTCGATGACTTGGAAAATATTTAAACCCCTAATTGGAAATTATGATGTTTCAATTGCTTGTTTTTCGAATCTAGAATTAGGAAGAAAAATCTAAAATTGTGTAAGCATTTTAAGAGTTTTAGTAATTTCCATGTAGTCAAACCTAAGGGAAGTGCGTTCAGGTCTGGGCGATTCTATTTATGCGGAAAGCTTAAGTGAATTGTAAGGTTGTAGTGTGATCTGCTCATTTTGTTATCGCAATTAATAATGAAGGTTCAAATTTTCCTTATTACACTGTCTTTGTTCACGCACCTACAAATGAATGTCTAAAGTACAAAATGGGAAAAATTGACTAGATGGCAAGAATCGGTTGATAGGCCGGTGATAGTGATCGTTGACTTAATGATATTGTAAAAACAAGTTAAAAACAAGTTAAAAACAAGTTAAAAACAAGTTAAAAACAAGGTAAATTTAGGGATGACAACGGATTGGTTTTTTGCAAAAATTACAAAAACCATAACCTTAACCATTTTTATAATTAAAAACCATATCCTAACGGTTTTAACAATCGGTTACATTTTTCAAAACCATAACAGTATTATTCGGTTTCGGTTTTTTAAACGGTTTTGCGATTTCTAACCATATTCAAATGATAATTTAATAAATATATTAAATTTCATAAACAAAACCACACATATAAAAGAAAACTACAAGGTTTATAAAAAATTGTGTTGGTATTTGATTAAATTTCATATTGGTTAAATCTAGTATTTTGATTTGCTTTTAGAATTTCAATATATCTAATTTAACCAAAATTACTATATAATTTGAAAAATATATATATATATATATATATATATATATATTAATAAACGGTTTTTGGTTTTTTGGTTTTATTTTTATCAAAAACCATAACCTAACGGGTTTAAACACCAGTTATACTTTTTAAAACCATAACCTAATGGTTTTTAACCACTGTTATATAACTTGGTTTTCAATCGGATCGGTTATCATCGGTTTCGGTTTTTAACCGTAACCATTTCCATCCCTAGGTAAATTGGCGGAAATTTTGATAGAATTATCAAATTTAATGAGGTAATTTATACGAAGAGGTTATTGAGATTCTGTCGAAAGGATGTTTCTGTACTTGGTCTAATAATCGACAAGGCGATGAGTGTGTTAAGGAAAAACTAGACTGAGCTCTAGCATCGGAAGTTGGATTAGAATGTTTTGTGAAGTGGCAATTGTAGTGAAACGTGCAATAGGTTTCGTTCATTTACCATTGATACTTAAGGAAAATTTGAATTCGGGTAAGAATATAAAGTATTTCATGTTTGAGCCCTGATGTCTGGAAAATCAACAATGTACGTAAATTGTTAAAAATTCATGGACAAAGGAATATAATACCTCTAACATGGAGGATTTTTTCATTAGAAGAGTCACGACGTGTTTGGCTTCAAAAGGATGGAGCAAGAAAACTTTTGAAAATAATAGGAGACTTATCATTGAATGTCAAAAGTCCTTACAAGACTTGTTGGCTAATTATAACAATAAGGAAAAGGAGATGGTTATTGATGTCTCCCTTTTTGTGATAAATAAATTCCATTGTGAGACATCTTTTTATATTCCATTTATGCTCAACTGAGTGTCAAATCGTGACTAGAATCTACCGCGATCAGCAAAATTAGAACAAAAGTTAGAAAATCCATGAGATTTTATGCAAAACATCCTAGAAAACTGTCACCTCCAAGAACGAAAGAGAGAGAAAACCCTGCCCCTTTTCCTTATTTGGTATGTAGAAATTTGTTTTTTATTTACTTAACATTTTATACAATATTATCAAAAGTGTTGATTTAATGTTAAAAAAATTATAATATATATAAAGTATAAGGTTGTGTTTGGTATAATTATAAGTGATGTGGGAATTTGGGTAATAGTAAAATTTCATGAGGGAGTTTGGGTTTTAAAATAGAACTCTTGAAATATGGATTAGATTTTCAAATATGTGGACATTTATATGATATTTAAAATTGATTTGCTCAATAATTTAATAATGTGAAATTTAAGTTTCAATTGAAAAAAAATGGCTCTCACTAGTCTAGAGAGAGAAAGTCCAAAAATAGGGTTTTTGAGTGTTTCCCTTAGCTTTGATGTCTACCTATTTACTCCCAATGTTGATACTTGCCTTGAAAATCTAACAACAAATTATCCATACAACGTGATTTTCCGGTCTTCTTTTGATAAACCGTTGTTGTATTTGGTTAATTGTGGTGTTGGGAATTTAGTGTTCATTGGAATCGGAGTGCCTTCGGGTTGAAGAGAAGGATGATGAATGAGTGGATAGAGGAATATATTTACGGATAGATATGGTATGTAGGGTTTTTATGGATGGGAAACGAAAAACTCACGCGATGAAGACCGGTGTGTAGAGGTTTGGCAGCGGCGAGGAGTCGGTCAAAGTTGGATTGGCAGCTCCGGAAAGAGTTGCGAACATGCAGTCAAGTTGGGGAGGTGTGGGGATTTCCGAGATGGGGACGAAAAGACTGAGTTGGAAAACGATATGGGTACTGTTTTCGAAATATGTTTTTCTTGGTGGGTGCTAGTGATGGTGCAGTGGAGGATTGATGCGGCTAACCCTGACCCTGACCAAAATTGGTTGCTTGATCTCGAGGGTCGGTCGGGGTAGGGTTTTTGTTGGTGGGAAGTGTCGACGTTGATGACTTCGGAACGTGCCTTACAGGGTGGGAAATTGTCCTGTAGGGGTAAAGGATAGGTGTCAAATGTGGATGAAGACATAGTTGCAGTAATGGATTTGGATTTTGTTTTACTGGGACATTTGGGTTTAAGCACTTTAATACGAAGAGGTTGACTAACTGGAGGGTTTGGGCCATGAAAGATTATAAGCGTAGTTGTTGTATTTGTAAGATTCGGTTTAAGAGGAAAATTGTTTTTAAGTGAATGTTAAAGCTATAATTTGATTGGAAAATGATTACCCGAGATCAGAAGAGGTTAGATCTATGATCAAGGGGTGGTATGCGTGCCTCTGGCCCTATATATGATACGTTATAGGGGTTGACGAGAACAAGGCCAACTCAAAACTTCTTTCACGAGAAGAAATGAGGCATGGAGTCGACTTTCCGACCTTTATTGGAAGGTTTGAGTCAAATAACCAACTGCCTGCTAGATCATTCGTGGTCTAAACCCATTTGTTGGGTATTTGGGAGAATTTATGGCGTTGAACACTAATGCATGTCACATTTGTTGTGTTACCGTGATTAGGTACCACCTTTTACTTATGAGATTGTTTGTCTTTATTGTTAGTTCAACGTCGATGATTAAATAGTGTGGTGTGGATCTTAGAATGATTCATCGCGTTAGGGGAGAAACCTGTGTTTTGTGGTCAGGATTTTTTTATGCGTTATGTGTTCGGGGATAGCGTGTGTAAAGCTTTTGTGTAAATTTCTCATGTTGTACTTTATGTTAAATCAATTAATGTTGTGGAAAAAAATTAGTTAACATAAAATACACACAAATAATATTTTTTTGTAAAGCCAAAATGAAGAGTCAACATAGCTATAACAATATATATAAATACATACGTAATTATTTAAGTTACGAATAATAATATGAAAGAATATTTTGAAAATGGGTGGTATCAGTTTAGAAACCAGGCAAAGAAGAGAGCCAGATAGTTTAGAACGATTTTGTATTGTGTAGATTTTCAAACAAACGTTGCTTTTTCCTGTGAACATCGTTTGAAAAGCCATACATTCCAACCGGTATTAGAATTATTTAAATTCAGAACTTCAATGGGTCTCGAGTAGAACATTGTGTTGACTGGTGATATTGATTGTAATTTCATTCCGGAGGGAGAGACTCGTGCACAGGGGCGGATGTGGGGGTGGGCTGAGGTGGGCTGCAGCCCACCCCAGCCTATCCAGCCCACTATAATTTAACTTGTTTCTTTTTAAAAAAATAGATAAAAATATAACTAAAAAGAATTATAGCATAAAATTAACCCTCCCTAACTTAATGTTTAGAGATTTATTCTATCAAATAATAAAATTTATTAACAAAATTGGAACGTAAATACCATTAAATATTCAATTTCTTGATTCTTTTTAGTTTTCTTTTCATAGATTTTTTGTAATTAACTCTTAAATGTTTTAAAAAAATTCATTTGACCCCCTAAATTTTAAAAATTTTAGGCTTTAAATTATTTGATTTATAGGATTTTTTGTTTTTTTTTACAACAAAATGTATGTTATTTTGTATAAAAAAAAGAGATTTATCAGATAGTTAATTTAAAAAAATAATATCTAGACTTATATTGCAATCTTTACACAATATAGGGATTTATAGTCTATTTTAGCATTATATAAGGATCTATCTAGCAATTTTCGCATAATATGTAGACTTATCGTGCAAATACGGCAAAATAATTTATTTCGGGGCGTTGCCCCTGAACCCCCTTAGCCCTCCCCCCCTAACAAAAACTCCTAGCTCCGCCCCTACTCGTACGATTATTAAAGCTTTGGAATTGAGAAGACAATACGAAGAAAAGATCATCTTTTCGGATAACATTAAATTGATTCAAAAGATCAAACAAGTATCGATATTTAGTTGAAGGCTTACACCGTTGTTAAGACACATGCGTAAACTGATTGAAGAAGTATGTCGGATTTGTCTCAAATATAGTCCAAGATACCTTTAATATCTGAATTAACAATCTAGCAAAGTAGGTTAAACACAAAGCACCAGCACAAATATTAAAAGCAAAAGAACTTAAGAAAAAAATTCATAGATTAGGTATAAGATAAGGCGGTTCGCAGCATCTTAGATTTAAATTTCTTCCGTCAAGAAGTAAATACTATATATTATTATATCCCATATAGGCCACCTAATATTTCGTTAAGTCCGCCATCGAATACGTGTCATTGTTTCGTAAACGCACCAAAAATTTCGCAAAAGATATTTAGGCAATTTATATTTTAATGTTTCCTATTTTGTTAAATATTGTTTTTTGACCAAAAGAAACGTGAAATCATCACTGCAGAAACTATGGGACCTAAACTCTTCAGACAGACACTCATCCATATGTATACGTGTTTTTTTTTGGGTTGGGATATGTATACGTGTTAGATCAAAGAAGAAAGGGGAGCTGTATATGCTAATCTTTTCTGGTTTTCTACCAATACCGTGGGCGTGTGAATGGACGGCGAGATTATATTAAAATGGGGTAATTGGAGAAAAATGCCTCCTTAAGTAGGCTACTAATTTTTTTAAGCCTCTAACTTTTTTATTTAGAGATAAATGCCTTCTTAATTAAGTAATTAGAGAAATACTCTCCTTAATTATTTCTTTTCCCTTTTTACCCAATATAAATACTACTTATTATAAACTAGGTAATTAATTCCCAATTATTATCACACACTCACACACAGATCCTCTCTATCTATTTCTCTCTCCTCTAACCGTTTCTCCATCTCCATTGCTAAGCTACTAAGCTCACGCATCTCCATTGCTAAGCTATTAAGATTACTCTTTTTTTTTCTTCTTCTCTAAAGGTAAACTAACATCTCTTCTTCCTCTCATGCTCTCTATCTCTCTCGGCTCTGTTTTTTCCTTTTTTTTTTTTTGAATTTTTGGTTTCATTTTGTTGTTTTGCTGATTTGCAAGTTTTAGTTTCTATATATACATATACATGTGTATGTATTCTCTGTTTTTAAAGCATTTTCATGCTACTTTACAACTTGTAGCAATTCTACAGTTTTCAAGCTTTTTCTCTTCTAATTGCTTGTTTTGTTTAAATTTTGTGTTTATATTCTTAGTTTTGTTCATATTTTGCTTTGATATTAGCAAATTTTTGTGTTTAAACTCTTTTTGTTATGATAATGTGTTTACATTCTTCATTTCTTCATATTTTGCCTCATTTACTGTAAAGTTTGTGTTATATTCTTCATTTTGTTCATATTTTGCTTCTACATTGCTAGATTCTGTGTTAAAACTGTTAAAATCGCAGTAGATTGTGTGTTGAGTTGTAATTCTGTGAAGAGGTTTGTGCAGGCGCAAAATTTTTATGTTTTAAACATGGAATTCCATGTTTTATACAGTATGAAACTGTATGAAACATGGAATTCCATGTTTAAAACATGGAATTCTGCTGATTCACATTTTCATCCTACTTTGCAACTTGAAGCAATTCTACTGTTTTGAAGGTTTTTCTCTTCTAATTGCTTGTTTTGTTATGATTTTGTGTTTATATTCTTAGTTTTGTTCATATTTTGCTTTGATATTTGCAAAATTTTGTGTTTAAGCTCCTTTTGATATGATAATGTGTTTAAACTCTTCATTTCTTCATATTTAGCCTCTTTTTCTGTAAATTCTGTGTTATATTCTTCATTTTGTTCATATTTTGCTTCTACATTGCTAAATTCTGTGTTTAAACTATTTTAATCGCAGTAGATTGTGTGTTTGAGCTGTAATTCTGTGAAGAGGTTTGTGCAGGCGCAGAATTCCATGTTTTAAACATGGAATTCCATGTTTTATACAGTATGAAACTGTATGAAACATGGAATTCCATGTTTTATACAGTATGAAACTGTATGAAACATGGAATTCCATGTTTAGAACATGGAATTCTGTGAAGAGGTTTGTGCAGTTAAAGAATTCCATGCTTTAAACATGGAATTCTGCGCCTGCACAGAATTTTTTCCCTTTTCTACTTCTTCCTTTGTATGTGTTATTGTATTCTAGTACTTATGTCATGACTTGTTTTCTGCAGATGGTTATGGTTGTAGTAAAGTTCGGTTCTCAACGTTATATGTGTTCGTTTGATCTTTTCCGACTCTCGATTCTGTTTTCGATTACGTGTTTCCACGATCCCAAGTAGCATACATTTGGTAGTCACAAAGATTTGGTTCTGAAAAGCAACCGTTGGAGTCAACTAATCAGTCACGTCGGCCAATGCCAAAAATTGTCAAGTTGCTCTATGATTATTTTT